>CM068985.1:6594518-7215427 GCA_035357415.1 Ophraella communa | reverse complement strand
TAACAAGTTTGAACCTTCCCCCACACCCCTATTTGAAGAGTATTGGCAAAAAGTCCCCAACCAACATTTTTCATAATCTCATCAAGATTTCAAAAATTGTATATTTTAGTATACCTTTAGTATATCTCTTTCGGAGATAACACAATATTTTGAGTGTTCGTTGCACCCCGTAACGGTCGACTTTCAAACTTGACAAATATTTCCAGCAATTTTTCATGATCAATTTTGGTATATATATTTTTTCTTTATGTTGTAATAAACTACCTCGCAGATCTTAGTGGGACATCCTGTATATAAAATTTTTTACATTAGTTTATTCCTTTATTTTTAATGATTTTTTAAAACCATTAAACACCCCCTTAACATAAGCCAATAAGTTTAATAAATTAAAAAAAGCATTGATCTTATAAATGTTTTTGTCAATTTTTGTTTAACTGATATCTATTTCATTATTAAGAATAATGAAAAACTCTTCGTTTTACCAAAACTTCCAATATTTATTTAAAAAATTGCTTTCTTAACTTTAATGACAGCCGTTTCGCTAGACTTAGCATCGTCAGTTTTGGTAAAACGAAGAGTTTTTCATTATTCTTAATAAGATGGACTTCCAAAAAGTAAGGGTTAGTACAATCAATTTGATATCTATTTCTTTTTTTAAAAACAATTATTTTGGAACAACACCAAAGAACTGGTTACGCCACCACCTCTTCCAAGTGTTTTTTCTTATTATTATTTTTTATTCCTTAGTGAATTGTGAATTAATTAATTGTAGGCGTTTTAAAAATTGCCACTCCTATGTTGTTGAAGCAGGGTGTTCTTATAACTTCGGTAGGTAAAGAAAATTCACATTTAACATGTATATGCTATTCTAAAGCCGACTCTACATGCCCCTTGTAAATTTTTTCCCTCGTCTCTCACCGCTGCCTCCCTCAGAAACTCGCGAACCCGAGTAATACTCTCTATGATATTAAAGATTTAAACGATGTATTACTTCAAAATTACCTTTAAAGTAAGGTATTTCTATAAAAAACTACAGCAAGTGTCAGTTTATTTTTGGGGCATTTGTTGTTCGACCATGCAAGACAGATATATTTATCCACCACGTGATACAATCTCTATTCCAAACAGGTCTAGTGTCAAGAATAAAATACCAACTAATAAATCGTGACTTAAATAAACAGTCACATGGTGAAAAGCATTTAAATCTTGACATTTGAGAGCTTGATTAACAAAAATTTGATCAGTCTTTAATGAAGTTTAAAAATAATTTCATAAATTTTACCCCAAAAAGGAAATAAGTATATAAACACTTTTTAAACTTTAAAATAGTTAATCCAATTTTCACTCCTAAGATTGTATTAATATTGATTATTAAACTTTATTGAACATAATAATCATTGATATTAGTTATAAGCAATTCGCGAGGTTTGCTGCTTGTAGGTGATTAATAAGAGGAAATTCTATAGATGCTGATAGATAATTTAATTGTCTACTACTTCACATTTTAATCTAATTGGCGTAAGCTACAAAAATAAGTTCAAGTACAAGGCACACCCCACCACTTCAATATATATTTTTTGATCAGTTGTTTACCGAACCGCGACTAAATCCTATAGAACTGACCTCTTCGGTTTATTTTCCAAAAAGTTTTTTTTAGTGTCGTTATCCCAATAAAATTCACCAAAATGCCGCTTAATGTAATGTTGCAATTATGTAAAATAACAAGAGCAAGTAAGCTTTTCCAGCGCAACTTTTATTTGCCGTTGCTGAAACCTCTATCACCCAAAGATGCTCTCAGACGCCACATAATAACTGGAAAGAATATTCTTAGTAAAATGGAACATTACATACCTGTTTTAGAAGAATACCAAGCGAGGCAATTACGAAGAAAATACACACCGAGGGGATTGGGTAAAAAGCGACTAAGAAAGAAGCCAAATAAAAAATACGTTATGCCCTTCTTCGACGAAGACATGGATGGTCATTCGAAGCTGCTCTCTTTAATATCTAGAAAGCCAAAGGGACGAGGACAGTGTTACGCTTATGAAGTTCCGGATAAAAATTGTACGCTAGTTTTAAATTATCAGTTCGAAAGAGCGATTCGTGATAAAGAAATTATTGATGTGCTGATGGCACAGCGATCAGAAAAGATTTCCGTGGTTTTGAAAGATGGTTCCAAAGTGAGTTTACCTATTGTTACCTATGACGGAAACTCACCGTTTTATAGAGGAGAAGGATGGACTAGAAAAGAAATAGAAGAAACTCATCATCACGGTAAAGAAACTATGTCAGTTGCAAAATTATTTGAAGCCAAAGAGTCTGGAGTTGAAGAATGGGAATTAGAAATGATGCGAATGGCTGCAAAACGGAAGAAAAAACACAGAGGAGAAGGCACTGCCGATTGGAAGGCCATGATGGCGGCCCAAGCAGATAATATTGATTGGGATAAATTCGAAGAAGATGCAAAGCAAATGGTTGAAGAACAGCACGATCCCGTCGATGACACACCCATACCTATGGCGATTGATGATATGGAAAAAACAAAGAACGTCATAGAAAAAATAAAAAATGCTGGTGAGGAGATAACCAATTTGTTGCCAGTAATGCCAGAAATTCCTGAAATAATTAATATAATTAAAGAGGAAGGTGAAATGACGGAAATAGCAAACGTCTCGGGTTTAAAATTAGAATTAAAATCTTCAAAAAAAGAACGATTCGTACCAGGACAAATGGTGAAATCGGAAGAAGGAGAACTTTTCGTTCCAGGTCAAACGATAACCAATGAAAACGGCGAAGAAGAATACACCCCTGGATTTACTGTTATGCTCGAGGATGAACCGACTCTTATTCCGGGCTTGGTAATGGGCGATGATCCAAATAAAGCTGTTTTCTTGCCAGGTGATTCGACTATTACGCAATCTGGCGAGCTTCAATTTACTGAAACCGAAGACGACTACAAAATAGATTCTTCCCCACCTTTACCCGAATTGCCTGAAGTGGAGGAAGTCGAATTAGAGGAGGAGCAAAATAGTGAAGACGAGGAGATAGAGATTCGGCCGCCCCCTAAACGAGAAAAGAAGGAGTTCGTTTACGAGAGGCCAAAGCGACAGTTCACACAAAGTATGGGTCCTAAACGCCGTGAAAGAGGCCCTAAAGGTCCTAAAAAATTATCAGTTCCAAATATTGAACCGCCGAAGGTTTTGACGAAATCTGCTTCAGGACCGGTCCTGTACGATTTATCGGTGCCACTTCTCGAAAAGGACTTGCTGCAACAACAAAAAGAACGTGTGGAAAACTTTACGGAGAAGAAAGCGAAAGAAGAGGTTTCGATAGATAAGAAAAGGTTAGAAATAAGAAAAAAATTGAGGGAAATGTCTGCCAACAAACCACCAAAACCGAAGTACGTACCCCTAGAGCCTGTAGAAAAGAGTGAAAAATTGAAGGAATTAGAAAGAAGCATAAAAAGGGGAAACTTTTTCGACGTCGATTATAAAAAGTATTTGAGTAAAGAGAGAAACACGCCTTTCAATTGGTTGGAACCACCCGAATATCGAAACATATTCGATACGGTGGGGATAATGCGTCACCGCATATGGAAGTCAGTAATTTAGACAATGGCAGCTGCCAATTATATTAGTCCATTGTGCTATTTTAAGAACAATTAATCGGGCCAAGTATCGATTACACAAAATCATCATCCGCATTTATTGAAATCCATTTGAATTTGAAACATCTAGTTCATTATCGCTGCTGTGCTCGATTCGCGCGTGGACAGAGTAGTACTTGAATTAGTTTAACAAAAAAATATTTTTACCAGACTTTAATCGACTTCGAATAGAGACAGGATGCCCATCAACGTGAAGATATCCCTTTGCAAAATTACCAGAGCCAGCAAACTTTTTCAACGCAACTATTACCTTCCTCTATTAAAGCCGTTATCTCCGAAAGATGCTTTGAGAAGGAAAATAATAACAGGTCAAAATGTTTTGGGAAATAGGATCGAACACTACATTCCTGTTCTTAAACCGCACGATGAAAAACTTGCTGAAAAAAGAAGAAGAGGAAAAGGTGCGGTCGTGGTCAAGAAGAGAATCAGAAGACACGAAAATGAACGCTACGTTGAACCTTTTTTAGACGAGAACATGGAATACCATTCCGTATTACAGAACATCTTAAGAAAAAAATCCAAAGGTAAAGGACAACATTACATATATGAAGTGGTTGATAAAAATTGCATCTTAGTCATTGATTCCCAAATGGAAAAAGCTGTAAGAGATAGAGACATAGTTGATATTATTATGGCGCAACGAAGTGAAAAAGTAGTTTTCAAATTGAGTAATGGATTGAAGGTTACTCTGCCTTTGGCGCCATTTAACGAGAACGTTCCACTCTATCGGGGTAGTGGATGGACCAAAGAATACGTCGAGCAGGAACATCACCATGGTAAAGAAACAATGAGCATAGCCAAGCTGTTCGAAGCTAAGGAATCCGGCGTTGAAGATTGGGAATTGGAAATGATGCGATTGGCAAATAAGAGAAAGAAGAAGCATAAAGGAGAAGATAATGTCGATTGGAAACAGATGTTATCTGGATGTCTAGAAGATATGGATTGGGATAAATTCGAAGAAGACACCAAACAAATTGTAGAGGAACAAGAACAAGTTGTTGAAGATGAAGATATACCGATGGAAGTCAACGATATGGATAAAACTACGAACGTAGCTGAAAAACTAAAGGCAGGAGGAGAAGAAACGTTGAATCAGCTGCCGGTAATGAAAGAGATTCCGGAGGTTATTAAAAACCTTGAAAGTGGAGAAATGTGCGAACTCTCAAATGTATCCGGTGCTAAAATTGTCTTGCCTAGTAATAACAAAGAAATTTTCGTTGTTGGCCAAATGGTGAAAACTGATGAAAATGAAGTTTTTGTTCCCGGGCAAACAATCGTCAATGAAGACGGAAACGCTGATTATACTCCTGGCATAACGATCAACGACGAAGGCGAGCCAACCCTGATCGCCGGTCTTGTAATGGGAGAGGAAGAATCTCCTGCGATGTTTTTGCCAGGTGACTCGACTATAACCGAAGAAGGTCAGTTGAAATTCGAAGCGACCGAAGAAGACCGACCGAAACGATGGCGGCAGCTATCCGACAGTCCCCCACCTCCTCCTAAACCGAAACGAAAACCAAAGGACGAGGAGGAGATTGTTATTCGTAGACGTGTCATCGAAGAACCATCTGAGCCACTAATCAAAGAAAGAGTCAAGAAACGAGCTCCGATTGAAATCAAAAGAGCCGATACTCCGCCGAGACCTGTCAGGGTGTCTAGAGTACCTATGGAGGATCCTCTTAAAGCTTTAGAAGAACAACGAAGAAAACGGGAAGAGGAAGAGAAAAAGAGGATGAAGGAACGGTTGGAGGAAAAAATCCTTAAGGAAGAATCCAAGGTGGATCAACTGAGACTGGATATGAGAAGAAAATTCAAAAATATGAAATTTGAAAAGCCCAAGGAGTACGTTCCCATAGAACCGGTGATTAAAAGTCAAAAATTAAAGGAGCTGGAAAATAGTATAAAAAAGGGTACCTTCTTCGACGACGATAAAACAAAGGATATTCTCGAAAAAGCGAAAAGTGCAACGAGGATGTTGAAATATCAGAACGTCCTAAATTCATCCTATCGCAACGATTTTGGGAAACGATTCTAGCCGAAGCACTGTGAACGTTGCAGATCATCCCGACGTTATTTCAGTTTTATCGACAATCGACGCGGTGATGGTAGTATCCGACTCTAACATCGAACGAGCCGAATCGAAATCGAATACAGTTTGATATAAATTTTATTAAAATAAAAAAATATATTGTTTTATATACCAAAAAGTGTAGTGACTGACGGTCATCAGTTTGTAAAAACCCCATTCATTTATAATAATCGCTGTATACGTTTACACATTATTTTGTTTTAATAAAAATAATTAAAGCTGGTGTAAATTTTTATTAAATAATGGTTAATTATGTATTGTCTTTTTGCAAAATCACTGGAGCAAGTAAGATTTTTAAAAAACATTTTTATTTACCTTTACTGAAACCGATTAATCCGAAAGAAGCCTTAAGAACTCTAAGAATAACCGGAAAATGGTTATTAGGAGGAAAAATCCAACGCTATATTCCCGTTTTGTTGAATCATTCTCAAAAAAGATCAAAAAACGTGAACAATTTTGGAAAAATGCCGCATTTTAAATCTTCCGATTACACATACATGACTCCGATTTTAGATTTAGAAAACGAAAATCACAAATTACTTCACGAAATTTTAGACAAAAAAGAAAAAAACGGATGTTATTGTTACACAGTTGATTATAAAAAATATAATATCGTGTTCGAATCAGATTTCGAACACGCTATAAGGGATGGCGACATCATAGATATAATGGTTTCTCAAAAAAACGACAAAATTTTAGTAAAACTTAAAGACAGAAAAAAAATACCAGTGGAAATTCAGTATTTCGAAGGTAATTTCGATCAATTAATGTGCGGAGAGGGAGCAACAACAGAAGAGGAAGAAAAACAACACCATTACGGTAAATACACCATGAGTTTGGCTCAGCTGTTTGAAGAAAAAGAACTTCGCGAAGAAAAATGGGAAGAAGAACTAAAAAAAATCATGAAACGTAGGAAAAAACAAAAGTGGGAAAATTCGAAGGCTTATAAGGAAATGATGAAACGTACTATGAAAAATTTAGATTGGAATAAATTCGAAGATGAAGCCAAAAAAGTGATTGAAGAAATTTCAGATCCCTTAACGGAAATCCCCATAGAGATGGAAGTGGATGATTTGGAATCGACAAAAAATGTTAACGAAACCCTTTTGAGTCACGGTCCAGGCATTTTAAATCAACTACCGACCATAACCGAGATACCGGATTTAATCAAGAACATGGGAAGTGCAGAAATTTCTGAAATAGAAGATGCTTCATCGGAAGAAAATCAAACCAAACGAAGAGTTAGTGGGATCAAAGTAACGCTACCATCTGGTAAAGAATGTTTTGTTAGCGGGCAAATGGTACTTACCGAAGATGGAGAAGTATTTATCCCAGGACAAACTATACAAAATGAATACGGTGATGAATATGTTCCTGGAATAACAACTAATGTCGATAATAAACCTACATTAATTAGTGGATTAATTATGGGAGAAGACCAGAAGGAGCCAATGTTTTTACCATCACAGTCAACTATAACCGCTGATGGGCAACTCACTTTTGCAACAACGCCAGAAGAACGTCCTCCCCCTCAAATTGAGAGCGAAAGAAAAGTTAAAAGAAAAAAGAAACCCAACATTTTACAAGAACCAGCGGAAATTATAATTATGGAAGAAATCCTCGAAGAACCATCAGATTCTGAAGAAAAATCAACTTCCATCTCCAGTGTTGAATTAAACAATTCAGAAATAGAGGAACTAGATATGGAGGCTATTAGATTAAACCAAGAACGACATAGAATGGAGATGGAAAAATTAAAAATGCAACTGTTCGACAACATGGACGATATTATCGCCAACCTCGAGGATAAAAAAGTTCAGCTCATGAAGAAACTGGAAGATTTACGACGACAGCATTTGAATAACGAAAACAATTTAGTTTCATACGCAACGGAAAAAGACGCGATTGAAATAGCCTTTAAAATAACCGACAATCCAGACGCTATTAATAGATTAGCAGACATACTTTTAACAATGACAAGAAGATCATCGACTTTCCGTGATAAAAATAGTGTTCGGGCCGATAACATCGATTTGTCGTATTTGAGTACAAACGCCGGTGATGCCGAAATAAAATTCCATTCTTGCTCGAATAAATTAAAAATAGTTTTTAAAACTGCTTTAGTGGCCGCTAACGATGTTTTTAAAAATAGACCAAAAGATCAAGTACTTGCTCTTACGACAATCGGAGGCATTTTAGTGCAGTCTCTGAAAAACGACATTAAATTAACATTGGAACTGACTAATTTGATGAAAACTCAGGTAGATCGAGATGCAGTTTGTGAAACGGCTTTAAAACAATTAACAAGAATTATTGAAGATACGAAAATCTGTATATTAGCGATGATAGTCGATAAACCTATGCCGATATCTGACGTTATTGAAAGTATTGAAAAAATATTGGGCGGAGAAAATGTTATGCAAATTGCTTTTGCAAAAATCCTCAAAATAAATCCGGTTATAGTTCATTGCTTAATAGAAAACCTCGAAGATCACTTAAAAGAAGTAGCATCGGAAGAAGAAGCGGTTAAAGTTCTTCAAAAATGTATCGTCGAGACTGTAAGATACCAACTGGATTCGAATTTGGAACAAATCAAGAGAAAACCTTTGTATTATAAAGAATTAGTTGAACAAGCCGTTAGTTTTGCCAAAGCCTTAGGACTCGATGATGTCGTTGAAGATTTGTCTAATCCAACTCAAGATTACTTTTTAGAAGACAGCGTCAATATGTTAAAAAGAATGACATTGATAAAGCAACTTTCCGAACGAGATTATTCCTTAAAAAGCGCTATTGCTAGGATTAAAAAGAATTCCGAATGTGCTAAGACGGATCCTAGGATTCGTCAGTTAATAAGAGAAAGTGCTGTGCTGCTGTCAAATCAGTCTCCGTTGTTGACCTCCAGAAGTATACCGTTGCATCTAATGAAAAAACAAAATTTACTTGCCATTGAAGATTATTTGGTAAAAAGAACAAACATCGAATTTCCCGTACTCATATCCCGTGGAGCATTGCAAGCGGTTATCCCTAAAGACGCATCTAGAGGAGTTTTGGCAGGAAGAGTTCCTTACGTACTTATAGACGAAACTGGCATAACCAACTTTAAACCAATGCATATGATGTCTGCTATTCACGTTAATAAAAATCGCGAAAAAAGAATAGACGATTATTTAAGTGCTGTGCCAGATAGTGATCCTTCAACTTACTTCAAAGCTAAAAACAACGTAAGGAGACTAAAATCGCTAATTAATCGTAAAAATGCATGAAATGTTTTTATTAAAAATTCGTCACTGTAAATATTTGTAAATAAAGCTTGTGCTAGAAATATACTAGATTCATCAAAATTGTTAGTGTGTGCTTCCCGTGTAACTCGTGAAAGTATAAACAATCATTCCACAAATTACATGATCATAAATTCAATTTTAAAATACTACACAGCAAATATTTTTAACCTCCCACACAATACTCCGAAATACATTTTGGAATAGGCGTAAAAGGTGAGTTTATGAGTCACGTTTACATACTTGCCTATAAATACATTTAAACACTTTCTAAAATTCAAAGATTTGTTCTTTATTGTTTTATTAATAGCATTTACTAATATATATGCATTTGTTTCTATTGTGTGCTTTGTTTTTAATATTTTGTTTCAATGAGTTTGTATTTATAGTATATTAAGATATACACATATGTCCAAAAGTTTGAAATAATGGAAAATTTCTTTTTTTTTATTAATTTTTATAAATAATTTTTTTGATATAAGTAAACATCATTTTGCTTCAACTCTAACCAATACTAAATAAATCTCAAAGTCAGATAAACATACAAAAAAAAATGATTTATTCTTTTGAGGTGAAAAATGTACAATGTATTACAAATTTTTTCAAATAAATTAATAAGCAAAAAAACGTTTTTAAATAAAATTAATAACCAGTATTTCTTCTTTCGATTTAACCGGAAATGCCATCAACTTCTTTAATTTAAATTGGACACCCTATATATTTTTACAGATTTTGAAAGAGCTTGTTATTTTGAATTCATACATACTGAGTTTAATGTAAACAAATTTGTAAAAACGAGGAATAACTCACTGTTAGTAGTACAATAGATGTACATTTCATTATTTTAGAATAATGAGAAACAAAATTACTTCAAATGTTCAAAAGGCTCGCCGTTTATTTGCTGACAATATGCCATCCTATTAACAAATTCTTGAGTCACTCTTTCCAAGACTTCTGCACGTATTAGTTCACATTCATCAATAATTCTTTATCTCAATTCCTGTAAGTTTGTTGGTCATCTAACGTAAATACGTGATTTTAGATAACCCCAAAGAAAAAAATCTAACGGGCTAAGATCCGGAGAACGAGCAAGCCACTCTATGAATCCTCTACGTCCAATCCATCGATTTGGAAAATTCGCATCCAGAAAATCCCTAACCCGTCTATCATAGTGGGGAGGTGCTCCATCTTATTAAAACCAAATATTTTGTGGTAATTGCCCATTCTGTTGAAGTGCAGGAATAATTTCGTTATTTAGTAGGTCCAAATACTTGTCACCATTCAAGTTTCCGTCGATAAAATATGGGCCTATAAAGTTATTTTCGACAATTCCCATCCAAACATTTAAGTTTTGTGGATGCTGGGTATGTGCTTCATGAATCCAATGAGGATTCTAATTTGACCAATACCTTGAGTTATGGCGATTAACTGTTCCATTTAAACAAAAAGTTGCCTCATCGGAAAAAACTATGCTAGAAGCAAAATTTTCGTCGACATTACAGATGTCCATTAGCCGTTCGCAAAATTCCAGCCGTCGGTCAAAATCATCGTATAACAATTCTTGAACCAACTGTACCTTATACGGATGATACTTTTCACTTTTTAATATCTTTCCTACAGAACGTCGACTGATACCATGGTTTAGTGCCAAATTTGTGGTGGAAGTTTGAGGTGATTCTTCTAAATGATTGCAATATTTTGTGTAACAGTTTCGTTCGTTGCAGTCCGCAGTCTTCCAGGTTTTAGCAAATTTTTTACCATCCCAGTAGTATTAAAACGTTGTAATGTTTTAGTTACTGTTGAGCGTGATATACTGCCATCCTTTTTCTATAAAGCCGTTAAGTGACAAAACATAGTTTCGAGATATTAACAAAAAAGTTAGATTTAAAATCTTCGGGTGTTACCGATGTAGTGCATGCTTTGTTGATAGAGTATTGGATAGAGAACTAAATTTACTAACTTTGGGAGACAAAATAATTCCGAAATACTGAATAATAGTTTTTTTATTGCAAATTTTCTATTTTATTGTTGAACCATTAATTTTAATAACATCTAATACAATCCTAAAAAACGGCTAAGGTAAGCGCAGCCGTTATTTAGTGTTGTAAAAGTCCGTGACTGCAACGATATAAACTTTAGTCAGTAGTTACCTGTGTATTTACAACTCTAAAATACAGTTAAATCACTTAAACGTCTTATAGGATTGTTAATAAAGAGTGGACAATTTAAACATATATTGAAAAACGAGGCTAAAGGCTTTTTGCCCAGTTTTTGAATTTATTTTGTACTTGCATTAACATATTTGCCATTAGGAAATAAACGTTTTTTGAAAAACTTTTGTGTTTAACTGTGTTTTAGTATTGAGTTCCTGAACTTAAGTTTTACTAATTTACATTAGTTACGACGGTTAACTGTAATTTTTTAAAGGGAAATTCTATCAGATATTATTAAAAAAACTGTAACTACACAAAAATTATTATTATTAAAACTAACTAAAAAATACATCATTAGGGTACTTCTTACAGTTACAATATAAATGGCTTACGTACTAGCATAAAAATAAGAAAAATCATAAACAAAAATTTTAATAACAATTCTAAAACAATTTAAAAAATACATTTTACAAATTTATATTATAAAAAAATCACATTTAGTTAGGCAGCTACTTAAAGATAATAACTTTAATAACAACCTAGAAATTAAGAAGTAATAAAAAACAATATTGTATTTTAGTAATTATTTTTGTGAATATAACATTTAGAACGAAATCGATATACTCAGGTGCCTACCTAAATACTGTAGCTTTATAAGTATAAATTTAAAATAAAATTAGTCAAAACTAAAAGTAAATATTCATGCGAAATAGGTTTTACTGAAAAATCTTAAAGCTGGAATACCTAGGTAGTTGCCGATTAATAAAATCTGTTATTTTAAATAAACTACAAAAAAATAAAAACAATAATATTAATATATTCAAAAGGATTAATTTTTATAAAGTAGAACGTTTACCCTTAATAGGAACCTTTTCTTTTTCAGAGTATTCATGAATATTTTGCCAAAATTTCAATTTATGTCTATCAGTTATATTACATAGAACCTTAATTACAGCGTCTTTTCGTTCTTTTTCAATTCCTTTTGGTTCACTTTTAAACTCCGGAAGCAATTGTGTAGTTTGTTTTAAGTACTTTTCCGTCATAAATCGTAATATTTTATATTCTTCGTCTAAATCATTTTTGTATAACAGGTCGTAATTACTTTTTTCAAAACAAACTTCAATGATATCTTTTAAATATACTCTTGGATTGGAACTTTGGATTCGTCTATCAGAGACAAAATTAGGAAAGTTGAAAAAGTTTGTAGGTTCCATACACTTCACTTCCATTCTAGATAAATTTGCAGAGGATACACAATCTGAAAAATCCTTAAAATCATAGATCTTACCTTTTTTCTCATAGCTTGCTCGACCTGATGATGAAACTGATCACAAGACATGAAAGTATGTCCTGGTTCAAAATAATTAAATGTTATTTTCTTCGTCCCAATCAAATCACTATTAATCAAATATACCATAAGCGAGTATAAAGCCAGTTTTTATTTTGCGCACTGCAATTATCCATCCAAATATGTATATGTTCGATATCACGATAATGTAATATAAACTGATAATAACAGCTTAAAATGTCTTCCTGTTTACGGCCTGAGATACCATCGTGCCATATGCAAGCGTATGGCTTGTAATCGGTAGTTATTCTGCCAATAGGTGCAAATGATAGATTAAAGTAGCCAATCTTGGACAAAATATGATACTTTTGAAACAGTCGAGCCTTGGTAACATGATCACTTTCTGTAAGTCGACACTGAAATATATATTCTGTTCACTCTGAGAAAGGGTTTTATGGAATTCGTACAAGGTCCGTGCTTTTATGAATTTCTTTCTGTGTTCATCATAACCTAAACACGTTTCACAATTTTCCGGTACATTGGTCTTTACGTCATGAGACGTAGCCTTAGAGTGTAAAATATAAGCTTCGCAAGTTTCGCACTCTTCGTTCCCGAGTTTAGTGAAGGAAATGTTCATATCCTTGACGATCTTTCTGTAGAACTCATACGACACTTTTTTATCTGGATGTTTCTTACAGAAATCCTCGTACATTAATTTTACAGAAATGTCACATGGTAAATATTTTCTATTTGGGGCATGTTCCCGACGATAATGTGGCTCTAAAGGATGAAATGATTCCACATGAGCTTTAAATATCTGCCTGTCGTATGATTGGGTTTTGGTATGCAATCCACGTTTATCTTCTTCCTCAACATTTTTAGTATGTATTGCATTGTATAATACAGTGTCATTATTTTTATTGAAACCCAATGTAGTCAAAAGAAATATTTTACACACCTCTACTACTTCTCCGTCATCTTTCTTTAAATGGAAAACACTTCTGGCACTTCTTTTTGGATGTGTTGTTACTTTTCTCTTTGTTATTGCTTTAGTTGTGCTTTTTTTTAATAAAATACGTCTTTCTCGCCACGATAACTTCCAGAAACCTTGATTAATATTTTTCCGTTCATCTGGGGAACATTTTTGGAAACATTTTTTAATGCATTTTTCACTACATCCCAATTTCACTCTGTATTTAATTCCCAATTTATCATTCTCCTTGGCCTTTTTATCTTTTGCGCTAACACGTTTCTTTTTAGAAGTAAGAATATCAGACGTAGAAGGACCTGGATGATCAATGGCAGCAAATGATTGAAATTCTGGCAGTACAATCGCTTTATTTTCTGTATCAACAGATTGTGGTTGTGACTCTAGAGTAACCGTTTCAGATGGAATAGATTTTGATCTTTTAATATACTCATTACATTCATCAGATTCATCTGAGGACAAATCCTCATTGGGATCGTAATCTTTATCCTTAACAGAATCACCTGAATCTTCTAAATAATATGGTAAAGGAGAAACAGTATTAAAATTAAAATTTCCATCTAATTCAGGTGATCTCAACGGCATCACTTCGTTACAAATTAACGATGGCTCAGGATTTACAAGGTCAACAAAAAAGGGGTTTACAAATAACGAATCTAAAAATTCCAGACCCAAGTCTTTTGATGTTTTTGTTTCATTAAATGTTTCAAAAAAAGTTGTGTTCATAGAGTATTCTCGTTGCATAAGTGCTTCAACGTGCGAATACTCATTCTGAGTAAAGTTTTGTAGAGTGCGCTTATTTCTGGAAATCAGTGGATCATTTGATTTTGTATTTTGCTCTGTTGGAGGTTCATTTTCTTTTTCATCATACTCGTGATTTTCTTTGCAACGATCTAATATTTTTAAGATCCTTGAGTTAGTAAACCTAAAATAAAAGACAAATAAAAATTAAGATAATATGTTATGGTTATTTTTTTTTTCTTATTTAGTAGCTTATTTCCTGTTTTAATGTATAAGCTACTTATATTGTAAACTATCAAATTTCTATCGATGTTACTAATAGTAGGTAGGAAATAAAAAGAATTGTTTATATATCGGAAACGGTGCATGTAAAAATACCCTTTACCAAAAATAATTAAGTTTGACACTTACCCTGTACATGGTCGTTTCGTTGTCATTTTTGGCGCCAACTCGATATAAAGCTAGGAATAATACGTGCACTCTATACGAAGTCCCACAAGAGAATGAACTAATTAAGGGATGCAAAATACTAGGCAAAATAAACCACGTTTCCACCTCCACTCTCACCCTTTTTTCGTCTGTAGTTAACGGTTTTCTAGTGTTGTTTTGTCACTTAACTGCGTTGTAGCATAGTAAAAATAGATCTTATTATTTTTTAAACAAACCTATAATACAGTCACGGTATTTTAGTGATGTTTCAAGGTAGTGGGCAATATTATTTTACCAATATTGATGGTAAAAGTAATTTAGCGCTTTTATAGGTTTGATTTATGTAACTGTCAGTAAATAATAATAAACACTTTAATATGGTTGAAGACACTTAGCCGTCCTTTAGGTCTTTATTTTTCGTAACTGTGTTTAAGCTCTGTATAAATTTGAAATTTGTAATAATAACATTCGGTTAGCTACCTTTAGCCTTTTTAAAGTGTTGTAAATTCAAATAACTGTTATTTAACGTTGCAAACCGGCGAAATGGTGTACTTAGCCGTTTATCAGAGTCTCGTAAAAACTAAACTAACAGTGATAGCCATTTAAAACCCAGACAAAAAAACGCGCCATCTTCTCCGTTTTCTGGCGGTAAAGATAACTCAAAATTGACCAAATGTCACTTAACGGCTTTTTAGAGAAAGGACGGCAGTATAGGATTTCTCTCCGGATGCAAATTATTAAAAATATGACACACTTCTTCATGAGTTCTAACACGATCTCCATAACCGATCATCATTAAAATTTCAATGCGCTCTTTTTCACTTAATTGAACCATTCTAAATTGTACAATTTATTTCCGTCAATTAGAATTTGACACTTGAAGAGCAAAAGACATACTAAGTACTTGTTTATTTATTACTATGCATACAAACAACATCAATTAGTTTATCTAAATAGTTTTTTGCTCTAATACAAAAAACTCAAAGGAGGTTGGTTAAAGTGCTATATTCCTCGTTTTTACAATTTTTTTACACTAAACTCAGTATGTATGAATTCAAAATAACAAGCTCTTTCAAAATCTGTAAAAATATATAGGGTGTCCCATTTAAATTAAAGAAGTTGATGGCATTTTCGGTTAAACCGGAAGTATATTATTATCAAAAAAATGTACATCAGATGCGTTTTGTTCCATTGCACTTACCTGCAAATTTTTATAAATATCGTTCTTTTCGTTTAAAAGATATTTACTTGGTTCCATACTTTATCCCAACCCCGTATACACTTATTGAAAATACAAGTTTTCTCTCTTTTTCTCCACTCTATCCAAAGTGTGTACTAAGTACTACAGGCCTTTACTTATTTATTATGTTTTAATCTCTTTTTTCCATGAGTTTTATAGTTTATAAAATAGATTTTATATATTATTTGGACTTGTTAAGGTTATAAGTTGAAAAAATGCCTGTTACATGCCTTGTGGTTGGTTGTGGAAGTAGATCAAATAGGGATGACTGACAACAACCACGTATAGAATGGTTTATGAAACTTTGATTCTATGTGGTCTGTGACTTTGACAGTGTTATGTTCTAAGGTTTGCCCACAGACGCTATCTTTATGTCACGTGATTTTGAAAGCCTTATATCGAGGCCAGGTTAGGATGGCTTAGGTATATTAGGTAATAATAACTGATGTGAATATAACCTTATATTTTAAACATCTAGAATAGGGCAAAAAAAGAAAAGAAAAAGGTGTTCTTTCATTTACCCGTTACGCATCTGGCTAAATTAGTCTGGTTATTTTGCGACAAGTTTCATAACAATAATAATTGTGAACTCTGGATAGAGCTTTGCCTTTTTCTTAATATTCATAAAATGACCTATCTCTCATGTCTTGAAGAAACAGACCCAAAGAACTATAGATTTGAACAACAAACTAACCTAACCAGTTTGAGATTCTTGGAGCTAATAAATTCCAGTGCATCAACGAGTAGACCAATGGGTTTGAAAAAGACTATTAACTCCTAAATTTGTACTCTGCAAAAAGATTTCCCAACTAATATAAACTGTTTTTTAGATTTGATAGTCTTTATTATTGTTTCGCCGCTAAAATATTGGCATTTCAAAAATTATGCCGCCTAGACTGGCCTATTCGTAAATCCACCACTTCTGATAGTATTAAGAAATATACAAGGTGTACCAACCTTACGACAAAGTTCGGTATATGGGTTGTTTTAGAAGATATCTTCTGTCGTAAGGTTGATACACCCTGTTTATACTATTTCATAAAAAACAAAAAAAAACTCAATTATTTTTGCATGGATTGTTTGATTTTGAACAAAATCCCAATTTTATTCGATTTTTATTACTTTAAAAAAAATACTATGTATATGAGCCACGTAGATAAGTGTATTAATAGGGACTTAAAGCAATTCTAAAAATTTATCACGTATCCTTATCCGCATACGTAACGTAAAGGAGATACGTAACTAAGCAAAAAGAAGCATAAAGCAAATGCATTTGTAACGTAACGTAACCATTCATGTGTTTTAATTTTTAACGTAAAAAATAAGCCCCGATATCTACCTTAAAAAATAATGTCGTCATTGCCACTGTAAAATAATCTTTTTCTTTTTAAATCCATTATCGCATGTCACAGAAATGTTTGTTATGATTGATGAACAGAAAATAAGGTTATGATTTTTGAGCATACATCACTTTTATCGCTAAATTATTGAAAAACGCGATCACGGAACACAATAATGTGATACGTTACGTTAGATACGTGTGACGGATTGATACGTTTCACGTAACGTAACGAAACCCACGTATCGCTTCTGCACATGCGCATTGCGATACGTATACGGATACGTAGTGATTTTTGGAACTGCTTTAAGGCCCTATTAGGGATCCGATCTCGAAGCTTCGCTTCTCGGTCTTTAATGAACCTCGACAATAACAACCCACTTTTGTACCTTGCCGCATAGTTACATTTATTATGAAAAATGGTCTATTTTTAAAATGTACAAAGGTTTGTGAGAGAGTTCAATGGTTGTTGATTCACGGATATAACTCTATTCATTGCCATCCCACAAAGTGTTGAACAATAAATTTACGGAAAATATGATTTTTATTTTGATTTTACACAGAATTTAGTTAAATGTTACAAATCTAATTATTTTTTAAAATTTCTGACGGAAGTGGCTGCCATTAATTTAGAATCCACGTGTATGCTAAATGTTCCATGACTTACCTGCTGACAAATACGTAATGATTAATTTAAAATGGAGAGAGTAAAAAAATTGTTAATGAGTAGATAAATCTTGGAAGTTCTCCAAGTTCTCCTTAAATTGTTTGCTTTGATTGAGTTTTCGTTTTAAATATAGTTAAGACATAAATGTACCACACTTCTAAATCATTACACAGTTATACTGATCTTAGAGGAAATATATTGAGGATAATCCTTTAGGGCTAAAAATATCTAGACTTTAATAGGTATTGTTATGTCTTAAAAATTGGCCTAGTTTTAAAACTACCGAATTAACATCAGATAGGTATTTAATTTATAAATCACAGCTTTTAATTAAATGGTAGAAGTTTTGTTACATAATTATTTGTTCCTTATTCTTAGTAGGATTGACAAAATAAGAGTTACAAAAAAATTAAAATATTGAATCTGGAACCGTTGGCGAAACTATAAACTATATATTATAATAAACCATAAAGTGGACTATCTGGGATAGGTCCTTTATCCTTTAACAATTTTAAACTGTCTATCTGGTTTTTGGTAAAAGCATGTTCGGCAATACTAGATTTTTCTATGCGTCCATTTTTTTTGGATGAGCTAAATGTTCTTTAAATCTAGTTTTAACTGACCTTTTTGTTTGCCTAACATACTTTTTATCACAATCAATACAACTTATTTCATATATACCTACCGCTTTTTTCCAGGGCTGCGATTTTCGAAATCAATCGACGGTCATCGTACACGACTAACCGCATGCGACGGTCGCATCGAATGAATTATAAATGTTGTATTTTCGACTTCCGACCGATTGCTTTTTCCTATTGTAAAGTTTTGAACGTGGCAACACAGTAGATGTCAAAAATATGACCTCTAATTTTATTTGTTTGGAAATTAAATAACATAGCGGTTGTTTTAAGAGGTGGATTGTCATCAGTCTTGGGTATTATTATTATTCAAAAAATGTCAGGAAAAGTGGCAGGAATGACAGAGGAACAAAAAAAATATTGATTATGTTAAGCGGCACCCACAATTACAAAATGGAAAATTTTCAAAAGATTTTTCATTTAAAGTGGGAGAAAAACATTGGGTAGAAATAATTACCATATTAAATGGAATTCCTGGATCGCAACAAAGTTGGAAACAATGGAGGAAGGTAGTTATAAAATTATATATATATTATTTGAGTATAGAATTTAATAGAACATTGTTGTTTTATCGTTTTATCTTCTAATACATCTACTCCATTTAAATTGATGTGATTATTAAAATTCATAATACCTAGCATGTATTAAATGTAATACATAAATGACAAATAAATAAACCAATACTAAAATGACTAATAACATAAAACATTACCGTCGTACACGACAGAGAACATCGGCTACTTCAGATCAACCGATGTCACAGCGCACACGATAGATTGTGTCGGTCACGGGGATTCAAAAATACATGTTCTTTCAATTTCGTGCGAAAGAGCATGCGACAGCGCATCGCACAAGCTCGAAAATCGCAGCCCTGATCTTTTCTCTTATCCTTCGGATTTCCTAACAATTGTCTCAAGGTGGTACTAGTTTTATGAACTAAACCTAATCCCACCGTACCGAAAATTGCCGGCAAAATTTTCGACTGGTATGAAAGTTTTTTGCTTGGCAATTTACGAAAATGAAATTTAGTCAAAATTTCATGAGCGCAAATCGTACATGTGAAAAGGGATATTTTAGTTTTTTGTTATATTTGTGAAAATAAAGTGCAAACTGCAAATATTTTTGTGTGGGCACTGAGAAAATAGTATTGGATATGTCCAACCATTTATCTTTTTAATAAGTCAAAAAACACTTTAACTAACTAATATTTGAGAAAATCTATAAAATTTTTTTGTCCGACATTGATTCATAAAAATAAGTACCCAGACATTTATCTATTATTAGTAATTTCAATTCATAATAATAATAGGTACCTTGTAATAATATTAGGCATTGAGCGTCAATTTGTAATATGATTTAAATGAATTTATAAAAATATTTAGTTAACTTTTAATAAATAATACCAAATAAATAATATACCAAAAAAAAATGTAATTTACATTAAAACAACTATTAATCTTAATTTCGTCTTTAATTAGTTGTAAAAGATATTTCAATAATTAACAAAATTTATAAATATTTATTACAGTAAAAATTATGATAGTTAAATACCTCGGCTAGGGGTGAGTAACTTCATTAATAAGTTCATTATGTATAATATTTGTTTCTCTAAGAAATAATATTAGTCCAATAAAATGAACATTTAAAGTACCATTCAAAACGAAAGCCTGCATTTTTAATTGTAGGTTCGTTTTGACATAAAATTGAAGTATACATAGTTAAAAATTGTCGAATTCTATTTAGGGGGCGAAAAACAGGCGAATGTATATTTCAATTTTATGTCAAAACGAACCTACATTTAAAAATGCAGGCTTTCGTTTTGAGTGGTAGTTTAAAAGTTCATTTTATTGGACTATAAGGGCGCCACTGAAATCCTTTTATTTTTTATGATACTACTAAGGAAAGTTGTTTTAAGTTGAGTTATTTAAATAAGTATCATAAGATGACAGAAAGATGTCAGAAAAAACTGTCTATGAAAAAAATTAAAATAAAAATGTACCAACCGATAAAAGATAAATAGATTTCCTTGGTGCTAATAAGAATTAAGTTGATAAGTTACAAAAAAAAATAAACCTCAAACAGTTCTTTCAAACGACTTATTCTAATACAGTTGTAACGATATAAATATAAATTTGAGATAAAAAAGAAAAATACGTGAACAGTAAACTTGATATTTAACAATAAAACTTATCTTCCAATACCAGTTGACGGAAGATTCTTCGCCGTACCTTGGGGTCACTACGGCACTGTCTAGGTGGTTAAAATGTCTATAGATGATCGAGAGTTGAGGGATGATCAATTCTTAGAGATGATCAAGTTGTTTAATTACTGCCCAAGTTGTAGAGATGATCCAGTTAAAAATGTTCGTGCTTAAGAGATCCTCAAGTTTACGAGCTGTTCAAGTTTACGAGGTGTTAAAGTTTACGAGTTCCTCAAATTTAGAAAATGCTTCAAGTTTACAAGAGGCTTCAAGTTTAAGATATCTTCAAGTTTACAAGATTCTTCAAGTTTAAGAGATCTTTAAGTTTACAAGATGCTTCAAATTTAAGAGATGAGATGTTCAAGTTTAAAGATGCTTCGAGTTTACTGTATTATATTCCAACTTTCTGAAAATTACCAGTGTCAAACACGTGTTAGATTTACTTTTTCTGGCACAAAAGTACAAATTAGAATAGTCCGAAATCTGCAGTTAGATGATAATGTATTACAATAGATTACAAAAGATAATTCTTACATTAAATTTACTTTATAACAACCTTACATATTAATCAAAATTCCAGAAATGTACTTTCACTAGCCATTTTATAAAAAATTATTATAAAAAATTTTAAATTATCATAAAAAATTCTTTGAATAATAAAGAAATATGTTGAAATTCTCATCTGATATAATAAAATATAATATAACTTTCGATGTTTTATAAATATTTTAACAAAAAGGAATTATAAAATTGGAAAAAACCTACCTGTATATGACAGTAAACCAATAGAAGAAATGAGATAATAATTAAAACCCTTGAACCCGATAATGCAACTTATTAGGACACCTCGTAGCGTAGCTACTTTTAACTTCCAATTATAATTATAGAGACCGCATTCATTATTTTATTATTAAGAATTCTTTCGGAAAGATGGAGCTCGCGGTACTAATTTAATTACCTACATATTTAGGATACCAGGTGCTTAAAATGTTAACAGATACTGTTACAACCTATCCCATTATCAGTAATAAAAGACGAAGCAGAAGGGTAGTCTTGACTAATTAACAAATTTTTTTTTTATTTTTTATGTTTTTATCGGAGTTCCGGTCTATATTCAATTGGCTCTAAGTTAAAGAATAATAGAAATTGAATTTCTATAATGTATTTTATAATGAAAATTTAAGAATTAAAATTATTAAATACATAATATAAATTGAAGAATTAAAATTATGAAAACATAATAAAAATTCAAGAATTAAAATTATGAAATACACAATAGAAATTCAAGTTCTATTATGTTTTTCATAATGGAAATACCTGTATTAAAATTATAAAATACATAATTTTAATTCTGTAAAAAATAATTACGAAATTAAAATTTTGAAAGTAAAGATTATTTTTTATTCTTGCTTTTTAAATGTTGTTATTAAATACCAAAACAGCACGCCATATAAGGGTGCGGGAATGACAGTATGGAATAATATTCCACAGAGTTTAGTGCATGTAAACAGGAATTAACAATTTTCTAGTTTACACAGTAGTGTGTAATATTCAATTTTATGTGTTGTTTGTATAAAAACTTTTTCAACACTCGTTTCGTTTAGCAAGAGCCGTGTGGATAACTGAATTCGGTTTATTATGAATATATTATTAAATGTTCACTTGATTAATCATATTTATGTTTTTCTTCAATCGAAATAGTTTTCCGTTTAAATTAATCATGTGTATGAAGGGTTTATTTTTGCTTCAGGTTTTCAGTGTTATAATAATGTGTCTTTCTAGAATATTCCCCAGCAGTAATTAACTGCAATGAAACGTTTGCCAGGAGGTCGGATTGAAATTAACTTGTCTACAAATAGATCGTCTCACTGTACTAGATATTCGACTTATTCTTATCCTTAATTGTCATTCTTTAAGTAACCGCTCGACGTCAAGTTTGTTAAATTTTTTTTTGAGTGTTATTTTTACTTCGATATTTAAAAAGTTTTCCCCTCCCATTACCGCTCGCCTGGTACGGAGATCTGAAAAGGTTAGAAATCAATTTGCATTTTTACCAATAGTTTTATTTTCACAAGTTTTGTTTATTTCCATACAAATTTGTAACATACAACATACCATACTTTAAATTATAAGCTATTCATATTTAGCTACAATTTCTCGTTGTTTGTTTGTTTATTTTTGATATTATCGTTAAAAGTAATATGTATAAAAATCTTGTTCGTCTCCAAATTTTAAATTAATTTATTTTCATTTATCAGGCAAAACAAGGTCTCCTTTTTGAGAAGACTTTTCAGTTTATTTTAATATGTACTAAGACATTTTCGTTCGATTAATCTAACCAATTGTTCAACCGTTTCTTTACAAAAAAGTACCTATCTTTAAACTGCATTCTATTTCTAGTTACAGTGTAATAGTTTTAAATTTTGCTAATTATATACAGGGTGTTTCATTAAGAATTATCCATATAGTAACTGGAGAAACCTTAGCACCAAATATGAAGATTTAAGCCAAAACACTTTCTAACCTTCTAACCGAGATATAGGGTGTTTTATTTTAACTATTTTAAATGATTGTATCCCATATTTTTGACACCTTCCAATATTTTTTCTTCATACTTGGCAAAAAGTTTACACATATTAGGTTACTTTAAACAGTGGCAAAAGATAGTTTTTCTCGATTACTAGAGGCGTGCGGTAGGGATGGATACTTTCTTGTATCCCCCTACAATTTACGCCACTGTCGTAATAATTGTTTCTGCATGTTTTTTTGATTCTCCGTCACTTTCTACGTAAATATCATCCTCTTGTCTCAATATGATAGAGTGAGTAGTTTTAGAGTTATTTGTATTTAAAGGTAATGTTTAAAATATCCATTTTTGTTTTATTGCATATTTAACATGAGTTTCCTTAATAATTTAACCACCTCGATAACAAAATTTGTTAATTCTAATCGTAAATTCACATGAGTCAATAACTATTTCACTGAATAAATAAAATTTATTAGTTTCAAATGATTTTTTCATATTAATATTTATCAAAATTACAGTTTTAAATTTATAAAAAAATAGAACTATGATTTTTATTATGAAATAACATGAAAAATAAAATAAACGTACTGAAACAATTATTTATTTGGACTACTGTAACAAAAAATTCTAGTTAGTTAACATTATAGTAAATTTTCGAAGTGGCTTCCATTGACTTCAATACATTTATTAATCCTTTTGGAAAAATTTCTCCTAACCTTTAGAAATATGTTGGGTTGATTCCTAATAAAATTTGCAACATTTTCTATTTGTTGCCATAATTCCTGTCGGGTATTAATTTCTTGAGCTTACACAAGTGTCTTCATATGTCCCCAAAAATAAAAGTCTAGGAGATTAAAATCGGGACTCCGAGTAGGCCATGGAAATTCACTCCCACGCCCTATCCATCTATGGGGAAATGTATTGTTTTGATAATTTCGAACCGCTAAAGGATAATGTGGTGGGGCGCCGTCTTGCATAAACCACAAACTTCTTCTTTGGTTTAATAGTAAGTTTTCCAGCTGGATTTTGAAGTAATTCCAGATATGAACGGCCATTTAAATTTGCAGGTAATTCAAAAGGACCTGCGAATTTGCTGCGAATTTTATCTTATTCATTAGTATCTGATAATAAAAATCAAATTTCTGAATTTTCATAAATTTAAAATTAAAAAACATTGAAATCTTTTGAAATGAAATTTACTGAAACTAATAAACTTTATTTATTTAGTGAAATAGTTATTGAGGCATGTGAATTTACGATTAGAATTAACAAATTTTGTTGTCAAGGTGGTTATATTATTAAGGAAACTCATGTTGAATAAGCAATAAAACAAAAATGGATATTTTAAACATTACCTTTAAATGTAAATAACTCGAAAACTACTCACTCTATCGTATTGAGACAAGAGGATAATATTTACGTAGAAAGTAACGGAGAATCAAAAAACATGCAGAAACAATTATTACGACAGTGGCGTAAATTGTAGGGGGATAAAAGAAAGTATCCATCCCTACTGCACGCCTCTGGTAATCGAGAAAAACTATCTTTTGCCACTGTTTAAAGTAACCTAATATGTGTAAACTTTTTGCCAAGTATGAAGAAAAAATATTGGAAGGTGTCAAAAATATGGGATACAATCATTTAAAATAGTTAAAATAAAACACCCTATATCTCGGTTAGGAGGAATATTTTATTTAAGTGTTTTGGCTTAAATCTTCATATTTAGTGCTAAGGTTTCTCCAGTTACTATATGGATAATTCTTAATGAAACACCCTGTATATATATACAAAGTGACATAAAAACCCGAACACCCAGTTTAAATGATTTTATTTTAATAAAATTTGGTGAATTTATTTATTTTACTGAAATAAACAATTGATAAAATTTTCAGCCTTATCAGTTGAAGATTCCGGTTTTTATACTGCTTTTTTTGAAATCCACTAACAATCCAAAAATGAATATTGTAGCCGTAGTAAAGATCAAAATTTAGTGAGTTTGATAGGGGTCGTATAGTAGGAGTTCGGGAAGCTGGATTTTCTTTTCGGGAAATTCCAGTTAGAGTGCAAAGAATTGTAGACACCGTAGTTAGGTGATGTCAGGCATGGCTTCGAGAAGCCATGACGTGAAGATTGCCGCCAAGATTATTGGCCTTAGTGGACCGTTTCTCCACTACCAGGTCCATTGCAAATTAATGGTTTGCAGAACACGGAAGACCTATTGGTATGCGAAGTGTTTACCGACGAATAAGACGTTTTGGTCTGTTTACATACCGACCACACTGGGTCCTCCCTTTAACTCCAGAACACCGACGTAATCGCCTCGAGTGGTGCGAGATCGGTTACTCTGGGATCAGGAATGGAACAATATTGTCTTTTGTGACGAGTCTCGATTTTGTTTAGGGCATGCACGATGGTCGAGCGAGGGTTAGAAGACAACGTGGTGAAAGGAGAAATCCACGGTTTTTTGTTGAAAGGCATGTTCATCAAACTGTTGGAGTTATGGTTTGGGGTGCTATAGCTTATGGTTCGAGACCATTTTTAATCTTCATCAGAGGTAACATGAACGTGCAGCGTTATATCCAAGAAGTTTTAGGCAAATCCAACTTTCCAAAAAGATAATACCCGACCAAATGTCGTAAGAGTCACTATAGACTTCTTTCAACAAAATGATGTCACATTATTAACTTGGCCACCAAGATCTTCCGACTTATCCCCAATTGAGCACGTGTGGGATATGATGGGTAGGAGATTGCTCAATTTGTAATGTCCTCCTTAGACTCTAGAAGAACTTCGAATGGTGTTGGTGGTTGCCTCGAATGAGATACCACAGGAGGACATTGACCACTTGATCAGAAGCATGCCTAGGCGCGTTGGAGTGCATCCACACATTATTAAAGGTAAAAGGGCTTTAAAGCAATGCAATGATTTTGAATTTTTTATCATTTACTTATTATGCTTCAGTAAGTACTTATACAAAATTTTATAAAAATAAAATCATTTAAATTGGGTATTTTATTATGTCACTTGGTATATATGTCACTGGCAAAGATTTACTTAGGCAAAGTCCGCATTGCCGGCCTACTTTAAGCAAAGTCCGAAATTATTAGATATTCCAACTCTGGAGCTAAACTCTGGAGGTGCTTTATTCTAGGTTTCTTTGGTTTTTGAATTTCCTTATTTTCATTATTTTCCTTTAAAATTTTGGAAACAGTGGTTCTGCCAACCTTCGTATATCTACAACACATATCAACAAGTTCTATCTATATTTTTTCAATCAATGCAATAAACATATTGAAAATATTTTTTTTTCCTGAACACTTAATTTTTTTCGAGATTTCGTAAGCTTAAAAAAAATGCTAATAGACATTTTACGTTGCAAAAGGTAAATAAATACCTTAAGCATCAAAAGTCGACTTCAAATCTACTATCTTATCAGTAGAGTATTATCTTTTACATTATCAGAGAAAGCAAAACCGAAATTTTGGAAAAAAACATCAGTGGCATTCCCTGTTCGGGAATTAGTTGACTACTGATGTGTTTTTTATCCATTTATGTAGATTAAAGCCGCACGCCACTGCTTCTTGTTTTGTTTAGGTTCGTGTTTCTATGAAATGAACTATACCTGTTCCAACCAATTTGACTATATTTTAATTTGTTAGATTCGACTTTTGTCGCTAAAAATTGTACTTTTATTTTATACCTGATTGACTTCTATGGAGATAGATGGATTTTTAATGACAGTTTTTGAGTGTCATTTTTTGAATGTTGGAAATAGATAGATGAAATAAGAAAAGTAGTTTTTATTTCTCATTTGCCGCTATACAAGCATTTTCTTGCTGTGAGTCAAAGTCCTATCTGAGCTATCGTTGGCTCCAAAGCAAGTGGTCCTTCAAATAGTACATCGTTTGACATTGCCGTTCAAACATTTATTTGGTCCTTCGAGGTCATCAACCCGCTGTGGAAATCAGTTCTTTAGTATAAACCAAGAGTCACACCAAGAATATTGAAGATAACAAGATCGTTTAGAGTAGTGACATTATTCCGACAACTATGTCAACTAAGAATACAAAAGATAAAACTCATCGTCACAGCCAGCGTGAAAACTTTGGAGTTCCTCCAGATCGATTGGGGTTTTCTCCGCCTCAAATTCCAACTGTTACGAATGTTACAAGCACTCCAGATGCCGCAATCGCAACCTTAAATCATCTATCAATGACAGAGGATTCTGCTTCTAATCAAAGGGAATTGCAAAATGATTTACAGGTACTCCTAAGTCAACTACATGAAGAAAGAAATAAAAGTAAAAGATTAGAAAATGAAGTTAGAGAAATGCGTGACAAGATTAATGAAACAAAGGAGAAACCAAGTAGTCAGAGTCACGCTGACAATGAATACGAGGATTCAATAGAAAATGAACCTGAACAAGAATGGGTAGAAGGCAACATCAGAGTTCAAGATGAAATGTGTTTCTCTCCGCAGTTTAATCATCATGATCAACGTAATATAACTTTTGAAAGTAATTTAGCCGCTACTTTTGCCAACGCCATGGTACAAGCTCTTCAGTTTCAAAGTCAAAGAACGGAAGAGTTATTACAACAACAACTTAGAAATAGTGAAAGGTCGTTTGCAAGACAAAGCCAAGGAAGCTATTTACCAACTTTCTCTGGGAACCCACTGGAATGGCCGTTGTTTTATCAACATTACGTACAATCTACCAAGGACTGCGGTTTCACCCTTGCTCAGAACATGACCCGTTTGGAGAAGGCTCTACGGGGGGAAGCCAGAAAAACAGTACGTGCTCTTATGATAGTGCCCAATAATGCAGATCTTGTAATCAAAACATTACAACAAAGGTATGGCCGTCCTGATTTCGTAATTCAAGCTTTAATGGATATTGCTAGAAAGACATCAAGTCCTAAAGAGAATAATTTATTAACATTAATAGATTTCTCTACTGCCGTTACAAACTTGGTGTTAACTGTGAAAGCTTTGAACGAGCCTTCGTTTTTGGAGAATCCAGTATTGCTTCAAGAACTAATTGATAAGTTACCAGAAACATTAAAGTTAATGTGGGGTATAAAAGCACTTGAACTAAATACACGTCCAAATCTAGATAATTTTGCAAATTGGGTTAATCAGATGTCACAAGCTGCAGGAATGGTAACAATACCAAAGATAAGATTCAAGGAGCGAAGAGAGGAAGATACATTTTTTACCACACATGACGAAGGCATATCAAGATTTTCGGAAATCGAGAATACAAAGACAAGTTGCCTGCCAATATTGTAGTACTGACGGGCATATCATGGGAACTTGCCCAGAATTCAAATTACTAGCAACCAATCAAAGATGGGATTATGTGAAAAAACAGAAACATTGCTTTCGCTGTCTGCGTAAAAATCATATCGTTAGTCAGTGCAAAAGTAAAATAGTTTGCCGTATAAATGGGTGTTCACGGAAACACAATCTATTGCTACACGATAATACTTCATCACCCAAACAATTACAATCAAATAAGCAAGAGTATCAGGAAAACAACAACCAAGTTGAAGAATTAAACGGATCCCTAGATATCTGGTCAGGGTCAAGTATTTTGAAAATTGTTGTTGTCGAAATTCACGGCCCAAAAGGATCTATGGTCGTTAATGCATTGATGGATGATGGATCCACTACTACTCTGTTAAGCCGACAAGTAGCAGATTCGTTAGGATTGGATGGACCTGTAGACCCCCTTCATATTAGATGGACAAACGCGATGAGCCAACAAGATTTAAGCTCCAAAAGAGTAGACATTTGGATAAACGAGCCTGGAAAACGAGAAAGATTTCAATTTAAAAACGTAAGAACAGTACAAGCTTTGAAACTTCCATCTCAACTTCATGATTTAGAAGACATTATTTCAAGATATGAACATTTAACATTAAAGAAAATTAAGTTTTTGCCAGGACAACGTCCTCTAATTCTTATTGGAGAACCACATGCTCATCTAACTGTTGGTAGACAAGTAATAGAAGTAGATGAAATTTCACCATTGCTTACCGAAACACGTCTAGGCTGGGTTATTCATGGACTTCTAGATGCATCTGGAAAAGAAGAAATGGCGTTTATGTGTCATGAATCAGATGATGAGAAACTTCATGATCTTGTAAAGGAGTCGTTTTCATTGGAAAATATTGGTATCAAAAATATTTGCTCTTTTCGTTCCAAAGAAGACCTACGGCAGAAGCTATAGTGGAGAAGATTACTTGCCGAGCGGTTGACCGTTGGCAGACGGGTTTATTATGGAATTCAAAACAACCTTCGTTACCACCAAGCCGGGAAATTGTCTTGAGAAGACTCAAATATGTAGAAAAGAAAATTGGACGAGATGAAAATTTGGCAAAACAGTATCATAAGAAAATACAACATTATTTAGATGTTTGGTATGCAAGAAGGTTATCAACAGAGGAGTTAACAGAGAATTCAAATATAGAATGGTATCTTCCACATTTTTATACCGTTCACCCAAATAAACCAGGGAAAATTAGAATTGTATTTGATGCCAAATCATCTTCTCAAGGAGTAAGTTTAAATGACAACTTACTTACTGGTCCAGATTTTACTGGAATTTTATTAAATTTCGCCAAAAACGTGTAGCGATAAGTGGTGATATAGATGAAATGTGTCATCAAGTATTGGTTAGACCAGAAGATCTGACAGCTCAACGATTCCTTTGGAGAGAGAAGCAGTCGGATGAAACATCTTTGTTTCAGTTAAACGTTCTTATGTTTGGCTCAGTGTGCTCTCCTTTTTGTGCCCAGTATGTAAAAAACAGAAATGCTTTAGAATTAGAGAACAAATATCCATCTGCGGTAAAAGCAATAATCTCTAAACATTACATGGATGATTACCTGGATTCAATGGATAGTGAAGCAGAAGCCATAAAGTTAGCAAAAGAGGTGACCCTAGTTCACAAAGCAGGAGGTTTTGAGATTGGAAAATGGAGTTCTAACTCAGATTATGTCAAAAACCAACTCACTGGTAATAAAGAGTTTAATGACATTAAGAGCTTCTCCGAATGGTCAGAGATACCCACAGTAAGAGCATTAGGTCTTTATTGGTTGCCACAACTTGATGTTTTAGCATTTCGCGTAAATTTGGATCGCGCAGGAGTTGGTGTAGCAACAGGAGAAATCATTCCTACAAAACGAATAGTATTAAGAACGATGATGTTGCTGTGGGATCCACTCGGATTTCTAGGCCATTACACAATCAAAGCCAGAATATTACTCCAAGATATTTGGAGAGCTAAGATCGGATGGGATGATAAAATTACCGAAACACAATTTAAATAATGGATCCGAGTTCTCCCTTTCCTAAATGAAATTAAAATTCCTAGGTGTTATTCAATAAGTGCAAGTTTAAGCGACAACGTTACTCTTCATGTCTTTGCCGACAGTAGTGAACTGGCAAGTTGTGCAGTGGCATATTTAAGAGTCAAAGATTTTACAGAAATAAAACTTGCAATGGTTATGTCAAAGATACGTGTAGCTCCGTTAAAACCATGCTCCATTCCCAAACTGGAATTAACTGCAGCTTTGATAGCTAGTAGAATTGGTAATTTCATTATGTCGGAACTCGATATAAAAATACATGGGGTCACTTACTGGACTGATTCAATGACTGTTCTCCGAGTGTTTCGTTCCGATGCACGAAGGTACCAACATTTCGTAGCCAACCGAATTGGTGAGATACAGGAAAATTCTGAGGTTAGACAATGGAGATGGGTCCCAACTGCCGACAACCCAGCCGATGATGGAACACGTGATGGAAAAGTAGATATTAGTAATACATCAAGATTTTTATTTGGACCAAGTTTCCTACATCTTCCGGAAGAAAAGTACCCAGATGAACCAGAGAGTAAACAAATTATAAGTAGTGATGCTGAATACATGAGAAAGGAGTTTGTTGCTATACTTATAGAAGCTCCAGAAATATGTGTACCCAAAGTAGATCGTTTTTCTAACTACAACAAATTAGTTCGTTGCACTGCTCGTGTTTTAAGTTTGGCAAATAAAACATCATTCCTCGATTTGAAGAAAGCCTCAAATTTGTTATTTAGGTCTTGCCAATGGGAATTTTACCCAAATGAAATGCAACGATTAAATAACAACGATACGGTACTGAAGTCAAGTTCACTATTTCAGTTGTCTCCGATGATAGATAGTTTTGGCGTATTAAGAATGAAATCTCGACTTGAATCTGCAGGTACGTTAGAGCTACGTTGCCCTATTATTTTACCACAAAAGTCCAGATTAACGGCGTTGTTAATTGAATTCTATCATAGAACATTTGCTCATTGCGGAGAGGATCTAATTATTAATGAGCTAAGACAACGTTTTTGGATTCCACACATTAGAAGTACGGTCAGGAAGATTATTAGAGCATGTATAGAATGTCGAAAGAGAAGAATACAACCAAAGCCTCCGATAATGGGCGCTTTGCCAGACTTTAAACTTCAACCACAGCCACGTGCATTCTATAATTGTGGAATGGACTATTTTGGGCCTATGAATGTAACCATCGGGAGAAGACAGGAAAAGAGATACGGCGTACTATTTACATGCTTAAACATCAGAGCCGTTCATTTAGAAGTAGCTCAGAGCCTCACGACAGACAGCTGTATCATGGCAATAAGACGATTTGTTTCTATTCGTGGTCAGCCATGCCACATGTATAGTGATAATGGTACTAATCTAAGAGGAGCAGAAAAAGAGTTGCGAAACGCGCTGAATGAGCTAGACCAGAATGCATTGAAAGACGAAAGTTCAACGCGAGGTATGGCATGGCATTTTATACCTCCAGCAGCAGCACATATGGGAGGAAGCTGGGAACGCCTTGTGCGATCTGTAAAAACAGCATTAGCTGTTATTTTAAAATGTAGAGCTCCTAAAGAAGAGGTATTAACGACGGCGTTGGCAGAGGCTGCAGCTACAGTTAATAGTCGTCCGCTAACTGAAGTTCCAGTGGATCCAGAAAGCTTGGAGGCATTGACACCGTATCATTTTTTAATTGGGTCCTCTAGTACAAGCCAACCCCCGGCGTAATTTCAGAAGATGAGTGGAATCTATCACGACAATGGAGAAAAAGTCAATCACTAGCCCAAATGTTTTGGAAGAGATGGCTTCGTGAGAATTTACCAACACTTCAAAGAAGAAAAAAATGGAACAACTCTCTACCAAATATCGAAACGGGGGATATTGTCATTATCATGGATGAAAGTCTCAAAAGAAATACATGGCCAATTGGGATCATAACGAAGACATTTCCAGGAAAAGATGGAATAGTTCGAGTGGCTAATGGAATTTATCGCCGACCGGTTGTGAAGTTAGGAAAGTTGGATATTAAACGAAAAGAAGAGGATTGACTGACGTCAATCGGGGGGAAGAATGTTCCAACCAATTTGACTATATTTTAATTTGTTAGATTCGACTTTTGTCGCTAAAAATTGTACTTTTATTTTATACCTGATTGACTTCTATGGAGATAGATTATTGATTTTTAATGACAGTTTTTAAGTGTCATTTTTTTGAATGTTGGAAATAGATAGATGAAATAAGAAAAGTAGTTTTTATTTCTCATTTGCCGCTATACAAGCATTTTCTTGCTGTGAGTCAAAGTCCTATCTGAGCTATCGTTGGCTCCAAAGCAAGTGGTCCTTCAAGTAGTACATCGTTTGACATTGCCGTTCAAACAATAACTATTTTTTATAAAAGTCATCTGAATTTAGTTTTAAAAAGAAATTATATCAGGTGGAATATATTATAAAGTAGTTTCTAATAAATTTTATTTCGCAGTAATAATACTTTGTTATTGTTTACACAATTTGTCAATTTTCTGATATATATTTGAAATAATTTAAAATGAATTGTAGATTAATAGTAGTAAGAATGTTTTGTCTTTATAGTTTAGAGTAGGTAATGGATTTTATAAAGAGCTATGAACTTATACATCGGCTTCAGAATAGCATATACATTTTCAAACTCTAATGGCTTGCATTGAATTCAATTTAAGGATGGCCTATTTATTGTGTATAACCAATCACGGTTTAAATAATAATAAATTTGAAATCAGTCAAACAGTTGTCCACGCCCACATCTTTAATGTTACACAGAGAGGGATGATATTGAGTGAGTGTGTATTATACAGTACGGTTTTATTTGTTTTCTATTGCAACCTCTTTACTGATTTCTTTTTTGTGACAACGTTGGCTATTTACACGGATTTAGAATTTTGTTTTTTGATTGTGACTATTTACTGGATTTTCTTATTCTACGACGACATTGGCACGGATTTTGGTTTTCTATTTAACTATTGTGATATTTTAATTTTAAGATATCAAATAAAATATTAAGATTTAGACTTGCGCTCTTTACTAATTTCTTGATTTTTCTTTATCCTCTTAAAAAAGAAAGCATGATTACATTTGAAATTTCCGAGAAAAATAAAAAAATAATCCACTTTTTTACGTAGAACTCCCTAGCGGAAACAAAATTGTTTAATTTTGGTATTTTTGTTATGCATCTGATTAAACAGAAGAAACTCTTTTAAATGACGCCAAAATCATTGAAAACGGTTAAAAAACAAAAAAGTTATATGACATTTGTTAATAACAAGTTTGTTATGTCTTATTACTTCCATACTTGGTCTAACCTACTACCTAATCAACATTAGGTACAAACAAACAAACTGTAACTTCAATATGTCAATCTGACGATGCTAATTCTATAGCGAAACGGCCGTCATTGCATTTCATATTTTGCGAATAAATAGTGAAAGTTTAATTCAACCTTTTAGTTGTTTACCGTTCTTAATAAGATGGACTTTCACGTATTAAGGGTTAGTACAATCAATGTCGATCTTATAAATGTTTTTGCCAATTTTTGTTTAAATTTGATATCTATTTCTTTTTTTAAAAGCAATTGTTTCGGAACAACACCACAGAACTGGTTACGCCACCACCTCTTCCAAGGGTTTTTTCTTATTATTATTTTTTATTCCTTAGTGAAGTAATTGTAGGCGTTTTAAAAATCGCCACTCCTATCTTGTTGAAGCAGGGTGTTTTTATAATTTCGGTAGGTAAAGGAAATTCACATTTAACATGTATATGCTATTCTAAAGCCGACTGTACATAGTTGCGTAAAACAATCTGGAAATGATGCACTGAAAGATTGAAATGAAAACTGAAAGATTCCGACACGTGTATTATAGTCCCGTATGATACCCTGGCGGAGTGGATGAAATATAATTTAAATTTTAATTGCTAATTATAATTTAAAAATCAGAAATTTCATCAAAGAAGATTTAAATTGTGACCATACATCAAATATAAAATTAAAATTAAAAAGGCTGGGCATTGGGAGTGAGAAAACGTCCTAAAAAGAGAGCGAATAAGTGTACCCGAGAGGTGCTGCCTCTTGCAATGACGCGATAAACGAAATAATATTATATTCATTCTTGGAGTATATCAGTTTCCTTTAAAAATTTCAGGGCTGGATTAATTTTAAAACAAACATGTTTGATTTTGTTAAATATGAATTGGCTATTTGTATTTACATTAAACGATATTAATTTATAGATTTTACACAATATTTTTATTTATATATGTTTTTTTTCTCAAATCAAAATTATAAATAGAATATTTATTGGGGTATTATTTTTAAAAAGGCAATCATTCAAGTTTTTTCAAGTGTAAAATGTTATCATTTGTTTATCTTAACTAAGCAATAACGAGTAGGTAAGGACCGAACAGCGAAGGAAAATATTTATACTACATACCGGATGGTCATTAAAAACTCACGATATACATATTCATATATGGCAATATTTTGAAAAGCTATTTAAAAGTGAAAAAAAGAATAAAACAAAAATTAAAATTTACCAAAAAGCAGTTGAGCGGATTATTTTAAAAATCTTAAGTGTTTAAATATATTCGGTTACCATTACCTATACATATTCATAAAAAACTGAAATAGGTTCCAAAAGTTCAAAGTAACGAACTGGAAAAACTAAAATGGTCAAAAATTCGATTAACAAGTTTTTTAGTAAAGAAATTTAAGAAAATGATGCATAAACTTAAAATAAATGTGTAGCAGCAGTAACTACCAGTTCATTTTAAAAAATTAAAAGGAAGTTTTACCTTTTAAATGGATTAAAAAATTACACGATTAATAGATCCACTAAGAACTAATATTCGACCTTTTTATGTTTTTTTTTTACTTATTAATCCAAAAATCTAGTAAAGGACTGCAGTAAAACTCCACTAGTAAAAACATCGTCCAAAGATTTTCTAAGATATATTCTATGGACGATAGTGGCGATATTTTGCTTAATATAACATGGAAATTCATTGAAAAATATTGAAAGTTTTCAGGAAAAAACTTACGAAAATATTTCTCCTATTATAAAAATTGAATCAATGGATTATAGGAACTTGAACTTGATATCAGAGAAAGGAAATGCACTGGTTTATGTTGGTGGATATTTTTTACGTAGATGTCAAACTTGTTTACAATATTGTTCATCATCCGAAATAGACAATTCTACTTCATTTTGTGAACTCAAAGCTTACAGTCACAGTAAAAATATTTTTGATGGCTTAACAGTACCTCCCAATATTTTTTCAGAGTATTTAATAAGATCAGAGCTTTTAAGGAAAAAAACGAATTTATTGTAATTTTTAAAAACACTGACTTATGAGTAGATATATCATCTATTCAAAGAAGAAATAATTTTAAAATCATATCACGTTTAAGTGAGATATTAATTATTTTATGAAATGTAAAAATAGACATATTTCGGGAATTTTTTCTGGATGATTCCTTGTACTCTTAAGCTTCAAAATTCTTTATTGAATAACTTTATATATCTAGTATACTACTAATTTTTTTCAATTTTCATTGCCTTATAGTTTTAGCTAAAAGCTCTTGCCTATATTAAATACAGTGCCAATGCCCGGCCTTAATGCTGTATATAATTTGTCGAACTTTGCCATGAATAACTTTCCTGAACTATTCATGTCTCCACGTCTTTGCTATAAGAACAGAAATTAAAAAATTGTTAACAAATAGGTATTCAGCTATAATTTTTTTTATCAGATTTTATATACCATTTAAAAGCAACGTTTTTTTTATTCACAGTTAACAAATACTATGTTAATCATTTCTTTGATAACATTATTGCACTATTTTGCAAAAATCAACATTTAATTATTGTTATGCAGATCTGGTTTTCATTCAGCGTTTACGAAAATCTTTCAAAACGGAGCACATATATCCCCCTTCGCACCCCAGGTCTATGCTATATAAACCTGAGCGTTCTAAATATCATAGAACCACCATGCAGGAAGCGCTAATTCCAATGGGAAGGCCCGCACCCTCTCCGCCTCCCGAACCAAGAGCTCCTTCACCAGCTCTTGCTACAACCACCAATCGAGGAGAACCGAGGATCGAGGAGGAAACAAAACGTTTACCGATGTTAATATCTAGGTGAATTCTTTTATTAATAATAATAACCAAAAATGATTTTTCTATTAGAACAAATATGAATGGAGGAACATTTCTATTAAAAGCATTTTGTTTTAAATAATAATCACTATAATGGACTAGTTTAGTAGGATCATATTAATCAAAATGATAGCAATATATATTTAGGATAAGATACCTACTTACTTATATTGGTATTCATTTTGCAATTAATTTTTCTAATTTCGTAAAATTTAGCAATAAATAATTAGTAAGTTTTAAACGTAGCGCCAACTAATAACCAATAATGAAGTGTGTTTAAAAGTCAACGTTGTCACATTTTAGCTACGTTCGTTTCAAGTATTCTCAAAGAACTGGCGGCACAAAACACCATGTTATGTGACTAACTGATTGTACCACTTGACAAGATATATGACAGGAGAGAAAATCGTGTTTATCTGTAATAAACAAACAAGACCCCTATTCTTGACGGTGATAGAATAGAACAGCCAATAGAAAGTGGGCGTGGTTCTATTGAAAATGCCAAAACGGTATTCTTGAAATTCGTTCTCTCACTGTGCCGATAAAAGGGTTGCTTCCCGAGAGAACAATTACTTCTATTGGTTATTTTTGAAGGAACCGCTATAACACCAAGAGAAGGTGTTAGGGATTTTTATTTTCGAACCAAAAATAGTATAGAAGTAATTTCTTTCATAAACCAAACACAACCAAACAACAAATTAAACTAAAGAAACTGACAGAATATTTTGTTTAGTGTTTTACTCGTTATTTGATAAAGTGTCAATCAGAGAACAAAAATATCGATATGTTTATCTCTTTTTAATGACAACAAATAAGTGAGAGAGATAAGTTTCTCGGTTAATATTAAAGCATATCGACAACATCGCATATTTTCTACCAATCTTATTGAAACACGTCACTTACCACTTATGACGTATGTAACCATTAAATTTAAATTTCAAAAGACGATTATGGCTAGAGGATTAATTTTATAAAAATTTTATTTGTACAGTTGAACCACTAAAAACCTATTTTATAAGATGCAAATATAAAAAAATCACTAAACTAGTCCATTGATTCATAAATACATGGGGCATTCCATGCCAACTCATCCTACCGATTGGATTTGCATCTACGATTTCGCTGAAATTTGGGCATCTTTTTGTACCCTTTGAAAAAGGTTTCTGTAAATTTTTTCAAATTTTTTTATTTAGCCAATAAGGAGATATGCATTTTCGAAAATTTCCGGTATTTTTTTTTAAATAGCCTTAACTTGGTGAAAAATTGTCCGATTTGGGACTTAATTTAAAAATTTAAAAAAATCATAACTCATTATTATTCCATTATGAGACAAGTCTTAAAATTTACGTTTTGAAGAGTAGAATTGTTGAGATTTTTTTTTAAATTTGAAGGATACAAACAATCTTAAAATTCTTGTTTTAACTTTGGAATGAAAAAAAAACAATCAAATTTATGATGAATCATTTTTTGCATAAATTTTTCAAAAGGTTCATTAAAAAACACGAAATTAAAAAAAAAGTCCCAAATTGGACAATTTTTCACCAAGTTATGGCTATATAAAAAAATACCCGAAATTTTCGAAAATTCATATCTCTCGATTGGCTGAATGAAAAAATTTGATAAAATTCATAGAAACCTTTTTCGAAGGGTACAAAAAGATGCCCAAATTTCAGCGAAATCGGAGATGTAAATTCAATCGATAGGATGAACTGTCATGGAATGCCCCACATACATCCTGAAAATAGCCCAATAACAAAAAATTCCTGAATTATTTTTAATTACATATAAACCGTAAATAAAATTAGCAGAAGTGGATTATATACATACAAAAATACAATTAAAAACATAAAATATTTATGTAATTAAACGAAGTGAACCATCCATATCTCAAATGTGACTAATGGGAACCCAAATGAAAAACCCAAAGTCTGTCACAGAATTTTATTCTTGATGGAAAAACAATAATAGCTACTAGTTTCGGCCTGACATTGAGGCCAAATTGTGGTCCTTATATTTATATATTGTAACATTTAAATATTCGATAATAGTATAAAGAGTATAATATCAACAAAAGTTATTGAATATTACCTTAATCAAATAACTTTTATCATATATTCTGTGTATTTGTAAGAAAACTTTAACTTAGAAATAATTTTTATGATATAATGTATCAATATTATATTTTTGTACATAAATATGTTATTTAAACCTACTAGAAACTTCGCGAAATTAATTATATAATGTGTAAAAAGGAGACGGATATATTTCTACTATATTGTCATCTAGAAAGATCGACAGTAGACGAAGTGAGTATATAGGAAAGAGAGAGATGCATATAGTATTCTAGAAATGACCAATTCATAGAACCATAAAAGAAGTTTCTGGAATTTATAAACCTATAAAAGGACTTGAGCAAGGGAGATAAATGATCGGAAGTGAGCCATAGAAGATCAGTCAGTGTGAACATTCATTTTGAACAAAGTGAACAAACAGTTTTTAAAAGTATAAATAATAAAGTGTTAAATAGTGACATTAAGAAGATAACTAAAAAAAGTGTTACTAAAGTGATCAAAAAGTAAAACAAAGTACTAAATAGTGACATTAAGAACATAAGTTGAAAATTTTTACCAAAGTAATCAAAAGTGTCATTAAAACATTTTCGGTGCATAAAAAAAGAAGAAATTAAGTACTTACTATTTATAATAACATTAAAAGAACAAACAACAAACACTGAACTATATCCATTTGGAGGATCAAACAAAGAACAATTTTATATTACACAAGAAAGCAAAGGTCTAGAACCACGACATTTTTCAACAGTTGGAGATTCCACGTATAAATTCGTTCGTTTCCGGTTTTCATAGAGCTATTACGGATTTTTTCCACCAATCAAACAGAAGGACTCAACGTGTATTAAGGTCAGATAACATTGTAAACATTTTGAATTTTTTGTAGTAGTTAGTTAAGTTACCTAATAATTTAAAAACAAAAGAATTTATTTGATATTCAATAATTACTGTATTTCATTAAATAAATAACAATAATTAATTTATCACAATTTCAACCTAGTTACTAAAAGGCATATCTTTTTCTTATTTTTCCTATTTATTGTTTTATTAGTCATTCAATAGATCACTGTTTTAATTTAAGTCTTTTACAATAAATTTGTAATTATAATTAATCAATTTTTCATTCATTTACACCTAATTGTCTAACTAGAAGCTTGTAGAACAAAACACACCTAAGAAAAAGAAGATTTTGCTACTATTAGAACATTTAAATAATATTAATCAATCAAAATTTATAAATACAAATCAATTAATCAATGAATCAATGAATAAATCATCATTAATTCAAAATATTCATTACAATATTTTGAATATTTTTTTCACTAAGGTATGATTTTTCTTCTCCTTTTAATTTGTACAACTAAAATAACCTTTTTTATAGCCTGATGATGGCCTCAACTAGTAGTTATTATTGTTTTTCCATCAAGAATAAAATTCTGTGACATAGACTTTGGGTTTTTCATTTGCTTTATGTAATTGTTTTGTGTCCAACAAATATATATTATTTTTATTTATTGGTGCCCTTTTTCACTCATTTAAAGTATGCTCTAGCGTGTTTACATCGCACTTTATGGAACGCCCGTTTTTTAAGTTACCATGGCAACATCAACAAATCAACAAAATGTGAAGTCTAAATTCTCTTATTACCATTATTACCACGTGTTGCTTGAATCTTTAAAAATAACGATAATGATTAAAGATACGTCATTTCCACCCAGATGAAAATTTGTGAACTGGTTGTTAATATACTGATGCGATAAATAAAAAAATCAGCTAGCAATATGTCGAGGAAAACCTTGTCAGCTGATGCATATAAATTGGCAATAGATGCTTTTGCCTAACTCCTGTGTAATAACTTTCAAAGTATCAGCTGACGGTTTTTCCACCAAGATACAGCCAGCTGACCTATATATTTATCCACAGTTACATATAAGCTATCATCAGGTAAATTTTTGTTTGAGAGGAAATCACGGAAAATAATTTTTTTTTCATGTTCGAGACACCAGCTGACGTATAATACACTATGTTGTAACCAGCTGATTATTTTTTTTCGTTGAGATATTGGATTAGCTACAATTTGACAAATTTTTAGCTGAGAGGAAATGAATGAATGTATTTTTTTTCCTACGTGCGTGGGAGGCTACAACCGCTCATCCCCCCAACCGAGCGCCAGCTGACGTTCCGAGGCTTCATAATACTATACTCTGATGCGTCTGACGAATAATCTCTCGAGGCGAAATAATTAACCAAATTTGCACCTGGCTCCCGGACTATAGCAAATATTCATGAATTATAAGAGGCAATTCAAACAGAAATATACAATATTAATACAATAATATGACACCATAAACAAGGTTTAACAAGAATTCATTCATACAGCAAGGACTACAGTTCGAACATTTAAAATAAAGTCATGTATTTATTACTGGATTACTTTCCTATTGTTAAATTAGTCATTAGAAAAATTGTAAAATAATTTTTTTCTACCATTTATCTACTATAAATTAGATATCAATAAATAGTTTGTAACAATATTAGTTCCTCAAAAGGGCCAATTTGTAACCCTTTTAGTCCCAAAAGGCAGGGAGCCAATTTGTAAGAGACCCTCTCCGGGGGTGGTTCGACTCCAAGTTAATGCTCACTATAGGAAGGATTGGGATGTATAACTAATAAGGGAGCCACTATCTTTTGAACGCTATCGATTAAGCAAACAAACTACACAAAAACTAAGGTGAGAAAGATAGAAACACCTTGTAATTACTTTAATTAAACAACAAATAAAGTAGCTACTTGAAATAAAGACCTACCACGCTACACCCTTAAGACTTATAGTCTAAGGTATATAAATGAAACTGTTTTTTAAAAATATAGATTATGTACTGAAAATTGTAAGTACTTGCTGATAATGAACTGGAGTTGTAAAAAGTGGACTTAACTTTAGGTTTCTGTGCTGTCTAGGAGAGCGGCTTCAGCTTCTTCGTGGAGAGATGAAAGTTTCTTTAATGGTTCTGGCTGCTTGGGATGTAATAGTTTTCTTAACAGCTCAGAAGTGGTTTGAAAAACTTTCTTCACATAAGCGGTTACTGGGCTCTAAATTTAGCGGTATCTTGGCGGTAACTCAACTCCAACTTAGCGATAACTTGACTCCAATTTAGCGGTATCTTTCAACAACCAAAAAGGAAATTCACAAGATGATGTACTTTAACGTTTTTCTTCAGTCTCTTCAGTCGGCCTGTTGGTCTTGCCTTAAGGGTCTTTAAATAGTCTTGCTCAAAACGGAAATCGTGTTTGTGTCATTTGTCAGAAGAATTGCGTTCTTTATTCAATCGCAAGCGAGGGACGCGTTCTTTGGTTGGCCTCGTTCAAACAGATAAATAGTTAGCGTCTATAAGGAGTGTCTCGTGTACAGTAGCATTAACAGTGAATCGGGGTCGGTTTTAACGGTAATAATAGCGGTATCGTTTACGGACGGTAATAGTGCAAGGTGACATGACGATAGACAAATTATTTGTTTTACTAGGTTAAAAAATAAATAAAATAAAAGCACAACATTTAATGCCGCGGCTGGTGTTTCATAGCCTAGCGTTTCATAGCCAAGGCATTAAATCTGCTTTTCTGTCGTGTGAAATATATAATTTTTTCTTCAAATTTGTTCCAATTCCATGCAAAATCGACTTTTTTAAATTTAAATTGCGCCTGGGCCTGGGCCCTGCGTTACTATGGGTGAGTTCGGGTCCAGTTGGCCCTATCTAGTACTATTCCTCGTTTGCGTGTTATGGCGCTTGGCGCTACATAGCTCGAAAGCGTGCTCCCCGAACACACCCTATGTTTACCGCTGATGACGTTTGTTGAATATGTTTGTTTACTTTTTACTTTGTCATTGTCAATTTTGAAAAGTTGTCATGTTAGAAATGGATTTACTGCAAAGTGAGGATGAATTGATGCAATTAACACTACCTGAGATAAGTTTATTATCATCAGCATAATTTTGAGTTTTCTTAATGTCATTTTCAATTTCAATTTCAATTATTACTCGGAAGGTTGCCTAGCAACGAAATTTTTCTGCCTAGGCATTAGAAGTGCTACTTCTAAGCCTGCCAAATGTCATTAAAAGGCCGCTTTTAATGTCATTTGGAGAAAAATCCTCCATGTTGCTTCAACATTGTTATGTCCCCACCAGAATGCACCAGCAACGTGGCCTAAGTTCTGCGAAAGCAGTGCCCGGTATACTCTTTCGCATGGGATAGTCCCAGAAAAATAGCAATTTCTTCTGCTATTTTACCGAATTTGTGAATGCCGATGAATTGATGATGTGCTAAATTCGAGGGTCTGGAAGTATTCCGTTACTACAAAAGATCTTGATCTTTTGGTCTTAGTATTTGGTAGCATAATTAGAAATTTGTCGCCCATATCATTTATATCATCTGTTTTTATTTGCAAAAGCTCATCACATCTACAAACATCAGCGACTGCAACAATAAGTACAACCTAAAATATAAATTGAAAATTATTAATCCATAGTAGATCACTTTCAATATATTAAATTATGTATCTTTTTGTGAATAGTTATAAAATCGTTATACCAGCTGAAGCAACAAAAGATGTACTATCTGGCAGAGTACCGTACATTCTAGTAGAAGATGAAGGAGTAACTATCTTTAAACCAGTTCATATGTTTGCTGCTCTGAAATTGAAAAAGGAAACTATCGAGCATCTCGAAGACTACAAATGTATCGGAGCACATGAAAGATTTTTGGAAAAAGTACCTAAGAAGAGAGTAGGTTTAGGATATAGAAGAAAATACATATCTCCGGAACTGATCGGTAGAGGCATATTTGTAAGTTATTTTTATTAATAATTTCTTCAAATTTCTATCACTAATATAGTACATTATTGCTAAAGTTAGTACAACTATACAAGGTAATTTTTTTAATGACGTTATGGTTAAACAAGTAATTGAATTCTGAAAATTTGTAATAGGGTGTTTCCGAATTTTTGACATTATAACAATATAAGATGCCTTAGTCTCATAGTTTTTGAAATAAAAAATAAAAAAAGTGATTTTTTTTTAATTTTCTCACTTAACTAATGGAGTTGTAGATTTTGTGGTTTTTATTTACCATCATATGATAAAAAAAGGTTTGTCATCTTAGATTGTCCTGAATTATTTTTTACTAAAAAGATTATTTTATTGATTATCTACTTGATCAGATAGGTATAGCAAATGTTCAAAAATATTTGTAACAGGGTGCTGATAAACAATTTTTTTTTTACTACTAGCTGTAGAACCTAACTTTGTTGACTTTTGTTGATGTAGTAAAGTTGTTTATTATTAACCAAGGTAGAAAATTACAGAGTTTATAGTTTTCACGATAAACGGTATTGACTGAAGGATTATAATAAAACCAATTAGACCCTTAAGTTGTGAAATCTGAGATACACATCATAAATGTAAAAGGACCTGATTCAGGTAATTTGGTTTCTCAGAGAGGGATTGTAGAGGATTACAGCTACACTTCTTCTTCATTTTAGTCTTTGTATTTCATTGGAAGTGTTCACCTGTGCTACGGCGTGCAATAATTTTATAACATTTATTTGTTACTACACACATTAATAGCAAAGATTTTATAGCCCAACGTACAGAATAGGCAGTATGTGGCGTCCGTGGATAAAAAGTAATAGTGCTTCTTCCAGTGGTTCGTTAAAGAAGAATCACTTATCTTGTGACGCAAAAATCATTGTAAAAAATGTGTATAGTTCCTTACTTAAGCAAGGATTTAACGCGGGTGTAAACCCGCGTAAACCGAGTAACCAGTAATTTGATGAAGGTGCCTCTTACTTCAGTTGAAAATTCCACGGAATCAAGAAAAAAGCGTAAAGATTCCGGTGTCACAAAAAGTCAAGACAACTGGGAAAAAGATTTAATAAGGCGAAAAATCTACACTATGTACGATGAGCAGCGTGTCCCTACAATCAAAAGTCTGAAGCAGCGGCTTATCAATGACGAAAGTCACATCAACTATGGCCTCACTACTCTTTGGCGAGCTCTGTCTGCAATGGGCTCTAAATATCGCAAAATTGACAAGAGACAAGTAATAGAATCCACACGTTTAATAAAATGGCGTTCTGAATATATAACGTCAATAAGAAAATACCGGTCTGAAATTCGACCAATATTCTACCTCGACGAGACGTGGTTTGACACGCATGACACCTCTCCAAGGGATGGTCTGATTTCTCTAATAAATGTAAAACAAAGGCATCATCAAATAAAGGGAAGAGAATCACAATATTACACGCAGGATCAGAAAATGGTTGGATCCCAAACGCTATGTGGCTTTCTGCCAAAAATATTAAAGACTCTTGTGTTGATTATCACGAAGATACCACAGCAGAGCTTTTTGAAGATTGGTTTAAAAATTATCTGTTACCCAAAATTCCGCCAAACAGCGTTATAGTAATGGACAACGCAAGCTATCATAGTCGACAATTGCAAAAAATTCCTGGCTCAAAGAATACGAAATTGGAGATTCAAAACTTCATGGCTGCAAATGACATATATTTTGAAGAAAATTATACAAAAAAAACGTATGTTTGTGATACAATTGCAGAAGAATTGGGACATACAGTGTTACGACTACCTCCCTTTTATATAGACAGCATTACCCAAATAGTTAATAGCATCTCAACTGAAAATACAGGAAATTTCTATAACTATAATCTATTTCCAAGTTTTTCAAATTTTCGGTTGTTGTCTTTGAGTGAATTGGGGGTCATTGTAAGGTCGTTGGACAATAAATGCAGTATTTATGAAATCCTTAATGCCAAAATATTGAAAGAAGTATTTAAAACTTCTCTTCGGACTGCAACGGTACCACATGCATTAAAAGTAAGTACAATAGTTCCTATTCCTAAGGTTACTAATACTATAGATGCTTCTCAGTTTCGACCTATAAATACGTTACCACCTATCGAAAAGTGCTTGAATTGGTTGTATATGAACAAACTCTAGAACATATTGAGAATAATTATATTTTATTTAGCAACCAATCCGGATTCCGCAAAAATACTCTTGTGAAGCAGCTTTGCAACTTTCTTTATGTAAATTTAAAACAGAGGTGGACAATGATAATTATGTAGTAGCGGTTTTCTAGATTTAAAGAGAGCTTTTGAAACAATTGATCGAAATATACTCTTAAATAAACTTACTAGATATGGCATTAATGGTTGCGTTTTGAATTGGTTTGTTGATTATTTATTCGGAAGAAAACAAAGAGTAAAAATTAATAATAATATATCTACCGAAAAATTTATTAACATTGGTGTACCCCAAGGCAGCGTTCTGGGACCACTTTTGTTTATTTTATATATAAATGATTTAAACCTCTTTGTTGATTGTGATTTTGTTAATTTGTTTGTAGATGACTCTGAAATCGCTTGTTTTGATAATAACTTAGAAAATGCTGTTCAAAGAATGAATAGGGCTCTGAACTCTGTCAGTAACTATTTAATATATAATAAACTCTAAATGTTTTTAAAACAAAAGCTATGATAATAACTAGCAAATATAAATATAATAATATAGATTTAAATGAGATTAATATTACAATTAATAATGAAAAAATTGAAATTGTAACATCAATTAAATATCTTGGCTTCCAACTTGATAATTTGTTATTATTTGGTGATCATTTTAATTATGTTTTGAAAAAAATATCAAAAAAGCTATACTATTTTGCAAGAATCTCAAAAAAACTATCCACTGAAACTAAAATCACTGTTATTCAACCTCATTTCGATTATTGTTCTTCTGTTATGTTCCTGCTTAACCTAAATCAGACTGCTCAGTTACAGAAGCTACAGAATCGGGGTATGAGGATAATCTTAAAATGTAGTAAATATACTTCTATAACAAATATGCTTACATCTCTAAAATGGATTTAGGTATTATACTATTTGAGAATGGTATTTGTACATAAAATATTAAATAATTTAGTTCCACCTAACTTTCAAGAACACATACATTTTAATAATGACATTCACAACTATTGTACCAGAAATAATAACTTACATATAGTTAGAACAAATAAACGAACGTCCATGAATTCCTTATTTTTTAAATGCTTCGATCATTATAACAAATTACCAAATAGTATTAAATCTAAATCGTCACTAAGGATTTTTAAAAAGGAAATACTTAAATATATTCACAACTAAAATATCTGTGTTTTTCAGTGTAAATTTAATAGTTCTAATATTATTTGTGATACTTTTAGATGTAATTAGTTTATTTGATTACTACTGCGTGTTCAATCCCATAGAGCTTATGTGGCACCAACTTAAATAGAGTGTGCGCGGAAAAATTACTTCTCCGACTTTAAGTGGTAGTGTGGTAGAATTAATTAGGAACTGTATGAATTACATTCCTATCGACAGTTGGAAAAGTTCTGTTAGTCATGTTATAAATGTTGAAAACTCGTACCTTTCTGTAAAATCAATTGCGCCAATTATAATTAATTTAGATGAGGATAACGATAGCGACATTGAACTAAATATAGAATAGAATTGTAATATTTAAATAAATAACTTGTATATCTCCTATATTATGCAAAATTCAAATTTCTTAAGTTCGACCCTGTAGCACATTTGCATCTTTTACCTAAATCGGGTAGTTTATTGCAGTTAATAAGCCAATACCATTTACTGTGAAAAATACTATACTTGATTAGAACTAAACCTCAATCCATTTGACAAAATGTGAGAATAAGTATTTTTTCGTCTTGCGCCGTATTTCTTACAGTACCTAATGGTAGAATTTTTAAAACATGGATTATTGTGAGGATATGTTCTAGTGTTTCTCAATAAATCTATAATTTAGAGATTAAAATAGTTGTAGTTACATCCCTTGTTCTATTCATGATATTAATAAATGTAAAGTCTTACATTTTCTCCTTTCAACGCATATAAAGACCGAGGGACATTCGATTTTTGCACCTGTCCGACAACAGGTGAATAGACTTCTTTGAACCATCTCTTTTCTTAAGCCAACAGCACTCAGTTGTGTTCAGGTATTCGTACGCGTATTGTCTAACGATTTTACTTGTTAACAATCTTGTTCCGACAGTTTTTTGACCGTTGACAGTTTAGTGGGGCGCCTAGTGGCTGTGGTATTTTTAAAGAAACTGTTTTTTATTTGTTTCACTGGATACAATGTAAGTATTCATTAACCAAAATAATTAAATAAATGCTCATACGTTGAAATTATTAAACTAGATCGTTCGTCAAGAAGCAACGCCTACCTGTAACTTCAATTATTCCAAGAATTTATTAAGAACGCTTTTAATATATTACTAATAAAGTATATTTTAGTATTGCATACCTAGGATGAAATTCTCTCGGAAATTCTTTAAAATACAATTCAAATTAATGCCCATATGTATATTTAAAGTGTGTCATTTGATATGTAAATTAAGTGATGATGAAAGTTACTAACCTAGTAAATTAATGTATTAAAAATAGAAATTTTTAAACAAAACTTCCACTATCTTTTGAAAAAATTGATTTGTTTATAGCGAAATAGCTGTCATTGAGTTTCAAAAAGAAATTTTTTTAATAAATCGTGGAATTTTTGTTTAAAAAGATTTATTTTTAATGTTCTTATTAAGATGGATTTCCACAAAGTAAAGTAAAGGTTACTACAATCAATTTCAATATCGGTTTAAACTACACCGCAGGTAAAAATTTTTATTATATGAATTAATACACAAACTTTGAAAAATAATAGACTGTACACAATAAAACAGGTGGTACAAGCCTGTGAATCGTCAGCTTAAAGCCATCTGTTCCTTTCATACTAATACTATTGATGTTTTAAATTGAATTTTTTTCAAATAATTTCCTTTTTTATCTCAAGCCAATCTCCTAACTACGCCTGTTTTACACTGCGCGGAAAACCTTTGGTAATATAGCATGAAAAACTTGTGATTTAAAAGCATCCCCTTAAAAATTTGAAATAAAAGAAATTGTTCATGACAATTTGTTGCCACCATAACATCAAATTAATTTTGAAATTGTAAAGTCTTAATAATATACCTAGAATGAATTAACACTTCTTTAGTACATTTTTCAATTTATTTTACTTACACATTAATAGTATATTAAACAACGCATTTCATATGGAATTCTGTTATGACACGAGTTCAAGTTTAAAAAACGAATCGCGAAGCGATGAGTTTTTTAAAGAACGAGTGTCACAACAGCCATATGAAATAAGTTGTTTATAATATTTTTATATTTTGCCCTTTTTACCATTTTTTAAATTAATTTTTTATTTTTATGTAATTACGAAAATTTTTATTTTAAGAAGTATGTCGGCAGCACTGTGTAATTTATAAAATTTGACAGTTGTGACATTTAAATTATCAAATGTTAATGTTTTTAAAATATTTTAAAATGAATAATATACCAATAATAATATATTATATAAGTAAAATATTATATTCATATTCACAGATACTTTCTTAAAGAACAATATAAAATTAATAAATTGCTATTAGCCACAAATATCATTATCAATAGTCTTGCCTTTAGATACTTCACTCATGTCGCCAACCATTTAAAACAAAAATTTGCGTGCGTAAAAGTAACATTACGATACGCAAATGCGTTTTATAATGAAGATTTTTATAAGTGCAAAATATAAAAATATAATGAAATATTTCTTTCATTTCCCCTTATCAAAATAGATATAAAATATTAATACCTTTATTTATTTATATTAGACAAAATTAAAAATATCTATCTGGTTTTTTATTATTTTTAACATTTCAAGTTTCAAGTGGGTTATCAGTGATGGCTCGTAGGTAAAACTACATTTTAATATCTAACTAGGGTTATCTTTTGTCCCAAAGCCTACAAGACAACCTAACGTTAGAACCCCTAAAGAATCTTACTGGCTGAGGTCCTCATCCTTTACGTCCAGGGGTGCTATTCTCGAGTTTATGAGAATGATTTGCGTATGCGAATTTATTGGTTTTTCGTATGAGAACTTCAAATGAATATTCTTGATCGATAGAATGTGATTTTTTTAGTCGCGTAGGAGAATATTTTCATGCGAATATTTTCTACTGGGTTTGCTCCATGAGAAACGCAAAAATCAAATACTGTGAGAGAATAAGCAACCAAAAATATGGCTGGATTATACGAATTGAGTCAAATAGCGGCCATAAATATATTGGAGAATATCGAAGAAGAAGCAGAAGAAGTTTCACGTTCCTTTCCATAAACTCTACATGAGTTTCTTTCTGTTCTTGGGATATATTACCCGTTCTAACTTTTTTTGCAGTTGTCAAAATAATTATAAACTCAACCAAATAACTCAAACTATAGGTTTTATATTCAAAAATCAGTTTATAAGATTTATAATGTTTATAAGATTTATAAAGTTTGACATTTGTTTGTCGAGACGACAAGGCAAGGTTACGACTAAAGGTATGTTTACCGAGACAGAACAATCGTCACTGTATGGGCGTCTTACAAATAAAAGCTGTCAAATTTAACAGAAAACGAAGATATTACCAACATCAACACCAACCTTTAAAGTAAAACTTGTTTTTAGGATGGATGCACTGCTTTAACACAGTGTTGTCAGATTAGCCAAACGAAGGATATTCGTGTAGGTAGAGGCCGTGGATTCTGAGTAGACCCGTGACGTCGTAAATAGTTGCGCACAACTGAATGGCAGCGGTGCATTAGAGAGAGACAATACGACGTAAACGGCGGACTGACCAGAATGAATCAGTAAGGGCTGCAATTATTAGTATAGTTAATAGGACAATTTTCAAACACAAATTTGTGTACTGCGCCGGTTGACGTCACAGGTCTACTCAGAATCCACGGCCTCTAATCAAGTTGTTCTAGTGGTGTTCAAGAATACGGGTTTAAATTCGCATGCGTATATTTTTAAGAGAATACTTTCGTATGAGAAACTTTTCGTGTAAACTCGAGAATAGCACCCCTGTTGATCTATTTGTAAAATTGTGCGATGTTTATGTCGATCCTGACGATTTAAATAACTACTTTTTAAATTCTAAAATATTATTCTAAAATATTACTAACAGTTTCTTTCTTGGGCCAACAGATAAATTTGAGTTAATACAAAGTATAAATAGCATCCAAAAAATTGGTTCCAATGGAATTGACTGCTGTAATAAATAATCAAAGGGTGTTTTCCGTCTGAACCCGATAAGAACATAATTTTTACAGACCCATTTCTTTGTTACCAACCTTATCGAAATTAATTGAATGGCTGATAAAAAGCCGTTTAATGACTTTTATTCTGAAAAAAATATTCTAACCACACAGCAGTTGGGGTTACTTCCGGGCATCTGTATTAGTAATGCAATGTGTTTTGTTCTTATATATAAAAAATCAACTATAATATCTAAATTGTCCAAAAACATATATAGGAATAACAACACAATACCTAGAAAATAGAATCGATGGTAACAAATACACTAAAAATGCATCAACAGCCTTACACAAACACGAAAGAAATGATAAACATGAGTTTGATTTCAGAAATACAAACATTTTAGATCAAGAGCCCAATTATTCTAAATTATGTATTAAGGAAATGATATATACAGTGCTTTTCAGATAAAAGTATCCATCTTTAATAACTTTTGTAATACTGGTATTTAAGAAAAATCCAAAAACCCGTCGATTTATGTTGGAAGGGGCAAGCATTATAGCTTATTTAAACTTACTGGAAAAGCCACCCCCTCATCCCTAACAGCATCCCTTTTTTTTAAATCACTTCTCATATTTTTAATGTAAAATTTGGATACTTGTAGGTTAAATTGTTTAGTTTATGAGATAAAAAATTTTTATTTTAATATAAGAATTTTTAATTATTTTTTAATTTAACCATATTAGCCTGTAATAAACAACTCTGTTCAAACTCTTTAATCTTTTTAAATGTGCTATTTTTATGAAGTTACAATAAGTGTCCAACATGAGTACCATTCACTTCCATACAATGGTATAAACTATTTTGAAATGCCTCTCTGACATTGCTTAATACGGCTGGATTTAATTGTCGACATTTATTTTCTATCCTCTCTTGTAAATCATCCAGAGATTCTGGTTGGGTAGCATAAACTTTTGTTTTTAAATACCCCCATAAAAAGAAGTCTAGGGGTGTTAAATCCGGTGACCTAGGTGGCCACTCCATCATCTGCCCTCTTCTACCTATCCAACGAGCGGGGAATGTTTCGTTTAAAAATTGTCGGACAGGCATAGAATAGTGTGGGGGAGCTCCGTCTTGTTGAAAATCTTCGGAAAGGTAATCATCATTTTCTATTATTGTTGTAATACGTGGTTCACCCCTTCCCACACCAAACGTTTAACTTTTGGGAATGTTGTGTATGGAATTCACGCATAATATGTGGATCACTTTCAGACCAATATCTACAATTATGCCTATTTACTAAGCCATTTAATGTAATTGAGCATTCATCAGAAAAGCAAATATTGTTTAACAATTGTGGATTGTTATTGATAAATTCGTCATTGATTCGCAAAACTCTAGACGACGATCAAAATCATCTTCATTCAACTCGTGCACCAACTTAACTTTGTATGGGTGGTACTTGAATTTATGTAGAACTCGGAAAACTGTAGAAGATAAAACACCGCTGGTCGTGGATACCTGTAATAATATTTTCCGGTGTAGTCTGTGAGTTCCTGAAGTGGCATGTTTAGGCAAGTTCTTACCTCTCCAAATCGTTTTCTTGAAGTGGATTCCCATAACGTCTAGTATCTTCTTCTAGTCTAATTACAGTGACCAATTGCTGTGTGTCTACAGGGTTGTCTACATCAGGATGGGTAATATATTGTTTTGATCACATATGTGTCTTCCGTAGTATATTTAATTTTCATGCAATATTTTTTTATCCTAAAAATCAGATACTTATAGAAAAAGGAAAATATCAATGCCTGAAAAAAAGTTCTAAGGGGATTAGAACTTTTTTCAAACATGAATATTTTTCAACCTATGTCTTAAAGTTTTTTATAAAGAACTTTTATAGTTGTCTACTCCCCTTGTTGCTATGTTGTCGTCTAATGTTAGCTGAATGGTCTACTGTAGTTGTATGGGCTGCTCCTCTAGGTTCATAGTGTTGTTGATGAATGAGACCTGTACTCTCTGCTGACCAACTCTTGCTATGAAGTTTCTGCAGTTTATTTTCTTGACTTCTCCGTTAACTGATGTTGAAGATCACTGGCTCATGATTTGTCCCTTCTCTGTTAATTCAACTGTCTTCAGGATCTTTATGTTAAAAAATCGCCTGCTTCTTTGTGAGTTTGAAGTTAGGTAGTCAAATGTTTGTTTGCTAGCTTCTTAAATATCTATAAAATTACTTTTAGCACATCATCTTGCTATAATAAAAGACATATGCATACATCAATCTGCAGTTTATTTTCTTGACTTCTCCGTTAACTGATGTTGAAGATCACTGGCTCATGGTTTGTCCAGCCTTCTCTGTTAATTCAACTGTCTTCAGGATCTTTATCTTTCACCTGATAAACCATTTTTGAACGTGGCAACAGAGCGCAATTTTGCCAACATCTAAAACATTTTTTATATTTTGCACTTATAAAAATCTTCATTATAAAACGCATTTGCGTATCGTAATGTAACTTTTACGCACGCAAATTTTTGTTTTAAATAGTTGGCGACATGAGTGAAGTATCTAATGACAAGACTATTGACAATGACATTTGTGGCTAATAGCTATTTATTAATTTTTTATTGTTCTTTAAGGAAGTATTTGTGAATATGAATATCATCTTTTACTTATATAATATATTGTTATTGGTATATTAGTAATTTTAAAATATTTGAAAACATTAACATTTCATAATTTAAATGTCAAAACTGTCAAATGTTATAAATTACACAGTGCTACCGACATACTTTTTAAAATCAAAATTTTCGTAATTACATAAAAATAATGATAAAATGGCAAAATATAAAAAATATTATAAACAACTTATTTCATATGGCTGTTGTGACACTCGTTCTTTAAAAAACTCATCGCTTCGCGATTTGTTTTTTAAATTTGAACTCGTGTCATAACAGAATTCCATATGAAATGCGTTGTTTAATATACTATTAGCACGAGTTATGTTCGTTTGAAGTTTATATTTTATGAGTCCAGGAGTTGTATTTGATATAAAATTAATTACGTGACCTTTCTTAAAGCATTTGTTACGAATATTATAAAATCTACCCGACTTTATACTATTTCTTTTAAACAGCTGAATTAGCAGACAAATTTAATTTGAACTGTATTTTTATTTTAAAAATATTGACATCTCTTTATTCAATTAATGACAATGTCAAATTCAGAAAAAAATAAATTCCAAACAATGCCACCTAAAACTGGCATTCCGTTGAACTCCTACATTCTCCCACCTTCAGAAACTTTATCTAACAGAATATAAGTTTCTGAATCTATAAAATTTAATTATTACAATCGATTGGGAGGCTGGACTTTTCTTCCATACCTTGTAAAAACCATCTCTTTTCTTTGATTATTTTTTAATATATGTTTATTATCTGCTTGTTTTGTGTCTTTCTTATCTTTGGAATCGTTCTTTTTGCCTTTTTAGGTTCATCTTCATCTGAAACATCCAATTTCTTCTTCTTTTCATCATCGTCAGAATCGTCGGATTCGGCTTTCCTTGATTTAGGTCCGCTTTTACGTTTACTCTTCTTTTTTGTCATTCTCAGAATCGGAATCAACCTTCTTAGATTTTTTCTTTTTGTCTTCATCCGAGTCTGAATCTTTAGATGCCCTTAATTCTTCGAATTTTCCCGTGGTACCATCCATTTCTTCAATTTCTTGGTCAACTTCATCGTCAGGTATGTCATTACTAAGCATAAAATCTACAATATCTTGGTGAATTTTAGTCAATACTTCCATTTTTGCATGTAATATTTTTAAGTTTCCTTGTAATACAAAAATCTTTGTATTATCTGTCGCTAGTAGTGCTTGGGTTTCATTAAATACACGTTCAAATGCAGTCTTGTATGCGCTTCTAGTTTTTATTAACTTTTCCATAATTTTCCTTTTTAGACTGATCTAAACTTATCTTCAATCCAACTGTCCCTACTCGGGCGCCAAATGTTACGAATATTATAAAATCTACCCGACTTTATACTATTTCTTTTAAATAACTGAATTAGTAGACAAATTTAATTTGAACTGTATTTTTATTTAAAAAAAATATTGACATCTCTTTATTCAGTTAATGACAACGTCAAATTCAGAAAAACATAAATTCCAAACAATGCCACCTAAAACTGGCATTCCATTGAACTCCTACAGCATTTATTTATTATTTGTAATAACTTGCGGCCTACAAATTTCGAAATTTACCAAGTTTACGGTGAAAAAAGATACTGATTGACAGTAGCAAACAAACTAAGAAAGTCAAACGAACAGAGCGATTTGTTCACTTTGATGACGTGCATAATATGTTTACCAACATCTTCATACAACATTTTGATATACACACTCTGTAAGAGGTAGCAACTATTACTATAAATTTCGTTCCTATTTTACGGGAAATGAATTATAAAGGTGAAGTTGTCTTGTCATGGTCTAGGGCACAGTATAAATCTGTATTGTTTGTAGATGTATACCACTAAATTAACATTTTATGCTCCGTGTACTTCTTACCGGGTGAATTTAGAATAAGATCCCACTGCTCGATCCTGCAGCTATCTGTATTTTATCAAATTAACTTTAAATGAATGTTAAGAAAGTATTAAATGGATTGGCAATAGGTTTACTCTAGGGTTGACTATATAAAATTGGTCACAATTACCTATAATTAATTTTTGTATAATTAATTTGGTAAACGTAAATTGCTGCTATATGTTTTTTTTTTAATTAATTGTATGCCATTTTAAAGAAAATTATGTAAGGAATAGAAAAAACAATGGTTGTCATATCTCAGTCTTCCACATTATCAGGATTGTCAGGTATATTACTGAGCTGAACGAAGAGGAGGAGAATCTACATATTTTTATTCTAGCTGTAGTATTTTAGTTGTAGTTATCGTTTCTCGTTTGGCCCCGATTGTTATAGGGCTTTTATATCATTTTGTTTTAAACCTTTCTCTTTTTTTGTTATTATTTTTAAGTCCGCCATTCACTAATAATATATAGCTGTCAACTGTCACTGTCAGTTGTACAAAAAACTCATTGTCGTATATTATCGGTTATCAGTCGATAAGCCATTTTTTCTGTTATAATTATTGTTTTGCTAGAAATAAAACGTATGAAAAAATTCTTCTAACGCGAGGAATTAATTTATTTTCTACAAGGTATTTAGCAAATAAGAAAGTTCTGAAAAAGTTTCCAAGTTTAGATCAACGACTACTCATATTCTGTTTGTTTCTCAAGGTGGAGAAACCCTTCGTCAATTACAATTACCGTTGATTATTTACAGTCATCTGTTTTTTTTTAATATTCATACAAAATTAAAGTTTTATATTACCTGTTAACAAGGTTGCCAGTTAAAAAATTGCCGCAAGCAGAGGTTGCCATGTTTTTAATCAACGATTCTCTATTCAGGTATGTGTAAACGTGAAAGAAAAGCTGCTCCAATAATTTTGTGAGATAAAAAGGACAATGGCAACTCTGACACTTACCTATTCTACAGTGATAGTTCACTTTTAGTATCAGTATCTTCCCGATTACGAAAGCTGAACCTACATTTTGTTATTTAGTATAAATTTTTAGTTAATTTTACTAGTGAATTTCCACTAGGGTGCCAAATTTCAATAATGAATCTTAAATCTTAAACAATGTAAACTAATTTTATAATTTCATGTGTTTATTTTTCACTTGTACTCACGCTTACATGCATCCTCTTCTTGTGACAATTTTATAACATAACACTCTGTATCGTCGGAACCCAAGCTCTCTCTAGATTGGTAGTTGTACAGCGCAACAACAAGTGATGTACGCACTTGTTGACGGCTTTTAATGGTCCGCTGTATTCTGTTGCGTGCAGGGGTCTCGGGTTGGTTTTTTGAGCCAGTTTTTTTATAACTCATAAAGTCGGTGTCTAGTGCGGTGACGGAGAGTCCAGATTTTTATTTGGGGCAGTTAAGTATTAACTTTTGATATATCTTTGTTTCGATAATTCATTTTTAATAATTGGTTTACGTATTGTAATTTTTGCCCATATTAATTGATAAACTTAAATTAGTTACATGTATTATGGCAGCGTTTTGGAGACATTTTGAATCAGAAAATGGAAATCCAGATCAAAATTTAAATTCAGAAGATATTAGGTATATCGCAACAGGTCAGGTTAGTAGCGAATTTTGCAATAAAGATTTACACATTCAGTGTCTGAATGTTATTTTAAATATGTATCAGTGTTAGAAAAATGAAGATAATAAAAAATCAGATAAGCGAATTAATACCTTAACTAAAATTTCTATTTACACTATTTCTCGGGTTATTAAGCGCGGTGACGTTATAGATCAGATATTTTAGAATCTATGAAAAATAGGAACATTAGTCCGGAAAAGGTAACGACAAAGAAAGATTTACTGCGAAGTATAAAAGTCCTTAATTTAAAAAAAAGATTATGTGATCGACAATATTTGTAATACACACGGACATACATTGGAGACAATGTTCCGACAAAGGATATTTTGCCGCTAGGCGGTACCCTTTGTAGCAACTTATTTTAGTTATACTATAACCAAACCATGGATAATTTCAACACAGAGAATATAAAACTTTAATTTTGTATGTTTACATCTGGAAACCCTAGTAATGCGGCAGATTGAAAACTGGAAAACATTTTCTTCTATCATTTACATAATTTTCTTTAAATGGGGTAAGCTAATAGTATATTACGTAACTAGAGTTGTAAGTAACCCATTACGTACGAAGGAAAAAAGTTTACGCACGCAGTCACGCAGTGACGAGTGCGTAATGGGATTATAACTCGTATAACGTACTATACTTTTCTACGTCCTTTTATTTTTTTCTATGAAATAAAGGAAATCGCAATTATTTAAACGTTATTATAATAATTATTAATAACAATAGAAGAATTATTATAAGTTGTTGGTCCCTTATGCCTTAACAGTGATGAACGGTTATATATAATTGTAACGTCAGAAGGTGACGATTAATAATTATCATTGGTAATCGCTTCCGATATTCGTGAATCGTTGTCTTTTAAATTTTTATGTGACCGATTCACGTAGTCTTCCGCCACTGTAGAAGATTGCCAGCCACCTAGTCGCTTTAATGATAGCATATCACCTCCTGCATCAACTAATACAGTGGCTGCCGATCTCCTAAAACAGTGGCCAGTATATTGCTTTGGTTCCGGCAGCTGAAGGTATTCAACAATTTTACGTGGTGTTCTACCGATTTTGTTTACCCCCACAACCTGTTTTGTACATTTTCCATTTCTGTAATTGACAAATAAAGAAAGTTATACTCCAGGAGGACGCAAACTCATATACTTTTGACATCTGGTGTAAAATGTATCTGGTGCTACAAATGAACGTCTCGTTTTAGTTTTAGAATCTGGAATATTAATTACAAAAGAATTTCCTGTATCCGGAATGTCTTCCATTTTTATATTTCTAAGTTCTTGTTTACGACTAGCCGCGCTTAATCCAATAATGAGGATAACCAGAAAACCACTATTATGTGATGATAATTACACAATATTTTAATTATTTACCTCTGACAACAATTGCTTATCGTCTGGATTATCTTTCAGATACGTATTAATTTGTTCTGTAGACAGGATTTTCGATTTTTTACTTTTAAACCCATCCGATCGCTGTTTCAGTAGGGTGATTAGTTTTGAATAATTTTGATATTTTATGTTAATGTTATTATTAATGTTTAGTGTAGTTCTCAGCATCGAATAAATGGCCATAGTGAAGATGGTTTCATAGTTTTTGATAATTCTTCAAAGTAGCTTGTGTCGCCAATCCATAAGTTATTGATAGATAATTTCATATCTTTCTTTGGATTTTCGCGGTAACAAGTTTTGTGTGGAAGCTTAAGCTTTTTATAATAATTCTGGCGGAGTACTCATAAAGTCATCATTTTCACTACTAGAAGACATTTTTGTAGGTGAAGTTGAGAAAACGTTCATTCGCATAGAAAACTTGACAGTGTAAATGACAAGACGTTTATTTCCATAACATACTATGAGAAAATGGGACTTATTTTTGAGAAATTGTGTAATGTGTTGCCGACATTTAGGGGCATTACTCTTTTAATTTAAATGGAATGTCTCTAATAATAGGTTTTTAACGTTTTTCTATTTACTAAAAGTATGTAAACCAAATAAAGTACTACGTAGATATTGCAATTTGATTAAACGAGGATATTTCAGTTTTCTTATCTAAACGCACGTGTATGTTATGAAATCTTATTACGCGCATGTTATACTTAAATGTCACTTATAAACAATGTTGACAGAGCGATTTTTGGCGTTTATAGACATGGGCGTAGAAAAATTATGCAATATATCTGAAATATAAGAATAAAAATGGTATTTTGGAATCGGCATTTAAATTAGTCTATCACTCGGCCTACATCATAGATTATCTAACCTACTGCCAGCGGACATGTAACTACCTATGTATACCGTTAACAATAAAGATGGACTTAACTTGATGTTCAGATTCCATTAGTCGTTCACCGTTCAAAACGTTATAAATAAATACGAAAAAAAAACAATTATGTTTGTACCTACAGAATTCCGTCCGTTGTGAATCTGAACGTCAAGCAAGTTTATAAATCTAGCATAAACATATAGCTCGTATTGTAGCTTCAAATAAAAGATAAAATAAAAAATATAAAGAATCATTTGTAAAATATAAAGAATCATTTATTGTATTGTACTTGCTACGATCATAAGAATGAATTGTCTCCTTGTACGGACATAAAAAAATATATGGCACCTATATAATATTTTCTTTAATCTTGAAAAACCTGTAACACCAATTCGATATATTTTATTAAGTAGTGTCTATAAGCAGCAACATAAACATCAAGGTCTGTCAACTAGTATCGAAAAAAATGGAACACTGTATTTAGTGCCACCTATTGTTTGCAGCTTTGAACTATCTTAAATAAAACTTAACTTTACAAAGAAAGTCAGAAAAGCGATATGCGTGAAAGAATGGATAGATGTTTTAAAACCAGAGGGCGATGAGAAATGTAAAAATTATAAAGATTATCAATAAAATATACCCAAAATATTTATTACTATACAATAAAACAATAAAAACCTTCCTAATTCACTGGTGAATTATGTGAATGGATGAATTTCATTTCAAAAAAAATATTGAACCTATATAAGCTCTTAATATTGATAATAAACCGTGCCACAAAGGCGATTGCTTTCCCATTTAAATAACATGGGTTTTTTGTAATTTTTGCATAACTTATTAATTTTCTTTGCATTTTGACCGAAATGTCTTTCTCGATCTCGAAAAATCTCGTCTCGAAAAATTTTTTATAATCTCGTCTCGATCTCGTCCCAAAATCGAGACGAAACGAGACATCTCGAATTTCGAGAATCTCGTGAAACCCTAATCATAATATATTTCATATATATTCCATCAACATCAAATATTAACAAAATAGTCAATTTTCCCAATAAAATAATAGAAGTTTTTTCTTTAGTGTTCCTAAAATAATAGTAGGTATATTATGTTACTAGGAGTAGAAGACCAACATTATTTTTGAGCCCAGGTTCTTCTCAAACTGGGCGAAACATATAATGGGCCTTCTGCTCCGAGTAACATATTATACTATTTTTTCTTCAAGCGTAATAATAGTATGCATTTTATAAAAAATATAGAAGGTTTTGTTTATATCTCAACTATTTAATTAATACAAACGAAAAATTACATAAAGTGTTACCTATTTATTAACAGTAATATTAAATGTGCAGTTTTGTATACTGCAGTTGTTTAAATTTAAGCCACTGCCACCGCTTTCAGCTTCGACATTTACAATTTTGTCATTGGTATACATCATATTATTAGTAAGTTGATTGTCGATTATTATGTCAGCGATTCCAGAACTATTACTTGGTTGTTCTTGCCAATTAAGTATTTTTGTGCAGTTTGTGTTTTACTGGAAATGGAATCATCTAAGTACCCTTCAGCAACACTGGTGGATTTCCATCCACCATGCCGCTTTAAAGCGGTAATATCACCTCCGTTGTCAACTAAAATAGTTGCGGAAGTCCTCCGAAGGCAATGTCCTGTATATTCATGAGGATTTGTTAATTTCAAAAACGTAGCAACGTCTTTTGGTACGTTTGATATTTTGTGGATACCCATTACCACACGGTGACATTTACCATTCTGGTATTTAATAAAAAATCGCTACAGGCCAATATCATCCGGATGAAGAGCCTTATACTGTCTTACCAAATTCAAATAAAAATCGCCAATTATAGTAAACGACCGTTGTTTTTTGTTTTTTGTGTTTATGATTTTAACCAATTGTAAATTTCCCAAATCTTGGTTTTCGCTGGACTTTAAATTATTTAAATAATTCATCGCATCTAAGGGCTCCTGTGACTCCAAATATTAATATAACCTAAAACAAACATTGAAATAAATAAAAAAAATATGGTAGCACTGGGATTAGAACCGCTGACCTTCGCAACCGAAAACAAAAGATCTGCCACTGAGCTACCGTCATTAAATGTTATAAGTAGGAAATGAGGTAATATTTGCTGTCAAGTTAAATATTGATCTGCGAGTAGATATCACTGTCAACGGTTTTAATAAACGTAATAATGATTAAAAAGAAATAAGAAAGTACCTACCTTTGTTGCTAAATGAACATTATTCGGTGCATCCTTGAGAAATTTATCAAATTGATCTTTTGTTAATACTTTTGATTTTTTCAGTGTATAATTTTCCCCTTGGCGCTTTATAAATGCACTTAATTTGCTATATTTTTCTATTTTAACATTATGTTTAATGTTTAATTGACTTTTAATCATTGAATACTATGTCCATAGAGTAAAACTTTTAAACTTTCTGGACAAATTCGTGAAGTAGGCAAGCATAACGTTTTCCGTGTATTGCTGTACATTATATTCATTGCACCATTTTAGAAATTTTTCGTATGCAAAATCATACAGTTTACGCGACTTCGTTGGAATTAGAGTTTCAATACCGGAATTAGCTATTTCAACTAATTCCGGAGGCGTACATTGTAAGTCTTGAGACATTTTTGCAGTTTGAATTAGGTAGGAACACTTTCAGAGTCTGACACTTTTCAAAACTAACAAAACATCAAAATTAAATAAGGAAATTGACAGTTCCTGCCTTCTTGATTATAACACCCATAAGACGTTGCTACCGTTTCTTATTATTTTGTTACTAGTATAATAATGAGAGTTCATTATTGTACTAGTAAAAGAATAGGCTATTTCTACTGTTTGTGTTGAAGAACATAATATGGTTTTTATTATACGTTTGAAGAAAAACAAAATTATTGTTTTTAAAAAATTAAAATATATTCCTAACACTAGGTACAGTTTTGTTACGCTTTTGGTGTTTAGCCCTCATTTCCTTATGAAGATATTTTGGTACAGGAACAAATTATTCTCCCAAAATGAGAAGAAAGTAAAAGAGTGTGAATGTCCAAACAATATTAACAAACATCAGCATTTCAGATATACATTGATAGTGTATTTAGTCAGTTTGTTTTAAATATATCATAAGCAGGTCAATATAACCAGGAAACTGGTCTATTTTTTGCCAGATAAATTTAGATCGACATTAAACGGGAAATTATTGACCCCGCCTGTATTAAAATATAAATACATAATTGCGGCTTGCAACAGTTAATCTCAAGCTAATTTTAAACCATCACATAAAATTTAAGATAATTCAAACGTAAAGGTAACTTTTACGTGAAATTATATGAAATCAGTAAGAAAATACCGGAAAATTCTTGTTATTTTTAAAATAAAATAATATTATAATAATTTGTTCAATACATAAATACACATATGTGCAAAAGTATGGAATAATGGAATATTTTATAAATTGCTACCAATACTAAATAAATCTCGAAGTCAGATACCTAAACATACAAAAAAAATGATTTATTCTTTTGAGGTAAAAAATGTACAATGTATTACAATTTTTTTAAAATAAATTAATAAGCAAAAAAAGGTTTTTAAATAAAACTAATAATCAGTATTTTCTCCATGGGCCTGTATGCATGACTGTAGGCGATGTAGCATGCTATCCATTAAATGGTCGAGCTGGGCTTGCGGAATTCTCTCCCATTCTTCACGAGCAGCATCTTTCAGTTCTCGTAGAGTAATTGGGGGAGGGTTTCGCTTCTTCATGCGTGTTTTAAGAATGTCCCAGGCATGTTCAATGACGTTCATATCAGGGGAATTTGATGGCCATCTTAATGTGGATATTTCTTCTTTTTCCAAAAAAATTTCTACTGCAGCTCTTCGATGTGAAGGTGCATTTTCATGCATAAACACAAATCCATCACCTACCGCCCCCCGGAATAGACTCACAACAGGATTTAAAACTTCCTCGATGTACACAGCACCAGTGATTCTCCACTCCAAAACGAGGAGAGGCGTCCGTGTACCTCTCATAATACTACTCCAAACCATAATACCCCCACCTTCAAATGGGGAAAAATTTTGGGTCGCGGGGTAGTGTTTTGTGTAGGATCGGCCGCTAAAACAGTTACTATGTTGTGCTACTATCAAGTGACACCCTCGTGGAGGCGTCGTAACAGGCACGGAGATACCTGGTGGCGAATTCGTGGCAGCCTAGTGTTTTTGACTTTCCTTAATTCCTTTGTTTTATTACAGCGACCTCTTTAATCACTTTTATATGCCTAATATAAATAAATTTCATAATAAAAGGCTGCCATGAAGATAATTGGTGGAAGAGAAGCCATTATCTTTTTTTTTATTAATTTATTAATTAATTATTAAAAATTACATAAATTTTTTGAAATAGAACACCATCTTATAATTTAAAAGGTGGCTTAAAACCGCATAAAAATGGCAAAACAAATTCAAACATTGGACCGTTGTTAAAAATACCTAAAAAAAATTAGCTTTGGAGTGTATTTACTACAAAAATCCAAAAGATTTATTTCATCTTATTGATTATTTACAAAAAAATATGGCCGTTAAACCTGACAAACACTTCATAGTTCCACAGGCTTCCATCAAGTATCTGCATTTTTGATATTTAGACCGCGACTACCCGTTTTAAAATTTAAATTTTTTTGGTTCTTAGAGTTACAGTCACTACCAGACGCGCCTTTATACTTCCATCAACTATTTTGGAACCATATAGTCAACGCCTGTAAAACAATGTTCTCCAATAAAGTCCCTTGCGCTACTAATTGCTACCTCTGGTGGTAGCGTTGGCCACCGTATTCGCGGCGGTCGCGACCACGGTACAGAGAGTCACCACTATATTGTTCCGCCCTGTCCTTTAAAGTTCCTGTCTCTTCGTGACGCTGCGCCGAGGTTGTGCGTGCTGCTGGTGTTTTTTTAATTACCAGGGTGTATCAAGTTATCGCTACTATAAATTCGCCTATTTTAAACTCCGTGACTTCTTAGTGGCAAAAAATTGGAGGTGGTAACTTTATGGTGACCTATAAGGGTGGCAATTACCACTTTGCTACTTTCAATGCCACTACCCAATTAAAAGTTATTGGTTCTTTTGGCCGGAACGACCCTGCCACTTAAGTTGTCACTACTAGTGATGAGCAAATGCAAGACCAAGACTAAGACCGGGTTAGTCTTGGTCTTGGTCTTGCAGTCAAATAAGCAATCTTGGTCTTGGTCTTGGTCTTCTTCTTGCAGGGTCCAGTCTTGGTCTTGCACAAGACCCTTGCAAGTCTTCGTCAAGGACTCCTCTAGCTGCGTTCTCACCGGAGTACAGTACGACAATGCCTCTTTCTCCAAATGATTCATAACATTGTCCAAGTTTTTTAATATGTAAACATTAATAAAGCTTATCCATGAACTTACCTAAGAAATAAACATAGTTTTTGTTCAGGAGTTATTGGATTTTTATTTCTATTGCATGGTTTTGAAACAATGTCATCTTTTATGTGATTTAAAACATAATCAAACAATACTGGTGTCAAACGAAAATATTGTCTAAATTTTTCATCATTTGTTTGAAGGTGACGACATATTAAGATTTCATAGACGCTTTCAGTTTTCCGTTTCTTAAAAATCTTACTTTCTTCCGACCTTTTCGTTTCTTCTTCCGATGAAGACTTGTCTTCCAAAAATATCATCATTGCCAAGTCCAAATCATCCATTTTTTGCTTTTAATACAGAAACACTCTAATTATTGTCAAATAATGAAACTAAACACAAGATATAAAACAAACTATAAACACACAAAACGAAAGAAAATACAAAAATGGATTTAGGCGGTCAATAACGTTAAACTCTTACTTTACATCTGTGCTCACCGATAGCGGCCGTCTTGAACGGTCGTCAAATTACGGCCACTTTATTGCGGCACCGCTATCCTAGGAAACCAAAGCTTAGGAGTTTAAAATAATCCATGGCTGCTTTATTTTTCGGTTTATATGTTTAAAAGACGCAAGACCGAAGACTCTTGCAGGCTTGGTCTTGGTCTTGCATATATCTTGCAATGCTAAGTCTTGGTCTTGCATAAGTCTTGCACTGCTCGGTCTTGGTCTTGATCTTGCAGCCTGAAGTTGGTCTTGGTCTTGGTCTTGCATTTTCTGCAAGACCAAGACCAGTCTCGCTAATCACCAGTCACTATAGAGTGGCAAATACTTGAAGGTAGCTTTATAATAGCATTTGTAAGTAACCATATAGTTTCTGGTCTTTTATGGTGACATTTTGAAGGATTTGGGTAGTTCCGGATTCTTCTCGTATTCTTGCCACTTCAAATGTGGTTGTTTATTTTCCACCAATTTTGTAGGCAGTGACCAGCCAGGAACTCCTAAGATATATTTTAAAGTCACCATTCCCTATTAAGTTATATTTTAAGTAGTTCCAGGAACTATAACTTAGTGGCAAAAACTGTTTGAAAGTTTCGGTGCTAGTTGGGAATGGTCTAGTATATAAGGTCTTGGCTTGAATGCCCTTTAAGATCAATTTTCGCACTGGTTAGGTAATTACTATTTCTCTAGATATTTTTTGTGGTTTTATTGTCTTGTATATAGTAATAGTAAAATCGGGGTTTTCTGTCTTAGACTCGCGAATTTATAAGATGTTGGCGCTATTTCTTTAAATTCTTTAATAACTTTTTAAGCTAAGTTATTTTTGTTTATATTCCCACTCCCACCAGGTAACCAAATGAAAACTAACAATTACAAAAAACTACGTCTTTTAAATTTCACATAAAATATTTTATAATCAGATTTTATTAATGAGGATCGAATTCTTCCTAATAATTAAATTCAAAACGACATATGGTAAGCGAAAGACACCTGATGGATCATCATAGCCCTAAGCGAAAATAAAATGGACTTTTTTTTAGTTAAGACTGGTTAAATTTAAAACAGAACTAATGTATCCTAAAAAGTAACAACCTTTAAATTATAATCTATACTGTATTAAGATGAATTTTGACACAAAATCATTGGGTTAAATAAGGAAAAAATTTTTAAATAAAATGTTTATAAACGGAAAAAGTAAAAGACTGGTGGACATAGCATGAAATCACCTTTATATACACTTAAAGAGTGAATAATTCACTGCAAAATAAATGATTATAAAGGCACAAGTCTCTATTAGCTTTTATGGTTTTTATAATTTTCCTTAGTACGGCAAACAATAACAATCTATTTGTTTTAGGGTTCAGAGAACAGCAGAGGAACGATGAGCTCAGGAGCCCTTCTAAGGGGCTATGGGCCGCGTGCCTAACATTATGAGGGAGGAAGAACTGGAAGTGGCCCTGAAGGTTAGTACAATAATTCCTAAATATACACAAAAATTAGGTTATGCTTACTAATATTGATGCTAAAATAGTATATTAAACAACGCATTTCATATGGAATTCTGTTATGACACGAGTTCAAGTTTAAAAAACGAATCGCGAAGCGATGAGTTTTTTAAAGAACGAGTGTCACAACAGCCATATGAAATAAGTTGTTTATAATATTTTTTATATTTTGCCATTTTATCATTTTTTAAATTAAGAATAATAAAAAACTCTTTGTTTTAACAAAACTTCCACTATTTATTTAAAAAAGCAGTTTTTTAAATAAATAGTGGAAGTTTTGTTAAAACAAAGAGTTTTTTATTATTCTTAATAAGATGGACTTCCAAAAAGTAAGGGTTAGTACACAATCAATTTAATTTTTTAAATTAATTTATTATTTGAATGTAAATTACGAAAATTTTGATTTCAAAAAGTATGTCGGTAACAATGTGTAATTTATAACATTTGACAGTTTTGACATTTAAATTATCAAATGTTAATGCTTTAAAATATACATTACGATACGCAAATGCGTTTTTTAAGTGCAAAATATAAAAAATTTATTAAAAGTATTCATATTTTTCAATATTTGGTCTGGTCTAAATACTATTTATTCAACACCAAATAATAATCTTAATAAACAAAATGTAACTGTCAAATCTGAGGATGAATGTTCAATACAAAACAGCTGTTATCAAGCGAATAATAATAAAGTAAAAGTACTGAAATAAATGCATAAACCGTTGTGTTGTGTAATCTAAAATATGTATAGTATTTTTCACAGTAAATGGTATTGGCTTATTAACTGCAATAAACTACCCGATTTAATCTCATTGTGTAGAAAATCATCAAATAAAAAATGCAAATGTGCTACAGGGTCGAACTTATTATTTATTAATTAAAAAAACTTACAATAAGAAAATTAAAATAAAGACAAAGAACATAACATAAAATTCAATTAGAGTAAATGTTCAAAATGTCCATCGTTTTCATGAATACATAAGTCTATCCTTTTTTCTAAAGAATCCATTAATCTTTATCATTAACTTGTACGAGGAGCGGTTATTACTTCATAATTTTCAAATCAAAATATTCCGAAAACGGTACATAATATCGAATTTTACCAAGAGTACCTTTTTGGTGTAGAATTAAACGATGTTTAAAAAAAGTTATGTTGAATAATACGTTGTATGAATCGTGTAACTAGCGCCCTCTATGAGAGTTAGTTATAAAAACAAATTCATGGGATATATCAGCTTCCAAAACATATTCGTATAAAATATCATTGCAATGGTGCCAGTAGTTTCGGCAAAATCGTAAGAAATGTGTAATTTTTTATTTTCTTCAACGCCCTTTATCTTGAAAACGGATGACGTTAGAAAAAAATTTTACTAAGCAAACCCCAATTATTTTTCAGTTTTTTACCTATCCTAGAGACGGTGTTACCTTTTTTTGAAACACCCTGTATATTTAGTTCAGTGTCGCTATCGCTATCCTCATCTAAATTAATTATAATTGGCGCAATTTATTTTACAGAAAGGTATTGGCAATCCACTGATCCCTAAATGTATTGTCCAAAAATTGTTTAAATAAACTCCTACGCATGAGGAGGAGCTCCATCATGTATAAAATAGATTTTTGACAATTGTTCTGGTGTTAATCTATTTAAATAATTTGCTTTTAATTCTGTCAAAATTTCTAGATATTTCTCACCTAAAGACAATATTAATAATTATTAAAATTCTTTATTACTTTATATCTTACCATTTAAATTTTCATCACAAAATTGAAGTGCAATAATTTGATTATTTTTTATTGCACAAAAAACGTTAAATTGTCACCACATCTTGAAACCTATTTTGTTAATTCTTTAAATTAAAAATTTTCTTTTGAAATGTTTCATTTTCTCTATTTCCTTTTCAAAACAAAATTGATTTTAATCGAAGACTAAACAACAATAATGAAACAAAGCCAAATAAAGTTGCATTGTAACCGAAAATCGTAAAGTATCTAATATCTCAAAAACTATTACGAATTGATATAGGGAAGTAAATATGAACTTACCTTATTTTTTTTATAAGGAATTAAATTAAAAGAAAATATGGGTTGCTATTTGAAATAAGGAAGATAGCTTCGTTTTTTTAATTTAAAATTTAACTCAATAGTGTGATTACCCTGTATAATATTTTTTTAAATACACTTTATTTACTTACAATTGAAGATCTTAAATGTAAAATAATACACTTTAATACACTTTATTTACTTACAATTGAAGATCTTAAATGTAAAATAATACATTTACTTTTTAATTTAAATAATTTAGGTATTGAAATAATCATCATTTTATTAAGCGTGATTTCTGTCAAAATTTTCGAAAAACATTAAATTTCTCCTAAACGGTTAATTTTAGATACAAAGTACCTTTCATAAACTAACACTTAAATTTAACGAACTAACCAAATATAAGAAAATAAACAGGGTGTTGCATTTAAAATAGTGAAGTTGGTGTCGGTTTTCGGTATAACCGGAAGTGCGATCAAATCAAAAAATATTTTAGTTAAACTCAGAAGTATCAAAAACCCCTGTATACCAAATTTCATTAATCTCGCGTTTTTCCTTCCCCATAAACTTCTAGGTGGCACTCGTCGTAGGACACCCTGTATACTGTCATCCTTCGCTTCTTTATAACTCCTCATGAATTGTACTCTTTTAAAAACAACAGGTAATTCCATATACCCTGATATAATTTTATGATGTTATATAAATATCTGTAATACCGGTCCATCATTATTTCAATAATCTAAAAATTGCGAGAAATTTACTGAATAATTATAAAAAATGCTATGTGCTATATTTGCTTCGTTTATCGTATCTTTTTGTGAATACGCGTTTAACGCATTTAACTAAATAAGGTAAATTACAACTTCGACCTTTTTTCTACAGAATTCAGTTTAATATATATCTATACAGGTAGATATAGGCAATTACATAAAGAATGTCAGCAATGCTGTTATTCCGTACACCGTGATAATAACCCCGTTTATGAAGTTTAATACGTTTAGCACAGAAAAACAAAAATTGCAAATTATAATAACTTTAGTTTAAAAATTAGAAATAGAAGGAGTGAACAAATGCCAACTGTTTTAGAACAGGCTGAAAAACAGTGAATATATTAAAATTAAAACAAAAAGCGTTGCACGTCTTAATTGTGATGTTGCCATATAGTAAGAAAAGTCGGGATTTAGCAACTCCTAATTATACCATAGAACAGAAAATGGCCTCGAAATGTGAACTCTCACCACTGATGATTCCGGTATCCCTGTCAAATCGCTGATTCTCTTACAGCAGGAGTACCAGCCCAACTTCTTTTGATTTATTATTAACCAATGAGCAATGACAAAAGAAAATTACAGATTCTTGTAATATCCACTTCATATGTTGAGCAGTGTACTAATAAAAATAACTTGTTACAATTGCAAAACTGTTAAATAAGCAAGTCTTACGCATTTTCTTTGTAGGTGGTCATCGTGGGTAATGGAGGAGTAGGTAAATCAAGCATGATCCAAAGATACTGCAAGGGAACGTTCACCAAGGATTATAAAAAAACTATAGGAGTAGATTTCTTAGAAAGACAAATAGAGTAAGTGTTTTTTGTATTTTTATCCAGTATACGGGGTTGGGATAAAGTATGGAACCAAGTAAATATCTTTTAAACGAAAAGAACGATATTTATGAAAATTTGCAGGTAAGTGCAATGGAACAAAATGCATCTGATGTACATTTTTTTGATAATAATATACATCCGGTTTAACCGGAAATGCCATCAACTTCTTTAATTTAAATGGGACACCCTATAGATTTTTACAGATTTTGAAAGAGCTTGTTATTTTGAATTCATACATAATGAGTTTAGTGTAAAAAAATTGTAAAAACGAGGAATATAGCACTTTAACCAACCTCCTTTGAGTTTTTTTGTATTAGGGCAAAAAACTATTTAGATAAACTAATTGATGTTGTTTGTATGCATAGTAATAAATAAACAAGTACTGTTTAGTACGTCTTTTGTTCTTCAATTGTCAAATTCTAATTGACGGAAATAAATTGCACAATTTAGAATGGTTCAATTAAGTGAAAAAGAGCGTATTGAAATTTTAATGATGATCGGTTATGGTGATCGTGTTAGAACTCATGAAGAAGTGTGTCATATTTTTAATAATTTGCATCCGGAGAGAAATCCTATATCACGCTCAACAGTAACTAAAACATTACAACGTTTTAATACTACTGGGATGGTAAAAAATTTGCTAAAACCTGGAAGACCGCGGACTGCAACGAACGAAACTGTTAAACAAAATATTGCAATCGATTTAGAAGAATCACCTCAAACTTCCACCACAAATTTGGCACTAAATCATGGTATCAGTCGACGTTCTGTAGGAAAGATATTAAAAAGTGAAAAGTATCATCCGTATAAGGTACAGTTGGTTCAAGAATTGTCATACGATGATTTTGACCGACGGCTGGAATTTTGCGAACGGCTAATGGACATCTGTAATGTCGACGAAAATTTTGCTTCTAGCATAGTTTTTAGTTTTTTCCAATGAGGCAACTTTTTTTTTAAATGATACAGTTAATCGCCATAACTCAAGGTATTGGTCAAATGAGAATCCTCATTGGATTCATGAAGCACATACCCAGCATCCACAGAAGTTAAATGTTTGGATGGGAATTGTCGAAAATAAGCTTATAGGACCATTTTTTATCGACGGAAACTTGAATGGTGACAAGTATTTGGATCTACTAAATAACGAAATTATTCCTGCACTTCAACAGAATGGGCAATTACCACAAAATATTTGGTTTCAACAAGATGGAGCACCTCCCCACTATGATAGACGGGTTAGGGATTTTCTGGATGCGAATTTTCCAAATCGATGGATTGGACGTAGAGGATTCATAGAGTGGCTTGCTCGTTCTCGGGATCTTAGCCCGTTAGATTTTTTTCTTTGGGGTTATCTAAAACCACGTGTTTACGTTAGACGACCAACAAACTTACAGAAATTGAGACAAAGAATTATTGATGAATGAGAACTAATACGTGGAGAAGTCTTGGAAAGAGTGACTCAAGAATTTGTTAATAGGATGGCATATTGTCAGCAAGTAAACGGCGAGCATTTTGAACATTTGAAGTAATTTTGTTTCTCATTATTCTAAAATAATGAAATGTACATCTATTGTACTACTAACAGTGAGTTATTCCTCGTTTTTACAAATTTGTTTACATTAAACTCAGTATGTATGAATTTAAAATAACAAGCTCTTTCAAAATCTGTAAAAATATATAGGGTGTCCCATTTAAATTAAAGAAGTTGATGGCATTTCCGGTTAAACCGGAAGTATATTATTATCAAAAAAAATGTACATCAGATGCGTTTTGCTCCATTGCACTTACCTGCAAATGTTCATAAATATCGTTCTTTTCGTTTAAAAGATATTTACTTGGTTCCATACTTTATCCCAACCCCGTATATTTATACCAGAATTATTGGGGTAAACGGCAATGTTTTCAATAAAATTCTTTTACTTTTTTTCCAAACTTTCGGAATATATTTATTTTATTTTCAAGGAATAAGTGCGAGTATAAACTAAATTGGTGTTAAAAAATTAGTAAATATAAGATATAAAACTATTATAACTTTGAATTGGAATTTTTTTTTCTCATAAGCAATCGACAATCAAAATTGAATCCGCTAACATACTAAATAAATGTACCCTTTACTCAAAAAAATAAACCAATGAGGAAGCACTACCTGTATTACTTAAGAAATGAACGGGCAAATACAAATTCATCATTGTTTAGGTTAGGTTAGGTTAAGTTAGGTTAGGTTAGGTTAGGTTAGGTTATGTTAGGTTAGGTTAGGTTAGGTTAGGTTAGGTTAGGTTAGGTTAGGTTAGGTTAGGTTAGGTTAGGTTAGGTTAGGTTAGGTTAGGTTAGGTTAGGTTAGGTTGTTCGTATTGCTTTACCCACTTTCTTAGTTATTCGTACATTTAACGAACTTTGGGTATCAGAAACGTATTCATTATAATATTTAAAAAAATAATATTTCACGAAAATAGAATTATTGACATTTTAATAATTAATTAAGTTTAAAAATGTAAGTAACACGTCTACTATTTGACCTAATTAGTGTTTAAATTCCGGCAATGTATCGGTTATGACAAAATTGTTATAAATTAATATAAAAAGCCGAAAGTTCGTCTTCTAGTAGCAAATTTCCTTAACTTTTCAATGGTGGCAAGCAAAAAACTATGCAATGTTTAATAGATAAACGAAAGCTCAGTTTTCGGTTACGATAAAATCATTAGAAGATAACATAGAAAGTCGAAGGTTTTGCAGCAAATTTTCTTAGCCATTTTTATGGTGATTAGCAAAAATCACTACTGGTTTTCTTGTAAGTAAAAATGTGGAGGTTCTCGAGGTTCTCAAAAACAAAGGTCAACTTCGATATTGAATATTTTGATAACTAAGCAAAATCTATAGTAGCGATACTACAATTCTCAAAAAAAATTTCATCCTTTTTAAAATCTTTATTCAAAATAAATTTTTAAAAGTTTTTCTGATGCGACTGCTTCCATTTATTAATAAAGAACACAAATTTGCTTAATTTAGAATTGGAAATATGTAGAAAAATAAATCTTCTTGATATATAAGAAATGTAATTTTTTATTACTTATTCGATAAATAAATATAAATACATCAAATAGCAACATAAAATACATAAAAAGAATTTTAACACAGCACCCAAGTTAAAAGTGATATAATAAAATTACATAATTAAAATTTTATTGCCCAATACTGCATGATTCAATAATATAAACCTACAAACATTAAACACATCTCTTTCAAAGTGTAACAAAATGCATATAAAAATAGTTTAATAGATTGTGTTAGTACAATAATAGTATATTATGTTACTAGGAGTAGAAGGCCAACATTACTGTTGAGCCCAGGATCTTGTGTGCAAACTGGGCGAAACACATAATGGGCCTTCTGCTCCAGTAACATATACTATTTTTTCTTCAAGCGTAATAATAATATGCATTTTATAAAAAGTATAGAAGGCTTTGTTTATATATCTCAACTATTTAATTAATACAAACGAAAAATTACATAAAGTGTTACCTATTTATTAACAATAATATTAAATGTACAGTTTTGTATACTGCAGTTGTTTAAATTTAAACCACTGCCACCGCTTTCAATTTTGTCATTGGTATATATCATATTATTAGTAAGTTGATTGTCGATTATTATGTTAGCGATTCCAGAACTATTACTTGGTTGTTCTTGCCAATTAAGTATTTTTTGTGCAGTTTGTGTTTTACTGGAAATGGAATCATCTAAGCACCCTTCAGCAAAACTGGTGGATTTCCATCCACCATGCCGCTTTAAAGCGGTAATATCACCTCCGTTGTCAACTAAAATAGTTGCGGAAGTCCTCCGAAGGCAATGTCCTGTATATTCATGAGGATTTGTTAATTTCAAAAACGTAGCAACGTCTTTTGGTACGTTTGATATTTTGTGGATACCCATTACCACACGGTGACATTTACCATTCTGGTATTTAATAAAAAATCGCTGCAGGCCAATATCATCTGGATGAAGAGCCGTATACTGTCTTACCAAATTCAAATAAAAATCGCCAATTATAGTAAACGACCGTTGTTTTTTGTTTTTTGTGTTTATGATTTTAACCAAAATTAAATTTCCCAAATCTTGGATTTCGCTGGACTTTAAATTAACAAGTTCATCGCATCTAAGGGCTCCTGTGACTCCAAATATTAATATAACCTAAAACAAACGTTGAAATAAATAAATAAAAAGCTGGTAGAGTTGATTCCAAAATTATAGCGACAGCTCAAGTAAAATTCGGCAATGTGGGGGTATTCGCCGACGATCTCCGATCGGCTCGCGCCGCAGCGCAGTCGGAGAATTCTAGTAGAACAATTGCTAAGCGGATTCCGTGTGCGGTGTTTCTTAGTCCCAGCGGCAGCTGAAGCCACTGGAATCTATTTCTCGAACTGGGTAATCGCTAGCGTTCGAGTCGACGGTAAAGATAGGTGGGAAAACCGTAGCTGTCGCGATAATTTTGGAATTAACTCTAGCACTGGGATTACAACCGCTGACCTTCGCGACCGAAGACAAAAGCTCTGCCACTGAGCTACCGTCATTAAATGTTATAAGTAAGAAATGAGGTAATATTTGCTGTCAAGTTAAATATTGATCTACGAGTAGATATCACTGTCAACGGTTTAATAAACGTAATAATGATTAAAAAGAAATAAGAAAGTACCTACCTTTGTTGCTAAATAAACATTATTCGGTGCATCCTTGAGAAATTTATCAAATTGATTTTTTGTTAATACTTTTGATTTTTTCGGTGTATAATTTTCCCCTTGGCGCTTTATTAATGCAATTAATTTGCTATATTTTTCTATTTTAACATGTTTAATGTTTAATTGACTTTTAATCATTGAATACTGTGCCCATAGAGTACCTAGAACTTTTAAACTTTCTGGACAAATTCGTGAAGTATGCAAGCATAACTTTTTCCGTGTATTGCTTTACATTATATTCATTGCACCATTTTAGAAATTTTTCGTATGCAAAATCATACAGTTTACGCGACTTCGTTGGAATTAGAGTTTCAATACTGTAATTAGCTATTTCAACTAATTCCGGAGTCTTGAGAGACATTTTTGCAGTTTGAATTAGGTAGGAACACTTTCAGAGTCTGACACTTTTCAAAACTAACAAATAGTAACAAAACATCAAAATTAAATAAGGAAATTGACAGTTCCTGCCTTCTTGATTATAACACCCATAAGACGTTGCTACCGTTTCTTATTATTTTGTTACTATAGTATAATAATGAGAGTTCATTATTGTACTAGTAAAAAAATAGGCTATTTCTACTGTTTGTGTTGAAGAAAATAATACAGTTTTTATTATACGCTTGAAGAAAAAACTTTTAATAGTTATTTATGGTATAAGTGTTAAAATTACATTTTTAAGGCACGCGTTTGAAGGTTTATTTACATGAGTGACTTAAAAGGTACTTTTAACACGTATATCATACAATATTTTTTCTACAAACGTTCAAATAAAGTAATGATACAGTTAGAATTAAATTTTAAAAACCTGTATTAATACATCCGAAGGAGATAATTTTAAATTGCATCGTATATTACGGACCTTAGCCACCATTGTTGATATCATTGTTTACGAATGTTTTGATGCATCTGTCAGGCTTTGTTGGTTTTATTTAAAACGCAGTTAAGGTTGTAGATTTTTCTTAAAATGGAAGAAAGCAATGAAAATGATCCATTTTCCTCGATTTGTTGCCGAGAAAATCCAGGGTTCAATACGATATAGCCTAAAATAAGTAATTCTTTGGAAAATAAGAATTTAATTGCCCAAAAACTGCTGACGGTGCAGCGACCATTACCAACAACAAACATCCGAAGAAATTGTGGCCTCAACCTTGACTGGAAATTCAATTATTTCTACGCATTCTTCCTTAGCCATGGAAAATGGTAAAACAGCAGTGCAAGAAATTAATTTGTCAAATTGCACAAATTGTACTATTAATATTAATGTTAATAAATAAAATCTAAATATTTTGACGTTTGCTTTCAAAATCTGACAATTCACTTTTGACAGCAGTGCCATAAATATTTTTTTATATTTTGCACTTATAAAAATCTTCATTATAAAACGCATTTGCGTATCGTAATGTAACTTTTACGCACGCAAATTTTTGTTTTAAATGGTTGGCGACATGAGTGAAGTATCTAAAGGCAAGACTATTGACAATGACATTTGTGGCTAATAGCAATTTATTAATTTTATATTGTTCTTTAAGAAAGTATCTGTAAATATGAATATAATATTTTACTTATATAATATATTATTATTGGTATATTATTCATTTTAAAATATTTTAAAACATTAACATTTGATAATTTAAATGTCACAACTGTCAAATTTTATAAATTACACAGTGCTGCCGACATACTTTTTAAAATAAAAATTTTCGTAATTACATAAAAATAAAAAATTAATTTAAAAAATGGTAAAAAGGGCAAAATATAAAAAATATTATAAACAACTTATTTCATATGGCTGTTGTGACACTCGTTCTTTAAAAAACTCATCGCTTCGCGATTCGTTTTTTAAACTTGAACTCGTGTCATAACAGAATTCCATATGAAATGCGTTGTTTAATATACTATTAAGGCACTCAGTGCCTTAAAGTGACATTTTTAAGGCTTCTATGGAGTGCTTAAAATAGCATTTTGAACACGTTTGTAGAAAAAATAAAATATAGACATTCAAATTTGATCACAACAATATCACCAATAATAAGTAATGCCTTTAATTAATACTAAATATTAAGTTTATATAATTATATTATCACAACTACATTAAAATCTTTAGATTTGGACCATAATTATTATGAATAGAGTATTAAGTGTGTTAACATACAAAGGACAGGTAACATTTTGGCCCACACATGTATATCTTTTGTCTTTATATATTTAGCTTTGAGCAAAACCAAACGTTTGTGTTTTCCTTCAATCCATAAGAACTTAAATCCCCATTATCAAAGTTAACACCTGTAACTAACAAAATATGAAGGCAATAACAGAAAGACGCGTTTAGGTATACCTACCTACTGCGCACCACGCTATTTAGGCACTGGCGAATTAAAAATTATCGAGACCTGATGTCCTGATGGTGTTTTTCATATATCCACTATTGAAAATTATGCGCAAAGGGCAGATTCAGTAGCTTCGCTACTTCGGCTCTGGTAATGCCTTTTTGAGCGCGTTGGCCTTTGCTCGCTCACCCGCCCTTTTGACCTTATACGGAGGCTGGCTTGTTGATGGCCCACCCGTTAATGCCCTTTTGTCCTTACTTGTATACGTAGCGTTGGAGTGTTCGTTGATCACCCACCCATTAATGCCTTTTGGTCTTACTTCTTTGTGTGCTGGTGGTGGCTTATGTCTGGTCCATAAGGATGCTGGGAATGATCGTCTTAGTCACGTGACCCATGGTACCTGGGGATGTGCGTTGATCACCCGTGAATGCCTTTTGGTCTTTGTGCGCTGGTGGTGGATGTCCATAAGAATCGTGACCCCGCGCTCAAGTGAATCAATTTTGACGTTTCTAGACCTTAGCTTTTTTGATGATTTTCTTATGGAGATTCCCTCCGCCATGTCGTCGAATCAGTACTGCCTATTTACTCATACCTTCCAGAAAAAAGTAGCCACAGCTGAGAGTTTCCTCATTGGGAAACATCTAGAACTTTTTTCATTTTTTTCTCTCAGACGAAATTTGATTGAGATGTGAAAATTGAAAATATAAAAAGTTACAGTCTGTTTCTTATATTATAAATAAAATTATTTGTTTATTTTTCCAGAGTAGATGGCGAAGATGTTCGACTTATGCTCTGGGATACAGCAGGACAAGAAGAATTCGACGCTATTACTAAAGCTTATTACAGGGGAGCTCAAGCCTGCGTTCTTGCCTTTTCAACTGTAGATAGGGATTCATTTGAAGCTGCGCATTCTTGGAAACTTAAGGTAGAGTGTAACCATATTATGACGTTGGGCGTCAATTTGTGATATGATTTACATGTTGAGAGTGAATTTATAAAAATATTTAGTTAACTTTAAAAAAAAAATAAAAGAAAAAATGTAATTTACAATAAAACAACTATTAATCTTAATTTCGTCTTTAATTAGTTGTAAAAGATATTTCAATAATTAACAAAATTTATAAATGTTTATCACAGCAAAAATTATGATAGTTAAATACCTCGGCTAGGGGTGAGTAAGTTCATTAGCTCTGACTATAGTACAATATTTGTTTCTTTAAGAAATTATAAGGGCGCCACTGAAATCTTTTTATTTTTTATGATACTACTGAAGAAAGTTGTTTTAAGCTGAGTTATTTAAATAAGTATCATAAGATGACAGAAAGATGTCAGAAAAAACTGTCTATGAAGATAAAAAAAAATATGAAAATGTACCAACAGATAAAAGATAAATAGATTTCCTTAGTGCTAAAATGAATGAAATTGAGAATACGTTACAAAAAAATAATCCGCAAACAGTTCTTTACAAAAACTTATTCTAATACAGTTGACGATACGAAAATGATTTTGATATTACGTTTAAGAAATAAAGAAAAACGAGACAGCTGTATAATATTATAAATGCATTTATTTACGTTGGTCGAGTTATCTTTTTTTACATCTGATCCATTGGTTGATCCAGGAGACTGGTCCAGTGAAGGGTTGGTCTAATGAACAGTCCACCAATGTAGAACCAATCAGCGGTTATTCGGTAGTAACCCAGTAATGTCTTTGAAATTGGGATTGTCTATGAAATTGTAATTTGTAATGTCTTTGAACTAGAAATTTGTAATGTCTTTGAACTTAAAAGTTGTAATGTCTTTGGTATTTTATATTCCAATGCTGTGAAAAATTGTCAGCATCAGCCACGTGTTCGTTTATTTTTTTCCGTACAAAAAGTACAAAACAGCGTATTCCGAAATCTACATTAGGATATATTACAGAAAATACAGTAGTAACAAAAGATAAATTAATATAACAATTAGAATTCCAAAAAAAGTACTCAACTCTCCAAATTTACAATTATTACTTTTAAATTGCCCTTAACTTGAAATAATTATTAATGTGAAAATTCTCATCTGATTATATAGTAGGTACTGTCAAGATTTATAGAAATTATATTTAAAATCTTTTACCAAAAATAAAAATCAAAAAACATACCTGTGTTTAACACCAATGATAATAAGAGAATGAATCGTGGTTTAAGGTATTGGACTATGCCATATTAAAGATCGTGTATAAAGTTGGAATTACTGACAGGAATCGTTTATAATAATTAACATGTTAAGAACTCTATACAATAGATGGTGTTAGTATTAGCCATATAATTAATTTAAAAATACTACGTTTTTAGTTAACATATCATGTTACAAGAGTAGTAAATATGTTTTTGAATGTGAAATGGCAATGTAATATTTTATCAAATAAAATCTAATCAGTATGAACAAGGTCCCCTAGATACTTCTTTCTGAATCACCTATGGAGACCATCTTTAGTTTTCTGCAGATATCTATTGCGTTTCAATTAATGGTTTTCAGTCGAATATGTCTAAATCAGGGATTTCACTAATAGATATCTTACAAATAAACATAGAAAGAGGTTCAAGTTATCACCTTTTTTTGAAATATGCGTTATTGATAATTGCTTCGCTGCCGCATAAGGTTGTCATCAATTCTTCATAGGTTAGAATTATTTTTCCTAAATTGCACCCAAGCTGATCTTTGATCACCCTTACCATACATCACCTCCCAACCGCCCCACCAGGCAGCGATTGGAGGAATTCGATGCCATTTAATTTTTCTAACCGAAGAATGAACCAGAGCTTGGTCCCAATTTATGGTATTTACATACTTTTTTGTTCCAATGTTTGTGCCATTGTGCGTTTTCACCATAAAAATCCATAACTGAGTTGCCTAAAAAAAAGGCCACTCGTTATGGATAGAACGACAACTTTGAACACTTTTGACAGAAGCGTTTGTTGTTGGCGATGTCGTTTCACAGCGATCGCGAAAATGAATGAAGTTGGGCCCCAGTTTCCTTCACAAGTAAATCGACAGACTTATCGTGAAAATGCAATACAATTTGTTATGTCTTAATAAGTTGCATTTCTTGATTTCCTTTGTTGATCCCTGACTAGGTCAAGGATGCAGTATGTCACCCCTATCATTTAATTTTTATGTCGAGGTGGAACTTATATAGAATTCAAACTGTGGAGCCTAACCTTATAAATGAAGACGTCACGCAGAAAAACGAAGGCGTATATGTTTAGTAAGGTTGAATTCTTTTAACAGCTTTTCCATAAATTTGAAAATTTTTTGACAATAAAGCATACTTGATCCATTGAGTTCCATTCACTAAAGTAAAGAAATTGACTTTTTTAAATCAATTAGGCTATTTCTATTTGACCTTCTACTTATTTGCCAATGATAATGTCATACACCTGCATCCTCACATAAACTTATTTTTACTTTTTCAGGTAGAGAATGAGTGTGGCGAAATTCCAACTGTGATTGTACAGAATAAAATCGACCTATTAGATCAAAGCGTTGTCAATCCGTAAGTATTTTCAACTCGATTAGAATTTATTCTACAAATATAAAAGCGTACATATGAGTAGAATAATAAGTTATGCACCTATCAAGTTCCGAAAGTGATATTTTATGAAAAGAGTAGTTAGGAAGTATCCAGGATGAGCCGCATCCTGCGAATCCAATAAAATCACTTTTGTATCTTGTTACGTACAATTTTCCTGTAACCGTATATTATCTTAAAAAGTATCTACTTATTCAATATTCAATTCAATATTTTTGTTACTAAAAATATTTTGAATAGTTCCTCGGATTTATATTTTAAATTGCCGGAAGAACAAATCGCTGAATTAAAGAAAATGCAAGTGTGGTATGGATTATAGTATGTACAAAGATTACGAGGAGTAATAAACCCTAATTAAGTATGCAAAACCTTTACAGGCAGCACCATGAAATTTTTGATAAATCTCTTATATTAAATTACATTTCTGCTTCCGTAAATCTAAAATCCAGGTAGATCGACCCCGTATTTGTTTCAGTTGTAGCAAAGTTTAGGGTTTCTTCATTGTTAAAGGATTAGTAGCTAAGCAATAACGCAATGCAGTGGTGTGTATTTTGGGAAAAAAATACGTTTTAAATTATAATATAATAAAAAATGAAAAGAAATAATTATTGGAATACATTTATTACTTACATTTTATTCTATATCCGACTCAGAAGAGGAAGAATCGTTGTTGACATTAATAATAATAGGGTCGATTAAATCATCACAAATATTGTCAATTTTCCACATATTTGCCTCTACTTTGATAACATGCTCGATACAGTTTGTCCAATTTTCCTTACTAACATGACTTACAGCACTCTCAAACAATTTCACAACATCGTTTATTTTAAAAGTAGTATTTTCTTCCAACTTTCCCCTTTACCTGAGCCCATATTAATTCTATGGGATTAAGTCCACAATGAAGAAGCAGAAGAACTGATATACCACGAGAAGAAGCCATTTCTTCTACAATGTAGGTTTTGTATTTATTCTTGTTCATTTTTGCAATTCTGTAAAGTTCTTTCCTTAGTGGATCTTTTGGAAACTTAATATTTTTCGAAATAAGCCACTCCAAAAGCTCTGCTTTACGCCAATGACTTGTGGGCAATGCTTCTCGTAACCGTGAATGGTAACTTGCGTTGTCCATAACAATAACAGCCCCTTTTGGAATCAGATCCAACATTTGAACAAACCATTCCTCGAAGACATCCCCATTCATATCTTCGTGATAGTCCCCCGTGCGTTTTGAAATAAAAGTTAATAATCCACCATCAACAAAACTTTCAGAACTTCCAACATGGACAATGACAGGTCTTTTTCCTTTTCCAGATGGTGGCTGCAAACCTAACGACAAACCTTCCACGAATGCCTGCCTTCCGCTTTTAATGTTTTCATCTTGCCAAGATTTGGAAACTGTATATCCAGCATTTATCCATGTTTCGTCTAAGTAGAAGATTTTCAAATTTTGTTCTCTGGCATGTCGAATGCTTCTTAAATAGTCTCTTCTCCAAAAAACTATTTCCGGTTTATCTATCAAGAGAGATTTTCTATTATGTTTTGTAAGTATATCTGAAACCCACATCTTTCAAAAGTTTGCATAATTTCATTCTGGAGAATTTTGTATAGTCCGTATCTTCTTGCACTGATGTCATAATTTTGTCAAGTGGTGGAATTTCCTTTCGTAAGTAAAATCCATGGACTTTACGCCTTAGTCTTTGTTTTAATGACACATCGATCTCAATTGTCTTCGGCCTGAAGGAGTTTTAGGGGGTTCCATTCTTGCTTTCTTTTAGTAATCTATAAATTGTTGATTTAGCAACACACAACAGCAGCCGTTAATTCCACAATATCATCAACACTTGCACTTTGATCCTTGTTTTTCAATGATATATAACAATTCAATATCGGAGTTTTTTCAAAGCCGCGGCAAACAGACATTGGAGTCTGGGAATGTGCTTTTACTCCGAGGTGCACATACTATTTTTTCTGAAATCACATTTTTTTTATTAAAATAGTGAAAGAAATTGTCGTTTAATCTGCATTCTAGATATGTACGACTTTCACAAAGTAAGGGTAGTAATAAATTTAGCTAAATGTTTACGATTTTTTTTAATATTTTTGTTTAATTGCTTTTCATGTTTATGTTTTCATAATAGAGAAGAAGCAGATCTTTTAACTCGTGCGTTAGGATGCCGTCTTATTCGTACGTCAGTCAAAGAAGACATTAACGTAGCAGCTGTTTTTAGACATCTAGCATCAAAGTGCCTTGCAGAACTTCGAGATCCTCGAGATGGTGACTACTTTACACCTACCACTCCATTTCACGATTCTCTCACCATCAGTAAGTATGTTTGACTAAAATAAAACAACATTAAAAACTTTACATATTCAGACAATTAAAACTAAAAAAATATCGTATACCCTAATAACAACACAAGTTGTTTCATACGGTTGCCAGCATAAATAATTGTATTATATGAGCCGTTGAGAAGAAAAGTCAGTTTTTTACAAACCTAGCTAAATGCAGTTTTGGATTCCTGACACCCTATTTCATCATGTGGTTTAAGTCAAAAACACCTTTTAACATCAGTTTATAAGGTATTGAAAACAAGTCAATAATGAAACAGGTAATATGATTGCAAACATAAGTAGTGTAAGTCTGACTTCCTTTACTCTTCCCTGAGATCAGCTTGACTTACTTCACTATTACATGAGAGCTAGGGCATGGTTATGTGAGTAGACAGTTGTTGATCATGGTCTCTTTATAGGTACTTATTAAAAAATAATACATCCCAACCATAGTAAACCCACTTTCGCAGCATCTAAGATGAGTATGATTCTAGTTTGTCTACACCCTCAATCCTTCAGGATTCTGGATTGGTATGATGAAATCATAAAATCAAAACCATAACTTAAAGTTATGGGAAGAGAGGACATTTATTGTACGGAAAAGCTGGAAAAAGCAATCACAAGAAGAAGAAAAAACACTCTGGGTCATCCAGTATCTTGGCACAAGATACAATGGCTTCGATACTTGAAAGAAGAACCATACACATTCTTCTACAAGGAAACTCTGAATGGCGACATTGAGTTCTTTGCTACTGGACGTTACTCCTGCAAGGAAAGGAAGGAGAGTGGACCACCTTGGTCTTATCCCGTTAGAGCTCTTGTTTCCTGGGCAGCGACCAGTGACTGCAGCGAAGAAAAGGGACTTGATTGACTTGTTACCCTACATCCCGCCAGTCAAACATGGGTTCTTTACCGGTTTGATCGATGACTCAAGCGAACCAGCTGCAGTAGATGAGACACCTATTATTGACAGACAGTCAGAATCGGAATCTGACACTGAGTAAAGTGAATGTGAAGTAAAATAAAGTGTGTTTCTCAAGTATTTTGTTCTATTAATTCCATATTCATTCAAAGGTGTTTAAGGAAAAGTGGTGTAAGTCTACATTATTAAATTCAAAATGGTATAAAAATTAAAAAAAAAAATTAATATTACCAAAAAAAGTTTAAGAGGTAGTTGTATTAAACCTTAAATGACCTTGATATGGACAAAAAATTATTATTTTTAATACCTGATTTGCAGTTACCATTCTAATAAATCTCTAATTATTTCAAAACTAAGTAGCACTGACTTATACCACTTTTCCTCTCAGCGACTCATATAGCTTTCAGTATGGTCACTAATTTGGTTGTTAGACTGCAAAATACCTATTTTGACTATATGCTTCCTCAGATATATCAATTAAATAGCAAACAAAACACACAAAATTATGGTTGTATACTTATTTTATTGTGAATACTATAAATATGTACTGAATAAATAAAAAACTTAATTTTTGATATAAAGTTTAATTCTTTTTGTACAAATGCAATACCAAATTCATGAGCTAATGGTCTCTATAGACAATCTATAAAAGTGTACTATATTAATTAATTAATCACAAAATCAGTTCTTTAGAGGCCAGGTAGTAGCATAATGGAGAACTTTAAGTCAGTTAAGTTTCATAAATTATTACTTAGCATGATGGTTCACTCACTGAAAACATTTTACATTATTAATATAAAAAAAAATGTAGATAATTAATGTCATAAAGCCATTTTCTGTTTCAGTTTCATGAGAGTACCTATTATTTCATTATTCATACTGTTCCTATTTTTTGGAAACATTTTTGTTGCTAATTTCACAATAGTAATTAGTAATTCAATAAATGGTAATTCCGTTAATGTTGACAGTTCCTTTTTAGTATCCTTGGTGAAAAAGGTTCAAATAAATCAGCACAATTTTGTTGCCCAATGAACATTTTGTTTTAAGAATTGATTCTTGCAATAGACCTATCTGTTTATTAAATACTCATGCGCGAATATTTTTGAATTTTCCCCTTCCACTGCTAAAATCTACGAATAAAGAATAGAAAGGAAGGAACGTTGTGATATTTTAATCTAGCAAATAATCACGACGGAAATCGGCCATATTGAAGAACCTCATTCGAATCGTGACATTATACATGTATAGTTTTTTCATGTTGTTTTATATATTATTTTCTGATTTAAGTAGTTAACCCAACTCTTGATTGAGATCTGTAGGATTCTATTTATCTGAATTATTAAAAATTAACAAAATATTTTAATGACAACCACATCGAATTGTTATCATAGATGTTCCTTTATTTTTTATATAGACCAACTAAGTCAACTACATGGGCGACGGCAGAGAGGGGAAGGGGGGACCTTGACCCCCTGGATCAGAAAAGAGACTTTTTTAATATTGTTACATAATAACACAGTTGCAAATGTAGGCCAATACAGAATTTAGCTTCAACAAGAAAGATTTAAGGTAAAAAATGGCCAAAATCGTGAGTTTGATATACAAAAATATCAAAAATTTTCCGGTCCTCCTTGGCCACCGGTATGTCGCCCCCCCCTGTCAAAATTTCTGCCGGCGCCCTTGGTCAACTATTTATAATTACCTACTTAAAAGTTTTTAATCTAAATTTATATTGATTAATTGTTTTATTCCTACAACCTCATGAGAATGTATATTACAGTACAGAGAAATACAAGCGGAAAACAGTTATTTTTTTTAACAATTGAAAGTAGGGAGTGCTCCCTAGGGAGAGTTCTATTCTATCGCCGTCAAGAATAGGGGTCCAGTTTTATTCCTTATTCGTAGGCTAAAATATGACTACTTCTTGCCAGAGAACACAACGTATTGCTACCCAGGAATACCACAATTTAAATTAAAAAAAAACCTTTTAACTGTGTAAAGCTAGCTTAGTTTAGTTCCAGTTTTTATTTCGTTTATTTTTAATAGTGCGTATAACGATAAAAATACTGCTATGGTCCAAAAAAACAAAATACAGATCGACTCAAATAAAATAAACAATAAACTAACCTCTTATGGTCTTATGCATAAAAATATACGGATACGGATTGATAGGCTTGCCAACACAATTTTATAAGGGGCACGAACATTTAGGGGGAACTACGAGAGTGGGAGTTGGATCGCGCATGAGTATTAAATTTGGGCCATTAACGAGATGGGTCTATTGTACAAAAGCTTCAGCAGCTACAATTTTATCAGTTCCCAGATAAAAAAAATTTGTAGGAATAACAAATAACAAAAAATAATTATTCTATTTACCTTCTCTCTCAAAAAATTTGATAACACAACCTCTTCTATAATTACTCATTGTATAAATATATCACAGGAATGAACGACAGTCGAGTTGAATAAAAAACACAGTTTTAAGTTTGTCACTGACACAAACCTCATTTTTATCATTTTATTGTATCATATTACGAAACTCTGTTAGGCAAAATCCTTTTTTTTTTCTTCAACGTACAATAAGATACAGAGCGTTGATTTACCTACGATTTTCACATAAATGTGTCTATAACTGCTGAAGGACTCTGTATAACATATCAAAAGCTTCAAAAAAATGTGAGCAGTCCGAATTCGGTATAATACACAGGGGTTCCCATTTAAAAAACCATATGTATGGTTTGTAACCGAGTTATAAGCAACACTCTATATAGTTTAAGGTAATTTCAAAATATGGATCCTAAAGACATCTACTATTTTTGTTAACAACCCATATACCGAACTTTGTCGTCAGGTTGATACACCCTGTATATTATTGAATCGCTATTAAGTATCTGTTGTGTAACTATGGTCTTAACCGTGCATAGTTTGTCACATATAATCAAAGCAATACTGATATGGAAGTAAACAAAGAAAAATTACTTGACAATACCTAATCTAATAATTTATTTTTATTTTAGGTGCGTTTAGCCCTAGTCATTCTTCCAAAAATCAAAGCGGAACTATAATACTTCGACCCAACAAGCAAAAAAAGAAGAAAAATGTATTGCGTAACGCCTGTAGAATATTATAATTTACAAAATATTACTAACACAAGTACCAAAAAATAAATTGTTTTGGAAATTTTTTGCCATGTAATTTTAAGATTTGAATGCATCATTTGTATGCTCCGAACGCAACATGTCACTGACCATCCTTCTCGTGAAAGTAAATATTTATTAGGTATATCAATTAATTGTCTCTAAACGATAAGGGAAACAACCTTAGTCAATTAATTCTTCAATTTATCGTCTTTTGAATGTATTTTAAAGAGTTAAACAGTTTGTTTAAATTTAAATTTAGGAGGTTGTGACATTTTGTGTCAATGACATTGACATTATATTATAATGTATATTTTGCCCTATAGGCCACTGGTGATGTGCTAATATATTTTATTTTATCGTAGTACCTACCTTAGTCTGTATTTGTTGACATTAAAATTGTGTTAAAAAATTAGATATAAAAAATATATTATTAAGAGTTTGTGAAATTGATGATTGTGTGTTGTTCTATACCAATGTAATTTAAATAATTAAATTTTCTTCAGCAACACGAAATGTTATTTAAATATACAATACCGATATACAGGGTATGGCCACTTTTACAGGCCTGATTTTTTTAAAATAAAATATGATCTTGATTATAGCTATGTATGTAATGAATTCTAAAATTCATAGGTGCCATTGCATACTCAACCATAACCTTTCAGCCAGGTGTAAGCAGGTAATATTTTGGTATATTTATACATTCATAACATGTTTATAACATGTTTTTTATATAAAACATATATACAGCGGGTCCACGGATATGGGGTATCCTATAGGTGAAAAATATTTAAATATTAGTTTTGGTGAAAAATGTCATTCTTGATAAAAAGTTTTGCTTGTTCTGAAAAAGTTTTATTTTTACAGTTACAATAATACCCGACTATGAAACGTTTGCAGAAGACCAAAGTAAGTTACAGACTGACTAAAGAATGTTCTTAGTAACAACAGCTAGCAATTGATGACTTCACAGTTTCACATGTTGAAGGTTCTCGGAGTTAATGATGTCAACAACAACGATCAGAGGAATCAGCGATAATGATTATGTAATTCGCGTAAAAATAATTGTATTTTTATAAAAATTTGTAAAAGTATGTGTACTTTAATCTTGAATAAGCAGCATGATTTTTTTGCAGTTCAGAAGACGACTACCCAGTAAACACAGGATATCCTATGGATATCCATATAATGTCCACGAATGGTCCATATGGACATGGACACAGAATGGACGTCCATTTACCACTAGTTGAATGGATATCCGTTTGGGGACATTCACTGGACCTTCAGTGTCGTTCACCACTGGACGTGAAGATTTATTTGAATGATGGACGTCCATTGGACATCCATTGTTCATCCTTTAGCCTAATTGAAATATACCACGACTCGGAATATACAATGATCCGTGACCACGATTCATAAATGTACTACGTCCGCTATATTCTCAATTTGCTACTCGAATAATGTTTTGGACTCCTGATGAATGTTATATTTTTTTATTTTATGTAATAAGGAAACAACTAATTGAAGGCAGCAAAAGTTTAGACCAGTGCGGCTAATGAAATCGGCATTACAAAAAATGTCTATTTGGAAGAGTGAATACGGCTCAACATATATTTATGTGGTTTCATAAAAATAAATAATGATTTGATGTTAGACTGTATTGTATTCAACATGGTCAGTGATATTTTATGAACAGTCTAAAAACTCTGAAAATCCTGTATTCGCATGTTGGCAGCAATGTGCCCAACCTAATTTTCCATAATGTTACCGTCACTGATGTGACTGATGGTTGACGTGGGGCGTCATTTGTGTTATAGTTCCTTGCTAGAGTAGTGGCACTAATACATATAACAAGGATGTCAAACTCGAGTGGAGAGGGTAGCAGGAGAAAAGGCGCCTATCTGGACAGGGTTAAATTCTCGGTCGTTGCGTACTCCGTACTGCGCAACAGGCTGTCTTTTTCTTTGTGCGAGCGAGATAACCAACCGCATATGGATTCGTCTAAATATCTCTCGTTCGAGAGAGAGACAGCCTGATGTGCAGTACAAAGTACGCAACGACTGTAGACTAGACTCCTCCTAGATAGGAGCCATAAATTCAGCCACGGGCGCTTATAGCTCGGCATAGGAGTTGCACATCCTTGTTATATGTATTCGTGAGTAGTGGTTTATTTGATTTTGTGTCTAGAGTGTAATACCAGGTAATACTGATATTTTTAAAATTTTTACAAGTAAGTATGTATTTAATACTATATAATTAGTCACTCTTAATTTATACCGTCGTTTTTTCTCCTTCTCCTTCTGTGCCTCATCCTTCAGACCATTTTCCCCTTTCCCACATCGCATCTCCCTTGCCTTGGGACCCCTTTCCCCTTTTCCCCATATTCGGCAGAAGACTGCTTATCTGGACACGTATTCCTCATCCCTGCACAGCCAGCATTTAGCCTTCTCCCTTCCTCTCTCCATCTTACACCCCACTGTAAGGTGGCCGTTATATCCTATAGCCCCACACCCACAAAACCTCCCCTCCTCCCCTCCATAACTGAGACCCTATTCCAACCCAATTTTAACTACTTTTTCCCCAGTAAATGGACCGCATTTTCCCATTCTGCTCTCACTTACTACATTCATTCTCTTTCCAAATCAGCTTCTCGATTTCGCTTCCCAATTACTCATCTTATTTCATCCACCAACTAGTTTGATTACCCGCCTCCACCACTCTTGCGCCTGTAACCCTTTCCACCTCACCCAGCATACTCTTTACCTCAAACCCTCAATTATCTCCTTATTCCTTGACCCAATCCCCTTTCATGCCCCCAATCCCTTTTTTAATTCTTTCTCTTTTCTCCTGATCAACCTCCCCTATATCCTATATCCTTCTAGGCACAAAAGGTGAAGGTTTTTATATTAGTTTAAGCACACGAGAAATATGGATAGAAAATCCCTTCTCCTAAGAATTCAGTTGGCACGGAGCTAAAAAGAAATGGATGTTTAAAAATCTGGAATTGGCAAAAATGCTTTTGGGTAAGGATTTATCTCAAAATATTTTTGTACTTTTCAGGGATTTGTAAATCAATAATCTATATACAATACATACATAAATCGCAAGTGTCTGTCTGTTCATCGTCGCATCTGGAAACTTCTGTCCCCTTTCTGTGAAAATGTATTGTTTTAGGTGCATCTCAGCAATCCAAACTTTCCGATAATCAAAAAGCTACCGAGGAAGCTGTTAAAAAGTGGCTAAATATTGCTAAAGAGAGAAATAAAAATGGGAAAGTGCCAATTGACAATAATATTTAGGTAGTCTGACTTGTGATAGTTGTTATTTTATTATGTTTTATAAGAATATTTTTATTTTCGGTTATCAAGAATTATTGTTTCATTATTTTTATTCTGAACAGGTCTAATTTTATCAATAAACTACTACTTTTGAACAATTCATTATTATTGTACAAAATATATCCAGTTCATGTCCTAAATGTATCCAGTTTATGTCCAAAACGTATTCAGTTCATATTCTAAACATCCAATTCACGTCCATAACAAGTACATGAGATGTCCATAACATTCAGTTGCACAAAATATATCCAATGTATCCAATTCACGTCCATAACAAGTACATGGGATGTCCATAACCTATCCTATTTATGTCCAAAACGTATCCAATTCGTGTCCTAAACAACCAGTTCAGGTACGTGAATAGTCCATGATATGTCCATGGTTTATTTATCGTGTCCAGTGAATGTCCACATTTGTCCAAGATATATCCATTCTTTGTACGAAACGGACCTACATGGGATGTCGATGGATGTCCATAGGCTATCCTTCTGGACATGAACGGATATCCCTTATGTCCAATGTGGATATCCATTGGACATCCATTGGACATCCATTGTATGTTCTTGTGTTATCTGGGTATTTTCTGAGATGTACATTTTTCGAAAAAAACACCCTTATCTTCCACGAACAATTGGTAAAGTATATTGATGAAAAGAAATATGCAGTAAAACAAACTGGAATGGAGTATTATTGAATAAAAGCTTAGATTGTGCAACTGACGATTTTATTTCCACTATATAAGAACATATAAAGCATTTAACCAATACTATTAAAATAAAAAGTAATAAATAAAGACATAGAGAGAAATGGACACAGCGTCTCTAATCAAATCAGTTATAAAAAAATGATATGGGTCGAAAAGCTAAATCAAACCCGTTTCGCTAGCGAAACGGTTGTCATTGAGTTTTAAAAAAGCAGTTTTTTAAATAAATAGTGGAAGTTTTGTTAAAACGAAGAGTTTTTATAATAATTTACTTCAGATATTTTTTGACAAATTTTTATAAAATTATTTATTGATCCCAAATAATGAATGGAGTCTTTTTATAATTGTAGGTGGAAGAACAGAAGTATTTTTAAAAAACTTTAGATTATTTTATAAAGTGTGTAGGTACCTATATATTACTAATTAATATGATAGTAAGCGCTTTTGGCAAGGCCATCATCACAATTTCTCCAAAAATATTATATTAAATGAATTAACATCAAAATAAATTACCTACTTACCCCTGACAAACATTCTCAATGCAGTTGACCGACCATAGTAATTTTGTAATTTTAGGGAAAATAAAAAAAGTAAAATTTGACATGTTTATTATTCTGATAAATTAAATTTACAAATATTTATTCCATAAAATATATAAAGATTTAAATATTGTAAAATAAAACTAAATCTATAAACATGCTTCACCCTATATTATACAAATTTTTACTTATTCGAAATAAAGAACATCCACCAGTAGGATTTTTATTAATTGTATTCAAATTATGTCACTGCTAGAAGGCCGTATTTATTTCTTACCAAACTTTCAAGACTGATATTCCCAATGGACGCATAAATCGAACGGTTAAAGGGCAATGAATCTATTTTTTATATATCTGGCACAGGTTCTTTCTTTTCTTAGTGTGTTAGGAACGGATTAAAATAATACATTACACAGAACATAGTCCCAATAAAAGATTACAATAATTACCCTATAACAATAACCATTAAATTTTATAATGTAAAAATAAAGTATATTACAAATATAGTTTTGGTGTTATTTTAAGATTCCGTGAGTGCTAAGTTTTTTCGACAATTCTTTTAAAAGGCTGTAGGATGTAAAAAAGTCAATACTGTTCAGTGAATTTGCGAGGAAAGACATATTATAGAAGGGAGAATTTACACCTAGATTTGTTCTAGGTCTAGGGCAGACAAATATTTTAGTTTTCCTTATATGGACTCTGTGTATGTCGTTTTGAAGTAATTCGAGTCAGTCAGTTTCAGTTTTGATTTCTTTATATAATAAAGTCGTCAGCAAACAAAGTACACTCAGAATCTCTAATAACCTCAGGCAAATCAATTATTAAGACATTTATGGGAAACTCGTTTGATTTTAGCCCTTTATACTCTAAATATTGTGTTCTTTGATAAAGACAAGATGCGCATAGTTTCAACAGTCTGTCCGATAGTCCACAGGTGTATATTTTACTTAATAAAACATCATGATCAAACTTGTCAAAGGCCTTACTAAAATCCTAAAAAATAACATCAAGTTGATTGTTATTGTCAATTGCTTCATTAGCTTTTTGAGTAAAACACATTAAGTTAGTTTCTGTAGATTTTTTTAGCAAAAAACCATGTTGTTTTTCACTAAGGTAGGGATTAACATGATTTTTTAGATACACATTTTAAGAATAAATACGGAATCATTAAGCCATAACGTCTAACCATTGACAAAAGTCCCTGTTTACATATTGGTTTTCTATATGTCAAAATATCCCATTACCATTAATTACCCTGTATTGGGGCAAACTTAACGTAAAATTGGAATATACAATGGAAAATAAAACAATAACAAGCATGTAAATTATTTTCTAATAACTCAGTTTTCTTTTGAACACTTAAAAACTATACAACTTTAATGGTACTCTATATAATACAAACACACCATTGTTTTGATCTAGCGCACACCTTAATTAACGTCATCACTTATGCTGCCCATTAGTTAGAAACTGCGGTGTTCGCAGTCAAATGCGTTTTTTAATTAACTATCAGCTACCATCACTACTATTACTTTTCGAATCATCGTTACCTCTTAACTGTACTCTAAATTTACCCTTTATATTAAGTATCTTTGACAACACACTTTTTATTTCCATGATGTCGTTTATAATAAAGTCGGGAATTGGTCCAGTTTGGTTTAATTTTTCTTTGTCCAAAGTGAGCCATATACTTGCACCAAGTTTAGAATTAATACTTCCTGAAAACACATAATGGTATACTTTTAAACATAAAAGAATATCTATATACAGAGTTAGTATAAAGTGTGCGCTTACAGCGTATGCTCCGACAAATTCAACCTTATTCCATAAATTTAATATATAAACCCGGGACAAAAATACCCATAGCTATTGTCTTATCTAGAGCCCATGATTGTTCTCAAAATTATCAACAATAGAAACAACAAAATATGCTTTATTTCAATTAAAATATTTCAACTAGAAAATGAAAATTGAGACGATCCTAATGTAAAAATAATTCTTGAATTTCAAACATCTCTAACCTAACCTAACCTAACCTAACCTAACCTAACCTAAACATGTGGAAATAGTATCGGAAAAGGTTAACAAAAGTGAAAATTCATTAATAATAACAATAGAAACAACAAAATATTGGTTTGACAAAATTTAAATGTAGATATGCTTTATTTCAGTTAAAATATTTCATCTAGAAAATGAAAATTGACCCGATCTTAATGAAAAAATAATTCTTGAATTTCAAACAGTTCGCTATAAAATTGTTAAGCCTAACAGTAGGACTCTACTGGATGCATTGTTTCTTTTTGATTTTAGATTCCCGTCAAAAAAATGAAAGTTTTCTTTAACGACACGGGGATAATCCTTAAAAGATGAATCCATCAACAAATTTATAATAAAATTATTATTCACCTTACACTGGCAAATCGAAAACCCATTTTGAATGTACAGTCAATGTGTTAAAAAAAAGTTTCATGAAGTTACCGATTTTTATTTAGACCCAATCATCTCCAAAAGTAAATAGAAACAATTCGTGGACAGTACCGATGGCATACTAAAGTAATGGCGTTGCTATCCCAACAACAACAGTCTTCATAGAAAGTTAATTTTTAAGAGCTTCTTTGACAGTCACAAATGACTGGTCTAAGACATTAATGTGTTTAAATTCGTGGCTTCAAGAAGAATCCTCAACAAATATCACACAAGGATAGCAGGAAAAGGTTACTATATAATGTATTGTTGCTTTAACTTAATTTGTAAGAACTTTTCTTGAAGAATTTTGAAGTAATAACTTGGAGTTGATTAAAAAAATATTTAAGACAAATTATTTTTCAAATATTCAAATGCGTTCAAACTAATTTAGCAAACAATTTGAATAACCATTTTCCAGTTTGATTTGACTTACATTATTTGTCAGACTTGAATAAAACATTCAAGTCAAACCTATGCAACTCTATATTAAGATTGAAATTAAACTTACCTAAAATGTCAGTATCCAGTTTATCACCAACCATAACTGCTTGATGAGGCTTAATGTGTAGATTGCGACAAGCATTGAGAAAAATATTACGATGTGGTTTTTCCCACGGAAGATCGCCTGAGACAACTATAAGATCAAAGTATGGTCGAAGATTTAATTTATTTATTTTTTCCCATTGAGCTTTTGATGGACCGTTTGTAATTAAAGCAAGAAGATATTCGTCACCTAACGTGCTTAAGAGATTTTTTATATCCTGAGTTAGAGACATGGACTGGTATCTTAGATCGAGCCATATACCGTATATATCATCTACAAAAATAATACATTTTAGTTCTTATTATTACACATCCTACCATGACCAAAAAAGAGCCTAGCTAGGCTACCATACCTTGGCTCTTTGTTGGTCAGGATAGGTATTACAAACTTCAGGTATGCTAAAATCACTCTTGTAAGCTTATATGGATATCTGTATAGACAACATGATGATACTTTCATACTGCATTTGGTCATTGTCTTAGTATTCAACAATACGCTACATTATTAGAAACATTGAAACGCCACTGTCGCCATTGTAAGAGATAGGTCAAAGCATTTTATCCAAACAAACTTTTGCCTTATGATAATTAATTTGCATGAAGATTTTTACATTATGTATTTTCTCGTTTATGAGTTATTATGGTGCTAAATAGGAACATTATTATCGTTAAGGAATATTTCGAGTCGCATTTAAAGAAGTTATATTTTGTTTTATATGAAAAAGTTTGGTTTTGAGGTTAAGTAATATTATTTTAATTTTTTCTCGCCTTAGAACAAAATAAAACTCCTTTAAACCCCCAATTTTTTAAATGGGAAGTATAGGCTTGTGATATATCATTTGAAAGGTCTCTTCATTCTCTATTCAAAAATGTTATTGTTTTTAAATTTGATGCAAAAATTAACTTAAAAAAATTAATATCATGTTGTTACCGAAATTCGCTAAAATATACTCGAAACTTATTACAATATACTTAAAACTTATTTCCCGTGTAGGTCTTGATAATGAGAAAGTGAACAAAAACCATAGCAATGTGGTTTTTAGATGGTAACCATTAAAAAACTTTAAAGAATTTCCGTGGCAACGCTATTTTAACAAGCAGTAGTAAATTGTTTTATTTAAGTTGTCATTGTTGTAATTTAAGTATAAAGTTTGTTCAATTCAATTCTGAAAAATGGTTAGATTAAAGGAAATGCATAAAATAACAGTTTTACAAATGATTGGTTACGGAGATAACATCCGAACACAACAGGAAGTAACTCGCCTATTTCATGAGAAATTTCCTAATTTACCGCCTATATCCCAAGGAACAATAAGTAAAATAGAAAAGCAGTTTCGCGAGTTTGGTCATGTAAGGCAGATAAAAAAAGCAGCTGCCAATGCACTGAGTGATGAACTCAAATTAGATGTGTTGCTTGAGTTTCAGGAAAACCCACATACCTACATCGAGTAGACAGGCATCCACTACATTCAATGCTAGCCATACATCGATAGCAAACATATTAAAAGAAAATAAATTGCATCCGTATAAGATGATACCTACTCAGGAGCTCATGGAAGACGATTTTGATAGGAGAACTTTTTTTGTGAGCAAATGATGGACATGTTGGATAACAATATTATTCAATTAGAAGACGTTATGTTTTCTGATGAGTGTACTTTTTTACTTAACGGTCATGCCAATCGGCAAAATTGCCGCTACTGGTCCACGGAAAATCCTCACTGGATGAGAGAAGAAAACACTCAATACTCTCAAAAGGTTAATGTTTGGGCAGGGATTGTAGGGAACAATATCATTGATTTGATTGTATTGTAGCGAACATGATACTAATTTTTTTATGTTAATTTTTGCATTAAATTTAAAAACAATAACATTTTTGAATAGAGAACGAAGAGACCCTTCAAATGATATATCACAAGCCTATACTTCCCATTAAAAAAATTGGGGGTTGTACCTGTCATTCTAAGGAGGTTGAAGGTAAGGGTTGCATTTTCACGTTAAAGAATGTCAAGTTATAATTTAAATTTGACGTGTTTCGGGATTTTTTATAAATATGTACAGTAACCGAAATAATGAATTTATTCCATTTGGCTTTTACACACTGTATATAGTTTTAATCCATTCAGCGGTTGAGTACTGCACTTTTGTTGTCGGTAATTCACAAAAAACTTACTGTGAGGTACATTTTTGTGGCGCAAGACAATATACTTTCTCACAATGTCCAAGAAACTCATTCCACTTTTCTGGTCAGATAATGAAACGATTATCACCGATTTTCTGTCATCCACATTTAACACTAATTTTTACAATTTATCGGACCTAGTCGCTCCATGCACACCTAAAATAGCAATAACCTTCATCGACAAATAGACGGCACCTGTGTTGAACTCACGTGACTCACCCTGTATATTTATGTTTTATTTCAAATAGAGCATAATTTTAAATAAAAATTGACATGTCTCAGAGCTTTATATAATTCCGAAAACTAAGAGCAGAATTAATTTTATTCCAAGTGGCTTGCATAATGTATAATAAAACTGATAGCAAAGATATTTTTCTATAACTGGCAATAACCTTTAACAGAAACGTTTAAAAAACCGGCCCTGATCGAATAGTGTCTAATCTAGTAACTTTCTTATTTCAACGTTTCAATTTGTTATAAATTAAATGTCATCATAATATTTTATCATTTTAAAATGATTTAAGAGATATAAAACAATTACTCAAAATTCTCAGTGTTGCCCTCATCCATGTTAGTCAAAGTAGTAACCCTGACAGGAGAAGAACGTATGCTCGATGTAGAACCATCAGACAGAATATTAACCATAAAAGAGAAATTAGAAGAAAAAGAAGGAATTCCACCTGCCCAACAGAGACTGGTGTTTCAAGGAAAACAGTTAAAAGATGATAAAACCGTTGGTAGCTACAAACTAAAAGGCGGTACTATTCTCCATTTAGTGGTGGCACTTCGAGGAGGCATAGAACACGAATAGAGGTTTATATGACTCTTTAAAAAAATATAGACACATAATTTTGTATTAAACTGGTTTTAATTCAATTGAAATTAATACTTACACATGATAGCATAATATTAAGAGGTTAATACACGGTAATTATCTAATATAGGTAAATTAATGTTCTAATTGCAACAAAACAAGCAGAATAAATATTAAGCACTTCGCAGGGATTTTACTAGATTAACAATGCAACCATTTTTAATCCTATAATATTCAACGGTTTTGTCGTTTTTTAAAAATTTTCCTCCATAAATGAGCCTCTGTTCTGAAAAGGGGTATTCTAACATATCCTGAAGCATTAGTTTAATATTTTCTATAGTTTCTGTTGGTTCGATTTCAATGACTTCTTCAGTTCCAGCAATCGGTTTTATTTTTAGTTTCATTGGTTTTTAATTTTTATGTATTGAGATACTCACTAGAAATTTAGATGATGAGACCGAAATGTTTATATTTTGATTATTAATTTATATTTTGACATAAGTATTTTGTTATCATCGTATCTCAGGTATTCAAAAATTTTCTTGTTTCATGTTTATTTATTATAAAAAAATTAGAGCAAACGTTATATTGGTTGCATACCTCTAGTTATATATATAAAATACAGGGTGTTCCATTTGAAAGAAGAGAGAAAATGAAAGGGTCGAGTTATCGTCCACCCTGTATACAAAAGGGAAAATAATTAGTATTTATTTAATAGAATACGGTGATATTGTATCATATTACGAAACTCTGTTAGGCAAAATCCTTTATTTTCATAAACGTACAATAAGATACAGAGCGTTGATTTACCTACGATTTTCACACAAACGTGTCCATAATTTCTGAATGACTCTGTATAACTTATCAAAACCTTATATTAAAATCTTCAAAAAAATGTGAGCAGTCCGAATTCGGTATAATATACAGGGGTCCCCATTTAAAAAATGATATGTTTGGTTTGTAACGGAGTTATGCAACACTCTGAATAGTTTAAGGTTATTTCAAAATATGGACCCTAAAGACACCTACTATTCTTGCTAATTTGTAAGGTTGGTACACCCTGTATACATCTTGCTTGATGTATAAATATTTTTTGCTGGTATATTTTTTTAAATTCTGATATCACATTGCACATACAACCATATAGTTTTTTTTATTAGATCTGTAAGTAACCTGCACTAAAATTTTATAATTTGTTTCATATTATTAATTAAGTCTGTAAAAAATAACTATATTTTATAAATATTGTATTTTTTAATCTTCTTAATAATGTTACTACATGCATAAGTAAAATATAAAACACTTGTAAAATTATTACATTAATTAATGCTTACACTTACAATTAAAATCATGTAGGTATAAAGTAATTATATTCAAAAAATATACATTTAAAAAAAATCGCAATTGAACATCACATTTGTCTTGAATAAAATTTGTCTTAAATATGATTTCTAATCAAAATAATTACAATTACAAGTAGGTGACTTTCCTGAAATTTTCATTTTTTCTAGACATTCTTTTATTATTTCAGGATCTGTGTGTTCATCTTCATAAATAAATTGAAGTCCTGAAGCTTCTTCTTGTACTGGTTCTGCTTCAGTATTCTTAGCGGATTGATTCTTTATCTTGGTTGTTTTTTGTACTAGATCAAAATATGGGCCATTATTAAGAATTGCTCTTGAGTTTGATGCTTCATTCTTGCAATCATCCTCATCACTTGAACTGCTTTCCTCTATTTTGTTTAATTTTGACATATTTCTAGAAGATGTACTGGTTAGACCAACTCGCTTTACTGCTTCATTAATTTTCCTTAAATAATGATCTAGTTGTTTATCTTTCTTCAAACTATTATGTGATGCATATGGAGGCCTTATTGGAGGCTGTACAGGATTTCTATATTGATAAGGCTGTTCTCCTTTTAACTGCAAAGGATATGTAGTATCTGAATCAAAAGCACTTACATCTCCACAAACTATAAAAGGAATTAGAACTCTGTTTATACCAGTTAGTGAGTTGAAATCACGGTGTGATACATCTAAATAGGGAGTTAATAGTTTTGGATCAAACCCTTCTGGTGGACTATAGTTCCTACACACAATAAATGATTCTATGCTAGAATTTCTTGAACTACTTGGTTTTGTTATATCCACTACTTTAAATAAAGATAACAGCTGATTGGTTAACAAATCATTTTCTTTACCCCTAAATAATTTTGCTATAAAAGTACCACCTGGTTTTAAAACATTACAGCAAATATGTAAAGCACCTAGTAACAATTGTGCTTGGATGTATATGTCTAAATTGTGTAATCCAGTGACATCAGGGGCTCCATCACACACTACTAAATCTGCATGATCACCTTCAAAATGTCCAATAATTTCTTGAGCTGTTGAGTATTTAGTGATGTCACCCTGTATCTGTATAACTCCTGGCAGGGGCGACATTGGTTGTAAATCAACTGCCACAATCTTTACCTTTTCATTTTTGACTGATTCATATTCTTCCAGGCTTTCCAATCTTTGATGTAGTTCAATTTCATTATAAAATAAGCAGCATCTATCTCTAATGACTATAGTTTCTCCCAAATATAGCCTTCTTGAAAGTACCTGACTCCAACTTCCAGGGGCTGCACATAAATCTACTGCTTTGGTAACTCCTTCAAAAATATTGTATTTTTCATCAATTTGTAGCAATTTAAATGCACTTCTAGCTCGCCAACCTTGTTCTTTTGCTTTGCGGTAGTATATATCACGTTTATCTTTCGACATTTTTCCCATTTCTAATAAAATTTTAATTACCGTCCTATAAAAACAATTAAAAAAAAATATGTTACGCCGTCAAAAAAAATCTAAAACCAGCAACTGGTTCTTCTTCTTCTTCTTTTTCTTCCATGGCTTGCATACTCGTGCATCTGCCAGCCCATTTGACAGTACTGCATTCAGCAACTGGTTTGACTTTGATAACTGTCAAGCAATAGCCATAGAAAAAGAAATAATGAATTTAATGTTTAAGAACATTAAACAATGAAACTTTTTAACAAAACATACACTTTTATTTATCTCAATGACAGCTGTATCTTGTTTCATCGTCAGAAACAGCTGTATTCTTCAGCCTTGATTCATCCAGTGTACCCATGGTACAGCGATGGTACAGCGTACAGCACAGCGTGTATCATGTCCTTAACCTATATATCATTAGTGTTCAGCTTTCCTTGTCCAAGTTGTTCTGTGCTGTACTGATCGTTGTGGGTGACTGTAGTTTTGACCCAATAAAGAAAAAAGAAGAAGACTGTAGTTTTGATTTGAGTTTGTTGTTTGTTTATAATATTTGACGTGTTTTGATTTTGTTAATAATTTAGACTTTAGTAGAATTATTTTGGACCTTAAGTTTTTAAATAGTGAATTGTTTATTCAATATGATTTCAAGAAAGTTAATCGGTGTGAAAGGAAAAGTAATTAATAGTCGAGGAAGACAGATTGTAGACAACGTTGGTAAATTTATGCAAATGGAAGCGTAAAATGGACTTCAAATACCTTTAAAAACACCGGTAGGTACATTTTTAAAAAGAAATAGACTGATTTAAAATAATATATATTAATTGAATTTTCTGTGTAGACATTTTACAAAAAGCCCAAGTTATTCCTGGCTTTCTTTACAATAAGTAAAACAACTTTATGGCATCTGTTGAAAAACATGGGCTTTACGTAAGTCTAGTGATTGTACAGGCTATGTTTTTCCTTTATAACCTTTTTTATTTTAGATGGAGGAAGACTCCAGATAAATGAAAACTTAATATGGAACCATACAATATTTGTTTAAAAAGATTAAATTATTTGATACATTAAAAAATACAGAAACAAAGGTTGGAACATTATATATACAGATAAAACATATATCCATAGTTATCATGTGCAATCTAAGGGATGGTATGATGATACTGAAATAGGCTTAAAAACCAATCTCAAAAGCCAACAGGTTAATAATTGTTCATGCAGGTGGAGAAAAAGGATTTATAAGCAATGGTTTGTTGATCTTCTGTTGAGGTACACACTTTTAAGAAGAATTACAACAATTTGATTTTGACATTATATATCGTGAAGGTTTGGAAAATCATTTAGCAGACGCACTATCCCGGCAACCAATGGAATTTATTAACGGTCGTCGAAAGTGAAGACATCTGGTACAAAAAGAAATTAGAAGAAGTCAAACAGAACCCAAAATGATACCCAGATTATACATTTAAAGACAACACTCTTTACCGCCACACAAAATATGCCTGCTTTAAATGATATAAATATAATGGCCTTAAATGCTTTAGAAGAAGCAGAACTATTAGAGAAAAGATTAGAAAGGTGTATAAATACACCAAGAGATCCTTTCACTCTTCCTGAAAATGGATTGTTTAACCAAAGATATCACCAGGGAGTTAATAGAGATACTACATCCCAATATTGAAAAAAGGTCCTACAGCTGCAGCATTAACTGTTTCCAGAGAAGTAAGAAATTATAATTGACATTCCTATATATGAAAATGATATATTCAGATTTTATTACATTATTATTGATTATTCATTAGGTGTCTCTTTTGCTCAGGGGTCATATTGGAACCCCTTTGTTATTTTCGTTTATATTTATTTCCATTGATAATACCTAATACTTATAGCACAATTTAAAATTTTTTCCTGGGTATCGGTCAAAATATATATATTTATTTATATTAAAATTGGCATCACAACGTTTCGGCCATGGGCCATCATCAGGTATATAAAGACAAAGTATACACTAAGTATACATTTAAAATTATATTAGTTTAAAATATATGAAGAAATCAAAGTGCAATAAAATTGTAAAAACTTACAAAACAGTTAAAAAGTAAAAAATGTAAAACTATCACATAGGCGGGTAATAAATATTTTATATAAATTCAAATCAAAGTCAAGATAGGTATAAGAGACAAGATCACACAAGCTTATTGTGTCTTGGATTTCCTCGACTAACAATGTCTCCCAAAATAAGAGTGGACTGTATTTTTTGTATATATATTATATATTTACGAACAAATTTTAATTATGTAGTTATGTTACAATACAACACCATTAGATTATCTCTGGTTTAAAGTCGAAAAACGTCTCTCTCTGTCTGATGGTGAAAAAGAGGGTTGTGCTCGCTATCAGCAAGAACGGAGAAGGGATCTTAATGGTGGAGTATCATCTTCGCGTAGTAGCGCTAAGGATCCAATCAACGATTTAGGATTCTTGTCGTAATGCCACTTCGTACGCTGTTGGAGGGTGTGTAAATAATCATAAGACCATCTGCGCCAAAAGTTTTGAATCAGTAGTTGCATGTGACGGTACCTGGAGACATCACATTATGACGAGTAAGCGGTCTGCCAATGAGAAAGTGCCCAGGAGTTAGCACTTCTAAGTCTTTCGGATTTTCAGTGAGGGGTGTAATAGGACGAGAGTTTAGAATAGACTCTATTTGGGTAATAATGGTATAGAAATCTTCATAACTTAAATGTACGTTCCCTATGATTTTTGTCAAATGTGATTGAGCTAGTGACACAGCTGACTCCCATAAGCCACCTATATGGGGAGACCTAGGTGGAATGAAATGCCATTTAATTTGATTCTTAACGAGATAATTTTGAAAAGTTTCACTCTTAGCTTGTCGCGACATTTCAAGTAAATACTTATTCGCGCCTGTTAAATTAGTTGCATTGTCTGAATATATATCGTTACACTTTCCACGCCTAGCTATAAAGCGCTTAAATGCATTTAGAAATCCATCAGTTGTAAGTTCAGTGACCAATTCTAAGTGTATAGCCTTAGTGGCAAAGCAAATAAAAAGACATACATAACACTTAATTATTTTACGATTACGAAACTTGCATTCCTTTATTAAATACGGCCCGGCGTAATCTACCCCACAAATATTAAAGGGATGAGAAGGCGTTACCCTTGATGCAGGCAAGTTACCCATTCTTTGATACATTTGAGTCGGTCTTATACGCCAACAAACGATACATTTTTTCAATACGCTACGAATTGTTCGTCTGCCTCCAAGAGGCCAGTAGTTAAGACGAATATTTGCGAGAATTAATTGCGGACAGGCATGAAGACATTTATAATGCTCATACCTGATAATTAAGTCAGTAACAAAATGTTTAGCAGGAAGAATCATTGGATGTTTACCGTTATATGTAAGATTTGAATTTTCCAACCTTCCACCGACACGAATTATTTTGTTATTATCCAAAAATGGAGATAATGTTAAGATTTTGCTCTTGTAAGGTAGTGGTTTACGAGTTTTCAGAGCCTGTATTTCGCTACTAAATTCGTCACGCTGTACGATCCTGACTATAGTATGTATGCTCTCTTCTATTTCGTCAGGCGTTAATTTTCCCAACTTTCTATTTTCAGGTTTGGTTAAGGAATTTCTGATTATGTAAGCAACAACGTTTGTTAGTTTTGGAAAAGAGGAATATCCGGTAAATAGATCAAAATCAGATTTAGTGCTCATTAGAGTAATAGACTTTGTTTCGGAAAGTTCGCTTTCTGGGGTTAAAATATGTGAGTTGGGCCAATGGCCTTCATCGCCCGCAAGCCATTGAGGACCTTCGAACCACATGCTTGCATTTTTAAGTTCATCAGGATTTGTTCCTCTACTAATAATATCGGCTGGATTAGAATCAGTGGGTACGTATCTCCACTGACTGGGGTTTGTGATAGATTGAATTTGGGTGATACGGTTGGCTACAAAGGTTTTAAGTTTACTCGGATCTGAATTGATCCATGACAATACGATCGTGGAGTCAGTCCAGAAAATAATTTGGTCCAAATTTAATTTAATAGCCTTTGAGACAGTTTGACACAGTTGGACGGACAATAACGCTCCACACAATTCTAAACGAGGTATACTTAGAACCTTCAGAGGAGCCACACGTGATTTAGCACATATTAACCTTGTCAGTACGTCACCATTATTAGTTTTGGACCGTAGAAATACGCAGCATCCGTACGCAACTTCAGATGCATCGGAAAAGCTTAACATTTGTCTAGAATCACCTATAGTTGGTGTAATATAAATCTCAACCCACGTGACAAATGTCTAAAAAAGTCACGTCATACATTATTGCCAATAACAACAAAATGTCTGAATATATTCGTAACTTTCTTAGGTTTTCTATGTTTTTTAGGTGGCGATGTTAACGGTTTATTGGTTTTTATGGCTTGCGAAATTGAAGTCACAGTTGAAACATTTAAATTTAAAGCTGCAGCCACACGCTTAAAAAAGAATATATCTTTTAAATATAAATACCTACATAAACAAATAAAAAATACATAATCTACAATATATTCATAATATCTACCTCTTTAACCGCAGTCAAGGGTAGAATTGGACCATTGGACCGCGTTCTAGTGTAAAATATTGAATTAAAGAAGCTACTAGCTCTTTGCAACGACTATTTAACTTCTTATGCGACATACTGAAATTAAATCAAAAAATTTTGTTCTAAAAAGAACAGATTTTACTAATAAATAATTAAAATTAATTTCGCTTGACAAATAAACAAAATGGTGACAACGTCGTAAATGTAAAAGAAGTTTTACCAATTTATTTAAAAATGATACGTTTTTTCGAATTGTACATAAAATGCTTTCGATTCAAAAAATGTTTGACAGAAACTATTTATAATCCACTTATATTAATGAAATTAGCCGAATTATGATTTATTTTCTTAAATATACATCAATACAAATCTTAAAATATAATTTCTACGTGAATATATTAAAATATGACTAGTTACTTTAGCTCCAGTGCACTCAGATTAATGGTTATACAAGCGAACCGACCTACAGACGAAATTTATCGAAATATTTTGGGTTGGTACAAGAACGATAAACATCGTTCTTGGATTTATATTACACCAACTTATATTACCATAGTTGCGTTCTTTTTGACTGAGATCTCAGCTCACTTCGACTGAAGTACTGAAGTGATCTTATATAAAGTGTGTATAAAGTGATGTGAGTAAGCACCAAAAAGAACAACAAACGCGTGACCTACGATTTCTTGCTCCCCACCACTTTATTTCCGACTCAATTCTAACTGATACCCCCGCATAGCACATTCAGCATCGGTAAAGAGGGAGGAAAAATCTCAGCTCACTTCGAAGTGAGTGAATCGAAAAGAACGCGCACATTACCGATGTGAGCTGAGATTAACTGAGATCTCAGTCAAAAAGAACGCACCTAATGTGTCTAGGAATTTCGATTTCGTTCAAACATGACAGTTTATGATAAAATTGATTCCAAAAGGAAAGTATTTCACTAGGTACACGTTCATCCCATTGAACTCCTGACCGCCATAAATGTTGTAAAACAATTTTAGCCCTAACAATTACAGGACCCACAAGGCCTAGCGGATCATAAATTTGACTAACTATTGACAAAATTGTGCGTTTTGTTACCGGCCTGACCTTTTCTGAGTTGACTAAATATTGGAAAGAGTCCTTAACAGAGTTCCAAAGGATGCCTAGTGTCTTTGTGCCCTGTTCATTTTTGATAATATGTTGTGTTTTAGAGTCATCTTGGCAACGATTTAATATTGATTGATTATTTGAAACCCACTGTCGCAAATGAAAACCTGCAGAAGACATTATCTTATTCACATCCCTTATTAAAGTCAACGATACATCAATATCATCCGACCAGTTGTCCATATAGAAATCCCTTAAAATAGATTGCACGCTGCAGGGAATTGATGTGAATTCTCTATGGCTAGTTGTTTCAAACAACGAGTTCCGAGAAAGGAAGCTGGGGCAGTACCATAAGTTACTGTGTTCAACCTAAAGTGCTTAAGACAATCTGTAGGATCCGAACGCCAAACTATTCTTTGAAATTCTTGCTCAGTTTTTGATACTTTCACGCATCTATACATTTTAGCGATGTCTGCAGTAAATACAATTTTTTGCATACGGAATCGGGTTAGAATTGAAATTATAGATTCTTGAATATTGGGACCTACTTTGAGGACGTCATTTGAAGATATGTTGTTTGAGGTCTTGGCTGAAGCATCGAAAACCACCCTTAAGTTGGTAGTAATAGATGTTTCCTTGATAACTGAATGGTGCAGCATATAATAATGTAAAGAACCTTTAGATGCTGGTTCGCATTCAGTCATGTGACCTAAGTTAATGTAGTCGTTCATGAAATTAGTGTAATGAGATTTTAGCTCGGGGTTTTTAGATAATTTTCTTTCTAGATTATAGAATCGTTTTATAGCAATATGTTGTGACTCACCTAGTTCACTAGGATTTTTTCGAAATGGCAATTTGACGCAAAAATTTCCATCGTTAGTACGAGAGAAATTTTCTAAGAAATGCTGTTCACACTCAGCTTCTTCCTTTGAATATATATTATGGTTTGATTATCAGAGCATTCCTCGACATGCCAAAACCTTTCTAGTTGCGCTTGAATTTTAGAATTTTGAGAAAGATTACAAATGCTGCTTGTAAGAGTAGTAATTAAATTGAAAGGATCTGCGATTACCCATCCCAGTTTAGTATTTTGAAGTGCCGGCTTATCGTAACCAAATTTGATTTGTTCCTTTAATAGAAGGTTATAGAAAATGTTGGCACCCAATAACAGATCAATGTCAGAAGATTGATTAAATTTAGGATCTGCTAATTGAATATGTTTTGGAAGGTTTAACTCTGCTAAATCAAATGGGTTTTGAGGAATGGGATCAGTGATTTTGTCAATGACCAAAAACTGCAGATCAAAAGAGCTTTGGGAAGTGGTTGACGAGATTTTAGTATTAGTAGTTTTTGAAATGTTCGAAGTTTTGGCATTTATGCCTGATATTTGCATTTGAATGTTGTGATAATCGAGGTTTAGTTCGTTAAATAGATTTGCTTTCATGAAATTAGATTGCGATCCCCCATCTAGTAGGGCTCTACAGGGTACCAAGTTGCCCTGTTTGTTAGCAATATTGACGATTGCGGTTGCTAAAATCGTAAAGGAGTTAGAGTATGCATGGGAAGAAGTCAATTTATTATTTTGAGAGTTAAGTACTAGAGTACCATCTGATTTTGGATTTTCAACCTTGTTCGCTGAGGTTTTGTTACTTTCGGCATTTCCGATGTTAGTAGGTGTATCTATGCCGGAGCAGTGAGACCCTGAATTATTGGTTTGTCTGCTTAGATGCAACAGACAGTTATGTTTTTTATGGCAATAACGACATGTACCTTGTTTACAATCACTCGTTTGGTGACCGCGACGCAAGTTTTCGTACTTCATCTATTCTTGCTGTAATTGTTAAATCTAAATATCTCCTGCAATTGTATATGGTATGATTACCCTTGCAAAATAAACAAATGACTTCCTAAGAAGTCATGCTTACTTGGCCCTTATAGTTGGAGTTATAATTGTTTTCTTAAGGTTTGGCGATTGATTTGAAGTAGCTTTGGTGTCTACAGATTCTAATAATTGACATTTATCTGTGAGAAATTCAATGAATTCCTTAATTGTAGGAGAAATAGATTCCTTGGTTTTTATTTCCCAGTCCCTTTTTGTGGACATGTCTAATTTAGATAATAATAAATGAATGAGTAAGTTGGACAGGTTCGTTTGTTTTCAAGAGCTATAAAATGCCTTAAGAACATATCCAAAAAATTACGCATTGACTGATGAGAATCTTTAGAAACATTGGGCAGGTCAAAAAGTTTTTTTATCTGAACCTTGATTATCGATTTTTTATTTTCGTACCTGTCTTTCAATAAGTTCCAGGCTACGGAATAGTTAGAATCTGTAATTTCCAATGATTCTATTACCCGCTTAGCATCACCCTTTAAACACGACTGAAGGTAGTAGTATTTTTGAATATTTGATAAATCGGAATTTGAATTTATTAGCGACTCAAATGTATCAGAGAAATTTTGCCAAATTTTTTGGGGGAGGTTCAATTGTTATTTTAAACAAACCAATGGCGTGCCATTTTTTAATGTAATAAAATTATATTTTTGTCAATATTAACGGTTCAAAAAAGGTAGATGATCAATTCTGTTCATTAAATTATAGAGAAATTTATCCTCTTTTAAAATATATAAAAATTAATATACCATTACATTTGTTTATTTTATATTTTGATAGATATATTTGATAGATAGAAAAAAAATAAGAGGAAAGGGTCAGTAAATATGAAAATGATATAATCGATATATTTTCATTATGCAAAATTCTATACAAATCCCATTTTTCTACTTGGTGTTGGTTGTTACGCCCTCTAGCGGACGTTTGACAAACTCGGAAGTAATTAAAAGCAATTTCTTTTGGCGACTTTTATCATTTGTTTTTTTTCTCAAATATATACGACCAATATGTTATGAGATATGGCCGCTCGCTACCCTTAACTGCGATCATCCTGTACAGTCTGTCCGGTGTATATTTTCCTATGCGTCACGATTCACCTGCACACGAATTAATCAAAAGATTAACTTTTGGTCAAGGCAGGTTTCTGTGAATAAGAAAGATATGAAATATAAAAAGTAAATAGTTTCGTTCATGGGAAAAGATAGACCGGACAGAGTTTAAGTCACTTCAGTAAATTGTTTACCTCCTACCTGTTAAATGTGCATACGATTGTCCTAAAGCTTTTTCCCACAGCATTTTCCTCCAATCATGAAGATCTATGAAATAATTATCAGGACATTTCCTAAACGTTTTTAAGTATTTTTTACAAATTAGAGTTGCCACTTCATAAGAAACTGAATATCGCTTGACTAATATGTCCATTAACTACAATATACAATAAATAATCACAAGGTTTAATTTTATTTTATACATACATTTTTATATTATTTAATATTTGTTTGAAATGAAAGTAATTAGTTTTCTTTATTTGTCAATTAACAAATTGTTTAGCCAAATGTTTTAGTTGTACAGTTAACTTTGTTGTCACCTTTTCTTTGGGCCTAGAAGTAAGGACCATAACAAACTACCAAAAGTGGAATAAGGGATTGAAGAAATACTGATGATCCATGATAATAATAATAATAAAGGTAACTATTCTAAATCTACTTATCACTAGTGACAAATTAACGACAATTGTATTTCATTACAACATTCTTAATCTCATTATTAAAAATTTTGTTAATTATTTGGCACAAATTATTTAGGAAATGTAATTTTAATTTTAATTCAATTATTTTTTTTTAGGATTTATGCTGGTGCAAAATTATTTGAGGATAGCCATCTATATAGTACGTCAGCATTGAAGATTCCCCAAGATGTACCAACAAATACCTAACTATTGACTCAATTTTTGGTTTCTCTTTTATAAGAACTTCAAAGGGTAGGTAATTGTAATTTTGTGCATATATTATGTTTTCTTTTTGGAACTCTTAAAGCTTTTACTATTATTAATAAAACTTGGTTTTTATATTAAATAAACTATAACATTATTCATATTTATTAACAAAACTATATCTTTACATCATTCCCGTTACAATGCTTTTTAGACGAACATCTTAAAAAACTATCTGTCATTTCTCAACAACTAAAGTAGGTACCTCGCACTACCGCCCTAACATAAAAGGCATTCGACGTTAGATGGAGTAACTGTACATATGTAAATGTACCATTTTAACAACTATAACAACTAAATCACCCTGCTCAAATGTACTTCGTTTCTTAATACGTTTGTTTCTTTTCCCCTTAGATTTCTCTGCGTTTTCGAAAATTCTCGAATACGTTTATAAGTAAGGAATTGTACTTGCTGGTCTCTGTTCCGTTTGTAATGTGTTTTTCTTTGTAGCCTGATGATGGCCGTATTGTAGGCCGAAACTAGTAGCGCTTTAGATTTTCAACATTTGTAATAATATAAAAATTGTGACATTGTTTTTTTTGGGTACATTGTAACGTGAAAGAATAAAGATTAACTTATTTTATTGAATTTTGATTTATTATTAACAATGACAAAATAAAATTACATATTTTGAGCAGTGTGTCTATGCTATGTTCTATGATTTTTAATTTACTTTCCCACAACTTTTGTTCTTTGTATACTATAGTTCTTTGATACTTTATTACTTTTCTTGCATATCTATCTTTCTGATTAGTACGAGGGTATCTGATACTTTTAAAAATAGGTGTAATATTAGATTTTAATAACCATGATTTTAAATTTTTATTATTAAAGTATTTTGTGTTGTCCATTAAGCACTTTGTTGGTATGCCTACTTTTCCTTCCAGACTTGGTACTAAAATGGAAACAAAATCTATTGATATAAATTCTAAAGGTTGTGTAGTTAATATTGATTTTGGAATATTTTCATTGTAAAAGTTCTCGACTTTGCTTAATTAACAAAATTCACATCTTTTGATAACCTCTTTTGTTGTTGCCAAATCATTCTTGGATAATTCTACCTAAAAATGTTGTACCTAGATCTTTCGTATGCCAGCATGATAATATTTTTCCCCAATTTTTACCCCCTATGAACTGTTTAGGTAGTATCAAGGCCAGACCAAAAATGGAAGTAGTAAGACATAACAATATTAAAGCCTACATGTTAATAGCCCTAAGGGATTATCCTGGATGTACTTCCCTCTAAGATCAGTATAACTGTGCAATGATATAGAAAAACTAGGAAAAAACTATATCATGCTGATCTTTACAATAACTTACATATTTTTGTTGTACAATTACATCTTATCTAGCCCTAATACCATTGTATATACAACGCTAATATTACCTAAACAACATCAGGTACCTAGTTACAAACAAACAAAATGTAACTTAAATCTGACGATGCTAACCTTAGCGAAACGGCCGTCATTGTAATTTAAAACATAATTTTTTTAAATAAACTTGGAAGTTACGTTCAAACGAAGAGTTTTTCATTATTCTTTTCTTAAGATATATATTAAAATTTTAGCTGTTCTAAATATAACATTATCCAATATTATTAACGTTATACTAATAAACAAGCAGTCTACACCCTTCTGTTTGTATTTAAATATAGGTAGGTAGGTATTTAATAAATCTCCAACACTTGCCAAACAAAAATAACTTCTATAAATATTCTCTTCTCTGTGGGTGTAAAGTGTAAGGTTTAATTTACTTATAAATTTAAAAATGAGTCAACCAGTTAATGGTAAAATAATTCTAGTAATACCAAAGTCATAGCATTTTATTAAACTTTATACATTATAAAAATTGTACAAAATTCTTATTTATACTGAAAACCAAAAAAGTTTTACATTTAAGTATGCATATGTTAGCTGTTAAGTATGTATATATAAATAAGGTAGTTTATTTGCTGACTATTTAAAGAAACATTTCAAGGAAAAAGTAGGAGTATAAAAAAAGTAAAAGAGTTTTCTTTAAAACATTGCCATTTACCCCAATAATTCTGGCATAATACCTACTAGTCGGCAAAAAACTCAAATTTATTTATATAAAATACAATTAGTCGATAACACAGAAACTATGTATTTAAATAATGGTTTAATCTCTGTTGACACAATAAAGTGATTAATGCACAGTACAATCATTTTTGGCATCAATAATGATTTAGTTAAAATAATTTTTCATATTTTACACTCAAAGGTAAATAATATAACAAGAGTTGTTAATTAATTAAATTGATAATTGGAATGATATCCAAATGCAATTAATCTACATGATCAATGCTTCATCATTTTTTCTCCATTTTCATGTAATTCTGAGACAATGATGAAGTTTTAACTAAAATAAGTACTACCTTGGGCACAATAGTTGCCACTATTAAACTTAGGTGAATTATTCACCGTGAATAGCACCAATGTTAAAACAATATAATATGCATAGAATAAAAGTGGGGATAATATGTACTTTCTCATTGATTTTTCTATTAAAAAATACATTATTTGTACTCATTTGTTGTTGTTTCAAAAATCCAAAATAATTTTTCATAACCATTAACTTTACCTATTCTAGGACTTTATGTGATAATTTTAATAAAAATCAAGTTGAAAATTAAATTAGAAGTATAAATACATTATTAAGTATAAAATAACAGCAATAAACATTTAATCACCAAATAGTTTTTTGCCCAGATCCATTAGTCTATGATTTCTGCAAACTCTTAAAGCTTCTGCCTTTTTTAAAACCTCTATCACATTATCATTAGCATCAACTAAATGGCACAAAAAATCTTCAAAAGCTGATTTCACATTTGGAGGTAATGTACCAATTTTAACTTTTTTCAAAAGCTGAATGATACCTTCAGCCCATCCACTCTCAATTGCAAATTCTGAAATCCAAGGTATAACAGAAATAACTCCAGCTAAAGTTTGCATGCCTAAAAACCATAATTCCATAATTTCCATCCAGTGTTCCTTATATGCCATTGACACCACAAGAGCAGTTGGATCATTGGATTCATCAATAATGTAAGCATCCCATAAGAATCTAATAGTAGCTTGGATATACCTACAAATTGAAAAATCGTTCTTCTTTACCTTATTTGACAATTGTTTGAGTAAGAGTAAACCCAAAATTGCCATATTTCCATGCAGTACTAAATTTTCAGGTCTATCTTTTAACTCGGGTAAGTTTTCAAATATAAATTTCAACAATTCATTGCAAGCTTCTGATTGTTCTACATACTTGGCTTCTAGCACTGTTAAGTTCATTAATAAATTGCAAGTACTAATCATAGCTGTCCTAGAGTCTTTCATATCTTCCAGAATTTCAGGAGTGAAATCAGGTTGGGGTTGATTTAAATATTTTAATCTTTCAGCTCTAGGGACTGGTGGCCTTTTGTAATGTACAATGGTCCAATGAAATTGTAACACATCTAATAAAACTTTCTCTTCTTTAATTTTCAACATTAGTTTTCTAGCCTCGTCTTCAACAGCTAAATGGCAAAGGGCAGGTAACATAACTCTGAGCAAATCAATATTACTTAGTATATTGCTTTCATAAGTCTTACCTGCTTTTTCAGCTACCCTACGATCTCTATAAGCATAAAAAGTATCATTTGCTAGATCAAGAATGAATGGAAGCAATTGATATATTTGTGGCCTCATTGCAGCAGTTTCTTGTGCTAACCAAGCTGCTAGAACTCTTATAGTACCACAAATAAATAACTTTTCTTCTCCTAATGGTTTTGATTTATCAGCCTGAACTTTTAATAATAAACTAACAATTGCAGTAAATGCACCCTTTAAACCAGTATACAATGTTTGTTTTTCTTTTTGTTCAAGATCTATTTGATCATCAGTTATAAAATTTATTGATATTTCTAAAATTAAATAGCAAGCTGTGATGAGGTTATGATGTGGCGCTAAAGATTTCAGATTTTTTCCTTCCAATTGCATTCTAACCTCGATTGAAGCTAATTGTATAAGTAAGAGAAACATTTGTTTACCTTTTTCTTCATCAGAAAATAGCCAATCTATTCCTAATAGATCTAGTACACTTGAAGTGAGCAATAATGCAGGATTTCTTTGAGATGCAGTTATCTTACTTTGCAGAATATCACATAATCCTTTATAAATACTTTGGGGCCAGGTTTCATTAGAAGCAAATTCAGTGATTCCAGTTTTAGGACAATTATATACTAAAGCATGTAGTACTTCACAAATTTCAAATTTTCTTTTATCTTGATCTGTTTCAAAGTCAACCGCTATTTTATTTAATAATGCATGATATGCTTTTGGATCTTTATTATTCCAAGATGTTGGATCTTTTGCTATCAAAATAGCCATAATATTTAATGCTTCATCAGACTGAAAACTACCTTGGGAGTATATTTCACTAAGCTTATCTACTGCTTGAGATTCAATTAGTTTTTTCTGACCAGATTCATAAGCTGCTATACCTTTTAAACAATTGTAAGCCTCACCTATTGCCATTAGATTATCATCATTTGCAATATCATCAGCTGCTTTAACTATATCAAGAAATGCCGGAACAAAATCCAACATTTCTTTTTTTGTAGCTAATTCCTCTTCATTACAAAATACTGTTATAATTGATAAAGCTACTGACTTGTATATAGAAGGAGGACAATCAACAGGTACATCTGTGGTAAGTAAAAGTCTTCTTAAAAAGTCAAATCCAATGGATTCAAAAATTGCTTTCTTGGCATTTGGCGTGGCATGTTTTCCTTTTACCAATTTTGTAACCATAAACAAAGCTGCAAACTTTTCGGTGTCACTTGAAGAATTTTTTAAAATATTACAGCACTTCTTTACCGCATCTGACACTTCACCCATTTTACATATATAATTTCACAACAATTTTACTTCAAATTCTTGTAACCTCGAGATGGGTCATGAAAATACTAACGATCGTAGCGCTTCGGCAGCCTTCATAGTTAAGATATTTTTGGTGTCGGGCACTATGAATTTCTATATTCGGTCATTTCTAACGTCTCGGTATCGACTTACTTATTTTTAGATATTTTAGTCGTTTACTTACGATTTTAGTTTCTGTAAATATAACATAACCTTACTTTATAATTCTTCCAAACACATGTGGCTTTGACAGATTATTGTAGATTCTACTAAACCAACTTAACGTTATTTTACACTTTAAGTGCAATTTATATAAATACCAATACCGAAGTAAAAATATTATCTGATAATGGTTTTTTTAATGTAGTAAATATTTTTATGCATAATATATATGCTTGGTTCCATTATGCTTATTGACATGAATAGTCACTGCCCGTGATTTTTTTATATAGCACAGGTATACCTATACGTTACTAGTTAGTTGTGTTATTTATAAAAATAATTTAAAAACTAACATTTATATACCTATATCTATAGATATATTTAAAAACTGTTACATAACTAAATTTATCATAAAGTTTAATTGGTAGGTACTCGCTTACTCGCAAAACGTCAAATTGGTAACAGCTGTTTTACTAAAATGTTTATAACTATTTTTACTGTTTTAAATAACATACAATCATGTTTATATTTGATTTTAAAATTATACCTTATTACAAGTTTGTTCATCGGCCTTTCTAGTTGTTACGAGAGTATTATCCAAATCAAAAAATATAGCACGGATACCCAATTTCTGGTTGTCCATTTTTTGTAGTTTCGTATAAAACCGTGATTGCTTGATTGAGTACTGATATGATGAAAGTTGCCGAGCACGCTCATAGTCCAAAACGTTGGTTCAATGTCATTATTTCTGTAGACATACTTCGATACTAAGAAATCAAGACGAATAACCGTTTCTTTTAATTTAAAGAATATGGGTATTTTATTAGTTGTGGTTTTCTTAAATTATAGACAATTGCATCCAACATGTATAATTTGTTTAATATACCTATTAACTTTATCTCCGCAGAAACTTATATTTAAATAAATTTTCCATTTAATATTTTTCAATAAATGATTGTAAAAAATAAAATAAAAATAGTCGATGATCAACTTTAATAATTCTATTTTTGGAATATATTTATAGATCTAAAAAATACATAACATCTTGGAAATAAACTTAATGATATAATTCAAATAAAAAGGATACCTACTTAAAAATTATATAAATAGGTAGTGTACAAAAAATTAGGTATTTCACTTAAAATTGTTGTCTCAACCCCAACTAGCGAGAGTTACCTAGTATTGTTTATTTTGCTAATATTTTTTTTTCATTACTAGATATACCTAAGTTTATTGACTTTTGTTGTTTTTTTTATTTTGATTACTCATTTAATAGCCCACCTACTTATTAAAAAATGAAAATTAATTGACTTTTCCATGTATTTTCATAGCTATTATAACAATACAATACTTAATTATCAAATCAAAAATTATTGGATATTTTATTGATTGCCTGGTTACTGTCATGTCATGTGAAACGGGAGTGACTGTTGACCCGTCCAAAATTTTTAATAGCTTTAAAACTAATATTTAAACAATAGACTGCTGGTAGTAAAAAAAATGTTATATGAGCCACGGTAGAAAAGTGTATTATTATTGTCTTGCATCAATTAAAGACATCTAATCTTCGTTTCTCGGTATTTAATGGACCTCGACAATAATAACTCACTTTTCTACCTTGGCGCATAACTACCTACTATTTTTCATTACTAGCCTATATACCTACTAATCTTTATACAATGCTACTAGTGATGTGCCGAGTAAGGGTTGATTCGAGTCAGAATCGATTTCTGCTTTAGAACTCGCATACATTCGAGTCAGTCAAGAAAAATCGATTCAATTTATGCGAGTCCCTGGTACTCGAATCTTGTATTCGAGTTGGGTTATGTATGTATGTATGTATAAATTAGGGGTGATAAGTACACTGCGACCTATAGGATCTATTGTGTCCCCCCTTACTTGCCAAGTTCTGATGTTTTCTCAGATTTATAGCAGCTCTTCGAGTCCTATTTAGATCCCCCTCTTCTATTTCATGTGCTCCTAGGTATCTGGCCCTAGAATTCTGCAAGGCAGGGCATTCTGAGAGTATGTGTATTGAGGTTTCATCCTCTTCCTCACAGAATCTGCACTTTGCTTCATCTGCTAACCCTAGTTTCTTCATGTGGCTTCTTAACCGGCAATGCCCGGTTAATATTCCCGTTAGAATTCGGAGCCTTTTTTACTGAGGTTGAGGCAGCTAAGAGATCTCTTCTGGTCATAGTTCCCCAGTAGTATCTTAGATTGCCTCAGTCCTTCCAGCTGATTCCAGTACTTGGATTTTTCCTTCTCCATTTCTTCCCTTAGTTTTCCTAAGATTACTCTACTGCTGATCCCACAAGATGGTTCTGGTCCCAAATGTGAGGTTTCAGCTCCTTTTTTTGCCAGCTTATCTGCTGTTTCGTTCCCCTCTATTCCTATGTGTCCTGGGACCCATAGGAGGGTGACAGTGTTCTTCTGGCCTAGTTCATTTAGTTTGCATAGGCATTCCCAAACCATCTTCGAACTGATTATATTTGAGCTCAGCGCTTTGATGGCTGCTTGACTATCCGGCATGATCACAATCTCTTGTCTGTGGTAGTTTCTTCCAATATTGAATTCCACACATCTTTCGATGGCGCGGACTTCTGCTTGAAGGATGCTCGGGTATGTGCCCAAGCTTTCTGAGTATTTGGCTCTCGGTCCAAAAACTCCTATCCCAGTTCCCTCGTCTAGCTTGGAACCGTCCGTATACCACTTTATGGCATTCTGATTTAAATTCTGTATGGTGTCTTCATCCCATTCACTTAACTTTGTGATGAATTTTCTCACAAAGTTGAATTTCTTTGGCATATCATCTTGGGCATTTCCCAAGTTTGATCAAATTGAAGTGATCGAGGTTTTTCTCTGATAATTCCTTCTTTGATTATTCTATATATTGTTTTCTTCCTTACACTTTCTAGCAGAATGTGCAGTGGGGTCAAGTTTAAAATCACCTCCATTGCAGCAGTGGGGCGGTTCCCATTGCTCCAGTGATACATGAAAAGGCTAGTGTGAATCTTCGAGAGATTTTTCCTCGTCGTACTCAGATTAGCCCTTGCGCCCCAAGCCACTGCCCCATATGTGATTAATGGTCTCACTATTGCTGTGTACATCCATTGCAGAATACATGGGTTACATCTCCAGTTCTTCCCTGCAATGTTCCTGCACACCATGAGGGCCTTGGTTGCTTTGTGTAACACGAAGTACTTCGTGTTTATTCCAGAGTAACCTGCTATCTAGGATTAGTCCTAGCGTTTATTCGAATAAAAAGTGGATGTTTAGTTCAAACTCTCATAGAGTAAGAGTACAATAAATTTCATTGTTATTAATGTTTTTTGAACATTTTCATTTACATTTAACTTCTGTAATTTTCCATTTGTTGTTTCTGTTATACCCACAGTATACCCAAAAACCACTTAATGAAATGTCAAAGCATTTTTTATCAAAATAATAAGACATAGGTACATCTCAAATCACACTTCCATAAGTAGTAATAAACTGAAACTAATAAATGCATACCTATGTGTATATTTGGTTGCATAGATAATGCAACTCCTACAATATTTTTCATAAAAGTATTAATTTGACATTTATGTTAGCAAAAGGTAATATTTCTTGATCAAATTGAACAAACCAAAGTGATTAATTCACAAAAATTTTGTAGGGCCAAAATGTATGACCTTGAAATTTCGCAGATATCTACGTTTTTACACTGAGAGAAATAAAATAAACGTTAACGTATTTAATGGTTACAAGGAGAAAAATAATATACTATTAATTATTCTAAGTATGTGTTTTAAGGTCTTAAGTAGGGTATATATAGGGTAGGTAACAATAAAAAAAATTAATGATAAATTATTTTATTTTCACAGTTCTTACAATTAAGATAAAATAGTTATTTTTCGATTTTGTTTATGTTCCCTTTTCTTTTTGAAGCTGCCCTAGAAATTGCTCCAAATAAAATAAGCTTATATTATATTTCAATAAAAAATATGACTTAACTTAATGTTTTTTAGAAACCTGTATTATCTAATGGTAAGTATTTTTATTGTTTTTAATACAATAACAGTCTAATTAGTTTAAAGTGTGCCTGATAAGATATATTTTTGATATCAGATACTTTAATCTATTTAATTTGTTATCCATTTAAATCAAAATGATCAAATTTTTAGTCCCAATCAATAATTGTGATTTGAGTTGGTGAGTTTGACTTAAATACCCAAGTAAGATATAAATTATAATATTGTATATTAAATATCTAATTATTCATTATAATTTTAGGAGCAATACAATATGAAATTGATCATTTCATTTCTATTGTTGGGTATTGCCTACATTGGAAATAGTCAAAATGTTTATAAAAACCGATTTTTGGAACAATACAATAAAATGCACGATCCAGAACACGGTTACTTCTCGTCAAAAGGAATACCTTATCATGCGGTTGAAACTCTTATAGTAGAATCAACTGATTATGGCCATGAAACGACATCAGAAGCTCACAGTTATTATATTTGGTTAGAAGCCTTGTATGGTGCTATAACTAATGACTTTTCTAAATTTAACCTGGCTTGGGAAATAATGGAAAAATATATTATTCCTCTACATGAAAGTCAACCTAATACAAATCTTTATAATGCATCTCATCCCGCTACTTATGGACCCGAAATGGATTATCCCGAACAATATCCCGCAGAACCTGTGGAACGTCCTGCTCCTGTCGGACTGGACCCGTTATATCAGGAATTAGTAAATGCATATGGTACCAGCGATATTTATGCAATGCATTGGTTAACTGACGTCGATAACGTTTATGGGTTTGGTAACAGTCCGGGTAATTGTGAACTTGGGCCAGATGAACCTGGACCATCGTTTATTAATACTTACCAAAGAGGAGAAAGAGAAACTGCATGGAAAACAATCCCTCAACCAACTTGCGATTCATTTAAATATGGTAGTTCAACAGGATTCGGTGATTTATTTTCGAAAGGTGAACACGCTCCTAACTGGAAATACTCTGTTGCTCCTGATGCTGACGCTAGAGCAATTGCAGCAGCTTTCTGGGCGTCAAGGTGGGCTACTGAAAGAGGTCAACTTTCTCAAATAACAGAGACTTTACAAAAAGCTTCAAAATTGGGCGATTATTTAAGGTATTGTTTCTTTGATAAATACTTTAAGAGAATAGGAAATTGTATAGACCCTTACAAATGTCCAGGGGGTACTGGAAAAGATAGCGCCCACTATTTATTAGGATGGTATTTTGGTTGGGGAGGATCAATAGCTACGCAATACGGTTACTCTTGGAGAATAGGAGAAGGTGTAGCTCATTTTGGATATCAGAATCCCATGGCTGCATTTGCTTTAGTTAATGAACCAAATATGACTCCTAAAGGAGCTACTGCTGTAGACGATTGGAAAATATCTTTAAATAGACAATTAGAACTATACGAATATTTGCAATCTGTTGAGGGTGCATTTGCAGGAGGTGTGTCTAATAGCTGGAAAGGCAGATACGAAGAACCTCCAGCAGAATTAACTGTGAACACTTTCCATGGTATGTACTATAATTGGGAACCCGTTGCCGTTGACCCTCCTTCAAATCAGTGGTTTGGAATGCAACCTTGGTCCACTGACCGACTAGCTCAATATTATTACGTAACTGGAGATGAAAGAGCTAAAGTAATTCTGGAGAAATGGGTTTCTTGGATAATATCTGAAACGTCATTTGATGGAGATTCCTATCTAATGCCTAGCAATTTGGACTGGGAGGGAGTACCACCTAATGTTCATTGTAAAGTAGTTCAATATGGAAATGGTGTTGGACCTGCAGCTGCTACTGCTAGAACTTTATCTTATTATGCAGCAAAATCAAATAATACACAAGCAAAAGATGTTGCAAAGAGGTTATTGGATATTCTGTGGACTTCCTACAGAACTCCATTGGGTATAGCTGTGGAAGAACATCCTGATTATCACTTCAATCAAAGTGTTTACGTACCAAAAGGTTTTGAAGGAGTATATCCTAATGGCGATAAGATCAATTCAGAATCGACTTTCATTAGTATGCGATCATTTTATAAAAGCGATCCCCAGTGGTCCAAGATTGAAGAGTATTTGAATGGAGGTCCGTCACCAAGTTTCACATATCATAGGTTTTGGGATCAAACTGATGTAGCACTGGCATTTGGAATTTACGGATTATTGTTTAACGAATGATTTATTTTACAATATTATTACATTTAAGTACAATATGCTTGTATTTTTCTTTCCAAAGTCGTATTACAATTTATGAAGTTGCAAAAATGTAGTTTTTTAGTTTGTTAATTAGTTTAACCAGTAATAATTCTCATGTCATATTATCAAAGGTAATACCAAGAGTCCTTAAAATTTTATCGACAAATTTTTAGTTTCGACGAAAACTTTATTTGGCAAAAATACGAAAACAAACTAAAATGTGATAAAATCACGTACGACGAGTGATTTTATCTTATAATTATAATAATTAATAATTTATCGTTATCTTTTCACTAATTTTCATTATTTTACTTTTCGCTGTTTAATTGTTCAATATTGTTATTGAATTTTTTGACAGTTACATGATTTTATCAATACTGATAAAACGACTAGTGGTTTTATCAGTATAAAACGAAACGATTGGCTAGCATTTAGCACAGAACATTGAATATAAAGCGTTTTCATTGGACGAAATCACAAAACTGTGAGATTTTGACAGGTGGAAAAAAATAATCACTATAAAACGGAATGATTGACTAGCATTTAGCACCTATTTACCCATTTAACCTAACCTAACCTAACCAAATTATATCCCCTGATCTTACACAGCACAATGTAATAAGCAATGGACTTGGCTTTAATGGATGTAAATCAGAATAGCAACTCAAAAATATTTAAATATATAGTGAGCATATGATCATTCATTATTAATCGCTTTGGATATTAACTAAATTATTAAAGAAAAGATACAGTATTTGACCACACACTTGAATTAAAATAACTCTGATAACCATAATAAAAAAATAGTACCCTTTAGCACATGGTATTTCTACAAATAATAAAAATATATTCAATAATGCTGGCTCGTAATAAATAATATACTATAAATTAAGGTTCCTTTAAATTGATAATACAAAAAACTTAAGGAAACGCACTCTACTCTTACTCAGCCTAAACACCACGTGTCAAAACTAACCCAAAAGCTACTCATACCGAAAATTAATTAAATCTGGAATGAAATAAAACAAACCGGAATTACCATAAATAATCATGAGCACAAGGTAACACAATAAGCAAAAAAGAAAATTAATAACTTACCCTGAGATGGTTTATAGGGGTTACTTTAAAAGAAATGTGCAGTCGGTGGCCTCAAATCCTGATTTTCAGGTGAATCTTCTGGCATACAACAATACCTGAGCGTATTAAGAACCAACAAGCCGTGAAGATTCCTTCTGGAAAATAATCCCGAAAACCACAAACAAATGACCAAAATAAGGGGTTTTAAATCTCCAACCAGCCGAACACAATTTTCTTCGTAAAATAAAAATTCCAATTTTGTACTACGTGACACTGATAAAAATTAATCCAAAAAAAAGCATTAGCCGACAAAAACTAATTCGCTTGGCTGCTATCTAAGGTGTATAAAAGAAAGTGAAGGCCTGTACACACGCATGATTTCAAAATAATAGCGTAGCCGTAAGGTTATAATTTTATTATAAAATACTTCGTTTTAACGAACTATTACATAAAATTGTTGGTTTTAGCAAAATACAATACCATTACCATTAAAATGAAACAATAAAGTTATCTATAATACCAAAATGTTAAATAGTTGAAATTTAATGTGAACTGGGCATAATACGAAGTCAGCTGTGGATATATTAACCGGACATTCCACTTGAATATACCAAAATTTTAGTAAAACGATAAAAATTATAATTTATGTATACGGGGTAGCTCAAAAATGTTCAATATTAAAATCAACCCATGACAGCATCCTTAGTGAATATCAATATTAGGTATGTTTTTGTTTGGTAGGATTTATGCTCTGGGTGGTAAGCTGAAAGTACCTACATTAAATTAAGATGTTTCAAAATGGACTTTAGTTGAGCATAGGAAAACATTAAACCACGTCTGTCCCCCACACGAAAAGGAACCAAGAGGTCTAAGCAATCTTCAAGAGGTAACAAGTTGTTCAGGAGGATTTGACTGAATATTTCCCTCATGTATAATATATGTCATAAGAGGAATGCAATTATCGAAAAATTACAGCGGTAATTGCACTGCGGAGCGATAATTGCACTGCGAAAACATCCCGTCGTCATGACAACAACACTGACTGACAATACTGATAAATGTCAGATATACTTCAAAAAGTGAAAAAATGTCGCGTTTTGGTGAGTGGTCCATACAATCAATTGAGAAAAATGTAGTTGAAAGTGAACCAAAAAATACCAAATCCAACAGACAGTATATATGGCGACAGTTCATGGATTTTTGTAACTCTTGTAATTTTTAATTTGTGTGTTGAAAATAAAATTGTTTGAAAGCATGTCTAGCATAATTTTATTCATAGTCTTTGTCAGTAGTATGTGATTTTTCTCAGAAAAAATCAATACTTATTTCTTTATTCGTGAAATATTCCAATGAATTACATTGGTGCATAAAAATGACCAGATAATTTTACATTCAAGCGTGTTATCTATAAAAATTTCACTCATTTATTTTCATATTTTGTTAAAGAGAACTCCTCCTTTGGAGTCGGGCTCTTTCGCCAAAATATGAAAAAATCTTGTACAATTTTTAGATAACACGCTTTCTTGCAAAATTATCGGTAATTTTATGCACTTGTGCAATTATAACTGAAAACTACCTCAATAAAGAGAAACCAAGGGTTTTTCAAAGTGAGTAATTCTATACATATTCAGAGAATTTATATTTGAAAATTTTATAATTTTTTTAACTGTCAAATATTTATTATTAGTGTAATACACAACTTGAGCTGTAAGATTATTACAACTCTCGTTAATTAATATACTATTAAGTACATGCAATTGCCCAGCTCTGACAGAACATGTATTAATCTGAACAAAGCAATAAATTATACAAAAGTGGAAAACAAGATAAAATTTATTTATTTGTAAACATATAAAATTGTAGTAGCTGATAGCTTTTCATTTTCACTTATAATGGATGAATAAATAATTTTAGCGGATGTTTTATACCATAGGTATTATAGTTTATAGTTTCCAGATAAACATGAAAAACCACTGTTTATTCTCCTTTTGCAGATGTATATAATTTGTAATGAAGTCAATTGATGTTTTTCACACAAGTGAGATTACACCTAAAACAGAACCGTTAATTTAAACTTTTTATAATTTTATAAAAACATGGAATTATAATTTTTTCTACGCCCATGTCTGTAAATGTCAAAACGTACACATGCGTTTAGACAAGAAAAATTAAATTTAATTGTTTAATCAAATTGCAATGAAACTTAAAACATAAAAGATTTTAGTATTGATGTCTTATCATGTTATGGGAATAAACGTCATGTCATTTATACTATAGGAAGGGAAACGGATGGGTGGCAGTGCGAATGGGAAATATGGTGGTGTACATTACCTCTAATATCAGCATGGAGGAATATGAAAGGAGCAAGGCTAACGGTATTAAATTATGGATTGCTGCCCACCTTTGTAAGAGGGGACGGGAGTTCGTCGTAAATTGACGTGACAGCATGTGATCAAAGGCTGGGAAAGGGAGTGAGTAGTTGGAGAGTGCTAGAGGACAAGGATAGTCTGAGTTTACACAGATACGTGGAGACGGAAATAAAAAAACTAAGGAATGAGGAGCAGGAAGAGAAGAGAATAATTTTGACAAGGGTTAAGGGAGTATGTGGAACAAAGTAAGAAAGGAAATAGAAATAGTGACAACAGGCGTGCATGTCCAACGCTGTTGGGTTCTGATTAAAAATTCATCGAACATCACTTTCCCATATCAGCCCGAAAAAAATGTCATTTAAACTATCAATTTTGTTAACAAAATATAGTATCCGAACGAAGATTTTCTTAACTTTTCCTACTGTGTCTGTTAGTAGTGAAAGTCTTAAAATTATGAGCACTTCGCTAGGCGTAGAAAAAATATAATTCATTACATGAGTTGTACTTAAAACTATTGTTATGTAATATGCTATTATTACATTTAATCAACAAATGCTTTATTGGTTACAGAAGTATTAGTTACAAACTAATGTAGATCAGCTACATAATTTTAAGTTTATTAATTCTTATATACACTTGGGGTCGCCTAGCAAGTTCAAGTTATTTTATATTGCCTTGAGATGTATTTTATTTGTAATTAACTGCTCCTTAAAAAAATTTTTTTGCTCTCTAAAATACTTGAAAATAAATAATTCTATAATATATAACAGTTATTAAATTTTAAGTACATAGTTACATGACAGCTTAGAAACGACGATCAAATTTTGGATCGCATTTTGCAAAAGATTAAACAAGATAAAACATTAAAAACAAAAACCTAGCTGATAATGTTTTTTAGGAATTTTGGTGAAAACCCCTTTTTTATCAAACTCTATTGAAACAATAACACAAAACACTTTATCATTTCAAGTTAGTACAGTATGCTACATATTAAATAAATTTTAAATATATAAAAAATTATAAAATAACTTGAAATTACGAAGTGACCTCAATTTTATGTCTGGTAGTGTACAATGACTTTCTTACTATCAATAAGTTCCAATATTACTAATTTTACTTAAGGGGTGCTGCCGACATAAAGGTTATAACTAATATACTGGACGTTCACTGATAAACCAAAAACTTACCATCATTTTCTTTATTAGTTTTGGAATTTTCTGCAGTTACTGTCACGCCTCTAGAAAACAAATCGTGTACATCCTTATTATCAATTAAATTATTACTAGCCTTAGGTTCAATTACTTTAGACTTATTGGTTTCTGCAGTTATTTGGCGTAACAATACATTAGAAGTATTTGCAAACGGATTATTAAAGTTTTTAGTTTTTTTAATTATGACTTCCGTTGGTCCAAATTTCCTTTTCACAGGCTTAGAAGTCACCTGCCGTAAAACAGTTATTTTATCAGACATGCTAGATGTTCCTTCACAAGTAAATGGATTTTGAACTAAACTTCGTGAGTTATTGGAGAACGCATTAGACGAACTAGCATTGTGCAAAGGAGCTGTATTATTTCCACCAAAACGTTCGATCGAATTATTCGTTTTGGACAAATTAGCACGACTTGAAAAAGTAGCAGGGTTTTTACTTTGTTTCAAAGTATATGCCTGTATGGAAAATGTATCCAATGAAGTCCTATTTTCTCGTCTGGTTGGTTCAGCAACGGTATTATTTGATCTGTATAAAAATTATCTAAAGTTAGGTTACATATTAAAACTTTATATTATTAAGAAATGGGTAAAAGCAAACAAAGAAAAATGACATATTTCTGAAAATGCTTTAAGAGCCCTTGCACATTATGATAAATTAATTAGTTATTCATATAATAAAATCGTTTTCTCAAATTTTCATTACACTTCCATCGGTGTTGCCTCATTTGAAAGTTTTTCTTCGTTAAAAAAGAAGATAGGCTATTTGGCTTTGCCATTGTTATAGTCTATATAGAAAGGACAAGGAGTAATTAATCATTCATTTAAGTAGATTTCATAGACGTACCAAAATATATTTTAAGAGGGTATACCGTAAGGTACATTTTGTATTGAACGAATGAGTTGGAGCTATGCTAAAGAATATACGGGGATGTACTAATTTTAATAAAAAAAAGTGATAGAGGTACATACATTTTAGTAAGTTTGATAAAGAAAGGCAACACAGTTTATTCATAATAGAAAACAAACCAATCTGTAACAATAATTATTTTATATATTTTTGTTATTTTTGTAAGAAGATTAATTCAAACTTTGAATATTGTCACAAATAAATTACAATGAAATATATTTTTAAAAAATTAATTAAAGTCAAGATAGCAAGATATCGTTACAATTTTTATTAAATTCAAAGAAGCAAAATTTTTTATTTGTATTACTCCTATATGTACTAGTGTTTGGGGAATTTTTCTCAGAAATTTTAAATGGCAAGTGGCCTACTGTAATCGGCTTAATACGATTACACCTATTTACAGATTATTCGATTATTGAGAGGGATTTTCCAAACAACCCAATTTTCTTAGAAACATTATCGGGAATATTATTTTAAAAGAAAGTAGGTACATTAAATCAGTACTTAGTATTAGTTCTTTGAGTAAAGTTGTATGAAGTTGTATGGTTTTCATAATATTGTAAACAGTTGGAATATATTTAAAACATTTGTTGAATGTTAATTGTGCAAGTACCAAACAATGTCGATAAGCCAAGGACCATCTAAACGACCAAAAACAGGTCCATTATATTTAAATGAAAAAACTCTGATATTGAATTGTTATAAATCATTGAAAAAAAAGGATCCAAGTGCAAGTGATGATGATATTGTGGAATTAACGGCTGCTATGTTGTGTGTTGCTAAATCAACAATTTATAGATTACTAAAAGAAAGCAAGAATGGAACTCTTCAACCCCCTAAAACTCCTTCAGGCCGAAAACCAATTGAGATCGATGGGTCATTAAAACAAAGACTAAGGCGTAAAGTCCATGGATTTTACTTACGAAAGGAAATTCCAACACTTGACAAAATCATGACATCAGTGCAAGAAGATACGGACTATACAAAATTCTCCAGAATGACATTATGCAAACTTTTAAAAGATGTGGGTTTCAGATATACAAAACATAATAGAAAATCTCTCTTGATAGATAAACCGGAAATAGTTTTTTGAAGAAGCATTTGACATGCTAGAGAACAAAATTAGAAAATCTTCTACTTAGACGAAACATGGATAAATGCTGGATATACAGTTTCCAAATCTTGGCAAGATGAAAACATTAAAAGCGGAAGGCAGCCTTTCGTGGAAGGTTTGCAGCCACCATCTGGAAAAGGAAAGGAAAAGACTTATCATTGTCCATGTTGGAAGTTCTGAAGGTTTGGTTGATGGTGGACACTTTTTTATTAAACCTGTTTATTTCCTGTTATGTATTATCATTTTAACTCGCACAATAATTTTCTCTTAGTTTGAACCAGTAGAAATGGTAATCCCCAAGGAATTTCATTTGTTACAGCAGAATTTGTTTTTTTTTTAATTTTAGGGAGCCAAGCCTACTTTTAAGTCATTTTCTCTCACATATTCTACTCCCACAAATTCAAGAATATGAGTCCTGGGGTTTCTTAGACCCCAGTGAGATCGTTTTGTCACAGTCTGTATAATGTGACCGTCTAGGGTTAATGCCCATCCAGACATACCATATAATTTTATTCTTATGAATTTTATCATTTTTGTTACAAATTAACCGCTCTCCTCTTCTTGAAAAACTCCCCTGATACATATTAGTCCAAACCAATTTTTTTTATTATTTAAATGTGTTAAGTCCCATCTAATGTGTAAGGCTCTTGCATTATCTTAAATGAAGCCAACTAGAAGATTTGAATAGTTTTTTAGAGAAAAAGATATTTTTTTAATAAAGTTACTTTAACTTTTTGGTTGCTAACTTACTGTGGTTTAGGAATATAATACTGCTGATGGAACCCTTCACCATTTTCCACGAAAATCTTTTGCCTGCTGGTGGATGGTTGTTTTATATTGTATTTTCCCAGATTATATGCTTGGTCAAAGGTAGGGTTAATGATATTATTCTGTTGAGGAAAATTAAATGTTGGTGCTGGAGCAAGTCCTAAAAATAGTAAAAAGTAATTCTAAGATTCTACCTAAATTTTCATTTCATACTTGGTTTATCCTTATTTTTGAATTCTTCCCAAGCAGCTGTCATTTCCTGTTCCGTCAATTTGTCCTCTGGTCGATTTGCTAAAAGAGTCTTATGTTCATGATACTTAAAAATAAATGGCAGTTTCAAAATTAGTTTAGCAAGCATTTCATCTTCAGGTACGTTAGGTGTGGGTCTTTCGTTATCCGATGTAGGTTGACACGAATAAATCTCTTGAAGGTCCACGCTTTTGTAATGCCTAGTTATCTGATGTTTATCCACAACTCTACGCGCTATAGCTAACTTCGTTACTGAGCGTTGATAAACTTTTTCCTCCATCGTATCCTAAAATGTAAATATTTATCTAAGATTGTTGAAATATTTTAGGTGTAATAAGATGTTTCCTAATGACATCTGAAGTTTGGAAATCTAAAATAATTTCCAGCTTTCTAAAGAAAAAAAAATCACAACTCCTTTCTGGGCTATTATAGGCCACAACGGACATTGAATTATGTTTCAATAGAAAACGTGATGGCGATCGACTAAGGCATGGCGACCTTGAAGAATTTCGTCCGCTTGAGTTTCATACGTTTACAATATTAGTGTTTTGTGATAGTTGGGTATATCCTACCGATCCTGTGAAGGATCGCAGAAGCGGGCAGCCAGAAAACGACAAAAGGCCGGTAAACTATAGACGATTACGACATTTATTACCCAAGTTTAACTATCTGTAAGTAAGTTAGAAAGTCGTTCTTCAATTTATTTTACTGTTTATGGGCATTTTTTTTAAATCTAAACTTTTTTTAGTGTGCAAATAATTTTATTGACGTTATTTCGCCGTTTTTAATAATTTCTGTGTTATCCGATCTTCCCGCTTATCCTTGTAGCGACCCGTTTAATTCGGATAATCAGTATAATATAATATAATATAATAAAATAAAAATTATATACTTACAAGAGAAATCAACCTATAGATAAATACTGGCTTTGTTTGTCCAAATCTGTAAACCCTAAAGACACTCTGTGTATCATAGGAAGGATTCCAATGAACCGTCATTATAACTACTCTATTTGCTGCTGTTAAATTTAAACCTAAACCACCCACTTTTGTAGACATTAATAATAACCTGAAAATAATGTAATGTATCAATTTACTGTCAATACTGAATACAACAGTACATTACCAAACTGCCCCACTGTAAGATAATTTTACAAAGATTACCTGAAATCGGAAGACAGTTAGGTCGTCGTGCGTTAGAAAGTAAAAACTGTTTGTTGTTGCAGTGGTAGTGTACTTTTGTTCCAGATTTAGAAGTTAGGATAAGGTAAAGTAAAGAATAAAAATAAACGGAAAACATAATATATAGATTGAAACTATAATGAGTTCTAATTAATGTTTTTAAAAACCTTTTTAACTGTCAAACAAAAACACGATTGAGTCCTTTCATAAAGTTAACATTTAGCTATTTAGCTTTTATTATTTGAAGCATAATGGACTCAATTAGGTCAAATACAGATAGAGTCTTATGATTCCATTTATGAATTGCCTTTAAGTTTATTGTTTAATTTTACTGCAATGTTATTGTAAAATTCTATGGAGACATACGGAGTTCTAAAACGGGATGAATAAATAGAAAGTTTATAATTGCTTTAAAAAAGTTGTATTTGTTTAAAATTAATTTTATTCGCAGTAATTCAATTAATTTAAAATCGTTAACTTGAGTTAACCGTTGTTTTATGGTTAAGAGGAAAAATGCTCATATAAATTACCTTAATTGATTATTTTTTCTATCGTTAAATGAATCGCAGATAATTGTACGATAATCAGGAGAAACAGTACCGTCCATACGATGATAATCTTCGTTTTTTTTCCATGACTGACATTGTTTGGTACCAATTGTTTTTAAAAAATGCTCTATTAAATCAAGCTCGGCAATTTTTTGAGAAAACACTAACCTAAAACAAAAATTTTAAGAAAAACTTAATTTACATACCTATATTAAGTATTCCAGAATTTTAACGAAAGTTATAAGCTGACATAATAATTATAAGTTATTTAAATAAATTACATTTTGACAATGGACTGGAAAAGTTGTGACGTAAGTGTTAAACCAAATGATTCCAAACAACTTTTTTATGGTATGTTTTTTTAGGTGTTATTAACTATTTTATTATATTATCTTGATTTTTGGGAGTTATTACTGTTTTTTCATTGGTAAGTGTTCATTCATATAATTTACATATCACTAAAGTAAAAATATTATAACATAACCTTTAAAGTTGGGCATTGTCATAAACTTTAAGAATACTTACAAAAGATTTTGCTTACATGTATTTAATTATGATACTTCCGTTATATTTCAAAATATAATAATAAGAAAATTACTGAAACAAAAGTTATTTCTGGAAATTTAGAATGTTGCCGTTTGGAATCATTTCGTTGACATTTCCCAGTTCAACAGCATAGAACACAAATTTTGACGTCACACTTTTCCAGTCCATTACATATAAAAATATGTATTGATAAAGTTTTTCTACACCCATGTCTGTAAAAGTCAAAAATCGCACACGTAATGCGATCTCATATCCCACACGTGCTTTTAGATAAGAAAACTTAATTTTTTTATTTTTTATTCAAATTGCAATGAAATAAAGCACACTTTTACATTACGAGTGAATTCAAAACGAGTACTGTAAAAGTTTACCGGACGTGATTTCATACTGTACGCTAAAACACAAAAGAACAGTGAAAAAATAAAATATTAATATATTTATCGGCGTTAGCTATTCATGAAATTGGCATTCAATGCCAAGGATAGTTGGCTCATAGTTGGTAATCACACAACATAAATTATTGTTTTTAAATTTGTAATATACTGTCAGTGATTGGCATTATCCGATTTTCATGAAATGAAAGATCAATTCATTCTTGGGAACGAAAATATAACAGTTAATATTAAAATATTAATGTGATGCGAATCGCCGTTTAAAAGATTGAGACCGCCGCCACTGGAAATTGTGTACGCTCCAAACGACCGACCGGCTGTCGAGATGCTTCTCGCACGCTAAAGAACCTACGCGAATATTCTAGGCGGGATATGTTTGAGATTTTCTGGTCAGTGCCGTGCGTATATGTACCATTGTGCGGAGAAGCAGTTTCAGTTTTAATTCGGACGCTGTACAGATAAATTCTAAGTGTTTTATAAAAATACTTACAGTTTATCGCCGATAGCTTCGCATTCCTCTATAATTGCTTTTAATACTAATAATTTATGACCGTATTCTATTTTATTATAGGCATCTTCAGGCATCTTGTCTTTCCACCAATTTTCTAGGTTTGGTAACGTTTCATCTTCTTCGCATATCACATCTTGCTCTTTTACGTTTTTATTTTTTGATTTTTCCGCTAAAGTTAATAAATAAGGGTGTGTGCAAAGATACTGAAACATGTGAAAATCCGCAAGAAATCTGCCATCAGTATTTTTTTCTAGAATGTTCCGCACTGAATTAGAATATTGATTGTAAAGATCAACTTGCACTTTATGGAGTTGGACAAATACTGCATAGTCCAACATCTTGGGTAAATATATGTCAAGTTCTGTTTCTTCAACTCGCTGTAACATGTTAACAACGCATAATTATCATATTTTTGAAATAAGAATATTTTCTATTTACCTGGACAGTTTCGGTCAAAAGTTTGTGAAGTACATGTGTCCTTGATCTCATAAGTTTAATATCGTACGAGGTGGAATCTTCATATTGACCGTTTGTTATGGGATTCACGAAATTTGTTTTAAATTCACCAATTGTACCCAAAAGATTAGGCTTCACGAAATGAACCATGTGATAATCTACAAATGTATACTTATCGACTTAATACTCGATCCATTCAAAATATTGAAATATTTAAAATTGCTCTTTCAAATTCTTTCAAGGTTATTATTCTGACGTCTCAAAGTAATTTGACACTTGCTTCGTATGCAGGGGAGAAAAGAGAACAATGTTTTTCTTTACCTTTGACTCACCATGTAGGAACGTTAATTCTACTAGTAGGTGCACATAATGAAGTTGATCAAGATGTCTGATTTGTTTCTGAAATTTTTTTTTATTTATCCAGCTATCTAATTTTTTGGTGAAATGTGACGGTGTAAAGAAAATGCTGCATTTTAGATACAATCGGGATCGTTATTTAAACGACAGTAGAAAATTAACTACAAAACCCTATAGAGTGCTGTGAGCATGACAATTTAACAACTGTCTTTAATTTGTTGTTGACAATAAATATTAAATTTTTGAAAATAATTACAGCTTGAATTATCACCTTATCATTAGTGATAAGCGAGACTGGTCTTGGTCTTGCATAAAATGCAAGACCAAGACCAACTTTAGGCTGCAAGATCAAGACCAAGACCGAGCAGTGCAAGACTTATGCAAAACCAAGACTTAGCATTGCAAGATATACGCAAGACCAAGACTGCACGAGTCTTGCGGTCTTGCGTCTTTTAAACATATAAACCAAAAAAAAGCAGCCATGGATTATTTTAAACTCTAAAGCTTTGGCTTCCTAGGATAGCGGTGCCGCAATAAAGTGGCCGTAATTTGACGACCGTTCAAGACGGCTGCTATCGGTGAGCACAGATGTAAAGTAAGGGTTTAACATTATTGACCGCCTAAATCCATTTTTGTATTTGCTTTCGTTTTGTGTGTTTATAGTTTGTTTTATATCTTGTGTTTAGTTTCATTATTTGACAATAATTAGAGTGTTTCTGTATTAAAAGCAAAAAATGGATGATTTGGCAATGATGATATTTTTGGAAGACAAGTCTTCATCGGAAGAAGAAACGAAAAGGTCGGAAGAAAGTAAGATTTTTAAGAAACGGAAAACTGAAGGCGTCTATGAAATCTTAATATGTCGTCACCTTCAAACAAATGATGAAAAATTTAGATAATATTTTCGTTTGACAATAGTATTGTTTGATTATATTTTAAATCACATAAAAGATTACATTGTTTTAAAACCATGCAAAAGAAATAAAAATCCAATAACTCCTGAACAAAAACTATGTTTATTTCTAAGGTAAGTTAATGAATAAGCTTTATTAATGTTTACATATTAAAAAAATTGGACAATGTTATGAATCATTTGGAGAAAGAGGCATAGTCGTACTGTACTCCGCTGAGAACGCAAGTAGAGGAGTCCTTGACGAAAACGAAGAAGAAGCTTGGTTTTGAGGGTTATAATTACTACTGGTACCACAACAAGCAGAAGTTGATCGACTGTGCTTAGTTGCTATAGCTACAGTCGTGTATTTATTGACACTATGAAAGATTTAATTGTCACAATTGCATCTTTTCAAGTATCTAAATAATTTCCGATGTGATTTTGCTTGTAAAAAAAATATTGATCCTAACTCTGCGGAAATTAACTTTTCCGCACTTGTTAGGATAATAACTATTTCATACTTGATTTATCGCTACAATGTAATATAAAAAAAATTTTATAATGAAAAATACTGTCCCCAGTAAATCTAATAAAAAAGTGCAAGACTCGCAAGGGTCTTGGTGCAAGACCAAGACCAAGACTGGACCCTGCAAGAACAAGACCAAGACTGCTTAATTGACTGCAAGACCAAGACTAACCCGGTCTTGGTCTTGCATTTGCTCATCACTACTTATCATGGTTTTAACAGCTACTGCTACAGCATGAGCAGTTGCTCTAGTACAAGACGTTAGGTTTCAATAGTATGCTGCTAAAATATTAGGCGAAAAGTCAAGGTTTTATTTACGATGACATTGAAAGAATATACAGAACACTCGAACGGTTAGAGAAAACAAAAGACTCAGTTATAGAAGAGGATCGGTGGGATGGCATAAGCATGGACGCTCGTACTGATTTAGTCATTGTTGGCGACGGAGCAATGGCAGCTGACCGATACATTCTTGAAGTCCTACAACCACATGTCATTCTATGTGCACCATTTATAGAAAATTAATTCATGTTTATGCATGACAACACTGGTAAACATGTGGCAAAGATTGTATCTATATTTGGAAAAAAAATCACGTAGCCCAGACCTCAATCCAATTGAACATGTCTGCTGGGTTATGATGGGTAGCCCAGTTAGTAACCGAGTTACTTCTTCAAGTAATTTAAATCAATTGGTCCATGAATAAAATGAGATTGACCCTCAGAGTAATAAGTAAACATAGAGTAGGCACATGTTGTATTCAGTCAGAGCTTTTTTTATTATTCACAGGTTCCTATTCTTTTAGTTCGATTGAGGAAGTGGTTAACTCTTTTGAATTTGACTAGTTTTTTATTTTCATTGAGGAATGTCCCTTGCGGTCGCATTTTGTTTTAAGGAGTAGGTATCTTATTTAATATTTCTAAATGGTGATATTTTTTTATCACTGCGAGTATATTATCTCAAGTTCCTCTTTGTTGTCCATTGGTAATTTTCTCAGAGTAATAAGTAAACATAGAGTAGAAATATTCCCTACTACTTGTCGTCGAGACAGATTTGTTTACCAGCAGAGCATTGCCAGACGTTGTGTTTTATAAGTACAAAGTAGGAAACACATTGACACAGTGACAGCTAACAAATTTAAAATTCTTGTCAAAGCTACCGCCCGTGATGGAAAAGATGCTAAAACGATATGGATATACCAGTCGAAAAGAGAAGATGGCAGACTTTAAGACCATAGAGGACCGCAATGATATTAAGGTATGGTAAGAATGGTATTAAGTCAAAAGTTGCTATATTAAAAAGTATAATAAGATAAAAAATACTTACACTCAATTAAATTGTTCTGAAGTGGAGTTCCTGTTAACACAATTCTTCTTTTTGTTTTTATATTGTTCAATGCCATAGTTCTTACAGATTTTTTGTTTTTTATTAAATGTCCTTCATCGCAAACTACCAAGCAGGGTCCTAAATTTCGTCAAATAAACAATTATACATGTTGAATTTATCGGAAATTAAAAAATGATATGCTCCAATGACTCCAGATTAAAAATTGAGCATACTTATTCTTCACCAAGCTACCTGTCAGAGAAGCCAAGGGCATCATAACATACAGGACTGAGGATTTCATCTTTTGGCCCGTGTAGTGTATACGATTTTTCTTAATAGCCGGTCCAAAGTACCTCATCCCTAATTGCACTGATAAAGGTTTATTCCATGTGAGAAATATACGAGCACAATGGACGACAGTTGAATTCGCCCGATAGTACGAGAGCCAGAGGTCTATTTTGTCTAGCGTTTTTATACTACTAGATTTTCGACCATACTGTTAAATAAGGTTCCATTGACAACGAAAGTGAACGTTAGCGTAAATCTATATACAGTACATGGGCCAAAAGTTAAAAAGTTAAAGTGTTCAAAGCAGTATCGCCAAGGGAACGTGTTAAATGAAAAACTCATTTTTTTTACTTGTCATCTATACAAACATTTCTGCTGATATATACTTATTAAAGAATGGTTGGATGGTAAAATTAATTTGATTGTTATCGATGATGGCTTTCATAAAAAACGATGTCAATAGCATATAATATATAGGTACATGCATTAAAAAAGGTAACAGGGATTTTAATTTACTCTCTGATCTAAACAGTCCACAAACAAAAAAACATTTCTATAAATGTGCTCCAATTAATATCAAGTAGTTAAATTTATTGTACTAACCCTTAATTTTTGGAAGTCCATCTTATTAATAAAAAACTCTTCGTTTGATCCGTAACTTCCAAGTTTATTTGAAAAAATTAGGTTTTTAATTACAATTAGGTTTTTAATTACAATTAGCATCGTCAGATTGACATATGTCGTCAGATTGAAGTTACGTTATAACGAAGAGTTTTTTATTATTCTTAATCAAGTATTTAGCTGAGCAGCTGGATTCAGAACTACTATAAGAAACCCTGCCCCTTCCCCTTCCAAAATTTGTTAGCTATGGTTATTGAATTAATTATTTCTTCAAAATAAAAATAAATTATACAAACAAATAGTCATCCTTATTGAGCCAAACAAAACCCAATCTATTAAGAAAAGATAATCTTGTATCTCTGGGGTTAATTCGGTATAGGTGCACAATGCTGGACAACTTTCGTCCTCCTGACCTGCCCGACGCTAACTGACGACCACCCACTATGGAGAATACGAAGTGGGAATTGCACGATACGTGTCAAATAAACCATTAAAAAATATCGTGTTGCTTATATGTAGAAGCTTGATACTGGTCGACTAGTTTATAAAAAGTTCTGATACTATTCTTAAAATCCCTATTTTCCATTTTATAATGCGTGTACCTGTACATATACTGGGTGTCCCAGACTAATTTTTCCAGGCTATATCTCTTAAACGAATAAAGATTCTCAAATGGGACAAAAACTGATCTATTCCATTTCCAATACACTTTAATATGGCGTGGAAAAAAGTATCCCCTAAATATTCATCTCTTAGTTACAGGATGATAGACGCAAGAGTCTATACTCGCAATTTTACAGTCGTGTAATGACGTCATTTTCGTGGGAAAAAACGTATGTCCTATTAAATTTATTTGTTGCTAAGTAACTGACTACTGGTGTCTAATTACCTGTATGACTACATATTGTGTACAGTGGTGTACATAATATTTTAGCATTTTTTGATAATAATTAAGTCAATTTCCACAAGAAATCTATAGGTCTTAATAAAAGAAGAAGTCCTAATTAACTGACTGACTGACTGAGATATCAACGCACAGCCTAAACGACTGAAGATATCGAAAATAAATTTTTAACATGTTAAAAAATGCGAATAGTTCATATTTTTGGCGGCATGTTTTGACGCTTTGGCGTTTTCATAACTTCAAAACTGACAATCACTTGACAAGCATTTCAGGTAAAATTTAGCTACGACAACAACATTTAGGCAAAATTTTTTGTCATTGCCATTTTACATTAGTTAAATAAGGATAGACAAAAATGACGTCATTACAAGACTAAAATTCCGAGTTTAGCATCGTCCATGATCTAAATTGTTAATGAAACACCCTGTATATTTTTATGATTTTAAAAGCTCCTTAAAAATACGATCTCAACGAATTATACCATGTAGGGTCTATTATGAATTGTACAGGGTGAAATTTTGAAATTATTTATAATTTTTTTCAAGATAGTAAATACATAAAATACTTAAGTAATTGATTTTTTACATAAAAACAAATGTTCAAAATGTTCTCCACCTTGTTGCTGGCAATAACACAGTCTCCTTTAAAAGTCGTCCTGAACTTTGTTTAAAGTTTGAGGTGAAATAGCCCGTATTTCTGTAATTATTCATTCTTTGAGGTCTACAATACTAGTTAGCTGTGTTGCATATACTTTGTTCCTGATATAACCCCACAGAAAAAAATCCAAGGGCGTAAGGTCCGGCGATCTAGCTGGCCACTCGATAGTACCTCTTCGTCCAATCCATTTATTGAGGAAAATTTCATTCGTCATTTTTAACAATTAAAGCATAATGGAGTATTGCTCCGTCCTGCTGGAACCAGATATTTTCATCCGGTAGGTTCGGATCTATTGCGTTGGGATATAAGTTGGCCAACTCAAAAACAACTTCGCCTCTAATCATGCTTAAATCTTTTTTGGTTGTCAAATTTCCAATTACAAAAATTGGCCAATAATATGGTCCCAAACGTTCAACTTTTGAGGATACTGAGTATGTGTCTCACGCATCTAGTGAGGATTCTCCTCTGACCAATATCTACAGCTTTGTCTGTTTACTTCCCCGTTCAATGTGAATGTTGATTTATCGGAAAAAAAATTGCACCAACAGCTATTTAATTTCTGTTCAATTTATTCATAATTCTTTCGCAGAAATTCATTCTACGATCTGGATCGTCTTCTATTAGTTCTTGCACAAAAGTCAATTTATATGGATGAAGTTTTTCTTTATGGAAACACCTTAGGACAGTTGTGTGATTCACATTATTTTGACGAGAAATTTGACGTGAACTTGACGTTGGATTCTCCATGACGCTTAACATAATATCCATTTTTACATCATCTTCAACGAAGTGCGATTTTCTCTTTAATGGTTTGACATGTCCAAGTTCTCTAAATTGTGCATAAATTTTAGACACAGTACCTTGTGAGATATTAGGCAACTCTGATTAAATAAGTTTGCCACTTCAACTTGACTTCTGTGATTATCGCCCGTAACCAACCATCATTAAAATTTTAATCCGGTGAGCCTCAGTTAAATATGTCATTACTTCGCAAGATATTAGTCTTTGATTAAGAATTGACAACTACGATATTTAAATGTTAACACATCAACAACTGACAGATTTTATTTACCGATTTAGTTAAATTATATTGGCGGCATAGTTATCTATACAGTTTTTACCTATTTGTGACAAAAGATGTTAACAAAACCCAAAATATTGATACTTAGTGAAGAAATTTGAGGTCTGCATTCAGCTAATTAAAAATAAAACCATTATTTAAAGTGTGAAACATTATTATTTTCACAATTATAAATAATTTCAAAACTATTTATTGAGATCGTATTATTAAGGAGCTTTTAAAATCATAAAAACATACAGGGTGCTTCATTAAAAATATAGATCATGGACGATGCCAGACTTGCGTGTATCACCCTGTACATTTAAATTTATATTTAAAAAGCTCACATTCGAATTTCAAAGTTGATGGGTCCCAGCGTTTTTTATAATCTTTTGAACAAACCCCACAAATAAAGAAATAAATAACAGTCAATATTTTATAAAATAATTAAATGTTACATTGCCATCAATTAACATTTTATGATTTATAGAAGAAAAAAGTACTAACTAATTTATCGCTAACTATATTATTTATATACTTTATATGCTTTTAAAATAACCCGCAGAGAGCGTAAACTTATTCTTACTAACACAATACCTGGATCAACCAATGCTTCTAAAATTCTATTTTTCAAATTTGCATCTCCATTTTTATCTAATTTCAATCCATTGGTTAATGTTGTATATCCTTCATAACCTAGTACCAATATTGATTTTTTACGCTTAAAATACCATTTGGTTACAATTTCGTATTTGAAGTAAATGTCCTTCTTACTCCTAAAATGTATACATTGTAAAACTTAATTTTCTACGTCAAGTAGTGTCAATTTAATCAAAGTGTGAATTTTACAAATATGTAATTACCACGGAATATTTCATTGCAAATTTTTATTTTCCCGATTTATTGTAGCATTTACTTTTATCTTCTATAAATAAACAAGAAACACAAACATGCTTCTACAGTTAGGTTACGTAAAAAAAATATAAAATTGATTTCCCGTGATTGATCAAAGACATAAGAACTTATTTGATTTATATATGACAATTGTTTTCCGGAACGTTCATACAGTTACTCGTTCTGCTCGACGACGAGATTATAGAAGATCGCAAATGGTTTAGCAGAAGTAATCCAATTCTTGAAGGACAATAAAATATACATCCTACTCGAATCCGAAACGCATTTCATGGAAAAAGTGCAATGAAATTAGCACCCTGATAAGAGAGATGGCGGATCTACAATAATTATACGGCACTAGCCAACAAATTCGTTGTTGGAGATGACAGGAATTCTAAGCACACAAATTGGGGCTCACGACTTATGCCAAACAACAGCAACAGCACCTATTAACGACGGGACAACCAACTTTATGACCGTCCAAACAGTTGGATTACCGGATCTACTAGATTTGTTAGTTCTAGAAAGAATTGCATGAAACTTGCACTCGATTTCAAATAATTCAAGATCAAACTTCAACTCAAAATCATTTTTTTTTTTTTGATTTATACCCTAACTTTATCGTTAAGTATTTATGTTGCAAAAAATATCTGATTCCAGCTATTTTGTTGGATCTGTAAAAATGGTGGCAGTTTTAACATCAAGCAAAGAGGATGAACTCGACTTTCCTAAACGCTTTATTTTTAATTCAACAGATTTGAACTGGTTCCTTGACAAAAACGTTGATTGTTTTAAGAGCATATTTATAGAAGTGGCCACGTCCGTCAAAAAAATGAAAAGTCGAACTACAACTTTAGAGATTACTTTATTTAGATGGAATATGCTTCTGCATACTGGACTTTATAGTATTTAATTAATTGCTGATTAAAACATCTTAAACATGTAATAAAACTAACTTCCTTTGATTAAGAGAAGCAGTCGACAAAGACATAGACTTTGCAATAAGCATGTTAAAACTTTCTATTTAAAATATATAAGTATTTAAATACTTACGGTAGAGTGAAAAGACTAATTTCTTTTGCTTCTTGAAGACCTTCAAGTGCAAATTTTAGTTCTTTCTTCCAATTACTGACTGTCGATAAAGGGCACAAAATTAAAACATGCTTCGTTTCCGTTTCATCATAATTAAATAGTGTATGAACTAATGTAAGTACCTTAAATAAACAAATATCGATTTAGAATACAGTATTACTTCCAGAAAGAGTTGCTATGGAAGGATTGTATACAACACATTAATAAAAAAGCGGTGTGCCAGACGACTGGTGCCCCAGAATGGAAGAGAAAGAAACAGAAAAATGATTCTGTTATAAGGAAAAAAATTCTGGAGAAGAAAAAACAAACCGCCTATAGATGGTGGGCTCTTTAAAAGGATGGTTGAAAATTCAGAGGACTCGCAAACCAAAAAACAAGTTGTGGTCCCTTGGGACAGCAATGTTGAAGATCATTATTATATTCTATTAATAACTTAAATTATCCTGGTGTCAAAGGTTCTAATGATCTTATCCATTCCGGAGATGTTTGGCCATCCCTCAAGCATGATGTTTCCTTTTGGACCAAAGCATGTATCGCATGCCAACGTGTAAAAGTGACTTTCAGATTTTCGCATTTGAATTTATAACTCGTTTAGCTGTTCAATTGTGTTTTTCTCGAAAATGGATAAAAGTATTGTAACGTTCTAAAATCCCATTTCAATAAAATACATGTTTTTAGTAGGCACTGAGTCATTAATGTTGTAAATTTTTGGTCGATTGGTACTACAATTTTCTTAACTTTATGATATTTTTATCAGCCTTAAGAGATTACATTTTGAAAATTGTAATTTGTTATTGTGGGAACGTGTTGGATATTTAGTGGCATTATTTCCCAAATAATTCTCTTCGTGAGGTTCAATTAACACCAAGCCAACTACTTTACAATAAAAATAACCCCAGTGTCTTGCTATGGATAAGGTATGGTTTTTGGTTTTTGTTGATGTTTCTTTTGATATAATAAATTTTTGTTGTTATTGTTAACAAAAAATAAATAAATAATTTTTGCTATTTGCAGAAAGGGTTATTTTAAATAGAAAAAAAAAACATCTGAAAAGTGCCTTTAATCTCTCCAGCTATCAAGTGTAATAAAGTACCCCTTGGCCTGGGTTAGTTTAAAAATTATATTATTCCAAAAATCAAACTGATTATAAATAGATTAGCTCAAAGAGGATTTATCATAAAATTATTTTGGATAAAAGCTCACATAGGACTTTGACATAATGAACATATGGACAGTTTAGCAAAAATAGCAGCTGAGAAGGGACAGTATATGAATAACAAGATTACCATTGATGAATGCATAAATCAAAACAAAATTAATTTGATGGAAACAATTATGGTACGAATATTACATAAACAAGCCTACAAGATACACCCTTCTATTTCCAGAAATTCCCAAAAAACATGGGTACAGCAACTGTCAACTTCCTCGAAGTAGACTTAAATTCGGTCACTCTTGGTCATATTTTGGTCCAAACAATCTGCCCTTAGTCTGTGTCCCAATAGTTATGATCCACCCTGTATTAGTATGTGTGTATATCTAAAAATGTGATATATTATATCACGCACAAGTAGTAAGCCATCTTTATTGCTTACAGCTATAGTGATCATACATCTTTCATTTTAATGTATTTATCTCCCTTAAAAATATTACGGCATGGCTAATTTAAATGGTGAATGTAACATATTGTGTCAAAGCCATATTACCTGCAATGTTTTTCCAAGACCCATGCAGTGTGCTAAAATACATCCAGAACCAGGATGTTCCTTAATACGTTTAAGACTTTCATAACAGGAATTCCACATAAACCGAATTCCCATTCGCTGATGTGGCTTTAATTTTTTTGTAATAACCGGATGAACTTTCACTAGAGGTTGTCCAGTGTCTTCATTTATATCCAGAATTAGAGGATTTTCTTCCTAAAATAATAAATAAATATATACGGGTTTTTTTATCAAAGCTAGAGCAAAATAAGAATTTTATGTTATAAAGTTATCCTACTTATTATAAAGTAGAATAATAATAGTTACTTTTGTACCTAAATGCGAAATGCTACTTTGGTGATCAAGAACGAGATGTTGCAGATTTAAAAAAATAGTCAAAGATCGTCAAAGTATTTTGCGTAAGAGTTACAAACTTTTTTTTTGAAATTGTTAAAAAATAAGTTTAGCAATATGCTTATAGGCGAGAAGCCGTTAGCATAAAAATTGTCGTCATGCGGAATTGTGAAATTTTTATGAATAAAGTTTTAAATAAAAATACGAACCAAACGTGACTCGTCTGACAAATTAATTTTTTGCCGAAAGTATTTTTTATTAGATTAATTATTATTTTAGGTCCTTTACTTTTTATTTTGTACACTTCCGAATTGTACAAAAGTTTGAAAACATGTTCTAGTCATTTCTAAGCTGATGACCCACAAATCTACCATGTGTTTGATGAACATAATCTTGATGAATCTGTAAGTGCTATAAATCAGGATTTGAAATCATTAATTACATTCTCTACCAAAATTTGACTACCCATCAATGCCAAAAAGTCCATGTGATGTTATTTGGTAAGCGACTGAAACGTGCAAGGTGTATGGAAAAAATTAAAATTAATGTAAACGATGAAGATCTATCAATAAAAGATAATTGCAAGAATCTGGGTTAAATTTTAGATACAGAGCTTAATTTTTCAGGCAATAAAAAAGGGTTTTTGCAATTTGAAATTAATATACTCAAACAGAAAAATGCTTAGTATGAAGTTTAAATTACTCCTTAGAACACCCTGGTGATATCTCACTTAGATTTTGGCCCTAACATTCGCAAATTTGATTCAGATCGCTTACAAAAATTACAAAATGCATGTGTAAGATTAATATGTGGTATAAGAAGAAGAGAACATATCTCAAGTCATACAAAAAGAATTGGCTGGCTAACAATGCGTCACCGTCGTATACTTAACTCGTCCTGTTTTTTCTACTCAGTATTGTCCACCAAAACATCAGCATATTTATATAATCAGATCAGATTTAGAACAGACATACATAATATTAACATTCGACATAAAAATAGATTACAAATCCCAATGCATCACACAAGTGTGTTCCGTGGATCTTTCTCGTATCAAATAGTAAAGCTGTTCAACTGGTTTTCCGAAAAATATTACAATAGTGTAAGTAAAGAAACCTTTCCGTCAAATTGGAAATTTATTTTAAATTGACAGTTAGGTAGCAAATTTCGCGAACTTAAAAATGCATTTGGTCTGCCAACCTTTTTTGCCGAAAAAAGTTGTCACACCAAATTTAAGGTTATGATAGAAGTTAAATATTTGCCGCCATCACGTGCAAGCATTTTTGATATTTCAGTTGATTATATATTTTTTATCTTCCATAAGATAATTATGGTCTGTCAGCACAAAACACACCTTATGACATGTGACAAATGTCAATTTTTTGCCATATATAAAAGATACTATTTTTTTAAATGTTGTCTGTTTTTCTATACTCTTTAAGACTGTTATGATCTGTCAGTTCAAAAATTGCCGGAAATGGCTGTCAGACTTAATTAAAAAGTGCGACCTTTTTCGGCAAAATAAAGGTTGGCAGATGGAGTTCATGAAATTTGCTAACTATGCAAAGTAAGTAACCCGCCCACTTCACATATTATTATCAATGTACGATTGCATACCTCCAAGGAATGTTCTTTGCTACTGTCATATGATTGAGATAAAGATTCAAACACTTTGTTCCTATCTCTCAATCTTTCAATTCTTTCTAATTCTTCTTTATTGGCTTGTTGAGTCTCTCGAGCTAGATTTTGGTCGCTAACAATTGATCTAATGTTTCTCCTCCCTTTTTGTGAATGAACAGATCCGTGTTCCTCGTTACCATCTTTCGTCTTAGGAGATATGCTAAGATAAAATCAAACAAAAATATACTTGATACAATACCCAATAGGTTTGAAAAATGGTGTACAAAATAAAAAATCTAATTATGTGCATATGCAAAAATTAAAAAGTATATTTCTTACTATTGAACATCACTGTCAGAATCCGAATCGTCCGAAATTGGTAAGTTATTTTTTATTGGACTAATTTTTTTTTCTTTTAGTTTTAACTTGTTTTTGGTAAGTGTATCTTCTTTATTACTATCAGAATCATCATCAGATTGAATGGAAAAATCTGTGTCATCCTCATACCTACAAAATGATAAATATTAACTGGAGCCTTCGATTGACAGCGGAAATATATTTTTTTGTTTGTAACTAAAAAATTTACTCCTAGACAAGTCTGAAAGTAGGTAAAAGTGGAAAAAATTCCTTACAGCAATTTTATGATTGAGAGGGGAAGGAAATATGGTAAGAAATGAAAAAATATCGAAGCGAACCGCGCTCGAGTTTTTGGGGTGGAAGGGGGTTGATTTTTAGGGGTGCATAACTGTATTTTGCGATTTCCGGCGAAAATAGACATCTTATCAAAAAAAGTTGAAGGTAAAAGTTGTAGATAATTAAAAAATCTACAACTTTTGTTCAATAAATTTTTTTACATAACCTCAAAATTTACGAGATAAACGCAAAAAACGAGTTTTTTTGTTTTTTATTTTTCCTGGCCACAAAAATAGATGTATCTTAATGAAACTTGGTTAAAGTGAAGCTGTTTTTATGTAAAATAAACCATAATTTTCTTGTATAAAAATATTCAACCTTTTAAAAAATACAGATGGCTAGTGAAAAAAGTGAAAAAAAAAGTGAAAAAAGGTGTCGACTTTACGAGAAAAGTTTCTTAGTTTGAAACGCTCTACGATGTTCGTTTGGGTGTCATTTTTAAAATATTATACTTCTAGAAGAAAAAGGCGAAAAAAATGAAAAAACCCCAAAAAAATCACTTTTTTTACCAATTTTTTTTTGTATTTGTTGTAAATTTTGAATGGGGATGGAAAAAAAAACTTCAGAAGGATTGATCTTATACAGAGGAAAGTTTGATCCCATACTATTTGTTGAAAACAATTAGTTGCAGCTGCGAGAAAGTGTGTGACAAAGGCAGATGCGGCTGCAGAAAGCATGGACTAAAATGTTCCAATTTATGTATCAACTGTCAAAGTTTGGGGAATTGTACAAATTGTGATTTTGAGGAAGCTGAAAGAGAATTGGAAGTAGGCGTACAGTCGGCGACTGAAAATTCAGAAGATTCAGTAAATAAAATATTTTATAATTAATTAATAAATCTTGTCGGTCTTTTTAAAAAGTTTGTGAAAAAATATTTGTTTATATTGTATTTAAGAATAAGTATAAACTCCTAAAAGTGAGGGTAAAATTAATAAATTCTATAAAATGAGTTTTAGAGAAATAATAATAGTGTAGGTGGCTGAGACAAATGACACATAAGTGATGCGTATTTACATAAAAACAACTAGACAAGTGTAATTTACTTATGCAGGTCTATGCAAGTGATTACTAGTAATTTAATAAAATGTATACCTGCACACTTTTCTTTTTTTCGCTTCTTTTATGACACCATCCGAATCAGAGAAAGAAAAGTTTCCTCTAAGGAGAGGATCTTTTTTCCAAGCTTGTTTCTCTAGTTCTTCCTTAGTTAGTGGTGTCTAAAATAAAAAATATTCACTATTAACAATAAAAGGAAACTTCGCAATGGCAAAACCAACATAATTGTAAATAAATAAACAAAAAATTATTATTCTTCTTTTTAGTCTCCAGGTGTGAGAAAGTGAATTTGAGTAGAGCATGAAGATACGTGTGTTAATGCATAACAATTACAAAATAGATTAAAATTTATTGATAAAGAAAGAAGTAAATAACATTTTTGTTAAACTTAAAGGACCCTCTAAAAAATTAAAAAAAAAAATGATCTTCTTACAGATCTAACCAATGCTTAAACAAAAACAGCATTAAAAATAATACGGATCACGAATAGCTATAAAAAATAATAAAAGTAACGTAAAGTAAATTACCTTATTAGATTTATCCTTTACAGGGGTGAAGTTCTTTTTCTTGGTTTCGTTTATATCACAAATATCACTAGAAGAGTTGGAATCGGATAAATCATCGGATCCATCTTTTAAATCGTTGCAAATTGCATCTGCTAAAATATCATCCAGTCTCTCTTTCTGATCGTAATTCAGATTTGGGCTGTTAGATCTACTGTTATAAAAATTGTCAATTAATCAAATTGATTAAACATGATTAAATAATAAAAGATTTAATTATTTATTAATCTTTATAAATCTAAACTATAAGACTAAAATAACTTGTGGAAACAAAATTAATTAACAAGTAATTCGAATCTAACGGTAGAGGACACAGTTTCGAAATTGGCCATTACTATTGGTAACAAAGTGTACTTATATTGAATTTATTCTAGTAACTTTTCTAAATGCCATTTCAATGGAAAAAGCCGATCAGTTTTAATAGGGACTAAGGGGCCCATTTTTCTGAAAGATATTTTTTATGTCATTTGTTACAAGTGTGTATTGTATGTAAATATTCTGTGAACCATCTAGAGCACAAGTCTTGGTGCATATGCTGAAGTGGTGTCTATGTATTCAAACGGAAGAGATAAATTTACTGTTAGGATCGGGTAGAATAAAAAAAATGATCGGAAGTTAAAGCACTTCTCCTTTTCCTTCTTCTTCTTCTGCTTTTGTTCATTACTATAAAAAATAATTAAAAGGTCAAGGAAAGCGTGAAGGAATGAATGTGAATGCAGCGAGCGGGGTGGCTGATGCCAGGCAAGTAGGCCCTTCGGGCCCTTTTTGCCATACCCCAGGTTCTCCCCCATCTGTATTTCACTCGTTCGGCGCCCTCTCGAAACGCCTCGACCTTCGTATGAAGGCCATGATGTCCCTTGGAGGGAGGGTGTGCAAGTCTACTTCCTCGATTCTTCGCACCCCAAAGATGTCTTGTCTGAGTTGTGCGTACACCTCACAGGTGCCCAGGAAGTGGTAAGAAGTTTCCTCCTCACCACAGTTTGGGCAGTCTGGGTCTTCGACTACGCCCAGAAGGTGTAGATGTCTTCTAAGTCCACAGTGGCCAGTAAGGACTCCGACAAGCAGGCGCAGCTGTGATCTGGATTTATCCAGTAACCACTTTGTCCTAGCTTTGTCAGGATAGGCGATTGTTTGTTTTGCCTGCCTAAGACCACTGCAGTTGATCCATTGTTCTTCTAATCCTCTCTTCGCCCATTCCTTGAGTAGAGTTGAGGTTTGTGCTCTGCTTAGCCCTATTGGCTCGGGTCCGTAGCAGGGTTTGTTGGCTCCCTGTCTGACAAGTTCATCTGCCCGCTCTTTGCCCACTATACCGCTATGTCCCGGCACCCATAATAGGGTTACATCCCGTTTTGAGGCCAATCTGTCTAGGGTATTTGCGCATTCCTGAACTAGTGCTGTGCTGGTCCTGCAGCTACAAATCGCCTTTAGAGCGGCCTGGTTATCTGAGCAAATGCTGACGGGGCTTCTTAAGTTGTCCCGTTCTTCTATTAGTTCTGCTGCTTTAACGATGGCCAATATTTCTGACTGGAAGACCGTGGAGTATTTACCAAGAGCGTTGCTCTTTCGAACCCCTACGTCCTCTATCAGAACACCTGTTCCTGACCTCTCTTCCATGCGAGAGCGTGAAGGAATTTTGCTTTGGTGATAACAGTATTCGGGATGCCATCGTGTCAAATGGTGCAGAAATATGTCTTTAAGACAACTTTTATATAAAACAATGATTACGGACAGGGAAACTTGGAAAAATGTACCGCAAAACCCTGTCTACCAGACAGATCGCTCAAAACCCGAAGAGGGAAGCTGGTCTATTCATAGCTACTGAAAAAATCTAGAAGTGGGCAACTAACACAAGCTAACAATTGCATGAGTTCCCAATTACAGTGAGTACAAATGTAACGAGGAAGCTTCTATGGCTTAACAAAATCTATATTAATATTACAACGCTGGAGAGTTTGTTTGTTTAAACGCGCTAATTTCGGGGACTACTGGTTGGATTGCAAAATTCTTTTTGTGTTTAATAATAGGAAGGCTGTAGACTATATATTAGGCCAAATTAGTTTAAATGGTTAATATTTTAAATGAAAAACCTACAACATTTTAAAATTAATTTGATTATTTAATAATAATAAGAAATGTAAAAATGAATCCCTATTTTCCTTGGTCACGCCATCACGCGTGAATGACTGGACCAATTTCAATATTTTTTGTTGGGTTTGTTATTGTCAGAAGGTTCTTATCCAAAAAAAATCAAAAATTCAAAAAATTGAGGCGAGAAATTAAAAAGTTTAAGAATTCTTATATAATTCTTCTAATCTAAACCTTAGGGCTTTGGACAATGTAAACTATTATAATGTACTTCTTCTTCCTCTTTGTAGTTTGTGGTCTAAGCTACCAGAGCTATCCGGCCATGATTCTTGACTAAGGAGGAGACCCTCTGAGATACACCCATTCTCCTACTGCGTGAATATGAGAAAAGGGAAATGCATGTGACTGTAAACTTCCTTAATGTTTCAACACAGGCAGCAAGACACTAATACTAAGCATATATTACAGTCTAACATTACAAGCACTGAGAAACTAGCAGATGAACTAGGCGTTGTTTTTGATAGGTAGGGTGAAAACTATGTCATGCACGTTGACGGGTTGTGGAATTTTGGACAGATTAAGGTTGTTGAGTATTTAGGATATGAATGGCCACTCAAAAAAAATGCGTTGAAGATTAATTTCCCCAGTCACATAAAGGAGTTTCTTTGATTTGAATGTAACATTATGACATTTGACATAGAATTAATAGAATGCGTACTGCAAATATCATGAAAGGTTATAGAGGCTTTCTTTCGTGTTAAACATTTGTACACATCATAAACATGATTACGTTTTTATGTTCTTTCATACACTGTTAACACTCCTGCTGTCACAAAATTTCATGTTTAGTAATCTCTATGCAACACATGATATTTTCGTTTTATCAGTTCACAATATTTAGTGTTTAGTGTTCTATGGGTTAACAGTTCTATATTTATAACAACGTAACCGTAATTATTTTATCCATACCATGCTTCGAATAAAAACTATTTAAATGATAGTCAAGCCTTTTTTTATTTTACTTTTAATAACAATTATTTGTTTTGGGTAATTTAATCCAACAACGACAAAATGTTAGGAAACAAAACATAGAAACGACAGAATCTATAGAATCTTGCTTAAATTATTACGTACTGTGTGTTTTCAAAAAATATCACGAAGTGTTAAAACAGTATGTTAGGCGTCGTTTTCATAGGGGGTAGGAAAACTCTACTTAATTTGCGTTCTTTACGTTTTTAGTAAAAGTAGTAAAAATTAGTGTGAAATAATGTCAATAATAATGTAATTTTTGTTTACCTTATCCCGCAGCTTTCTTCACTACTATAATTAGATAAAGATTCACTTAGATCAACGACTAATCTTTTTTTACGATATCTTTTACGGACAGACGATGAGCTTATACATTTTCTATTTAATGATAAATTTTGTAAATCACACAACCTGCAACAAAAAGAAGTTTATAATATTTGGACAACAACTATCCCTTTCTCTTATTTAAAATCGATTACGGTTATTCTCTTTTCAGTGATCTTATCTAGTGGACACCAGTAAAATATTATCCAAAAAATTTTTTAGGTGTTAAGCTAATACTATTAAATTTGTATACGACAGAATAGTGTATTCTGTCACAAGTGTAGAAAGTAATCTACTCCACACGTGAAATAAGTTTCTTGCAAGAGTAACACTCTATATTTTTTCTACAATCAAATTAAAAATATATTTATTCATTCAAACATTTTAGGATGTTAAAAACATCAGTTAATGCCGTATCTTCAAAATTTAAAGAGAACAAATAAATTGAAATTTCTTCAGGTAATCGACCCCACAAACCAATAATTTCGATGAAATACAAATTAATGTGCTGAATTTGAATCCGTTGGCGATATTGAAACCTAACACAGTTTACAAACCACTACACCAACAGACATATTTAACAATCTAAAGGTACCAAAAACTGCGTTGTGGATCGAACAAAAATGGTGAACTTGTGTTGCACACAGACTTCGGCTTTATTTAACAGTTGAAAATGATGGCGTTATGGTGAAAACAAAATATTTGTGTGCAGTGGAGGCAGCAATAGTTACAAAGTCAACAAAAAAGAAACAAAGAATGGATATTGAAAAGAATAATATTAACTTACTGGCTGAACTCAATCTAGAATCTGGAGATTGGTTTAATTATTTAAGAATGAATTATGACACACATTGTATTCTTTTGAAATTAGTAACCCCTCTAATTATTATTTTATTTTAGTTTAGGAAGTCCTGGGTTTCGGTCAATAGTGGATTAAAAAATATAAAACAATAATAAAACTGCTTGTTGTGACGTTTCGATTTATTTAAAAATCATCATCAGACATTAGTCCTACAATGTTTTGAAAAATTCTACATTATGATTTTTAAATAAATCGAAACGTCACAACAAGCAGTTTTATATTTTTTAATCCATTATTGACCGAAACCCAGGACTTCCTAAAATAAATTGACACTGACGGTCAGGAATAATACGAGAAAAATTATTTTATTTTCCATAAACACGGAAAACCATGATACATTTCTACAAATTAGAAATTTTCTGCTGATCTGTTGAAGATCCATCATTTTGAACAATTTAATACACAGTAGTACGCCGCAGATAAAATCGTTTTTAAAAGCAGTTCAGCACACACTACAAAATTGTTTAGAAATACGAGTATTTCGAACAAATTCGACAGCGAAAATCAGGCCTAAACAATTCACACACTTCGGCTTTGCTCCGTTTTTGTTGCATCAGTCTTGTTCGTCGAACAAAACAGCTGATCGACAACGCAGTCTTTATGCACGTTTTGATAAACAAGTTTAATGAATACCGTTTAATGAATAGTTATTGCGATTGCATAAAAACTTACCAATCAATATTATTATCCTGTGCTTTCACAAGTCTTTTTAAAATGTCTTGAGAAACATGTACTTGTTCCAAAGAAACGTAACATTCTGGTAAGTTATACTTTTTTAGTAGATCTTCTTTATCTATATGAGATATTTCGTCATTACAACCAACATTTTCTGCATTCTCATTCGAATTGGTGTTTAGATCACTTATGTTAACTGAACTGAAAGAAAAAAAATGTGTTATTTTTGAAAGTCATGTATATTTTTTACACTCCTATTTTTTTGACATTTGTTTTATTTACAATCTACTTCTATTTAACAGAGTATTAAGTAAATATAATAAAGGATTTTCGCGTTAAAAGGAAACATCCAGTGACGTTTCCCCTTATTCTTCAGACCAAATTCTAGCAAGTCTCCGAACGGTCGGTCCATTGTTGTGTAGATTCTCTACTAGTTCATTATCTTGGTTGTATGAGATAGCCAGTTGATTTCATCTTTGATTAGGGAATTTGTAGATCTTCGTGAAGTGTCCGGTTGCTTACATACCATGGTGCATTGGTAGTGATCGTAGTACTTTGGATTGAAACCTTTGAATGATATTCAATGATTTTGGCTTTGCACAGCCCCATAGTTGGAGTCCATAAGTCCAGATTGGTTTGATAATGGCTTTGTAGATTAGTACCTTATTTGATTTTCGACTTAAGAGCCAATACATTTGCCGAAACTTCAAGTCAAGTTGTCTTCTTTTGGTTTGGATATGTTTATTCCAAGTAAGGCGTTGGTCCAGGTGGAGGCCAAGATATTATTTTGCTGTTGGTATTTGTACGCCATTAATATTTACAGGTGAGCAGATAGTCTGCCGAGTAGTGAAAGTTACTTGAATTGATTTGGTCTGGTTTATTTTTATTCGCCATCGTGTATACCAATCACTAAGCAGGTTCAGATGGTGTTGCAGATATGCAGATGCGGATACAGGGTCGTCACTTACTGCGACTGAGGCTACGTCGTCAGCAAAAGAAGCCATGACAGTGTTGTTGGTTTGTGGAATATCAGCTGTGTAGAGAAGAAAAAGCAGAGGTCCAAGAACGCTACCCTGAGGAACACCGGAATTGATATGACAGAAATTAGACTGCTGGTCATTAAATTATACGCAAAAGTGCCTATTTGATAAGTAGGATTTGATAAGGAGATAATTGCTGGATAAAGCGTTTTTTAATTTAAAAAGTAGGCCCTTATGCCAAACCTTGTCGAAAGCCTGGGAGATATCGAGGAATGCGGCATTGCAAAATTTCTTATTTTCAGTACTTTTTGAAATTTCATTCACTATTCGGTGGACTTGTTTTATCGTGGAGTGGTCTTCCCGAAAGCCAAATTGATGATTAGGTAAAAGCGTTGAAATCTCGTGGTCGGAGTAAACCCTTTGTAGCAACAGTCGCTCAAAAACTCCTAATGAAGATAATAAATACTAATCAATAATTAAGTTGAGTATTTTACGAAAATTAAATGTTTTTCGCTTTCGTCATACTACAACTTGAATAAATTCTCAATGGAATACGTTGCAAACTATTTTCGTACCATTAAGAGCAAACAATACCGCGTCATCATTTCTCGTTTAAAAGTTAGTAAAAATCTTGTAGGACATCGTATATGTGGAAGGAGGGATTTAATTGGGTGGTAGGTAAAGAGCTACATAATATGACCGACCACCGTAATGTTTTCGTGTTTTATTGCAGATAGTGGGATAGGTACATATTTCATAGAGAGGAAATTGAGTTGAGACGACAAAGAAATGTGCCACAATACAACCTGGTCTCTTGTGAAACTACCACTCGTAAGAAAAGCAAATGACAATAAATGGATTTTCATCAGATATGAAAACGGTGATATCGAAAGATACAAATCACGTTTGGTTGTTAAATGCTGTTAAAATAAAGGATATTATTATAATGAAACTTACTCTCCTAACAACTTTAAGGGCTCTTTTGAAAAATTCTTTGCTTATCAGATGGATGTTAAAAATGCTTTTCTACATGGCTTGCTTACAGAAAAAATATACAAGAAGCAACCTCATAGATTCGAAAAAGATAAAAATCTTGTTTGTCCAAAAATCTTTATATAGACTCAAACAGGCTCCCAGAGCTTGGAATGTACGGTTTAATCAATTATTATCAAGTATCATGGAAAGATCGGAAAGTGATACATCAAAAGCGCAATCGATAAAATAAAAGTGAAATTGAAAGGTGAATTAAGCATGAAAGATTTAGGAAAATTGAACATTTCCTGTGCATAAAGATCGAAAATACTGAAAATGGGATGGGATCTTCTTGAGTATGCCAGTCTATACAAGATATCTTCTGAAACGGTTTCAAATGGAATGCAAATCGTCAACAATACCGATAGCAGTGAATTATAATGAAGAAATGGAAATCAAAGAGTATTCTCAATGTGTAATAGAGAAAAGACCTTTAAGGAAATTCATTGGTTGTTTGATGTTCCTTATGCTCAATACTAGGCCAGATATCAGCTATGCAGTAAATTTCCTCAGCATATTCCAAAGTCACGACACCGAAATCCATTGGTTAGGACTGAAGCGAGTTCTGAGATGAATGGACTTCTTTATCCAAGTAACTCTGAAGTTCCTCTAATCATTTATGCTGACTCTGATTGGTCTACATCTGAAGACAGATCCACCAGAGGATATACTTATTTCAAACATACGATTCTACAATATGCTGGGCAACTAGGAACCAATCAAGTTATTTTTTGTCTTAAATATACAAGTAGAGAAACAATTTTGAAGACAATCAGGCTTGTATCCTTTCTTTAAGAAAATGGGAGCACGTCGCCTTAATATATTGACGTCAAATATAATTTTGTACAAGATCTCTACAATAATAATGAAATTAATGTCAAATATGTAGAATCCATACAGCAGATATCCTAAAGAAGCCACTAGCAATATATTTATTCATGAGGATGCGCAAAGCCTTGGTAGTCCTGCTGAATTAAGTCGAAGTGTTAGCTAATACTATCCAATATAATTTGTTCTAAATAAAAAAAGAAAGAAGTTGTTATGTATTTTGTACATGTCAATTTTGTGAAATATAGGTTTTACATTCTAAAAGTTTTGTCTGTGATTTGTAATTAATCATAAAATTCAGAACCAATTATCGTTCATATTTTTCATTCACTTTTGCTAACCCAATCGGACCATGTGTAAAATGATATGATCTGAAGGACCTAATATTAATATATGACTGGTAAAATGAGTATCTTCTAACTTAAAAATTGTTAATAAGAAAATATTTACCAGTCAGAATCCACTGAGTCACTTAATTCTGAATCATCTTTTAGGTTTTGCAATAATTTTTCTACATTTATGCTTTCATCGCTGTCATCGATAGTTGGTTGTCGGAGTAGGTAATCTTCAATTGGTGATTTTGGAACATTTCCTAGAAGAATAAGAAGTTCATCTGCGACGGTATTAATCGGTTCATCAAATACTGATTTTTCAATGTCCTCATTATCATCTGATTCTTCGGATTTCGCTTCTTGTTTTTCCACTTTTAAGTCACAATACGAAATCGTTTCTAATGAACTCTTATGGTTATCTAAAATTAGATAAACTCAATTTTTAACTTTTTTATTTTATGAAAACATAGATACAAAGAAAGTTTATTTGCAAAAAGAGCATAAAGGTTAGATACCAAATATTTTGGTTAATTAAATACTGAAATTAATTTGTAAAAATACAAAGAGGCAACAAAAACATAAAATTTAGACATTGAAATTGCTTTTCCACTACCACTATAAACACACATTTTTAACCGTCTAATACTCGATTCGGAAACCAAATTATCTTCTTCAGTTAGGTTAGGTCTCTGGGTTATTTTTAAGTTATTAAAATGTGAATAAGACGGTTAAATTGCTAAATATTGCTGAAAGGCGTGTGCTGCATGAATGTGTATTATACCATAAAATTATTAAAAACGAAAAACCTATTTATTTATGCAACAAAATTCGTTAAATAACATATCCATAACTTGAACCTGAGGCACAGAGGTCGCTTAACAATTCCTAAATATAATACTCAAAAGGCTGTTTTACTTATAGGTAATATCATCAAAGTTTACAACTGGTTACCGAATGATTTAAAATATTTTTCAGATCTTGTTTTCAAACAAAAAATTAAAAAAAGGCTTATTCAAGGAAAATTAAATATTATTTCTATTGGCCGCTAGGAAAATTTAAAAATTCAATGTCAAAGCTCAACTGCTGGCTTTCCGTCTCGAGGCTTTACTTAAGGTGCTTAGATTTTAGTAAATTTTAGTAATTAGGTTTTTTTTGTTCGTTGAATATAATAGTAAATGTAGAATTTTGGAGGCCCATTTTATATAGGTACTTTTCTCTATAAATGGGGCTTTAATGGTTGAGTGGAAGAGCAGAACCCAGTTCTAACTGGGAATTTGAACTCTGCCATTTGGCCAAATGCATATCTCTTTATAATTTAGTTTAATATGTATTTAATTTGTATGTTCTGGCCAACAAAATCATTCAAAAAAAGAAAAAAAGTGTCTGTTGGTGTAGTAGTAGTGTAAACTGTCTTTGTTATCAGTTTCACCAATGGTACCAGATTCAGCACATTAATCAATGTTAGACATTTAATATTCACATTACCTTTCTCGTCATTGGATAAAATTTCTTCCATTGTGACGTCCAATAAATTATCATCGTCTTCTTTAATGGTTTCTTTGTCTAAAAATGTAGCAGGTAAACATTTTGCCATTTAATTATTGAAAATACAGTGCATTACCTTTTACGCCGTTTTCTGTATTTTCATTGTTCTCTGTATAATGAGCATTTGGAACAAAAGTAATAATTAAATTATACTCAAAAAATTGTATTCAACTGAATTTAAAAACTTACCAATTAGCTGTTTTGATTCTCTTGCAATACTATCATCTTTTAAAGATTGTTGAGTGTTTTCTATAAAAAATATAAATCATTTAAGTTTATGTCTAAAAGGATTTTTAATTTGTTATTAAAATTTAATAAATAATATCTGCAAAATATACTGAAATTATGATTATACATAACTAATGAATTTTTAATTTAGATTTGAATAAGAAATAACACAATAAGTCATAAAATAAGAAATAAACACATGGACAGCTAGAAATAATATTACCAATAGTACCTAATGGTTAGACCATTTTTTTAAGAATATAAAATTTCGCCAAATTATTATTGCATAAAAAAATGAACATTTGCACAGTGCATATTGAGTAAGTTCAGCATCATTAAAAATCTATTTGATTAAAAAAGATAATTTGTTTCATATATCCTCTCACAAATCTGCTGTTGTGTCTATCACCAGACACTACCTACCAGACGTGAATATTCAATAGAAGGGTGCCTGTCTTGAAAGCCTACACTTATATAACATTTCATATTTCATTTGAGATGAGCACATTAATACCTAAATTGGGAAAAGTAAAAAAGCTTAAAGATTTTGAGGGCAATTAATAGATATGAGTAGGGAGCAGATCCTTAAATAAATTTGTGCTTCTTCAGATGTTATACTAGTTCTATATTATGGTAGTATTGTATGAGTCTCCCCATAAATCAAGGCTCGCTTAAGCTGACCACATACAAATAAAAAGGCCCTCTTAGAGTTCTCAATGCATTCAAATCAATTCCAGCAGCTGATATTCTTAGGGGATTCAAAGAATCTACAATCCTACTTAGACGACAACTACTTGCTGAAAAATCTTAACAAAAGACATTTCCCAGAAACGATTTAGTTAGAAGTGTATCCATATTGGCAACATATACGCATAAGTATTAGCTACACAAAACCTCCATTCCACGAGCTAAAGCGATTACCTCTGTTACTGATATAGCAATGGAAAAACAATGAGACCTACCATTCTCAAGTTCTGAATGTTTGTTTGACACAAGTATAATCTTCCCCATATAAAACTAAAATGAACAACATTGCCTTACAAACAGAAGCAGATAAATGGATGAATAAGGTGTTGAATCTGGAATAATTGTCAATACTGATACCAAACACCACTTACACTACCACTAGTCCAACACATACTTTTTGAATTTCTAACACGCATTTCGATAACGAAATTATCTTCTTCACCAAATCTAGCATTACCCTTGTTTAATCCTATAAACTCAATATTTAAAACCACAAAAAATGTAAGAGTTTTGGAAATCTTGTCACTTTTCAACAATAAGCAAGTAAATATAGTGTTTATATGGGTCAAATGTTATTCTGTAGTTAGAGGAAACGAAATAGCAGATAGAATGCCAAAAGATACTATTATCATAAGAAAATAAATACCAGAATTAATACTACACTTCCCGCTAGGAAGAGGAGGGGGCAAAAATATCTGCAAACAAAAAATAGAAATTATGTTTAACGCTGAAAAAAGTCGATTTTTATTTCTATTTCTAATAAAACATAAATATACAGGTTGATTCATGTTTAGTCCATCACAGCCCATAATATATTTTTGAAAACTCCTTGATAAACTCAATCCAATGACCTATAATACTTAGGGCCATATTTAATAAATACATTCACTTCTTGGAAAAACCTAGTCCATTATAAGTCTCCTCTTTAACTTTGTTTAGAGTCTCTTGTGAAATGTTTCTTATTTTTGTTTTTATCCTTTCTCGTAGATTTGAAACATTACTTGGCTGTTTTGCATATACTTTACTCTTAAGATTACCCCACAAAAAATCCAACGGCGTTACGACTGGTTTTTCTATGGTCAAATTTCCTTCTGTAAAAATTGGATCAATAATTTGTTCCTATGATTATTATTTATTTCTGGCATCCAATGAGAATTTTCCCCTGAGTACCTACAGGTACAGGTCCTAGATTCTCTTGAACACTCAGCAAAAGATCAATTTTCACATCTTCTTCAATGATGTATGGATTTCTTTGACATGTCCAAGTTCTCTGAATTGTACATGGGTTTGAGATACAGTAACTGAGGATGAGCTACTTGACTTCTGCAGTACCTAACTGATTATGATTAAAATTTCAATTTGATACGTCTAATTTAAATATTTCATTACTAAACTTTAATATTGTGATCGAAAATATCGACAATGTGAAAACTAACAGAATATACAGATAATCAAGCCTAGAATTTATATACTTTATATAATTTTTTCTGAGGACTGGATCCTTTTTCATCATGACAAGTAGTGTTTATTAAAACCATGATCTGTAAACGTACCTATTAGGTTTTATTTATTTTCAAAAATTTACCCAAACGGCTTCATACTTACTATATTTCAAAAAATGTCACTGTACTTAATATTTTAGACCCTAATTGACAAAAGTCAATTATTATATTTCAAAAAATGTCACCATACTTAATATTTTAGACCCTAATTGACAAAAGTCATTTAATACAGGTTATCAAGGAGCTTTTAAAATATAAAAAAAGGGCGCAGGTTGTGCTGGAGTCATGTAAATCACTCTGTATATATCCAAAATGGACTAGGCCAGTCCCGAAGCCAGCATTAAATTTATTAGCATGATTAATAAATTGATAATGTACTTCACTTTATTGTTTGTATTGTATCTTAACAAATAAAACTTAAATATCTTTATTCTAACAAACATTCACCAGTTGCATTTTACCAACCCTTAATAAATAAAAAAGATTACCTAAGTTGGCATAATTGCTAATGTCAAATTCATATGATTGGTTTGAACTGAGATCTTCATGTTCCACATTAACATTGTTAAAATTGTGTTTGGAATTGGTTTTAACAATTTCTTTTTCACTATCAATATAAAGATTGGCAGAACTATATTTGTGTTCATTTGACAAACACATATCACATTTCCTACAATTACAATTGTAACAGTCCTTGCTTAAATCACATTGCTCTTGACTAATTTGTTCAGTTTCTTCTTCTGAAGATATTTTTTCAGTTTCAACTGAGTATGGATTACAGTATTCTTGAAATTCATTATAATCCTTATTTGTTTCATCTTCATTTTGCTCTGTGTCTACTAGTGATTCTTTATTTATTACACATTCCATTTTATTTTGATTTTCAGTGGAATTTCTGCATAAAGATGAATTTATATTTACAATTTTAGTTTGAGGATTAAATTGCTCTTTATCAATTAATTTTTGGGAGTTCTTTTCCAAAATATAATCTGCTGTATTTTCAGCCTGTTCAGAAGTAGATAATTTTTTTGTTACATCATTTAAATCTTCTGGCTTATACTTTATATCCTCAACTGATTTGTCTGAAGAAATAGACTCATTTTCATAGAATGTACTCAAAGAATTACAAAAATCCCTATGATATTTTACTTCATCAAAATCAGTAAATATAGGCGATTTATTTTTATTTTTATCTAATACTGTTTCAGTTTCCTGTACTTTTTTGACAATATCATCTTCTTTTAGATTATCATCATCACTTTGGTTAAAAATTATATTTGATTTCATTTCATCTTCTAACTGATCTGATATTTGGTTATTAAAAATTTTTGTGGAAAATTCTTCATGATCACTAGACACTGACACCTCAAGTTGATTTTTCACAGTAGGAGGTACTTTTTCCTCAGATGACAGTTTGCTTCCATTATCTAAAAAAATCATCAGTATTAAAACTAAAAAATGATTTTACTAATTGTTGGTAAACTTAATTAACTGCTTAATTTTTGGTTTAAGAGGGTAAAACTATTCCTAAAATATGTTTTTAACAAACTATTTAAAATAATGAGGATAATAAAAACTACCCAACTACACACTGGATTTGGAGATAAAAAAAAAGAGCAAATGAAGAATTGCAAATACATACAAGAAAACACAAAAAAGCTCTTTGAGAGAGAGAGAGGAAGGCCAAAACTATGTCTCAACTGCCAAGGATCTAACCATGAACAGTCAAATTGCCACATGCAGATGAGATGTGTCAGATGCTGTGGGAAACACTGAACATGTGCCAACTGCCATGGAAAACACCCTGCCAGCTATAAACAGTGCCCCAAAGAAGAACATGACATAAGCTACAAGGAAGCCAGGACTAAGAACAACATAAAAAAAGAAAACATATTTGAGATGATGAGTATCTTCCTGAATCACATGGATGAATGTAAAATAAATGTCTTCCTAAATTTTAGGAAGCCATAAAGGAACAGGATGGCCAAGAGAAGAGGAACCATTTACAAATGATCAGCTTTAGCAAGTAGATCCACTGATTAAGGTCATCTCTAGTTGCAGTCCATTGGCTAAGGATGCAACTTTCTAGAAGCAGCAAAAAACACATACTCAAAAACATCAAGGAAAGAAAGACTAGAGAATAGTGCATAGCATCATCCTAAACAAAACAAGGACACCTAGAAACTATCTCTAAATAATATAGTGAAAAGGATCAGAACAAGCCCAAAAATTGGGGCCCCTGTTGAAGGAAATTGGGGGGAGGGGGTGTATGGAAGTTCTTCCTAGAATGCAAAGTGTATGTTTATGGGATTATGGGTATGTGTATTTAAAAATACTTTTATTTGTTTAAAAAGTTGATAGCATCAGTAAAAACAAAACCTATTTGAAAAAATGTAAAAATTCATACAGTATATTAGTACTGAATAAGAAATTTACTATTTTCTAAACATTGACCCTTACCTTGCAAAGAGCCTGTTCTTGGAATTGTATTATTAAAATTATGTTCTTTATTGTTTCCAGAAATAGTACCTAAAACAAGTACGATAAATGGTTAGGTTAGGTTTATATAAACACTATAACAAACACAGTTTGTTTAATTAAATGATTATAACATTAAAAAAAGTTCAACCAGCTTTTAATTATATTAAATTTACTGTCAAATACATTTTATTGGAAATGTTAAAATATTTATAATTAATCTTTTTTTGCTTACACATCCACATAAATCTTAACACATACTGCTGAAATTAAAAAATGGTATTTTTACAAATTTTCCATCAACAATTTGAATATCTTTTGAGAATGTCTTGGCTAAATTTCAAAAATATTTCAGTTTAAAATATAAACATTTCCTTATATGAATTTTAAATCATTTGGATATCACCAGAAATGGTTATTTTTTCCACACATATTTGTTAAATAAGTATAATACCTTTAGTTCTTTGAAGTGTATCCTCCCAAGAATCTTCAGTTCGTAAAGTATCAGTGGTTGCTTGTCTTCTTAAACTAAATAAATCATTTTTACTAAAACTAGCAGGTGAAGATTCACACTTTAGGTTAAAACAATCATCAGTTAATGTTTCTTTTTCAGCAAATTGTATAAAAGAATACTTATCATTTTCTTTATTTACTGTGTTAGACCTACACTGTAGTAGTTTTGTAATCATGTCACTAAATAATTTTTTTGGTCTACCACAATTTAAAATATCCAATTCTTTTAATAAATTATTTATGGACACTGTTGAGTTTCCTTTAAGAGTTTCAAGCATCAATGCAATAGTTAATCCCATTTTTTCTAAGGAATTGGTATTCAATTCAACATCCGAATTTTCAAGTTGAAATAGGATTCTTTCAGATTTTTGTTTTAAGCGGTTACATAGGAAATGAATGTCTTTTAATTGTTCTGAAAATATATGTTTCATTTTTGCTGCTTCTGAAATGTTATTCTCCATTTCTAAAGTAGAGAAAAAATAGTTCCTAAAATTTTACGAAATAGTTTTACATTTAAAATGAACTGAATATATTAAATGGATAATCCGTCCATAGTATATTTAAACACAATGTGAAACTAATTTTATTCTCAAGTATTCATAGATAAAAAAAATCTTATTTTAATAATAATTCAATACAAAATATTTATACAGTTTCGTTTATCTATCTATGATCTATCTACTTATCATACCTTCAACCTTCTATGTCTTCTGTCATGTAAAGAGGTTCTTCTACTCGGATAGTTTAATGGCCTGCACCACAGTATTTGACCATCCATATCTATTGCTTCGTCGTTTTTACTATGGAGGGTAAAAGGAAGGAGGACCAACTTGAATAGTAATAATTAATAATGTCGAGTTTGTCGAAGGACTTTCCATCGCTTAGATCAAAAAGAAACAGGAAGGAGTATAAAGGAATATATGCAAAATGACCTTGAGTCCAGAAAGGATATTGCAAATGGCGACGAGCTATGTAGCGCCAAGAGCCATATAACGCAAACGAGGAATAGTACTAGATAGCGCCAAATGGCGCGCTCCCCGAACACACCCTAAGAGTATACTATAAATTGTGTAAGGTCCACTCTGTTTGTAGTAGTCAGAACAAAAAGAAACAGGAAGGACTCTGTCTATATTAACTTCAAGAAAAATTTGCGACGGAAGTCGGCCATCTTGAAGCTCCTTGCAGGCATTAGAATCTCATTTATAATGTTGCTGTCAAACTCAAATTTGCGGCATCGAAAGTAGAGTCCACCTTGGGTGTATTTAAGGATATCGAAAGTGCATTCGACAAAACCACCTTTCCCAAAATAACCTATGCCAATAAGGGCATTCCTCAAATAGTAAATGGATGGATATATAACATGCTCTCCAAGAAAGAAATAAAACTCAGTTTGGAAGACGTCACTATATAAGAGGTCTGGTTGTCAAAGGATTTCCTCAGGGAAGGGGTGCTCGCACCTCGTCCCCTAAAGTACGGTCTATCTACTGCAGGTTCCGCACCAGGAGTATGCGTACGGCCAATAGCGACGCACGTGCTCGATGGACGATTGTGTTGCGCACACAGAGTTCGCGATACATATATCAGCCACATTTTAAATACATGAAAGAAATACAAGAGAAATCAACAGTAGATGGACTGTACCTTTACTTCAACACCTAACTAGTGAAGTCATGCAGATGACCTGGTGTCCCTGGTGAATCTGCAATGAGGAAGTATTGAGGAATGCTGATCATAGAATGCTGGTGCAAATAAACCCAAAAAAGAGAGATATGGTCCTTTTCAAAAGAAAAAGGAGGCTGGTGAATCTGCAATGAGGAAGTATTGAGGAATGCTGATCATAGAATGCTGGTGCAAATAAACCCAGAAAAAGAGAGGCATGGTCCTTTTTAAAAGAAAAAGGAGGCTTGTGAACCTTTAGGCTTCAAAACTTCCCTTCTTCTTCTTGGGATGCATATCCACTAATGGATGTTCGCGATCACATGCTCCATTGTTTCTCTGTCTCTTGCTGTGTGTATCAACGTTTGTACATCGCGCAGCCCTGTCCATTGTCTTATGTTTCGAAGCCAGGACATCTTTTTCCTTTCTGTTCCTCTCTTGCCTTCAACCTTGCCCTCAATAACCAACTGTAAAAACCTATATTTTTCCTCTTCTTGATGAGATCGAACAGTTCTCGCCCTCTGCCTAAACGTCCGAGAACCTCCTCGGTCCAACCCTCCACACCATACAGAAGCACCGACCAAACATAGCACTTCATGAACCTTATTCTCAAGTTGACATCAAAGTCCGAACAGACAAGCACACCTCTAAACTTCAGAAAAGCCTGTTGAGCCTGCTCTATACGACCCTTTATCTCTCTGTCTGATGTCCAGTCCTCGGAAAGCAATGTTCCAAGATAACTGAACTTATCCACCCTGTCGATAGGCGCTCCACCAAATGTTATCTTCGAGTTTTCTAATTTTACCTGTGTTTTTGGTTCCAGTATAGATTCTCTATACATCTGACGTCCTTCTGATCCATATCAAGCTTCTGAAGGAGTTGTATTAACTTATGATGTTGTACGCGGTCGAAAGCTTTTTCGTAGTCTACGAAACACAGACAAACATCCTTTCTCTGATCATAGCAATTCTGGACCATCATCTGCGACTATCGCCTCCCTCATGTATGTATGTATGTATGTATAAGTTAGGGGTGATAATTACACTGCGACCTATAGGATCCATTGTGTCCCCCTTACTTGCCATGTTCTGATATTTTCTCAGATCTATAGCAGCTCTTCGAGTCCTATTTTCCTGAGGAAGATTAGGACATCGTCGGGCTTCAAGTCAGGTAGATCCCCTTCCTCTATTCCATGTGCTCCTAGGTATCTAGCCCTAGAATTTTGCAAGGCAGGGCATTCTGCGAGTATGTGTATTAAGGTTTCATCCTCTTCCTCACAGAATCTGCACTTTGCTTCATCTGCTAACCCTAGTTTCTTCATGTGGTTTCTTAACCGGCAATGCCCGGTTAATATTCCCGTTAAAATTCGGAGCCTTTTTTAGTGAGGTTGAGGCAGCTAAGAGATCTCTTCTGGTCATAGTTCCCCAGTAGTATCTTAGATTGCCTCAGTCCTTCCAGCTGATTCCAGTACTTGGATTTTTCTTTCTCCATTTCTTTCCTTAGTTTTCCTAAGATAACTCTACTGCTGATCCCACAAGATGGTTCTGGTCCCAAATGTGGGGTTTCAGCTCCTTTTTTTGCCAGCTTATCTGCTTTTACGTTCTCCTCTATTCCTATGTGTCCCGGGACCCATAGGAAGGTGACAGTGTTCTTCTGGCCCAGTTCATTTAGTTTGCCTAGGCATTCCCAAACCATCTTCGAACTGATTATATTTGAGCTCAGCGCTTTGATGGCTGCTTGACTATCCGACATGATCACAATCTCTTGTCTGCGGTAGTTTCTTCCATTATTCTTTCCTGCAATGTTCCTGCACACCATGAGGACCTTGGTTGCTTTGACTGTCCACAGTGAGACTCCACATACCCAAACCCTGTCTGAATCCAAATTGTGAATCGCTTATGTCCCTTTCACACTTGTTGTATATTCTTTGGTGTATTATTTTTAGGAAGATTTTTAAAGTATGACTCATTAGACTGATAAGTCTATGGTCTTCGCATTTTCTTAGGTTGGGTTTCTTAGGTAATGGGATAAAAGTAGAACATAACCATTGTTTGGGGTATTGACCTGTATCGTAGATTTTATGGAGTGCCGCAATGCCTCTTTCATCCAAAAGTTTGAGAATCTCCGATGGAATTTCGTCCGGTCCAATTGCCTTTTTTTTTTTTGAACTATGGATGGCTTTTTCTATTTCGTCCTTAGTGATCGATGAGCCGGTTAAACAGTCACCTGACGCAGTCTCCTTTGGCGGTCTGTTGTCGTAGAAAAGTTCTCCGATGTATTTTTTCCAGACATTAATTTTTTCACTGCTCTCAACAATAATTCTGTTGTCCTGATCTACTACCAAATCTTGATTCCATCTTCTATACACTCCAGCAGTTTCTTTCAGCTTTTTGTGTAAATTCAGGTGGTTATGTTTACTTTGAAGCTTTTCTATTTCCTCGCAAAACTTCCCTGCGGAAATGAAATATCTAGATATACCTTTGACAACAAGTTAACATTGACCTATCGTCTAGAAGAGTTAAAACAAAGGGTTAACAGAGTTAAAAAAGCATACAGTGGCTATGAACAGTATAGAAGAACCATCGGTAGATACGTCGAGGCTATAGCAGACAACCAATAAATACTTGGGCATGAGGGAAACACCTGAATAGGTCGAATACGTCCTTTGTGAATGTACGGCACTCTCACTCCGTGAGAACTACTGGGTAACACACGCCAACTTATCAAAAATATTTACTAGCAACTTTATCACCTATTTCAAACAAGTAGGTTGGTAATTAACAAACATATAAGCATCCAAACATAAATATTTTACTCTTGAATTACACGACAAATATTAAATGAATTTATAAATGTTTTTCCTTATAATAATGCAACAGTATAATCTTTAATACGTCTACAACATATATATTTCAATCTATATAGTCTTATTACAAATTTTTCCTAAATGACTGACCACTATGAATGTTTTGGCTTTATAATGGTGAGAGAAACTCGAATACTTTTAATAAACATAATCGGTTTTAACTTTCGCAAAAAAATTATTGTAAATTCGTTGGCAAACTTCTCTCAAGCAATCTAAAGGAGATCATGACAAATACCATTTATCATTACATCTAAGCCCAAACCTGAAATTGATAAATTTATTGTTAATAATATTACATGTTTTGTATAAATAAATGAAATGGAATAAGCAAAATATATAAAAACTAAGAAGAAAACATTAAAACGCTAATTTTGCAACAATAACCTCATTTAATCCTTTTTGTCCAATCCAATATTTTCTTCTTGTCATTTGTTCAATATGGTAATATTTGATTGTCTGCTCGTACAATGCACTTGGATCTACTAAGATCTTTTGTGCCTACCTTAACACTCTCACCGCCAGTGTAACATTATTGTACACTAGTGGTTGGGACAAAGGTGTAACATTAATGTACACAAACAACTTCTGGTTATAGGCTGCAGTGTAACATTGTTGTTACACCTACCATTGATTTTACAATTGGAATTGATTTTAGTGGCGTAGGGCTACATCTCAATATATAGAACTTTGGCCTCTGACGATTCTTAATAGTTTAGGATCTGAATGAAATAGGAATATGATAAAAACAGTAATTTAGCAATGTTTTCATTTATTTTTTGATTAACTTCTAAATGTTCACAAACAGTAACTGCTAAATTATGATAAATATTCATAAATGTCTGAAAAATATTTATTCAAATCTAAAACAAGAGAAACCGCATTTAGTTTGTTTTCTATTGGTGTACAAAAATGTTACACTTGGCGCAGGATAGCAATTTCCTTAGCACGCCAGTGTAACATTTTGTACACATTATGAAAACAAACTAAAAAATAGAAAAAAACATCAAACATAACCTTCTTATACCAAAACATAATATATTATATCAAAAAGTTGAAAAAACAAATTTTGGCCTAGGGAATCGAAGACATTAATTTTACACCTGGCGGTGAGAGTGTTAATCTACTTCAACTACAGAATTCCAATACTTCTGGCGAAGCTAAGCAGATTTCTAGACGGAATATTTCTAATTTCACAAAGAGTAAAAAATAGATAACACCCCAACTAACAAGGAGCGAAAACAGCCGAAAATTCTTGCCTCAATCCTAGCAAATTCATCTAGAAGAATCGTAGTCGAACAAGACCAAGAACAGGTGTATTTGTTCCTTCCAATTATCATAGAAATGCCTCATTATAAAAAAGTTACCGCCACTAAAATAGATAGACTTACCCTTAATGTATAATCCCACGAACCAGTTGAAAGAGCTGTACCATCAGGAGATACTTGTAAGCAGGACACTCTATTTTCATGACCATATAATAAACATACTCTTGCACATTTTAGTGTGTCCCAAACATTTACAGTATAATCATTGTATCCAGCAAAGAGTAATCTACCTAAATAATGGATATTAATGAAAAACTGTGAAACCAATTCTTTGTTAATAAAATACCAACCAGAAACAGAGAAGTCCACTGAATTAGATCCAAAAATTATGCTTTCCTTGCTATATACAGCAATTTCTTTGTCTGCTCGTAGATCAAAAAGGCGACACTAAAATCAGATTATTAATATTAACAACAAAATATAATTAAAAATTATACCGTTGCATCATCGCTGCCTGTTCCTACTGCATCACCACTTGGATGAAATTTAACACTATTTACGTCAGATTCGTGTCCCTCGAAAGATTGAACACATTGACCTGTTCGCATATCCCAAATCAACACCATTTTATCACAACTCTGAAATAAATAAAAATTATTAAATTTAAACTTCACTTGTAGTTTGCTAATTATTAAAATAAAAATAATATAATACATAATAATATAAATAAAAAATATAAACATAAATTAAACTTTGTTTGTTAAATTTAATAATAGGTACTTAATTATGTTACTTTATGAATGTTGGAAATACAGAAAATTTGTTATTCACTCTTACCCCTGATACAAAAGTGTTTCCAGTTTCTGATGGAGCTAAATCTATAGCCATAACATCAGATGAATGACCATGAAAACTTTGAAGTAGTTGTCCAGATTCTACATCCCAAAGAGCACATGTTGAATCGCCACTACCAGTCAATATCTATAATGTTCCAAATGTTTGTTAACATTTAATAAAATTGCGGAAAAACTATTATAATGAACATTTAATAAACAACTCCAATATAAAACTAATATTATGATGATATTATAGTAAATCAAAACATATTATGTCACTGACTAAAAGTTTGTTAAATAAATTTGTTATTTTTTTTCTATTTTAGTATAGAATTAAAAACTTCTGACAACAAATATTTACTTAATTAATTTTTTAATAAAAAAAAAACATTTTATTTAATATATTACACAAATATAAAAAAACTACCTGAAAATAAAGAAACTACATTTAAAGTTTATTCTGCTCATATTTTAAATAATTATTCAATACAATAAAATTATTAAAAAAATATCTCGCATTAACAATTCTCACATTTCTAAATTCTAACTAGCTATTAAACAAACACTAAAAAACCTTAATAAACAACCGCGTGAAGCGCGACAGATAATTTTCAAATGATAGCAGTTATTAGGTGTATTATTTACCAAAGTATTAGTTAAATAAGAAATACCTGCTGATCAGAATTTGGGAAAATACAACAGCTCATATAACTAGTGTGTGTTCCCACAGTCTTCTTTTTCAATGATACATCTTCTTCTAGACTAAGTGGATACACAGTCACCTTATTATCTAATCCCCTGTAAGTTTGAATACATGATAATAAATATACATAAAATTACTATAGACTAGACTAATTTTTTGAATAGGAAATAATGGGCATGCAGTGAAAAAATAATTACCTGAAACCTTGGAATTATAACATATTGGGAACATTGATTTGGTTAAAGAATTCATGGATACATTTATTTTTGATTATGGTTCCAAATTTAAAAAAGTTAATCATTTCTCCTATTTATTTATAATATAGCCAATTATGCTATAATATTTGAATATAGTAACTATTATAATTAACAGAGTACAGGCCACAGGGTTGCTAAATAAAATGTTATAATAATTGTGCTTTATAAGTTTTTTTCATGACGAAAGTGAACTTAACACTTAAACTTTAAAATTACTTTTCAAGCATATATGATGTATGAGGTTACCACCGCCTAAAGGTAGTAAACCGTCTATATAAATTCATGAAAATTAGATGAATTACACAATCAATTAAATGCATCAAATATTTCTGTATAAATAAAACCATATATGGATGTGAAATTTTTTGTGTGTATTACCTTTATTACATATGGGGGTTAAAGCGTTATTCAATATTTTTCTCTACCAGTAAATACCTACTTTGTTGAAGAAGTTCCCAATAATAAAGAAAGGTGAAATGAAATGTATATACAGGTAATATTCAACTGTGTAAACATTTAAATTTTCATTTGTTTTCAGGTCATTATTTAAAAAAACATATAAATCTATACCCGCAAGCGACCAAATTCCCTGAAGGTGCATAAGCACATGCCATTACCCATGTTGTTGGCATTGTAACAGCATGCTCCTTGTTAGTTGTAAAAGCATCCCAGATGATCATTTTTCCATCCTATTAAACCATTTAAATAGTTTATTATTAATAAAGTAAAAAACAATTAAATATCTTATTAAATCAGTAAAATTAAATAAATGGAATATTTTATTTTTATATGTATTTCTAAATTTTTAAATTTTATTTCACAGTCAATATTATTTTCTCGATTAAATTATTCCAAGAGTTATAATAATTAATTTTTTTTATCTAAAATTATAGCTTTAATAAATAACTAATGTCCCATTATTCTATACTCAGTGACATCAGAAGTGCAACTGTCACACTGCTTTGAATGAACACAAGTGGTGATCGGCTACCATAAGCAATAGCCCCCCCAAACCATTACTCCAACTGTACATGACTTTCAAGAACATTGATATTGTCATCATAGCAATCTTTAAATATAGTCATTCTGTTGTCAAAAAGTAAAGATTAAGAAATTACTCCTTCTGGGTGGTACATTTCTAATGTCACTGAGTATATTTTGCAATAATCACTCATTACAAATGGCATTAAATTTCTGAAAAATGCTAGTTTGTGAAACATTATGTTGGGTTTATATATCTAACTAAACTAACAATTAGGAATTAATAATTATCAATAAACAACTAATAATTAGGAAGGTGTTTATATATACAACTAATAATTCGAATTTTAGATTGGAAATGTTCCCTTATTGACGCTTAAAACGACGTTAAAAACGCAAAACCGAAAACCTGAACCTCACCAAATCTCAATTTTTATGGCAAAATTTACAATGACCATTGATGGTTAGGTTATTCTGAAACGTTCTACGCGTTCTGTCTCTAAAATTTCTTAATTCTTAGGTCCGCTTGCCATTATGCTAATTTTACTAATACTAATTTTAGTACTAAAATTAGTAGTTAGTTTCGAGAGTTGATTTAGTATGAAAAATGTGGGCTTGTTATCTGAATTTTAAATAGTTTATTTTGTGCTTTAAGTGAACGGAACAAATAAGTACTTTAATAATGATAGCGAAAAACGTGACTTTAATTTTGATAATGATGCTAGCAATAAAGAAAAAAAATCAAACACTTTTTAAAAAACGTATATAGATTAGGAGAAGAGTATCAGGCAAGGGACTCCTACTGTTTTGGTTCTTGCGTTTATGTTTTTATGCATTGAATGTTTTGGAACATATAAATAAGGATTTGCTTTATATAACTCAATCAGACTTTCTATTTGTTTATGATTTCACATTTTAATATACAAAACATAAGCACCATCATCTATTCAATGTAGTTATACCAGAGCTACCATTTGAATTACTATTCATATTTGTTTGTGAATGACATATAACATACACATAGTAATAAATTGAAATAGAAAATGAAGGAACTTTACCTTTTCTTGATACAAAGGTCATTAGAACTAAAGAAAATAATCCAACTAACCATAAAATTAATAGTTGTGATTGCAATTAAAAATCGAATAATGCACACAAGTGACCCAATATATTTAAATACACTTTTCAAAATGTTCCTAAATAATGAATACCCAAAACATATTTTCAAGAATTTAATACACAACACCAATTTTTATGATGGTCAACCAGACAACAATAGTAACAATACAATTTATAAAAAAACTAACTTTATTAATAACCTTACATTATCCTGTAACATCTATTTTTAAGGAATCTTCTAATATAAAAATTACAAAATAAAAAAAGTTAAAGACAAAACCCTATTAATGTTCTAAAGTAAGGTCATTTACGAACTACCATGCTTGGGTTGTCAAAGCTCATACATAGGTCTAACTGGAAAATGGTTAAAACAAAGGGTAACAACACAAGAGTGATTATTAACTGGGGAAAAACACGTGTACTGTCACCCATAACCAAAAGACAGGGCATTCATTTGATTACAATAACATAATCCCTAGATTGTTTTTGGAAATGTACCACATAAATAAAAATAAGAATGGGGAAGTCTCCTATTTTAATCTTTTAATTAATTACTAATAGTTAATAAACGACGGTTTAATTCTTTTTAAATTTTTGAAATACTCCTTCATAAAGTAGTGGCTTTTAAAGTTTAAAGCGTTGTGTAAGTTTTTTACAGATCGGCGACAGCGCACCAATAGCGAAGAGGAAAATGTTCAATACATTCAACACGCTAATAATATTTAAATGAAGTAATAAATTAAAATTTTTATACATATATTTACTGTCCAAAATAAAATTACTAATGAAATATAAAAAAGCATAAAACTAAAATACAAACAAACGAATGTAAACAAACATGCAAATCACTGAATGTTCTTCTTTTTCTTTTGTATAATGATATAGAAAAACCAGGATAATCCCTTAGGGCTTTTAACATCTAGCCTTTAATATTGTTATGTCTTATTACTGCCTTAATATTACCTGATCAACATCAGGTACCTAGCAACAAACAAACAAAATGTAACTTCAATATATCAATCTGACGGTGCTAATTCTATAGCGAAACGGCCGTCATTGTGATTAAAAACCTAATTTTTTCAAATAAACTTGGAAGTTACGTTAAAATGAAGAGTTTTTTATTATTCTTAGTACTTTCTTTTCATAATGGTAATCAATTTATTGATATTTGATAGGAAGAGACTTCCCCATTATAAGACTGACACAAACCAACTAAATAATATCTATTGCAACTTATTGAACAAAACCTGATAAATTAAATAATATCTAATTTTTATCAACTAATTTATATACACCTGTGTGTCATAGCATAACGTTTAATGACAAATCAAAGATTTTGACTATTATAATTAATACCATTAGTACTGACTTGCCTTGAAAGAAATAAATATGCATGGAGAAGGCAAAGACTATGGCTATTGGAAGAAATGAACAGAAGCATAAAGTAGAAATAAATAACAAAGAGTTACAACAAATACAAAGATTTAAGTACCTTGGAGCCATAATATCAGAAGATGGAAAAATCAAAGAAGAGATAAAAGAAAGAAAAACATCAAGAGGCAAGGTGTATAATGGTATCAAAAATTCATTTTTGAGAAAAAGGGAGATACCTAAAGATATAAAAGTGCGGGTAGTCAAGAAGGTAGTTACACCAATACTGAGTGGAGACATGGACAATAAGAGAGGGGTGAAAGAAGAAATTACAGCCACAGAAATAAGATTCATGAAATAATAAAAAATAAGACAAGAATGGATAGAATAACAAATACAAGACACAGACAGAGACTAGGGGTAAAATCAATAGAAGCCAAGATAGAGGTAAGTCAGCTACAATGATTTGGATATGTAAAAAGAATGGAAGAAGAAAGACTAGTCAGACATCTTTTAGAAGCAAGAGCAGATAGAAAAGGAGGAAGTGGATGGCCAAGGAGACTGTGGTTAGATGTGAAAGGCGCCATGGTTAAAAAATAAGTATGAACTGGAATCATAAACAAGCCACACAGAACAAAAAGGAATGGAAGAGGTGGAAACCTGAAACCAGAGAGAATTCAACTCCCACAACCACCTTGTACCCATACCCAGTAAGTAAGTAGTACTGACTTTTAATGTGTATGTAGTGTTTTTATACATTTTAAGTTATTTTAATATTGTAACATTAAGATTTTTAACTGTCTTATAATATGTTAAGTTTAGTGTTTTCTGAAGCTAAAAGATCTTTAGCGAAATATTGAGAAATATAAAATAAACATTAAAAACTAAACTACTTTACTGACCTAAAACCCAAAAAACCAATCTTTACTATTAAGATTAAAAAATGTTTTTTTAAATATATATGTGTATATGTGAATATTATGATTATAAAGTAATTCAATTAGTTTAAAATAAATAAATAAATAACCTGAGACGATGAAACTATATGTCTTTTGTCTGGAGACCAATCTGAACACAAAACTTTTGCCTGATGTCCTTTTAGAGTTCTTCTTGGTTTTATATTCATGTAGTTAATAATATCCAATCGTTCTGCAACATGTGCTACTAAAAGTTAAATATGATATATGTTAATATAGATCCAAAAAAGAAAAATTCAGTACCTACATGTCACATCATTTAATTTTTGTCTTTCATCTTCTAATTTTTTTTTTAGAATTTCAGCTTCTTTAGTTAGAGAATCAATAGTATCTACTGTAATTTCTTTGTTTTCCATTTCCATGTTAATAAATGTTTTCCTTTAAATACTGTCTTATAAATTTACCCATAAACATATTCATAGACATGCATAGACCTACTAGCCAGCCATAGAAGTTGTCTGTTGTCTCTGCCATCTGCCATGCATAGATACCTAACATCTTACCGATCCTGCAAGAATACATCCAGCGCCGGATTCCGTTATGAGGCTAAAATAGGCCAATAGAAATATTAGTAGGTGTGGCTTGGATATTTGGCGCACTTTTTCAATTTGTGCTTTCTAGGCTAGAAAGTAAAAAAATATATAATTGCAGTGTAAAAATGTATTATAAAGGTGTATTTTTTATTACGCCAGGGGATAATTTCAGGTTCTTTTAAAATAAGTTTAATTTAATTAATATACATGTTTTGGTTATCAGTAACTAAATTAAGGGTAAAAATACTCAGGATTTTTTATTACTTATTTTTTATTTCCATCCTCCAACCTCCGAGAGTTGAAATATTTCATAGATTTGGGCAAATTATTGTAGTTTTAATCCATAATGAAATCCAGTTTTTATCAAATATTTATAACTTGGGCATCTATTCCTATCTGCTAAAGCTGTGTTGTAGTCATCACAAGTTAGCTGGATATTGAACTTAATCATTTCTATTGCTATTCCTGAGGTATGTCCATTCTCTTACATCATATTACTAACTTTCCGAAACCGCAAATAATCTGAATTGCCTGATTGTGTGTTACAATAAGAGTTATTTCACAAGGTGCTTCTTGTAAAAGTTGGAATTTTTCTTGTATGCCCATGTATTTTTTTCTAATAAGATGAATTTTTACTGTTAATTTTGAAGGGCAGTTGGTATTTCTCGTTTTAATTTGTGAAGATGGTTCGTAAGTTTTTGAGCACCGAGTAAAGTGGTGACATCTAAAATTAAATTTAAACTTTATATGGTAAATAAAACTTTTTAAATGTTTACTAAATAATTTTAATAATTTCAAAAATTCAATATATTATGTAGGTACCAATATATCATTTAAATATTTCACTTAAGTTTAATCCGTTCTCTATCCTCAATAACCGTATTATTTATAACGTATGATGAATTGGTTAAGTTTTCAAACTCTCTTAACCATTTACCAAACACTTTTTTGTTCGTGCAATTAACAAAAAATTGCAACTGAACGTTAGGGAACTTATCTTCACCTTCTATTATCTTTTTCTCCATAATTTTTGTTCCCCAGCCAGGTGGCAAAACAGACTAAAAAATTGGTAGATTTAATTTAATAATTGTTCTTATTACTACCTATACGCCAAAAATAGATATTTGATTAATGAATTTTTCATTTAACGATGAAGACACAAAGTTTTCCATTTACACGTTACCTAGTTAAAATTTTCCACAAAAAATCAATACCTTTTGTTTACCTACTTTTAAAGACTATGAAATGAAGACAAGATCAAAGGAAAACAATCATAAAATAATAAATACCTGCTTAAAACCTTAAAAATTACTTTCAGTTATACCTAGTTTAAACGTCACGTAAAATATCAACGGTAGGAACTCCGCCCACAAGCATCATTTTAATTGGCTTATTTTAACCTCATAACGGAATCCGGCGCTGGATGTATTCTTGCTGCTGCCCTACTGGAAGGCATAGAACATAGAAAGTAAGGTGCGTTCGGTTTTACATCCCACAAATGAGACGGACTTTTGGTCACGTGATCTCAGATTTGTCATAGCAAATCAATAAAGAAATAATAATAATAGAAGAAGAAAACGCGGTTATCTTCCAGTTTAACCATCCGCTAAAAATTCTCTGCGCATGTACAAAAATATTCGAAATTTACAGCGGGAGAGCCGCACAGTGTTGTCAGTTCAAACATTTTTTCCTGAAAGCGAATAGTTTAGTTTTGATTTAGTAAATTTGAATATAAAAAAACGCACGTTAATAAGGAGCGTTACTGCTAAAATTCATAAGTAATAATTAAGATGCTAAGAACAGCAGTTGAAAATATGAATAATAACGTAGGTAGGTACTTCCCTTCGTTATTTCGAATTAAATATATTGTAATATGCGAATATAAAAATCTCACGTTTTCATGGTATTCTGTGATTTTAATTTATTATGAATTTAAATTAATGAATATAAACTACCACAATAAATGCAGTAGAAACTATAAGGAAAAACATTTTAAATAAGGCATATTATTTTTACATGCATATAAAATTTAAATCCAAAATCAACCCTATAATTGAATCTGCAAATTAACTTTATCTGCAAAATGTAGATATGTACGTTCAACATGCATTATTTCATAGATTTACTTAACTCGATTACATAACTTAAGTTACGCAATCTGTTAAATAATATCTATAATTTTCGTCTTTCCAATGTTTATTCACTCACTTTATTTATTCATAAATATGTGGCAACGCAGCTCGAGATTTAAAGTTTGCCGCTCCTTATCAACCAATAAAGTTATCCTTGATACTTCAAATTTTGTACATGCGCAGAGAATTTTTAGCGGATGGTTAAACTGGAAGATAACCGAAAACGCTATTAAATTAGGTAAAAGAGGCGATACATAACGCCAACCCATGATAAAACTAAACATACGGTATGATAATGATATCTAGCGGTTCAAAACTCGTCCGATCTGCGCATGTGACGTCACCTTGTGATAACATTAACTCGAAAACTTACAAATGTTATTGTATTGTGTGCTTTAATTAAGAAATTTTTTGGTTTTGTCTTTATACACCTGATGATGGCCATGGCCAAAACGTTGTAATGCCAATGTTAATATAAATAAATATATATTTTGACCGATTCCTAGGAGAAAATTTTAAATTGTTTTATTTAATGTACGGTCAGGAAAATTCCAATAAGTCTAGGAGGAATCGGCGCATCGGCGCAGAAAACTATTCCACCTCAATTTTTTTATGCGATCCTCTTCAAATTACCCTCCTAATGATATAAATGCATGTTGCCATGGTGCAACCCGGTGCCATATTGTTTAAACCGAAATTGTTTAAACAATTAAAAGTAATTGTTATTTTTCAACCGGACAAATTTTTTTTATATTCTTCATTGAAATACCAATAGAAAAGGTCCTATGACTTTTAACGATAAAGTTAATATTTTTAAAGATATGAATTTTTAAAATTCGAAAAATCTCAAATTTGGGTACTTTCGACCCATGAAAAATATATTAAAAAAAACATAATGTCTAAGTAATATTTTTTTTTTAATTCTCTATACAATTGTTAATAATATTGTGCAGAGAGATTTAAAAAAATTTCATTGTTTATATCTTTTTTTTAATTGTTAATTCCGCGCGCTCACAAGTATGCGTCGCTTACCTTTAAGTATCGCTGTCTCTCTCTGACTCATGCGTTGCATCGGCCTCTCTGTGTCTTGAATCATTAATTATCATTTATCTTAAAAACTATCAACTTTATCAAGATTGTTAAAGAGAGCAATGTTATTAGATAATAATTAAATTGTCTACAATTTGTTTTTAATACATTTTTTTCTTAAATCAATTTGTCAAAAGTTCTTTAAGCATAAATCGGAGCATTTCATTAAAATTACTTTTTTATCATATTATATTACTTTTTGCTATTAAACGTTATTATTTATACAAAGAGTAACCTTGAAGGAATAAAAAATAAAAGAAAGAATTTTTTTCTTACTCAGACACACTATGATACATATACATAAAATTATTTTTATTCAATTTATTTGAATGTTTTTTCTAAATACCCAATATATTTTTATTATTTATAAATAATTGTGATTTCAAAAATGTTCAAATACCATTATATCTTATTATTGTTGATATAAATGCAAAAATTACTATGGTAATAACAAAAAAATAATATAAACTGATAAAAGTATATAATTTTAATGACATGCTTAACTTTTGAAAAATTGATTTCAGAAAAAAATTTATTAAAAACAAATTGTAGGCAATTTAATTATTATCTAATAACATTGCTCTCTTTAACAATCTTGATAAAGTTGATAGTTTTTAAGATAAATGATAATTAATGATTCAAGACACAGAGAGGCCGATGCAACGCATGAGTCAGAGAGAGACAGCGATACTTAAAGGTAAGCGACGCATACTTGTGAGCGCGCGGAATTAACAATTAAAAAAAAGATATAAACAATGAAATTTTTTTAAATCTCTTTGCACAATATTATTAACAATTGTATAGAGAATTAAAAAAAAATATTACTTAGACATTATGTTTTTTTTTAATATATTTTTCATGGGTCGAAAGTACCCAAATTTGAGATTTTTCGAATTTTAAAAATTCATATCTTTAAAAATATTAACTTTATCGTTAAAAGTCATAGGACCTTTTCTATTGGTATTTCAATGAAGAATATAAAAAAAATTTGTCCGGTTGAAAAATAACAATTACTTTTAATTGTTTAAACAATTTCGGTTTAAACAATATGGCACCGGGTTGCACCATGGCAACATGCATTTATATCATTAGGAGGGCAATTTGAAAAGGATCACATAAAAAATTGAGGTGGAATAGTTTTCTGTACTCATGCGCCGATTCCTCTTCTACTATAAGTTTATTTATCTATAATACAATCATTCTATCATACAACTAAAAATATGATTTAATAATATCATGATACTGTTTCTATTAACTTTTTTTCCCTATTATTAATGCGTTCTTCCGTACGAGATGCACTTTTTTTCTTTATTAAGATTTTGAGGTTTGCTTGGTAAAGGTAGGTTTTTTGATGGAATAGCTCCCTTTTTTAGGGGTCGGTATTTTTTTGTTATCGTTTTTTTTGTTATATGTTTTGTTATTTTTATGTTTCGGTATTTTCTATTAAGAGAAACAGAAGAAGTGAAAATAGAAGTTGTTGTTATTGACATTTGAAATACAAGCAAATACAAGTCACCACAAAGGGCACGAACATTTAGGAAACTACGAAAGTGGGTCTATACTTCATAATATTCTGTTGCAGTTGATAGATTTAAGATGTTATTTTATTACCATAAAAATTAATGTGTAAATATTAATAATGTTTATATTCATTTAATTATAGTAGTACAATTTCCTTGTATATTAACAAAAATTTACAATAAAGGAATAAAGTACCTACCAGCAGCAACAAGATTTATACTGGGATCCATTGCAAATTGCGACCCATGGAATTTTGTCACGATTTCTTATTGTTATTATTTAACCAAATTATTTTTAAGTGATCTAAATTTACACAGTTAATTTGCCAATGCTATTCCTCAAAAAGACCACTAATTATGCTATGGTTCAATAAGTTTTAAAAACTGTAAATGCAATTAAAGATAAGAGTAGGTATATAAAAATATTTAAAATTGTTTGTATTTAAATATATAATCATAGGCAAAATTACAAATTTTCTCTTGCATATTTGCATAAAATTACAGTGTTATAATGAACTATTAAATTGTTTGTACTTTATTATTCTGTGAGATTGCACTGTATATATAAATATTCCGGTGGTTTTCCCTGTATTTTTAAACAGGCGTTTTTAAAGGTCATATTTTTCAAAATTTTCTCAGACCTAGCTCCCTCTCCCCAAAATGTCTTGCTGGATCCGCCCCTACCTGGGAAACAAAATAAAACTAGTTGTTGCGTATGGATTGAAGGAACAGCAGGAAGAGGAGCTCTTGTCTCTTAAGACACTCAATAACCTTACCTAATACCTAATGCCTAATAGGCATATGTACTTACATCAAAGGATCTTTAGGAAATCTATAAAAAAAAAACTTTTTTTTATGAAATTGATTGTGGTAACCTTTACTTTGTGGAAGTCCATATTACTAAGAACTGAATTACTGAACGGTTGAACTAAACTTACAGCTGTTTCGCTAAAAACTGGCATCGTCAGATTGACATATAGATATGATTTACTTTCACAGTTCGTTGCAGCACGAACTACACCTGCTTTAACTTTATTGTTTATCTTGTCACTCATAAATTAAAAAAAAAACTCACAAACACGCCACTGCTTAAACGACTAAACCGAAGTAGAATATACGCCGTTCTTGCTCAATTTGGCAGGTTTCTAAACCGGAATGGCGAAATGCGAACAACTCATGCGCGAAGGTGAGATGCACTACTGGTTGTTTTAGTATACTGTGACACAAGTTTGCTTCTAAAATAAGTTGTATCAGGTTGTACTCATCATTCTAAAGGTTTCAGTCCTTATATTTTACTCAGTGACAGGTTCTTCGTTTACGTTGATTCGACTCAAAATATTTTCACCGTTTATAGTCTATATAGAAAGGACAAGGAGTAATAAATCATTCATTTAAGTAGATTTCATAGACGTACCAAAATATATGTTAAGAGGGTATACCGTAAGGTCATTTTGTACTGAACGAATGAGTTGCAGCTATGCTAAAAGAATATACGATTTAGGTCAGAGGTAACGGAAGTACTAATTTTAATAAAAAAAAGTGATAGAGGTACATAAATTTTAGTAAGTTTGATAAAGAAAGGCAACACACTTTATTCATAATAGAAAACAAACCAATCTGTAACAATAATTATTTTATATATTTTTGTTCTTTTTGTAAGAAGATTAATTCAAACTTTGAATATTGTCACAAATAAACTACAATGAAATATATTTTTAAAAAATTAATTAAAGTCAAGATAGCAAGATATCGTTACAATTTTTATTAAATTCAAAGAAGCAAAATGAATATTTTTTATTTGTATTACTTCTATGTGTAGCGTTAGGGGAATTTTTCTCAGAAATTTTAAATGGCAAGTGGCCTACTGTAATCGGCTTAATACGATTACACCTATTTACAGATTATTCGATTATTGAGAGGGATTTTCCAAACAACCCAGTTTTCTTAGAAACATTATCGGGAATATTATTTTAAAAGAAAGTAGGTACATTAAATCAGTACTTAGTATTAGTTCTTTGAGTAAAGTTGTATGAAGTTGTATGGTTTTCATAATATTGTAAACAGTTGGAAAATATTTTAAACTTTTTTTGATTGTTAATTGTGCAAGTACCAAACAATGTCGATAAGCCAAGGACCATTTAAGCGACCAAAAACAGGTCCATTATCTTTAAATGAAAAAAACTCTGATATTGAATTGTTATATTATCATTGAAAAACAAGGATCCAAGTGCAAGTGTTGATGATATTGTGGAATTAACGGCTGCTATAAAGAAAGCAAGAATGGAACTCTTCAACCCCCTAAAACTCCTTCAGGCCGAAAACCAATTGAGATCGATGAGTCATTAAAACAAAGACTAAGGCGTAAAGTCCATGGATTTTACTTACGAAAGGAAATTCCAACACTTGACAAAATTATGACATCAGTGCAAGAAGATACGGACTATACAAAATTCTCCAGAATGACATTATGCAAACTTTTGAAAGATGTGGGTTTCAGATATACAAAACATAATAGAAAATCTCTCTTGATAGATAAACCGGAAATAGTTTTTTGGAGAAGAGACTATTTAAGAAGCATTTGACATGCCAGAGAACAAAATTTGAAAATCTTCTACTTAGACGAAACATGGATAAATGCTGGATATACAGTTTCCAAATCTTGGCAAGATGAAAACATTGAAAGCGGAAGGCAGGCATTCGTGGAAGGTTTGCAGCCACCATCTGGAAAAGGAAAAAGACTTATCATTGTCCATGTTGGAAGTTCTGAAGGTTTTGTTGATGGTGGATTATTAACTTTTATTTCAAAACGCACGGGGGACTATCACGAATATATGAATGGGGATGTCTTCGAGGAATGGTTTGTTCAAATGTTGGATCTGATTTCAAAAGGGGCTGTTATTGTTATGGACAACGCAAGTTACCAATTACGGTTACGAGAAGCATTGCCCACAAGTCGTTGGCGTAAAGCAGAGCTTTTGGAGTGGCTTATTTCGAAAAATATTAAATTTCCAAAAGATCAACTAAGGAAAGAATTGCAAAAATGAACAAGTATAAATACAAAACCTACATTGTAGAAGAAATGGCTTCTTCTCGTGGTATATCAGTTCTTCGACTTCCCCCTTATCATTGTGAACTTAATCCCATAGAATTAATATGGGCTCAGGTAAAGGGGGAAGTTGGAAAAAAATACTACTTTTAAAATAAACGATGTTGTGAAATTGTTTGAGAGTGCTGTAAGTCATGTTAGTAACGAAAATTGGACAAACTGTATCGAGCATATTATCAAAGTAGAGGCAAAAATGTGGAAAATTGACAATATTTGTGATGATTTAATCGACCCTATTATCATTTATGTCAACAACGATTCTTCCTCTTCCGAGTCGGATATAGAATAAAATGTAAGTAATAAATGTATTCTAATAATTATTTCTTTTCATTTTTAATTATATTATAATTTAAAACGTATTTTTTCCCAAAATACACACCACTGCATTGCGTTATTGCTTATCTGCTAATCCTTTAACAATGAAGAAATCCTAAACTTTGCTACAACTGAAACAAATACGGGATCGATCTACCTGGTTTTTAGATTTACGGAAGAAATGTAATTTAAAGTAACAGATTTATCAAAAATTTCATGGTGCTCCCCAAGGGCGTAGCCAGGATTCTATATAGGGGGGGCAGATGAAATAAATTCTAGACTACACCAACGGACGTTCCGAGCGAAGTACTAAGCTAAGATTTACTGTTGATGACTGATGAGATATGAGGATGAGCATTGGCTACTGAATCCAGTTGCCCCCTCTCTCATCCTGCATACGACTCTGCTCCTGCGACGAGTTTTTTAAAAGTAATTCCGTTTCTTTTTTAGGTTTGACTTAGCGTTATTAGTGACATTGCTTAGAGGAAGAAATTAGGTATGTAAATTTTTTTTATGTGATCACAAGCTCGTTAGACTCTTAGGTCTTATAGGCAGCGTAGCGAGCAAGCGAGCTGTGAAGTTCGTGAGCATATTACAGTTTACCAGCTAGCGATCGCTCTTCTAGGGGGGGGCCGCTGCCCCCCTCTGCCCGTACCTCGCTACGCCCATGGTGCTCCCTGTAAAGGTTTTGCATACTTAATTAGGGTTTATTACTCCTCGTACTTTTTGTACATACTATAATGGTGCAATAAAATTTCTTTCTTTTTTAATCGATTATTATAGTTTTTAGGTTTAAGTGACCTTTATGGGCAGTATTTTTTTAAATCTTGTGCAGAGAAATAATTCATTGGAAAACAAGGTAGGTATGCATTTATTTTATTAGATTTTTAACAGAAAAAAAAATGTTGTTTTTAATAGCTTATAAAATCTGATAAAAAATTATACTATCTCTACTGAAGTTTTTTTGTTAAATAATTTTCAATTTCTATTATTATAGCAAAGACGAGGAAACGTATGGGAAGTTATTCATAGTACATAAAGTATTTCCATGAGGAATTTGCAGAAAAGAGTGGCCAACAGTTTTCAGTCAGCTAGAAACGTATAACAAACATTCAATTTTTAATGGGTCCGTTAAACAGTTTGAAGAGAAAATAATTCCAAAAATGATTTATCCTTCGCATGGGCCATCATACGGAACAATAACAATAAATGTGTCGGATTTTGTCAATTTTTACTTTAAGCTTCCAGTGCATCGTTGCAAGTTAGATCTACATAACTATTTGTAGGTTCTTTGATTTACAACAAAAATGTTTGGATAAACAAATTTTCAACAGTAAGCAGATTTGAGGCCAATAGAATTTATTACGTTTGACATTTTATTTATTGTGCTATGTAGGTACTTGGGTACTTGTTAGGAAATCATTACAACAAATTCATAACCGTCTTATTATAGGAACCCTAAATCTATATTTTTATTTATCTTCAGAATTATATTTTGTATTCTAAATATGTCACAAATTCCTACATGTAAACACTGAGGAAGTAAAAAGATTACATTACATATATCAAGTCCAAAATAGTCTACGTTTATGTAAAATCTGCTACACGCAAAGAAGTATTTTAATAATTAATTTGAAATAATTGTTTATGAAATGGCAGTGTGAAAATATAATCATCATTATATTTTTTATATATTTTTAAAAATATGTAAACATGTAAAATAAATTTCAATTATTTCTAGCGAATTTATGTGTGCAGATTAGAGTTACATTTTTTACCTTAAATAATTAATACAAAAATAGTCGTCAAAATAAGATATAGCTTCATACCTTTAATCTATTCTACACTTATATATTTTAATATATTAATTTTTTATTCTAAATCACATATAATGTTATAATATTATATATATTCACAGGGTTGTTGTTTTTGATGGCACATGGGGTTACCCTCAATGGTCTATCAAATGAAAATATCCTCGGCTTTAGATGACTTAATTCCGGTAATATCCGGAAGTTGATTTCAAATTAGTTATTTTAAATGAAACACCCTATATACATAATTTAAACTTTGTATATATTTTTAATTTCAAATAAATGTTTACGACAAGGTAAGATACCTAGGTCTCATGGTTTTCAAGATAATTATTTCATAAAAAAATTGTGTTTCAATGTTATTTATTAGAAACTCCTTATTTATATGCACTTAAATCCGGGAAAATCTAAGGGAAATGAAGATTGAAAATTGAAGATATGAAGCTATTTTAATCTACAACCAACATCAAGTATCCCATTTTAATATTGTGTGGGGTTGTGAATATTTATATATTATGCCCTTATAGATAACAAATAAAAATTACCCCTTTCTCATATTTGTGTAATGGAAGTTTAAAGACAAAACTAACTTCACCGATTTTCTGATAAACTGTCACAAACTTTCATTATAGATTGTTGTTTTTTAGTGTGAGTAATATGTCTGTGATTTTCAGAGGCAAATTTCTTGAAAAAAAAAAATTAAAATTTCTCTGAAAATTAACAGCACATAGTCAAAAAAACCAAAAAGTATGAATTGCAAGGGTATTGAAATAAAAACAAATAAAAACTTTAAACTTTTTATTGTCATAAATTGAAAAGAACTGCAATTTTTATCTTAAAAATCAAATGCAATATTTTTAAATGAAACAAATAATATAAACATAATATCATTGTAAAAATAGACATAGTAGGACAACCCAATGCTTTATTTGCTTTTATACAAATTGGGACCACCGCCAGATGTCGGTTAAGACTTGGTCCCATTTTATAAACAATGTTTATTTATACTGCTTGTGTAAAAAACCCAAGAAACCCCACCCCCCAATGAGACCCCACAAGAAAGAAATACAGGGAAAACTACAAAAATAAATTTCATTACTTACGCAAAAAAAGCTAGCTAGCTCACCCAGTATGATTCATTTATAAATAAAGAATATTTTAAATTTTTTATATCCATTTCAAGGCACGAAGCAATGGAAATTTCACAAATATTTTTTTTATCCTGGCAGAACCTTTAAACACATATATAATAAAGTAGGCCAAAAATAATAAAATAGTCGATTTGGCAGTTTCAGAAATCAAAAACAGAATACAATGTTGCTAAAATGATGAGAAAGGTAAATTTTTGATAACCAAGAAATCGTGTCTTTCTAAAAGCAAATGAAATCGAGAAGGGGAAAAGTAGGTACCATCTCAAAAACCCAATGTCCGACACCAGGTAGACCAATTAGAATAATAATAGCACTAAGTCGGCCACCAATTAAAATCCGTTACCTAAGTACGACTATATAAAGTCAGGAAAAGGTTGGATCAAGGAATCAGGAATGAACAGGGCTAGCATAAAAAGTGTCTGATTGAGTGGTGTCTGAGCAGTGAATATTGTCGTTTATTCTCAAGTGTAGCTTGAATAGGGTAAATCCATACGCCGCGCCGGCTTGATTTTGAGTCTAGCTAGCAATCGAGTGCGTGAGTTCCGAAGACAAAAGCCAGCAAAGGTATCATAAGATTTTTTCCGAGTTGCTGGATTTTTGTACGATCAGTATTTCTTTCTTGCTGGAGTATATGTTGGTATTACTTGGAGAAATGGTATCCCAAAAGCCTTTTTTTGTTATACATGAATTATATTTCTGGGGTGATTGCGTTTTATAGCATTTGTAATTTTACCCTTTACATATATAGTTTTATGGGACAGGGCAAAATGTAGACAATGCTAAATATGAAAGGTTGACAGTTGGCAGGGCGATGACAGGCCGTGGCTAGAGGATGACAGTGGTCACAAGGTCTTGAGATAAGTTGTTTATTATCGCACTTTTATACAGTGATTAATAAAGTTATAGTAACTAATTTTATTGTCCTGTGACACACCAAAATTTCGCCACGTATAATTCGAAAAATTTGCACCAAAATAGTATAGCAATAAATCAGCTGGACCAGTCAAAGTTTGGTTTTAGTTCTTTAGACTCTCACCCTTTACAGAGCCCTACACCCCTACTGCGTACTAATTCCTCTTCTTTCACTGCTGATACATAAGACCTTCCATCAACAAAAACTGCGAAGGCCTTTAGGTACTCGGCTAAAGCTGAAATAGGAGTTTAGGCCCTTCAAGGTAATTAAAGTAATTAATTTTGTTTTAAAAGTATTGACGGGTTATTACATTGAGTAACAATAACACTCATTAGTAACGTAAACTATTACATAGAAATGACTTCCGAATATTACACTACCTGGTAGATATAGCGCGGTGGGCCAAAAACTGTATTCGCTCTGTTTTCTATGGGGGTAATACCAATTTTTGTACTCTTGTTAGCGCGCGTTGTTCGGTCGTCGGCTGCGCGCTTTGAGATAAATGAGCGACCATTTTGTTGTACAGGGCCGTGCATAAATAGCTCCATATACGGTAATGTTATAAGTGAAATTCTCGACGACCGCCGGACGGTCGTACTCTAACTATCGACGTCGTGATTTAGAGTACGGACGCCCGACGACCGCTCAATGTCGTGCATAAATGGACACATTTACGCCAATTCATTTTTATTACGACCGTCGCATGACGCCATGCATAAAAGGAGCCTAACGCGCGCTGAACGCCGTGCAAAGCGCGGTGTGTGTACACAACCAATGCACGCTTAACGCAACGCCGAGCGTCCAGTATGTACTCGCTCTTATAAAAGCGGCGATATAACGTCAAAAATTTATTTACCAACTGAAAAAACTTCAGATATTGAAAAAGATATAAATAAACAATTAAACTTGAGTAAAAAATGTCTTTTATATACCAACCGTGTGTCCTTCGCGGAACTGATAATAAGTTGACTAAAGGTCGGGTAACCGAAGGTGGGAAACAATAGAAAAATTAGCTTATTTTTATTTATTGCTCTAAAAAGGTGGTCAATTTTAAATGGATATATTTTAAGTTGGATAGAATCCGTTATATAGGTACATACCTTACCTAAATATTGCCAATTTATAACTTTTTTGGGATTATTAATTATTTAGAAAATTTGGGATATTTTACAGTTAATTTTATTATGTAGGAAGTATTATTTGAAGTGTAGAGTTGCCCCTTTTAAATAAATACAATTATTATAATTAGTAAATGTTTATGAGATCGTAAAATGGATTATTATAACGTTTTACAATATTATAGTGGATAAATAAATACTAATAATTTTGGTCTTGACCAAAATAATGGAACAAAGTTTTAGAAAAGGGCCTTTTAAAACACTTATGTCTGATTAGAATATTTATTTTGAAATATGTTTAAATACTTGCAGGTAGGTTACATTTGAATCCAACTTTAAAAAGGTTACAGTTTTAACTAGCAGACAAAAACAAATGTGATCTTTTTAAATATTATGAGAACTAAAGGCAGCTGCACGATTGCCCGGGAACGAGAAAGTTGGTAAAGTTTTAAAATTGCCGTTACCGTTGCATTCCCGGAGCCAATCACGGCAGAGATATATAATGCTCATAGAGCACTTTTATGATAATGCTATTAGCTGAGCAATTTTTTGAGGTTGGATGCAAACATATCGTTCAATATCTCCTTTTGTGTGTTTTGCGTCTTCAAAGATTAGAGGTGAACTTGTAGGTAATAAGTTTTGCCATTTTTAGCGAAGTTATAAATGACGAAGAATTAATAAACCTGGTGTATAGTAGTTTTCACAATAAATGGTATTGACTGAAGAATTATAATAAAATCAATTAGACCATTAAGTTGTAAAATCCGAGATGCACATCATAAATGTAAAAGGACCTGATTCAGGTAATTTTGTTTCTCAGAGAGGGATTGTACATGTACAGTGTTCTCACTTATACAATCTTTCAGAGTATAAAAATGCTCTTTGAGTGTTATATATCTCTGAGGTGTTTGGCTCAGGGAATGCAACGGTAATGGGAATTTTAAAACTTAACTCACTTTCTAGTTCTCGTTCCCGGGCATCTTGTACATGCGGGTACAATAAAATAATGTGTATTTTAACGTTTTTCCCATTGTCGTTGCAATTGTGCAGCTGCCTTAATAGATTAGTAAAATTAGGATTTGATTATGCAATTAAAGCAAGATAGACGAATTTTCTGTCGGTGTTGGTGGTATCTGAGTTAGTTAATTAACTGAGAAGGGGGATGAAAAATTGTGAATTTTGGTATAACCTTCTGTGGCAGGATTGCCAATTCAACAAAACAATAAAAAAAAGAAGAAAATCCCCCAAGAAGTAAAAAAACTAAAAGTTGCCAATATTATAAAACAAATAATGATGACATGATGGCAAGTTTAAGAAATTGTTTAAATGTATTGTAAAAAATATTTCTAGAAATATTATTTTCATTAACTATGAACTAATTTCTAATTACCGAAACTAATTTACAAAACCATTTTCTTAACACTACAAATTTTCCACTACCTATATTTTAAAACAAAATATTATAAGGAAAAAGACGAAATAGTTTATGAATATTAACATTGAATTTAGTATGTGAAAAATTGTTAAAAAGTAAGAAAATTTGTATTTACTAATTCAATTAAATATCATATCCAATAAAAGAAATCATTTAAACTTTTAAGTGCAAACAGCTGTTTCGATATTACTATGATTATCTTAACATTTTAATATAAATCATCTAAAAACAACGCAGTATACATATGCGTATACTCTTGGTAAAACTGCATCGAAAATCAATTTGGGTAATAAATAAATTTATCGACCAGCCCCTATGTTCGTGATGATAAAAAACTTAAACTTACTTTGCCTATTTACTCTATTCGTCACCAGGTCACCACGTTAAGGGCATATATAGTGGTTCAAAGGGTTGCCTACCATGTCTATACAATGATAATACTAAATAGGTGCTAAACACATTTTTGTTGTTTCTTATAGTTTTAGTTTACATTTTATTGAATCCGCCAAATTAAGTGGACCTTACGTTAGTTTTTGAATGAAATTTTAGAATTAAATTTTTATAACTTTAAATGATATAAAATAACAAAACTGAATGTAGGTATAAAGGCTTTAATTTATCTGGAATAAAAAAAACTTATTGTATAATTTAAACAAATCACTAAACCACCATTAATAAAATAAATTTTACAAAAAATGTCCCATCAGTAAATACTGTATATAATTTATCTAATAGTTTAAATGTTATTGAATAAATTATGAAAAATGTTTTTATAACTTACCTGAAACAAGTGCATCCAGATTGACGAAATAGCGAAAACGTATTGCAACATTTTAATAAATTTAAAAATGCATAGCAGCTTAATTTTTTTTCAAAAGTATATATATTTTTCATTTATCTCAATCTACTGTAAAATACTTGAGTTGGTTGAGAAAACTGATATCACAATTGAGGATCAAACATGCAAAATCTGATAAATCCTCTTTGGTTCAATTCTGAGTTTAGAGTAGGTTATAATAGTTTTTAACAAGTAGGGAGTTACTAGATTTAAAAATTAACATGTTCATATCAGCGGTTGCCCAGGTTTTATTCCCAACAGATAAGTTGAGTATCTATACCCTAAGCTTATTATGTGATGGTTGTGAGCGATTAAAATAAAAAGTCATATGCATCATCACATATCCAGTACGCGGGCACTGTCAAATCCTTTGATGATATCCATTCAAAGTTTGGTACAATTAAAGCTTTGGACCATGATTATAAGCTCTACGACACAAAAACTGCACTTCAAATCGATGAATATTCTAATACAAAAGAATAATTTCCAACAAAGACCTTACATGGTACAAAGCCATTCTTCAACATGCTGCAAAAGGCGACGAGGGGGATAAAAGGGCAGAGGGGTATACTATATTCTTGGTTTTACCTACAAACGTATAAGTTTTTATAAAATGTTTTTAATTACTTTTAAAAGAAATATTTCTGAAAGTTCATATAGAAACCCAAAAAAAGATATTATTATTCCTATACAGAATATGGGCTGCACTCTATCCTCTAGTTCTCCAAAACAAGGAGAACTCTCTATAAACCTGTCTATAGAATGTTGATACCTGGATTCATTCTAAAATATTTACTGCTCTACGCCAAATTTTCTTATTTTCACACATCAACTTCCACATAGTTCGTTCTAATAATTAAAATATATTTTAAACTTTCTTTTTCAACCTCTTTTATTACATTAACTTCCAATTTCACATTAAAATACTCATAATATCTATATATAAATTGTTTAAATGCTGCAGTCTGCATATAGAGGTGAGTCTCCACATTGTATTATATTTTGTAATATTTGTTTATGTTTTCACATTGATTTTGTTTGTTCTATATATGTTAAAATACTATATTGACTTTTATACTAACTATCATTTTCTATTACATGTTATATTTTATCTTATATGATTTGACTTTTGTATATGTTATATTTTGTCTTTTATATATTTGACTTTGTATTTCATCTCTGAGACATATTGTGTTCTTCTCTTAAAGCCTGAAGATGGTCTTGTGACCGAAACATGTCGCTGTTGTAATATTTCATTAAATTTCATACTGCGGGTTGACTTTGAGTTTTATTACTACTATTTGTACTATCCACATTTGAGTTATGGATAACCTCTACAATTTATAAATAAAATTGCAATACAGTATGTTTAAAAAAAGTTATGCCAGGTCTCAAACTATAGGGCTCCCCCATCAAGGGGGAAAAACAAAATTATTAAAATCTGTTTATACATTTTTTATTGTCAGATGTTAAACTTTAAACGCATTTTAAGACAAACGAGTTTTAAATCTTATTACAGTGTATGTAAAGACTAATGGCTGACATGCGCTGGCTTTGTGGCACACAATCTCTATAAGTTGGGTTCCACAATGCTGATGGCGACTCTGAGTTATTTTTCTGATTGAAGCATATTTCGACTTTTAGATTTTAACGAAGCAACAGCAGAAAATCCTCTTTCACAATGATAGGACGTGGGTAAAATTAACAAAATCGTTTTCGTTTTGGCTTTAAAACCGAGAAGTCATTTGTTGCTGTTCCTCTTCTTCTTCCATTGATAAGCCATTAGGTTTACTGTCAAATGGATTCCCTTAATATTACAATATTGTGATACTCTTCTAGTGGCGCCGTACTCACCTGATTTAGCACCCTGTGACTTTTTCCTGTTTCCGAAGATCAAATCTGCCTTAAAAGGAACCCGGTTCGAGATCCAAAATCGGCGGAACTCCTAAATGCTTTTACAAAAGAAGACTTCCTGCATTGCTTTGGCCAATGGAACGGTGTGTGGCGAGGGAAGGGAAGCATTCGATTGTAGAATAATGTTTAAAATGAAACTCTTTTTCATAAGCAGTCTCGTTATTTAATAGCCAGACCTCGAACCTCGAAATTAAGATTAATAGTTGTATTATTGTAAATTACATTTTCTTGGTATGTTGTCATTTATTAAAAGTTAACTAATTTTTTTTATAAATTCACTCTTAAAATTTAAATCATATCACAAATTTACACTCAACGCTTAATATTATTACAAACAAATGGCATAATATTGAAAACTGCTTTTTTAGGCGGTAACCATAAGATGTAGTCACCTCGTCTTTTATTTCTATTAGATGTTTTTGTTAATTTACTCAGATTGATGACATCTGGATTTATATTCATCTGCTCTTGCATGTTTGCTCCTCAACTTAGATATTTATCCTAGGAAGTTGTGGTTATAAGATAAAAAAAAGCGCTGAGCGGTGAGACATAAGCAACTCCACTAGTTGAATTCTACTAAAAACGATCAGAAAGTAACAAAGTACATTTATATATTATTATGTTATTATTTATCCAATGAACAATCCACGTTTCTAAAAACGAATCATCATCAAGTACTTTCCTCATTAAGTTTATTATCACAAAAATTGGAAAACATATTTTTGGTAATTACTAGGTGTTTCCAAAGTCGCGCTCTATACACCGCTTTTCGATCCTTCATTATTATTTGTGAACCACTGATTACACTGGTTAACAAAAAAAAAAGAAATTATTTGTTTCCTGTTATTTTTTTGTTTCTCTATAAAACTGACGAGTATTTTTTTGAGAAGGCAATATATTTTAGTTACAGCTGATCTTTATTTACTATTTTTATTTAAAATTTCTTTTTTTATTGGACGCTAAAATATATATTCTTGTTGTTTTAGATATGACTTCGACAACAGGATATTCTGTGTTAAATTTAATTTTTTTTGGCTATAATTTGTAGCAAATATTTATTTCAAAAATATTCAAAACTTTGTGAAAACTGCATATCATCAATACCTTAAAATTGCATAACCAGGACAAGCCATGGGTTTTCCATATTTAAGAAATGTGTGGTATGTTTTTGATCCAGTGAACCATGACTTGACAAGAACCTCGAAACCATCATGACGACTGCTACTTCTGCGTTGTGAAAATAAACGGAATTAACCCTAGAAATCGAAGCAATTGGTCATATCCTAACGTGTATTCTGCTGAACGACCTCAATTAAGAGAACCAGAAGTACAACCCAACAAATCTCTGAATCCGATGGACCATGGACCAACCTAGTGATTGGTGTCTTTTCATAGACAGCAGCAAAAACGTGTGTTTGCTTCATAACGGTAACAAGTATGGATCGGCCAACGTTAAAAGCAGAATAAGTAAGTGATTTTAAGGGTATAGAAAATATTAAGTATCAAGAACATAATTGGACCATCTGCAAGCTAGTATTTTTGATGGACCAACTCGTAATATCAATAAATGGAGATTAATTCATAGCTTGGAATTAATTTGTTTTGGTTTCTATTTTTTCTTAAGCAAAATAAAGTCTGACGGTCGTGTTGGGTACATGCCATGGAATTTGCAGGAGCTAGGGTGAAACATGATTCTGCAATTACATTTAGACATATTTCCACAAAATCTGGGTTACTTTAGTGAGGGACCTTAATGAATCAAACCAACTAATTGCTCGAGCTGAACAGGTTAATAATGGTGATTTTAATAAGGAGCAGGATGAAAGATTTCTACAGGATTTGTGGATAATGGAATACCGTTTATCAGGAAAGGTGGGACTGACATACAAAAGGAGATTGTTGCAGTTTGCAATGAGATCTAGCTATTCATTCAAGGAAATCTTATAAACGATAATTTGACGTTGTTTTGAAGGAAATTTTGTAAACACAGTATTAGTTTTTTTGTATTTTTTATATAAAATAATTAAACTGTACGCAAATCTGTCAGAAATCTCCCAATACAAACGATTTTTAAAGGAAACGAGAATTATGTTAACCAGTGTTATATTCAGACAAGTGAGTTCTTGCAAGTATTTTTTAGTATTTTCGACGAAGTTCTTTAGGACTTGTGTTCCAAACATTGACTGAGAAGTTTAAGATAATAAATTATATTATGAGTTTACTAACTATAAAACTGTCGCAACAAGAATCAATCCACTAATAATTAATAAATTTAGATAAAAATGAGGGAAACCCCTCTTTAAAATCTAATTTTGAAAGAACTCAAACTTCAATCAATAATTCAATGAAAGTAAGTGACAGAAGGGAAAAAGAGCATGTATGGTCGCGAATTTGGCAACAGCCTGGGATAAAATAAAAAATAAAACAATCCACAAATAAAAACTTATTCTCTTAACAATGCAATAATATGAACAGAAGTGTACATTTTAATTTTTTATTCTTATATGTTATATAAATATATACAATGGTATGACATTATGTTTACATTAAATATCAGCCGATTTAGTTGCATAACAATAATTTTACAATATCTACATATTTAAGTACTAATTAATTATAACTTAACTTCTTCAAAAATAGAAAGCAACATGCATATTTAACCTACAATAAAAAGGCTGTTATCCAAGGCAAACGAGTGGGAAGGCTTTATAACAATTTAAACCTAACCTAATTTTTTTTTGTACAGTACCTCCAAACACCTTCGAACGACTTGAAGTGTTGAGTTGATTAGTCTCAACTACACATGACGAATATAACTGCATAACTTCTAGATAGTTCTTAATGTATACTCTATTTTATTATTCTGTACTCTTTAACTCTTGTTACGTTTTCACTGCCGGTGTCTCAAGTTTGCATCTTTTCCGTGGTCTGGGGTGTTCTTTCTGCAAATAGAATATTTTTTTATCAACAGAAAAGAAAAAACAAATATAATTCGTATCTCCTCACTTTTAGTACCAAATTAACAACTTTTTCCTACAAGTAAGAGAGTTTTCTACAGTAATTAAGTTGTAACTATTGAGACCTATTCCCTAGTACAACTAGCGGTTACAATTACGACGGAATTTGAATTGCCAAATGGATGGTTGTAATTACAAAGAGCAAGTAAACGAACAAATAATAATTAATAGAACATGGTTTGGTTTCTTGATTCATATCTCTTGATTTTATCCTATCTATTAAAACTTTTATTTTACTATAGTTGTGTTGCATTGTGTTTCTATATAAATCTTCTCCGGTGAAGTCAATTCGTCAATTAGGTATTTGAATTATAATTAATTTTTTGTAAATTGAACATACAGTAAAACATAAGGTTCATTTACATTTGGAAACTTTAGTGGCATAAAGTACAGGGTTTCTCATTATATTTTGACCCCCACTTATTTTTCTTAATTTCGGGAATACAAAAAAAGTTGTATTATTTTATTTTGGTATGAGGACTGACAGTTTATAATAAATTAATAATTTTTTCATTTTGAAATGTTGTAAAGATAAACAAATAAGAAAGCTAAAAATGAATTTAATTAACTATTCTTAATACCGTCAACTAAAAATATGCTTGACGTATGCAAGCATTTTAGAATGTTAGGATTTATGATATTGAGTAAAAGCAATAAATTGATGTATTTTGAAACATAAATATTTAACTTTTATCGGAGAAATCTAGTAAATCTAAAAGTTAACCTAAAACATTTATTTAGTAACGAAACTAAAAATAATTCCTGTATGCTATTGAATAGCGCCTATTATTAAGATGAAAATTTATTTTATCTATAAACTTTAATAAAAAATTAAATACAATTTGTGTAAAGAATGTTGTATAATGTAACAAACCCAAAAATAAGGTTTTTATACATTTTTATAAAGTCGATAGTAAGATATAAACTTAAATTTCAATTTTTAGCAAGTTGTATGGCCACCTCTACCGTCTATTATTGCTTAAAGTAGCATACAAATAATTTATCCTGGCTTGTGATACATTTTCCCATATGTGTGGTAGTAAAGTAAATTCCACCCTGTTTCGTTCAAATTTTATAGCAGGTAACACCTGGCTAAAGCGCCGGCCGACAATACGGGACAAAAGGGTCGTTTATTGGCCTTAAGAAGTCAGAACGGAATAAGTATGAATGTACTGTACCAAGATAAACGTAAATATTTACTCTGGGACCACAGAGTTAGCGCTGTTGTCAAAATTATTTAGAATTATAATATACAAATATGATATCCATGATTATAAATGTGTATTTACAAACACTGTTGAATTGAACACTACTATACAAAACTATTTTCTCTTAATTATAATTTGATCTTTATGTAAGATGTAACTATTACTTTTAAATATAATGTGTATAAATTTAGAAATAAAAAAGTCTAAACAATCAAAACAAAGTTTCGTTATGCTGGTCACAGGACTTTTAGATTTGTCTATCTCTATCCTAAGGCCTTTCTAGTCTTTATAAGCTCTTTGATCGATACCAAGTTGGACTACTTCTTGACTACTATTGTCACTTTAAGTTAATATAAAATACTTACTGGTCTGGGCTTTGGTCTGTATCACTTTCTTCAAGTTCCGTCTTATTACGCTTCTTTTCGTATATTATAATAATGGCACATAGAACGATAACTTCAGCACATATTCCTAAGAAAGGCCAAAGGGCAGCATATTTGTCTGAAAAAATATATGTTTCAGTCTTCAATAATAGTATATTGTGCAAAAAGTGGGGGAATTTGAATTTTTCTTACGAATAAGCAAAAAAGTTGCAAACACAACAGTGAGAAATGTAATTTCCGCACATGTTGCACACTAATCTTCTTCTACAACTGCAACAATTTATAGAATAAAAGTAACTTAATATTTATTAATATTGAAATAACATTAAAGTATCCTACTTCTTAACAATTAGGTAAACAATTTATTTATTTATAAAAATGGAATTGTAAATGGAATGTGTGTGTGAGTTTAGGATTGGCTTGGAAGCTAGTTTTTTAGCCACAGAATTATGTACAAATATATTTCAATTTTAAAACCCACTTTCAAAAGAAAGTTACATATCAGCTCATAAATATCTCTTCTGTCTAACGATAGCAGATAGGTAACGTTTAAGGGTGTCTGAATATTGAGATATGCCAGTTTTGCGTATGGCTGAGAAGTCTCGTTTTAGTGTTTGTTGCACTTGAAAAGAATATGATTTATGTCACATTGGGTAGAATTATCGCAGACACATAATCCAGAAGGAATTATATTTAACCTGGCTAAGTGAGCTGGAAATGTACCATGATTAGCTTTCAGACGCGTAATTGTAGAGAACTTTTTTGGCATTGTATATTCAAAAATATAGGGTAACGTGGGGTGAATAGAATAGTATTGACTTTTTGAGTGTTTAGCTATATCCTTCCATTTTTCTTCCCATTTTGCTAAAATGAGTTTTTGATAGAACGGAAATCCCCAATCCTCAAATGTGAAAATAGGGTAATATATTCCATTGTGGGTAGCATCTTTAGCAATTCGGTCGACCAGTTCGTTACCCTCAATTCCTGTGTGGCTTTTCACCCAAATGAATGTGATATCCTTGCTAAACATTTTTTTTATGGAACATAGAATGCCGTTTCTTTTGTGTTTAAACATATTGGAATTTAAGCTTTTAATCACCGACAACGAATCTGATAAGATTATTGCCTTATTTAAATTATGAAAACTTAGCCAATCTAAAGCTTAGTATCCATATTAATATTTATGGTAAATAAGTAGGTACTTAGGTAAAAATTTTTAAAAACCTGTATAATCTGACAGTTGTGACTATTTGAAGCTGATCAGTAGCCAACTAAAATTTTGTCATTTTTTGTTGACGCCATATAAATGTATTTGGTGTGGGCAAAGTGCCGTGAGAAAAGGTATTTCTCACAGTATGAGCAATACATGGTTTTGAAAAAGTAAGATATGAGAAATACGCTACTGTTCATAGCAGTTGGAGGAAAAAGAAGAAAAGTCTTGGCTCTCGTTTAAAATAAAGCTCAAGATGAATTGGCGACAGGTATTATTTGTATATACACCCAGAGCTGTCAGAAAAAAGTAACTAGTCTTAGATACCAAAAAGTAACTTAGATATCAAAAACTACTTTAGTTACCGAGGAGATACCAAAAATTATCTAAGAGGTGATACATATAAACATAAGAGAGTGGACAGTTAGGAGACGACTTTACGGTGCTGGAACGCTACTGGACAGGCACTTTCTCGTGCACACCGGATTGTTAGGTTGAATTTTGCACGAGAACACTTGACTTGGATAATAGCGAATTAGCCTATTGTTTTCTGAAGAATCGTGATTCTGTCTCACAGGATCAGATAGACGTTTAAAAGTGTGGCAACGATAAGGCGAGAGATATGCTCAAGCGTGTATTGCTGTATTGGTGCAAACAGAAATTTCTTAGTAAAGCGACCAATGAGAACTAACTATAACTGTCAATGTTTACTAATGTAAATGGTGGCTAGAAACAATCAACTAGATATATACCTAAAATCACTGCTAATGACATTTTTTCCCGCAAAATTAATTAAAAATATTTATTTTGCAAAAGTATGTACTCGGGAAGTGCTTAAATTACTTCAAATGTAAAAATATAGTAATTCTACAGGGTGAGTCATAACTATTGGAACATAGACTAAGGACAGGTTATTTGGACCAAAATATGGCTATTGGGCCAAATATGCCTTAATATAATGTTGCTGAGAAAAAAGATACAGGGTGTAAAAGTTAATTTTTGTTTTTCGTTTTTTGCTAATAGTTCTGCCCTCCTAATCCCTAAGGGCGTAACTCAAAAATGGCTAGTTGTGGGAATTAAGCGTTATATAGCTTCTGATTTCGCTATATTATGGATATACGTCTTTTTTTTACTAGTGTTTTAGAAGGCCTAGTACGATGAGATCCGGCCAAATTTGTTATTAAAGAAAACGACCAGGTTATTGGGGAGATAGTAAGAGTAAAATCCAAAATATGGCGAAAATTGAGATACGCCCTTTGGTCTTAGGACGGCAGAGTTTCCCTGTATATTTATAAATTGATATCAAAATTGGCTCAGAGGCATAATCCTAGACAAGAAATAGTATTTTATTTACAATTTTACGTTTTGTCATAGAGGGCGCCACGTGGATCATTCCTAATGATCAAATTGAGTCTAAACATTTCCTGATGAAATTTTTTAGTAATTTTTATTAGAAAATATGACGTAAACATCATTTTTACGTAAAATTGGTAGGTACTCTTGTTTAAACATGATAATTTCAACCGTTTTCGATAAAAACACAGTCGAACTGCTTAGAGTCTTAAAAAAGGATTTCAAATATTAATTCATTTATGAAAAGTATGCTTTGGACTGTCAGATAATTGTTGTTGGTAAATGTCATTTGTTCAGAGTAAATTATTTTTGATGTGACAGTGTAGTGTAATGTTGCATTTTTTAAAAGTAATCATTACTTTTTTTGATTGAAATGCCTCGTCACAATCATTTTACTAATGAAGAAATGCGAAATATGATTTGCGTATACGCACAAGAAAATTTTGCGGTCGCTCGGCAGCCAGAAGGTATGGAATGTTATACGCAAACAGAAGGCAACCAAATCACAAAACTTTTGCAAGATTATATCGTAGTTTAGGTGAAACTGGATCATTTCACACTAAAAATCGGGGTGGTCGACCGAAACAAATCACACCTAATCAAGAAGATAAACTTTTGGTTCGAGTAGATGAAAATCCTGAAATAAGTTCACGATATCTATCAGCAGCAACAGGAGTAAGTCAGTCGTCTATAATTAGAATTCTAAAAAAAGAGAACCTCCATCCTTATCACTTCACTCCTGTTCAAAATTTACTTCCAACAGATCTTCCACGACGGTTACAGTTTTGCCAACGTATTCTGAATAAACATCGCAATGACAGACACTTTATTAAGAATATTATGTTCACCGACGAAGCAACTTTTACCAGACGAGGGGTTTTTAATTGACGAAATAGTCATTATTGGGAAGAAGAAAACCCGCATGCTATTAAAGCTAGACATTTTCAGCATGAGTTTAAATTGAATATTTGGTGTGGCATTATAGGCGACCAACTACTAGGGCCTTATGTTCTTCCTCCGAATTTAAATGGAGATTCTTATTTATTCTTTTTGGAAAATACTCTTAGTGATATTTTAGATGATCTGTCACTGGATGTAAGAAGAAAAATGTGGTTTATGCAGGATGGAGCGCCACCTCATTTTTCATTAGCTGTTAGAAATCATTTTAATGACGTATTTCCTCAACGATGGATTGGCAGAGGCAGTGATTTTCAATGGCCACCAAGAAGTCCTGAGTACAACCCGCTAGATTTTTATTTTTGGGGACATATGAAGTCCTTAGTTTATGCCAATGAAATTAATACACGAGACGAACTTTGGAGATACATTCAAAATGCAGCTAATCTTATAAGGGGACAGAATAACATTTTTTTAACGTCCGAAAATCCTTTATAAAAAGAATTAGAAAAGGCATAGAAATCGGAGGAGACCATGTAGAACATTTAGTTTGAGTTTTTGTGAGTTCTTTTAAGTTAAAGTGTGTTTAGTTTTGATTTATCGTCAAAATGGAAACCTTACGTTAGTTTCAACTTTGTTTATTAGTTTGGTATTTGATAGTGGAATTGTAAATAAAATACTATTTCTTGTCTAAAATTATGCCTCTGTGCCAATTTTGATATCAATTTATAAATATACAGGGAAACTATTAGCAAAAAACGAAAAACAAAAATTAACTTTAACACCCTGTATCTTTTTTCTCAGCAACATTATATTAAGGCATATTTGGCCCAATAGCCATATTTTGGTCCAAATAACCTGTCCTTAGTCTATGTCCCAATAGTTATGACTCACCCTGTATATCACACAAGTGAACAAAATGGTCTGGAAAACAGACCCTCATTTTTGACCTCAAATTTTTGTAGTGGTAGTGCTAGCGGACTCCCTCATTACTGGGTGACCCCAATTTTATGCTCGGCAGTGTAGCAAAATGGGTTGTAATGCCAGTGTAGCTCAAACAGAGCTCACTGCTTTATCCATAGCCGTAAAAAAGATTACCAAACGAGAAATCACCGGTAATAACATCCGTATTTTGCCAAAAAATGTACCTGATGCTTTTTTATTACTTATACATGGATTTAAATTCATTAATTAACTTCGGAAAGTTAGAAAAGTATTTGAAATTATATCTCAGACAACTGGGACACTGTACTTATTATGTCATATGACTAATAAATTGGCAACAAAAAACTAAATTTAATAAATACTAACCTTTAACTCTCACCATACAATCGGATTTGTAAGAGGTATTGGTAGCGGCATCTTCTCCCATACAAGTAACAGTTCCTCGTTCGTCTTTGGAAATTCCATCGACGATAAGCATTCCATTTTTCACAGTTTTACCATCATCGGTATAGTCTTCAACATGAACACGGCCTTTTGTCTCATTGTAAGTTTCATTTTCTACAAAAATATTTTGTATTGTTTTAAAATTATTTTCAAAAATATATTTTTCAGTTTTTTTATATTAACTGTATACTAGTATAGTACTTACGGAAAATCCAAGTGATCTCAGGATTGCCCAAAACTTTACATTGTACTCTTAATTTTTCTTCTTCCACAACATTTATATTGCTTGGGACCTTCACGAGAAGAGATCCTAAGGAAAAAGTAAAATTTCATTTTTATTTCAAAAGAAGTAGCAACAAAATAGAAAAATAAACTACGAGTATTCTTTGATTTTTCAGCATTAATAATTAATTTTTAAAATGTACTTTGATAATATATTACATAACGAGAGTTATAAGAAGTTTACAACTCAAGTTGTGTACTAAACTTTTTCTACGATTATTTTCATATATAAAAATAAAAAGTATAACAAGTAACTTTTATTTATTTAACAAAATTAGGGTTAGGTTAGGTTAGGTAACTTTTATTTAACAAAATTAGGGATCAATTTGAATTAAACATTTATTTATAATAATTAATTGTAAAATTTTGGCAATTATTTATAACTATACTGTTATCCGAGTTTAACGGTTTGTTCAATAATACGTGGTGAATGGTAAGATGACATAAACTGTACAGCTTTAAGCTTTAAGCGCAATAAAGGTATTCTTATTATAACACTTTCAAAAAATATTAAGTCTATAATTTTAAAAAAATATTCACTAGTGGATATAGCAACATCCAATTAAAATAGATTTATTTATTAACTTACTTAAAGCTTGAATTAAGGCGAAAGTTTCATCTTCCTTTCCTGGATTAGCCACACAACTATAGTTACCGCCGGCATCTTCTTTCGGATTAGTTATTGTTAACGTGGCGACGCCTTTTGCTTCATCGTAAGATGACTTAATTTTATTCTTAAGAGTTTCTATATTCGTTACCTCGTCTTTGCCTTTTTTCCTGAAACAAAAAAAGGTAATGTTGATTGCATGATATAATTGAATTGAGCATTTTTATAATTTGTCCAGGCAATATTTTCCAGGTATGCTTCCAGAATTGCTCTACTGATACGATCGACATCCAATTCAGCATTGGTTTTAATTATTGTGGATATATGCCCTGTTTTCTGACAGTAGATACCAATTATACCAACAGATAATAAATGGATGGATAAGTCAATTGAACACTAATTCGAAGTAAATGTAGTTTTTCATTTGAGGGTTATATATCTGCAACGGATGTAACACACTTTTTGTGTCCATTTCCGTCCACGTACATCTTGCACCTGCTTTTCTTATATAATTTTCTAGGAAAGAATTAATAGCTAACAGTACTTCTTTACCAACTCCTCGAATATTAAGATAATAGTACTTTCAGTAACTTAATTCTTTTAATATATTTTACAAATGTAACTAAGATAGGCCTTCTTTAATCCCTTTTATGTGGCTTGAATATAAAGCTACTGTTTAGCCAAGCACTTATATAATATTTTTAATGAAAAAATTAAAGATAAACCAGGGGAACCCGCTGCTCGTCCAGGGACCCATCAAGACATTTTTCTTTGATGTTCACTAATAATTAGATCACAGAAAGTAGGTAAATAACAATTATTGGAATTATAAAAATAAATTAAATAATAATAAATGAATTAAATTATAAAAATTAATTTATATCCTGTAGGTACAAATTGTAACAAGCAATCATACATTTTTTTTATATTTACTTGCTAGTAGACTGACTATGAGGAAAAATTTCCAGAAAAAATTTATTGTACCAACCCTTACTATGTGAAAGTTCATCTTATTCAGAACAATAAACAACTAAAAGGTTGAATTAACTTTCACTATTTATTCTTTAAATACTTTAAATGTAATGACAGCCGTTTCGCTATCGAAATAGCATCGTCAGATTGACATATTGAAGTTACATTTTGTTTGTTTGTAGCTATGTACCTGATGTTGATTAGGTAGTATTAAGGCTAAACCAAGTATGGAAGTAATAAGATATAACAATATTAAAGCCTAGATGTTATTAGCCCTAAGGGATTATCCTGGATGTATTTCCCTCTTAAATCAGTATAACTGTGCAATGACATAGGAAAACCAGGAAAAAATTATATCATACTGATCTTTACAATGACTTAATATATTTGTGTGATAAATCTATGTATAAAATGAAGACTCAATCAAAGCAAACAGTTTAATAGTGGTGAACTTCCAAGATTTATTTGTTCATTAACTACTTTATATTGTTGATCTGCTAGATGTCTTTTGATTTCAAGTTCTTTCGAAGAAATCTAAATTTTGTTTTTTATCACAGGTGTGTAATATTTGAATGTCATTGGTGTGTATGAGTGAGTGTGGATGTTCAAGAACGTGTTTTGCATAGTTTGACTTATCTGGTTGTTGTAATCTATATGCTCTTAAATGTTCATTGAATCTTATTTCAAAATTTCTTTGTATTTGACCTACATATACAGCATTACATTTTGGACAATTAATTTTGTAAACACCAGATTTTTTTAATTTAGGTAATTTTGTTTTTACATTTTTGTACCAACATTATTGTGTGATTTGAATGAAATTATTGCAGATGTTGCCGAAGATATTATTTTTGAAGTTGTATTAGAAATATTTAATTATATTAATACCTACCTTTATCTACCTGTCTTTATTTATCTACACAAAATAAGCTAAGATGGGTAGGGAAAAACAAGCGGTGATAAAGGGATTATAATTAAAGTATTTCTCACAGTATATTATCTTCAATTTACCTGTTTTACTTTGTTGATTCAGGTAAATTTAGTCCAATTAGCAATTGCACAGGTTTTATTTAAATTAATAATTCAAATTACGTGTTCTAACCACAAACCGTTGCTCTCAAAAAAAATTCCATAACAACGGATAAATAAACCTATTTAGACAGTATTAAGAAAGAAGCATATTTATGCATGACTTATTCTTTAAAATATTTTTCTTTGCCACTACTTTTTACACATTACGGTTGTAAAGATAATTGAGGACATTTTGCATATTTTCAATATTGGTGGTAACGATCCAACTCTTCGTAAAAGACAGTTTTAAAATTATAAACATTTCCTTTCATAACCTAAAAATTCCAAAAAAATACTCACCATATGATTTTCGGGGTTCCCACAAAGTTGGAAACATTACAGTGTATCGAAAAGTCCTCTTTCGGTGTAAATACAACCTTATTTTCTATCGGCGTTAGTTCAACTGCAAAAAAAATTGTAAGTATTAATGCATATATAGTAAAATTAAAACAAAAATCGTTGCACGTCATAATTGTGATGTTTCCATATACATAGTAAGAAAAGTCAGAATTTATCAAGTTTTAATCATAGAACTCATAAGTAATAAGTACCATAAAACAGAAATAATTACATGCCGTTCCGGGATTCGATGGATGACATATTTGTATCATCACTTCAATCAGTTGTCTTGTGTCATTTTAAAAACCTTGATTATTTGGTTATTTGATACAGTTGAAAATAAGAATACTTTAAAATACCAATTTGAGGATGTCCAATGAATAAATACTAGCTGGCTAATTTTATCAACAATATATTGTAAATTACGCATTCGTTATTGGATCTTTTTTAGTTCACCACCACGGTGCTTGTAAACAACACCTAGCATAGCCAGGTTAGTAGAATAACTCGGGATTTCAATGGAAACTTAGTTCTAATTTGGTGTAAATTGAATGCAAAAATCATAAATGTAATAAGGCAATGAGTTCAGTTAATGATATGATGATTAGTACCAATTCTATTTTTTTATTTCGCTATTTTTTCATTATATTTGGTCAAAATATTGTTATTGTTTAGACTAACAGAACTGATGTACCTTTTTTAATCACCACAATTATTCGCCATCTGGAAAATGACTCAAATGAAGTACGCTAGCTTTTAATTAAGCTAGCATTATACAGCAAAATAAATAAGAATATAGTAATTAGTGCTAATTTAGCGTAAGAGATATTTTTTTAAACTAACGCATGGCAATTCACATAAATACCGCAATGGCTGAAAGAAATTAAAATACTCCAGCAATTATTTTTAAATAATGATTATTCCAATAAATTAATTAATAATCTATTATTCCATAGTTCTTCAGTAATCGAAACAATAAATACTAATGTAAATAATGATATGCGTAATACAACTGAAATTATAAATTATTGTCTCCGAGTATGTCTCTTTACCATACATAAAAGAACTAACACCAAAATTTAATAGGATTTTTAAGTCATTAAAGAATATTAAAATTGCAAATATAAGACATGTTTGAAAATAAGAACAGTATTTACAAAAGTAAAGGATAAAACTTCAATTCTTCAATTATCAAATTTAGTGTATTGTGTTCCATGTAAAAATTGCGAAAAAAATTGTACGAGGGTTGTCTGAAAAGTTTCCGACCTCAACATGAAGATGGCAGCACTCGTAAACAAAAGTTGGGGAATGTGTTTGCGCATGCTTTGAAAGGTACCCACTAAAATTTCAGCCATTTTGGACACGCAGTTGTTTTTTGACAATCATTTGAGTGAGTCGATGTGAGTGTTTTTATGAAAATGGAAAAAATCGAGTATCGAGCTGTCATTAAATATTTGTTTTTGAAAGGCAATACGCCTACACAAATCAAAGACGAGTTGGATGCTGTGTACGGGGGCTCTGCACCATCATTTACCAACGTGAAATTTTGGGCTACTGAATTTAAACGTGGCCGTACCAGCTTGGGTGACGATGAACGGTTGGGACGTCCAAAAACTGCAACCAATGACGATAATATCGCTTAAGTTCGCCAAATGGTGCTAGACAACCTTCGAATTAAAATTAGAGAGATAGCAGAGGTTATAAACATGTCCGAAGAAAGTATTTGTCCGCGTGTTGGAGGCCGGGTTGGGGGCGTTGGGTTGCTCACTTTGGACCAAAAACCTGTTCGAATGAACATTTCCAACTCTCTGTTGGCACAGTTTAGTCGCAATAAATCAGAGTATTGGCGCCGATTAATTACTGTAGATGAAACTTGGATTCACCATTATACTCCAGAAACAAAAACACAGTCAAAACAATGGACTGCGAAGGGGGAATCGGCTCCAAAAAAAGCAAAGGTTGTTCCTTCGGCTGGGAAAGTGATGGCAACTGATTTCTTAATCGATTATCTTCAAAAAGGAAAAACCATTACAGGAGCATACTACCCATCATTACTTGACCAGCTGAAGGCAGACATTGCGGAAAACGGCCAAAGATGTATTTGAAAAGGAGCATATTATCATGGATTTCTTGTCTGTTTGTATTTTAGATTTACAACCTTTTTTAAAAAAGAGACTCTTCTTAGAAATGTCTTTAATTTCTCAAGAAGAAAATATTATTAACAAAAAGAGCGACCAGATTTAAAAATTATAAAGAGTTCACTTATTTAATTGCTGGCAATAAAAAACCAGATTACTTTACATTAGCGACAATCGTTTTTTAAAATAAAATTTACAAAAATTGTCTTCTTTCTTTCTTTCTCTTTTTTATTATGTTTATCGCCATGCTACCTTTCTTTAGATTACCGTCTTTACGAACCTTAAAATCAACCCCGACTCACCGTATATATTAGACATTCTCTTACCACCGCTACCGAACCTACCCCTTACAATAGAACGCACCTGAAATTAAACCCTTAAACTGAACGCAACCCAAACAGATACCATTGTCAACTCTCCTCTATAAATTACGATACACCCAATACATTGTCCCTTTTTCTTGACGAAAACCCGACTAGTCAGTCGCAACTACACTCGTCACAAAGAGTAACGCATAATTTTAAAAATTTAATTATGGTGTAAAATGAAATTTCACATTTTTCAGAATATTTTAGTATAAGTGTATGGTATGTATAAAAGCCCAAAATATTCACAGTTTAAATCAAATACTTTCAAGTTGGTGTCTAAGTTTTAGATTAGCCAGCAATTAGTCCGAGCCTAAACCCAATAAAATGTATGGGACTACCTGGACAGGCGCATATGAACTTGTAATATCGCTACAGACAACCTTGATGAGCTGGAAAATGTTTTAATAGAAGAATGGGAAAAGTTGGATTTGGATTATATAAGTGACCTGATAAGAAGCCTTCCACAGAGAATGAGAGATGTTATTAGAGCCTGAGGTCAGCATGACAGAAAAGGAAACATTGAATAACAACAATAAAATTTAAATCTAATATTTACTAGCCAAATACAGTCCGCATCATTTCTTAACTTAAATGGTTCATTCAGCCAGATCTGAAACCTATAACGAATATACTGGATCCTCGACTGGATCATTGAAAATGAGAAGATTTGGTTCCTTCAACATTGGTTTGTGATTCGCACATTGCCAACGAAGCGGTTTCATCTGCAAATACCAACGAAGGTTAGATTATATCAACATTGCATTTAAGATAACAGTTTCGGATTTATTCCTATATCTGAGGTTTGGGAAAAAACGTAGAATTTGGAGAATGCTGAGATTTTCATAAAAATTTTATAAGCGGGAAAATGATTTTGTTTCCGCGGAAACAACTATCATTACAATATCCTAAATCCCTCATAAAAGAATTTATCTAGTTTTAAAATAGATTTTTTCTCTTTTTAATTCAGATTAACAATTTAGTACAAATGGTACATACACAATCAACGCCTTTGCATTGCCAAATAAACTGGAGAACGATTGTAAGCATATTGTAGCATTTACTCACTGAGATAAACAATGAAATAAGCATATATCAAATAATAGTGTTCAACAAGAATGGGACTTTCTTTCAATAAACATTCAGCTTAAAAATATATTCTCTAGGAGCAACTTTATGTTTTTCCACAGAAAGTGCTTAAAAATACTCCACAGCCACTGAATTTCACGTTGGAAAACTTCGCTGATATAAAACTTTGTTTTATTTATACCTCTTTTAATACAATAAGAATTTCAACTTCACTTAGTGTTGCCCGTATCTTATTTGTACATAATTAAAAACTTAAACGTAATATGCTTCTAGCTCCGCCCCTCTGCACATAGTAGCCTATACCACAAATATTTTATTCCCACTGTAATTAAATAATTAAAAGTCACTATAACATTTACTTAATTACTCTGTTATCTCGTGTTATGAAGCCTTCAATCTTAATCAAATGCTTGTTAAATATGTTATCATACTTTAATGTTGCTAATAAAATTATATGATTAAATTTACAGTGCAATAAACTAAAACATTTTATATTGTTGGTAATAAATATTTTTTACCCAATATTTATAATCCGACTGTCGCCATCCCAAACGTAAAATACCAAATATAAAATCACACATACATAATATTGCTTTATAGACCATTACATCTACCCTGTGTCCATAAAGTATGGAACAAATTCATTATTGTTAGCTTTACAGTCCATTTTAAGAAATAATCCTGAAACACGTCGATTTCTGATTTTAATTGACCACACTTTAAAATAATATTTTAATGTACAGGGTGAATTACTCTATTATTTATAGCAAAATAAGGTCATAAAATTAATAAACAACTTAATAAAAAAGTAGAAAATAAGTAATTGGTTTTAGTTTTATTTCTTCTTTCATGAAAAATGTTAATTTAATTTAAAATTTACTAAATATTTAATTGTTTTATGGCATAAAAATAAGGATACCTTATTCTTTTTTTTAATTTTGATGTAAGCTTTGAAAATTATATGACTTTAAATTGTTTTATAAATAATTTAAAAAAAATTTTAATATTAAAATTCAAAATTAAAGTTAAAATAGTTTTTATAATATGTTATATTTACCATATTTTTAACACTTATTTAATTTATACTCAAACTTATTCCTTGATAATGAAAAAAATATATTTTTCTCTGATTGGCAGCAAATATTAATTTTGCTGATACATATCAATCAGCAAAGTTTTACTTTTGCTGCCTAGGCAATAATCCATAAATTGTTTATAATTTCCTTCATATTTCATCCAAGACTTCTCTGGCAACAAATTCAACTCTATATTTTTTGCCACCTCCCTTATTTCTGGAGGAGTAAGTACATACAGGTTGCTAGAAATGTCCTAACCTAACCTAACCATTGATATTTTTTCGAACAACTGTCAGAAATGTCATGAATTGTCAAACTACAATTATTATGGACATTTCCATAGCAACCAATCATTCCAACAACTGCAATTTCTATCAAATTTTATTTTAATTGAACTACAAGAAAAATAAAGAGATTGTGGGAATTGAAATAATTTGCAAATCCTCCTATATCATTATGAACAATCAGAGAAAAAATTATATGTTCAACTAGGCAGCAAAGCAGATTGACTGCCTACTTAAACAAATAACTATTCTAGCTTTGAAAACTAGAAAGAGTTTTATTTAAAACATTGCCATTATACCTATAAATATATATATAAAAGAACTATAAAAAATTTAAACTCTTATTTAAACTTAGTAGATTTTTAGCATTTTTGGCTATCTTAATTTTAGAATTTCAATAAGATAAGATTTTCCAAATTTTGTATAAAAAAATATAAATTATTCTTTATTCATATTACCTATTATTAATAAAATACAAAAATTAAAATCCTCAGTACATCTGTTTTTAAGTGAAATATGTAACAGCTTGAAAGAAAAAACACTCAAAATATAACAGAAACATTATCTCGCTGTTTACATATTGAATAATTTTTTAAAATATTCCATAAAAAATTCCTTTAACCAGACTCATAGAAAATAAAAGCTGAATTTTAACAGATGTGTTCATTACTTATTTTTTATATCATTTTCAGTCATGAAATTTATTGTATCAACCCTTACTATGTGGAATTCCATAAAAAATTCCTTTAACCAGACTCATAGAAAATAATAGCTGAATTTTAACAGATGTGTTCATTACTTTATTTTTTTATATCATTTTCAGTCATGAAATTTATTGTATCAACCCTTACTATGTGGAAGTTCATCTTACTAAAGCTACCGAGGGGTGAATCACTCCGCGAAATACTGTCACAAATTCGGTCGCAATCCCGCGAAATCGCACGCAATCCCGCGAAATCACACGCAATCCCGCGAAATCGCACGGAATCCCGCGAAATCGCACGGAATTTATCGAAATTCCGAGGAATCTTGAAACATTTAACGCCGTTTAACCACTCAAAACCCTTAATGAACTGTCACGTGATGTTTGAACCTGTTTTTGCGTGAGCACGGCGTCGCCGTTTTTTTTTGTCTGGCTATTATATAAATAGTGTTTTCACTTTTACTAGTGCATCTTGTTTTTTTAAGTTAGCTACAGGTAAATATTGTTTTTGCTTATTTTTTTTAATGTTTATTGTTATAAAGTTTTGGGAAATGTTTCTGAAGCGTTTTCACTTGTTTCAATTTTAATGTTAAGTGTTAAGTAACTGAGTGTAATAAAGTATTTAAATAAACCAGGGTTGGGCTGAAAAGTCAAGTGATTATAATCACGACTAAAATCATGATTTAAATCGCTTTATTTTTACAATTAAAATCATTACTTAAATCAATTTTTTTCTATTTTGTTCAGAACCAGATAACAACATAATATAACAGTTTTTTCAAAAACAGCAAAAAATAAGTACATAATTCCAAATTTAATGGTCTTAGGTGTTTACCTGTAAAAAACATTTATGAATGTTTTTAGCAGAACGTTTTGTATTTGCCAGAGAAAGAAACAAGAAGCAAACACGGAAACATATGTTCCAATAGTCAAAGAATCACATAACGTCATAATAAAAGCCCGAGATAATGCTGTTAAAGATTGCAAATCACTAGGAATCACTTTGCAGGAAAACCAGTGGGAAACAGCTTTAATGGTAGTCTATGTTTCAAAACTTGATACCTTTGACATAACCCCAAGGAAAACAAATACTTTCAGGATAGTGTGGCAGTCTCATCTGCATTAACAAAATGAAAAAGAAGATGTATTAGAAGCTGAATTAGGAGCTAATGAAGAGAACTTACAAGATTTTGACAAGAATGGAGAGATTGTACTTAAATACCTTAAAAATATTAGACATTTAAGCGGATGTAAAACAGCGGCATCGGACACATCATTACTTACTGTCAATATTAATAACAAAGAAATGGTGGTTAAAAAATCTACTTTGTGTTGGTTGTTTTTCAAAAAAAAAGGACGTTTATCAAGCAACAGATTAATTCGGTGCAGAGCTAGAAGCAGTTCAGCAACTACTGCAAAGAGAAAAACAACTACTGTAACTAAGAAAATTCAAAAAAAGGACAAAATGTGAGGGATAAAAATAAGGAAAATCTTAAAAGCAAAACCACAAAAGAAAAGTAACATTTCCGATTCTGAAACTTCATTCAGTGATTCGTATTCCGTCTGCAGTGTATGAGAATGAAGGCTCTTCAGAACCAGACAACATATTATGTATAAAAAGTAAGAATACTATGCAGTTTGTTATGAAAGCTGGTATATTGGAAGAAAAATAAACGTTATGAATAGCGAAAACAAAATTTTTAAAATTAGAGCTTGATAAGTACGCCTGGTCAAGAGAAGAAGGCAAACAAATTGTTGATAATAAGTTTATTTTTTTAACTCCTAATTCAAATAATTGGTAACGGTCTATTTCAGCTACTGAGTAGCGAAAAAATAAAACAAATGTTTAAGGGTATCAAAAAGAAATTAAAAGATTATATGTGCAATATTATGATTTTACCGAAACCGTTTACCTACACTACCACTACACCAACAGGTTAGTTTGTAGACATAGCTTTAGTTTATCTTTGGTCTCTGAAGAAAATAAGTTGGTTATCGAAACGCTTTCTGGCGGTTAAAAGTGTGAGTTGGTGTAGTTGCGGTGTAAACGGTTTTGGTGTCAGTTTCGCCTACGGTTCCAGATTCGATATTTTAATTATGATTTTTAATTCTTATACATAAAGTATATTTTTAATAAATGTCAAAATTACATGCAATGTTAGCACTTTTGACAAATAAATAATTTTTTATGATTGCATAATAGTATATTAAACAACGCATTTCATATGGAATTCTGTTATGACACGAGTTCAAGTTTAAAAAACGAATCGCGAAGCGATGAGTTTTTTAAAGAACGAGTGTCACAACAGCCATATGAAATAAGTTGTTTATAATATTTTTTATATTTTGCCCTTTTTACCATTTTTTAAATTAATTTTTTATTTTTATGTAATTACGAAAATTTTTATTTTAAAAAGTATGTCGGCAGCACTGTGTAATTTATAAAATTTGACAGTTGTGACATTTAGATTATCAAATATTAATGTTTTAAAATATTTTAAAATGAATAATATACCAATAATAATATATTATATAAGTAAAATATTATATTCATATTCACAGATACTTTCTTAAAGAACAATATAAAATTAATAAATTGCTATTAGCGACAAATGTCATTGTCAATAGTCTTGTCATTAGATACTTCACTCATGTCGCCAACCATTTAAAACAAAAATTTGCGTGCGTAAAAGTTACATTACGATACGCAAATGCGTTTTATAATGAAGATTTTTATAAGTGCAAAATATAAAAAAGTAATTTTTTATACTTTCTAAGAAAATACCCTGTATAAAATGTTTGTATTTGTGTTAAATTGTTTTTACTTAGTAAGGAAATACTTTTTGTTTGTTGTTTTTCTTTGTTTAAATTAAAATTAGTCGTAGATAAAACTGTTTTAATACTCTGTGCCATCTTGCGAAATCACTCGCAATCCCGTGAAATCACGTGCAATCCTGCGAAATCACGCGCAATCCTGCGAAATCGCTAAATATGACGCGAAATCCCAAGTTTTCCGCAATACTGTCACATTTTCCCATGAGTGATTTACTCCTCGAAAGCTTTATTAAAAAGTTTAATTTTTTTATTTTCATAGTCATATATTAAAATGTTACGAAAAAATCTTATAAAAAAATAGGTGATTTCATAACCCATACAGACACCCCTCAGCAAATAAAATAATGAAATATCTGCCCAATTTTAGCTATTCATTTCTATTTGTCTACTTTATTACTATTATGAGTTTATATTTGCTTATACTTTAGAATAACACAAAAACTTTTCCATTTTTGAGGAAGCAACCAATCAATATTCTTTAAAAAACTACAGTCAATGAAAATAATGCATATGTACTAACACATTTTATAAACATAATATTCTATGCATATTGCAATGAGTAAAATGTTGGATTGATGGGTTAGCTGTATGATTTTTTTAAACCTGATTACTACATCCTGTGACCTAAAATTACCACCCTGTTCTATTGATCTTAACAGATCAGCAAGGTGCTTTGCATTGTTTATCATTAAGAATTTATGTTTTTCATTTACTGACAGTTTTTACCTTTATGCCTACTTTTTAGATTTTCATAGCCTTATTTTGTCTATCCTCTTAACATGTATTTTTAATAACAAATCTCTCTCACTTTCATTCTATTGTAATTTCTTGAGAAACATTTTGTTAAATATAAAATAAATTCAACTTTTATGGCTTCTTAATCAGAACTGTTATGTGCTGAATCTTGAATGGTTAGCAATTCTGATACCAAATACCATTTACACTAGCTCTACCAGCGGTGGTTTACATTCTGGCTCTAAAGTAGGTCTTTTGGTTAATGAAATGTGCATTAGATGGTTAAAAGTGAGTGTTGTTGTAGTGGTAGTGTAAACTGTGTAGAGAGGGATTGTTATGTTATTTTTTTAATGTTTCTTAAATGCTCAAAAGTCTAGCAAACCTTTTAGATTATTTGATTTCATATCTTAACTTGGAAAAAACGATTCTAAAAAAATATTGACACACATTCAATTTTTATTCACATTCATGCAACTCCTGTTTCCATTCAACAGAACAGAATCAAATAAAGTGTTGAAAATTATAAATGCTTTACATCTATGTAAATGATGACTCATTTTAAACAAAGAAGTAAAAGATATATTTAGAATTTAACAATACCTCTAGCAAAAGTTAAAAATATACCCAATATACATGATGATAAGCATTAATACACAATTTATCAACATTTTAATCTTCAACTTGTGTACTTGGTATATTTAGTATTTACTCAATACATTATTGAACTGGAAGTATTTACTTTTATAATTTATTTATCATATGGAGAAAACAAATCAAAATATTAGCAATTAAAATTATTTCTCTAGATTATATTATTTAAACTAAATATCTAATTGTACAAATCACAATAGGTATTTGTCTTGCTGAATTTTTTGTAACTATCAAGCTGGTATTAAAAAATCTGATTCATCATTTCCATAAGGGTTGGGCAATTCCAATTCCAAGTGCTCTAGATAACCTCTAATAAAAATTTTAATTAAATTGAAATACCTACTTTCTCATCGTAAATATCTAGTTACTTAGGTTAGAAAAAGTTTAAAAGATTAGTTTATATTATCCATTTAATGTAAAATTAATATGTAATACTGCATACTGCCCATATTAAACCTATAAAATAGCACGAAATATTTCTGTATTGTGGCCAAGTATCGATTTAAATTTCCGTATTAAGGCTTGTCAAAAAATAGGAATAGAATAATAAAATGATTCAAACTTCAAGGGCTATTTCTACCGCACCCCAAATTTTCAAAAGATACTTACTTGAAAAAACGCTGCTGATAAAAAATAGAAAATTGAAGGTAACACAAAACACAAAATAATTTTTCATTTTATAAATTGTTTTTGGCCTAAATTATTTACTACACCATTAACAACACGTACGTACTACACCGAACACACAAACACGCACACTATCTTTGTGGATCTCTCATTAATTTCCTTAAAAAGGACAATATAAAATGGCGATATTCACCTAAAAACAGTCACGAGCTGGTCTTAGTTTACGTAATATCCGACAGTCGAATACAGCGTTGCCAGAATAGGACGATCATTTTCATTATAATATACTACACTAACCAACATTTTTATTTGTTCTTAAGTCGTAGTCAAAGTCGGGTAAAACAAGATGTGTACTTGAAGTTGTAAATTATTTTAAGGGTAAAAAAACTGAATTGTTTATGAAAGGAAGCTCATAAAATTATATCCAGTGGGAAAAATTCACTATTTTTGTGCTGTGAAGCTAGTTTTGTTTCAAGCTTTAGAAATTTTTATTTTACAATTAAAACTTTAATTTCTACCTGTATCGGAATAGGTAACTTCTATTTATAATGTTAGACACTACTAATAAAGCTAAGAAAATTCTGGGATCCCCTTATGTATGTTAAAATGAGTCACTACTAGGTACAACCTTTAAGTTAGGAAGTGTATTACAAACCAGGTAGATTTAATTTTTTTATTTATTCAATGCAAATTGGCTAAATTAAGAAAAACATACAAGTGAAAAATATTGTTTAATAAAATTATCAGTTTTTAAAATATAGAAAAAAAACCACTTTTGAGCGAAATCAAAAAATGCATTATCAGATATGTCCTCCTCTATTCTGTAGGTAGTTCGGTGTTAATTGAACATCGGCGGAAAAATTTGTTTATTCGCAGACGACACTAGCTTTTCTTGGAGTCACCCGGATATCACCGAACTGCATAGAATCGTTTCACATGACTTAACCATCATCAAATCATGGTGTGATTCTAACCATATGTGTTTGAACGTTTCTAAAACGAAAGTTTTACCATACACATCTGCAATTCAACCTATTATGTTGAATAATTCTACTATAGAGGTCGTTGACTCTGTGAGATTTTTGGGACTAGTCGTTGACAGCTCTCTAAAATGGGATGTACACATTGACGCTTTGTCAAAAAACTAAGCTCTTCTTGTTACGCACTGAGAACAATATCTAGGGAGCTTCACCTGTCAGCTTCCAAAACAGTCTATTTTGCCCTCTTCGAGTCACATCTCCGATATGCACTTCCTTTTTGGGGTACATGTTGTGTGACTCAATTTGAACGTATTTTTAAATTACAAAAGAGAGCTGTTCGGTATACGCTGAAACTAATCAGTAAAACTCACTGTAGGAATTCTTTAAAAAACATAAAATATTAACACTTCCATCCCTATTTATCTTTGAATCCATTTCTTTAATTCGGAAACATTTACCTGAAGTCTCAGACAGACCATCTCATAACTACCCTCTTAGAAGTGCAGAGTATGACCTTTATTTACCAAAACCTCGCACGGAACTAATCAAAAGCTCTATTTTTTATAACGCTAAGAAAATGCACAATAATCTACCCTTGGAAATAAAGTCCATTTCATCAATAACCGCATTTCGTATCGCTTTAAAATCATACTTGGTGGAGAGAGCTTTGTATGCAGTTGACGACTTTTTTACATAAATTATTTTGGACCATCTCACGCACTGGAAAGTTAAAGTTAATTTGTGATATTTATCTATTTTGTTGTTTGTTGTTTTTTTTTGTTGTTACTCTGACTAAATTAAAATTTTTAAATTTTAATTTTTTTATATTAATAATTATTTATCAGTCTCATTGTATAATGTATACATAAAGTATACATTTATTTTATTTTATTTTTTATTATTTTTTTTAATTGACCTTTCGCAATGTTTTATATTGTGAAGTTTTATATGTTTGTATGTTTTATTTACTTGTATATACTCTTGTATTACTGTTTTGTTCTATGTGATTTGCTTTTTTTTTAAACAGCTTTGTCCACAAATTTAAAAAAATTTTTCGACAATAAAGCTTATTATTAATTGGCTTATGCCTAGAAACAATAACATAGCGTTAATTCATTGGGATGTTGTTTCATTCTTCTTGGACCGCAAGTGTGAGTTCCTGGAGGGTGGTAGGAGGATTAAGTATATTTGATATTGCTCTTTTAACGAAATCCCACATGTGCACAATGGGTTTCTTGTCTGGAGAATTTGTTGGCTCTGGTAATCTTTGCATATTCCCCATTTCCAGTGCATTTTGCACTCTTCTCGTACGATGAGGCCTAGCATTGTCTGCCTATATAGAAAAGGAATAAGTTGCGTACGTTCTCCTTAAATTAGTCGGACAGCTGAAACTGTTATGGTTCGATTCCGACGTATATAAACTACTAGATACCGACATTCCCTTGCATTCATTACTCTAGGACGCCCAGTTCCACGTCTCCAGTTATGTCTTTCCAATATTAATTACTAAAACCATTTAAAAGTGTTATATACAGAGTGAGTTAGTTTACTAGGCTTCAAAGTAGAAAGAATGGCATGAAAACAACATATTTTTCCCGTTAAACATCCACTCTGTATCGTCGGAACCCAAGCTCTCTCCAGACTGGTAGTTGTACAGCCCAAAAAAAGGGGAGTACGCACACGACTTGTTGACGGCTTTTAATAGTCCGCTGTATTCTGTTGCGTGCAGGGGTCTAGGGTTTATTTTTTGTGGCAGTTTTTATATAACTCATAAAGTCGGTGTCTAGTGCCGAGGCGGTGAGTCCAGATTTTTATTTGGGGCAGTATTAATTTTAGATATATATTTGTTTCGGTAATTCATTTTTAATAATTGGTTTACGTATTGTAATTTTTGCCCATATTAATTGATAACCTTAAATTAGTTACATAAATATATTATGGCAGCGTTTTGGAGACCTTTTATGTATAATAATTTTTCAAGTCGGAAGTGAAAACGGTTTTATACCAAATACGTTACTACTGTCTGCGAAAAATATTAAGCAATATACAGCCGACTATCATGAGGATATAACTGCAGATTTATATGAAAAATGGTTTCAAGAGCAGCTTCTTCCCAACATTCCTCCAAATTCCAAATTCAGTAGTCTTTATGGACAATGCTTCCTATCATTCGCGGATATTAAATAAAATTCCTAATTCTAGTTCAAAGAAAGCAGATATTTATGAAAAATAAAAACATTAGTCCGGAAAAGGTAACGACAAAGAAAGAATTACTACGAAGTATAAAAACGCTTAATTTAAAAACGATTATTTGATCGACAATCATGAAGACAAAGCAAAATTTGCAGCTAGGCGGTACTCTTTGTAGCAACTTATTTTAGTTATACTATAACACTGTTAGTTTCCTTTTCCTGTTACAAACGCCCTATTTGGACAACTGGTGCTCGGGGAATCCCTAGTTTATCCGAGATTCGGCAGACCCTCATCATGCAAAACCACTATTCTTGCTCTATTAAATATTAAAATTCCATTGCCAGGCATAATTGCAAAGAACAACAAAACAATAGCTTAAACAGGCTAAATCGATAGGTATGAACCACTTTTATATTTATATCTAAAATTATAGGAAATTGTTTTTTAACTTTTTTAGATGCCCAGCACTAGTGGAATAAATAAAGATTAATGCATATATGCACCATTGTACAATGTCTCTGATTAAGACTTTAACCGTGATTACTTAATGTTTTTCTTATGCACCAAGCCTTTTTTCTCCTAATCCGCAATTAACTTTTAACCGCCCGATGGCCTGGGATTAAGACTAGATAACCGCGGTTAGTTAATAAGTGAGGTTAGGATGTTTTGTTTGGTTCTGATTTCTGATTTCATTTACATGTGAGTACAATACAATAGTGAGTAGTGATAAACTGTGGCAGTGAAAAATAATTATGTCTAAAAGTAAAAGCCATGATAAATAATTCGTTTGAAAATTTATGAGGGGTCCAAGAATTTTGGCGATGTGAGGAGTGTATAAACTATTCATAAAAATCAATAGGTTACTTTACATATAACAGACGTTTGGATGAACTAAATTGAATTAAATTTTGCTAAGCACCACAACTGAGCATAAAACATCGCCTTCTATTGTTTTTGTTGATTCGGAAATAGAAATGCATTGATTGAAAAGGTTCGACACTCTACTTTAAATTACTTTATGTCCTTAAAGTGAAATGTTATTGAAGCGTTTTACGATATTTATATAAAGTATATATTACACCACTAGGCTGAACTATTAAGAGCGGAAAGCTAGAAGTTTAATGCCTGTATGCACCATTTTCACGTTTTCTCGTAATTAGCTAACCACGTCTAAGTATGTAATCGAATCTTCATGATACATGTCATTCTTAACTACTAGTTCTCAACAATAAATAATATATAAATAAAAAATAAAATAAAGGCTCGATTACAGAACACAACAAAATTATAAATGTCAGCTTCAATTTATTTCCTTTTGTTTTAAGAATACAATTTAAAGTGCTATTCCACATAGTTATTGGAGACATAAAGTTGCACCCTATTATCATAAGTTAGGGCTTCTTCAATCTCTTCAAGAAGATCTACCTTTGTTGGTTTCGTGAGGCGGAAGCGACGAAAGAAACTGTCATCCAGGGCTTCAAAATAATTTTCTCTCTCATTCCAGAAATAAGAACCAAACAAAACATCCTAACCTCACTTATTAACTAACCGCGGTTATCTAGTCTTAATCCCAGGCCACCGGGTGATTAAAAGTTAATTGCGGATTAGGAGAAAAAAGGCTTGGTGCATAAGAAAAACATTAAGTAATCACGGTTAAAGTCTTAATCAGAGAAGTTGTACAATGGTGCTTATTTTAATTTGCGTAGTGCCACTTTGTTTTTATTTATAGTTAGTCTAATTAGTTCTGAAAAATCATGATATACTTGATTCACCTATTTTACAAAAATTCCTTTTTGTATCAAATACACCATCATGTTGTACGACACAAATCTAGCCAAAGGCGAGTTTTTTTGTATAACAACGTGAAAAATTCATATAATATTTTTTACTAATTTTTATTAAACTTACTTTAAAATTTGCTAGTCCAGATTAAACCATTACATACCTACATCGAAAAATACCACGATATTTGTTATACTATTTATTTGAAATGTCAAACATTTTGTTACATCAGATAATATATATCGTTAACGAATTTATGGAGTATTCAGATAAATTCTTCATTTCAATTATATTAAAATATAAGTATCGGTAGTTAGGTACAACCTGATAAACTAAAAATACAGTTGGAGGATCATGTGGTACTTCACTACAAAATAACTCGAATCTACTGGCTTAAAACGATCTGTATAGGTATGATAATAAACCACATTTTGAAAGAGATCTTATTGTAATGTATCAAAAAATTACTGTATTAAAAAATCAGGGTATAAAAATGCCGCTACTACACACATCCATGTGTTCTTGACTCTAATGAAAGTAAAAACATTCTGGCAACGTTGAATTAAAAATTTAATTACGTCACGAGTATGCGCTACTCTATAGTAAGACACAGGATCATAGAAACCAATTATTTTACAACGTTGATCTTGGATTATACTAACGAATATAAATCAAATTATTTTTATCTTATTGATACAGTTTTAGTATTTACGTATCTATAAAGTATCTCATACATACGTATGTTTATTGGTTTTAAATTAAATCAAGTAGACGTTATACCTACTAACATTTTATAGAATTGTGCTAATTATATCATCAATTTAGCCTAACTAGATATTATTTTTTTGTGAGATATTAAATTATTATTAAATTTAAAATAAATTTATTGTACTAACCCTTACTTTTTGGAAATAAATCTTGGAAGTTCTCCACTATTAAACTATTTGCTTTGAGTCTTCATTTTATACATAGATAAGACGTAATTGTAACACAAATATATTTGTAAAGGTCAGCATGCTGCATGATATAGTTTTTTCCTGGTTTTTCTATATCTTAGAGGGAAGTACATCCAGGATAATCCCTTAGCTAGGCTTTAATATTGTTATGTCTTATTACTTCCATACTTGGTCTAGCATTAATACTACCTAATCAACATCAGGTACCTACCTAGCTATTGAGTAACTCAATGACCTAGCTACAAACAAAAAAAATGTAACTTCATTATGTCAATCTGACGATGCTAAATCTAGCGAAACGGCTGTCATTGAGTTTAATAAAGCAATTTTTTAAATAAATAGTGGAAGTTTTGTTAAAACGAACAGTTTTTTATTGTTCTTAATATAATAGTTCTTAAGATAAACTTTTTCAAAATTCCACTTCCTAGTTACGATTTTTGTTTAAAATTGATTTGTGGGTTGAATATGGAACTAAGGAAGGGTGCTCCGCCACAAAAGAATAATAAAAGCAGCCTGATCGGTAATAGGTAGGTATGCCATGGGTCCCTAAGTGTCCTGAATAAAATCAGTTACTGTCCTTGACTAGGTCAATTACTTTAGTCTTTACTGAATATGCCTTTTGTATGATAATTTCTTTATAATATACGAATTATAAATTTATACCTTGTCCAGTATAAATTTGGTTGCACGTCACAGCTGTCAGAACGGGACTATGTTGCCAAGCAATTAAAATAGTATTAGAATCTTCTTTTTGTTTAACAACAATACTACACCATTTTTTAACGCGGCAACAGAGCGCAATTTTACCAACATTTAAGATATTTTAGCATGAGTTATGTTCGTTTAAAGTTTATATTTTATAAGCTTGTAATAAACAGTGAATAAACATACTGATTGACAGTAGCAAACGAACGAAGAAAGTTAAACGAACAGAGCGATTTGTTCACTTTGATGACGTGCAATCATATTTATACTGAACAAGGTATATTGTAAAAACTATACTTTACATTGGTAAAAAAAGCAAAGTTTCTTTAACCATCCTTTCCCGTTTATGTCATAATCGGTGACGCATTCTGCTGTTTAACGTTTGTCTTAGATCATTTAAATGTTATTTAGACTTAACTTCAATTTTATAATCAATGCCAAAATATGATAAGATTCACGTCGACATTAAATAGGAAATACGTTAATGACGTCTTAATTTCTTCTTATCTTTCATGAATGAAATAAAATAAGTATAACGGCGGGTGATCCGAAGGTTCGTTTCCAAAGTCCGATTGTTCGTCCATAACGTAGCGACATTGAAACAGAATGAATAACAAAAAAAGTGGCTGTCACCTCGTTTTATGTAGACGATTAAAAAAATCTCATTTTACTTTCTTTACCACCAAAAAATCAAAAATGACACTCCGTTCACTTCCGTTCCTTTAACTGTCTTTGGTACATATATGTACCACCAGCTATTCGCGAAAAACTTCAAAGTGGGCAACATCTATTGGGCAATATAGGAGGTCAAATGAGGGTGAACCACAAATCACTGTGCCATTAACATTGTAGTGTGGTGTATTAACTTTTATATTTTTGCGATAGAAGAAAATACTATAGATACTTGAAAGCTTCCTATTATAGTGGTAAGTAAATATATTTGTAATATATAATGTACAATGTCAATAATTTAATCTAAATTCATGCTATTCCACTAATTAACATATTTCGAGGTTAGAATAACACATTTGATTACTTTTTGGTTTTGTTCTTAAATTCATCAAGAAATGAAAGATTAGATGGAATCTTGTTGATACCACATCATATTTCTATTTGTTTTTTTTTTTCTTTTCTTTTAGGTCTTGAAAGTTAGACATCATGCAGTCTGTTCATATACATGTAGAAACCAAATCCAGGAAAATATGTTCGGTGCCTCAGTGTTCCTCATACTGCACTAAGGATATTTCATTACATTATTTTCCGAAAGTTCCTAAGTTGTCTAGGATTTGGCAAACAACGTTGAAAATTGGGAAATCAGTGACCAAATAAATGTTGTTGTGTAGCCAGCATTTTGTAGCTGAGGATTTCACCCCAAGTAAGGGAAACATCACCATATGAAAGATAAGTTTTTATCCAAATGTATTTTCATCAAAAAACAAAAAAAACCTTGCCGTTCCTGCTTAAAAGCTTCCGTCAACCAAGTTTTCTTCAAAAAAGGTCGAAATCAATAGATCAGATCTACATTGGTACGTTCACATTTTGATTGAATTTAGCTGGTATCTGACAAGTTTTGTTTTAAAGGTTGCAGAAATGTATTTTAAATGAAGAATCTGGAGACACAAGCGAGCAAGATGTGCCCGACATCAACGTTGGAGTTCCACAAGCCCACTTTGAAAGGCCAGGCACTAGTAACTACATTCCTTTAACACACCTAGAACCATTAGAGAACATATTTTATGAAGATAAAGCAACAGAAACTCAAAGTACAGATTTTTTTCAACTACCTCGAATATTAAATACTGACGAGAAGTTAATAAGTTTTACAGATTAGAATATGAATAATCAATATGATATGCATTATAAATATTTGAATATTTCTTCATTTGTTTTAGGAGTAAATTTTGATATTCTGAATACCATGACAAGATGTGCTGTGCGGATAATTTTGGATTTATGCAAATTGAAGCTAAATATTTCCTTTGCATGCTTATCTATTCTTTTTAAACTAAGCAAGACCCAATGCACTTCAATCTTTTACTCAACAACAACTCTGCTGGCTGTTGCTTTGAAACCAGCAATATATTGGCCAAATAAAGAGCAGATTTTGAATAATATGCCAAGGTGTTTCGAAAAATTTAAAAACACCAGACTAGTTTTAGACTGTACTGAAATTAAAATCCAAAAATTGAAATGCCTTAAAGTCCTATTCTCACTATAAGGGAACTCATACATTAAAATATTTGATAGGTTTAATACTATCTGGATTAATTTCTTTTGTAAGTTCAGGATTTGGAGGAAGAGCCACAGATAAGTCTATTTTTAATTATGAAAATATAATAGATAAATTGGAAGTGCATGGTGCTGTTATGGTGGACAAGGGTTTTCTAATTCAACAAGAATGTGATAAAAAGTTGGTGAAATTGATTAGACCTCCCTTTTTAAAGAAACAAAAACAACTCAGCAAAGAAGATGCTGAAGCTACAGCTGATATTGCTCGTGCTCGGGTTCATGTTGAGCGAGCCATTCAAAGAATGAAAATATTCAAAATTCTTCACGAACAACTTAACTGGTTTTTAATACCTTATGCAGATGAAATAATCACTATTATAGCAGCTATTGTGAATTTATCTCCACCAATTCTAGCAGATGGTAAAATAATTTAATATGTGGTTAAAATTGAAAAGATCTATACAGGGATAACTTGAAACATGCATTGAATAGGTGGAAAAGATTGTTTTAAATGTATATTGTATCATATATTAATATAGTTTTAGTAATAGTAAATGTCATTTATAATAAAGACGCTCTAAATCATGAAATTAGTTTTACTTCCTTTCTAGACCTTGATACCTACTGAATCAAAGCTCAAATTCTAGCTCAGAAGCTTAAAAATGTACAAAATAAATGCAAACATCTATATGGAATATTGTCTAAGAAACTGTAATGATTAATAAATGATATATATTTCTAGTTTCCCGTTAAGATTTTCTTACTAACAAAATAAACTTCAATGTTCTATGTTTATTCTAACATCTCCCTTACAGTTTCAGCAAACAGGCTATCAGAAGTTATTAACAAAACATGTCAATTTACTAGTTAGTCTTTATTTATTTAAACAGTAAACGTGTAACATGTGTACAAAATAATTGTCAGTTATTTGCTTAATTAGTTGTTCGGCAAAACTCTCTTCAAAATGGACAGTAACTTCCAGGTAAGTTTTTGATTGGGTGGAGTAAATTATTAGAGTGGTCATATTCAAACCCAAGAGAGCCATTCCTAATTGCACTTGGCCATAGTAAGTGTGTTTTTTCTTTAGTCTTGTGTCAGAATTTGTTCCGTCTAAATAGTCACATGACTCGATGAAATTTTCTGGTCCTTTTTCTTTCCCTAAAACAAAAATTACAATTTAGATGTTTCTGATGATAAGAAGATATTAATAGATACAGTAATGGTCTCCATAATTTACTCACCAACATATGGGCATTTAATTTCAATTAATTTTGAGGGAATATCATTCTCCAATATTATACCGTCAGGTGAAAATCCTAGCCATGGAAATGCCTTAGACACTATAAATCCTGGGGCTACTATTTGGTAATTCGTTTTCTCTTTGAATATTGACAAAGCTTCTTTTTCATATTTTTTACCATACTTGGTATATTTATTTTCAAATCCCTTTGGGAAAAAGAATTTTTTGGCTTTGTAAATCCACTCTTCCTCTTTACTAAAAGTAAAAATTGAGTAACATGTTGATCCTAAAATAAAAAATGCATATTACATACTTTGCAAATGATATAGTCTGAGATAATTTAAAACCTACCTGTGATTCTTAATTGCCTTTCTTTCATCCACTCTGTTGAACCCTGTTCATGAAGTGTTATTTCTAAAATGTTGCTAGCTGACAGGGATTGAATTTGAAGACAGCATGCTTCTAGCGGATATAGTTCGACTATAACAATCAGTTTCAGTTTATTTAAGAATTCTGACTTCTCAATGTGCGATAACACGGCTTTCACTCCACTTGTAAGGATGCTGAAATATAAAAGTTGTTTTTATACAAATTTCTAAAATATAATTCAAAGAAATAATACCTGTCTCTTTTTTGGAGCACTGTTATAGATGTCGTTATAGTTTCTGACACTCGACCGATCGTGAAAGAGCTGAATCAGCTACACCTGGAAAACCACACAGTATTTATTGACTCCTGCTAATTATAATTATATATTCCAAACACTATTGCCCACGTTCAGAGGGCGTGTTAGTACTTAGAATGTTTAACAAAATGTCAGATTTTGGCAAGTTGCCTAGTGAAAGCATCAAATGAATGACACTGACATAACATTTTGTTAAATATTCTAAACCATGAATAACTTTTGTGCAACCCAGGGTTTGTATATTGAGAAAAAATAATTTAGGCACGCTTATCCAATTCTATTGATTAATTTATAGAAATCAATTATTAAAATAAAAATAATACCTGTCGTAAGCAGAGCGAAATTCTCTTCATCTAATCCTGTGGAAGCTTTGAAACAAACTTTCTTCCTTTTTGCCAGTGGGTGACAGAAATACTTAAAAGGCTCAGGTTTGTGAGTATCCTCTAATCCTTTCTTTTCTTTACCCCATTTTGGTGCCAAGTCGGTACCTACTGCTGACTACTTCCAACTGCACGTTTCTAAAATTTAAATAGTGTAGTATAATATAATCAACTGAATATTTCTGTAGGTCAGTTAAAATTATGAATCATAAAATTGTACTGACCTGTTTACATAGATTAAGGTAGCTACAATGTGTTTACAAATTCCAGATAATCCAGCTTTGCAGGAACACGCACATCTCCACTTAGTAACAATGCTTATTTCATGGCGTGGTAAAGTTAAGCCAGATATTTGGCGGCACAAACTCTTGATAATATCAGGATTTCCCCCAGAAATACCACATAATATAACATGTTCCGCTTTGAAAACAGCTTCACCCTCTTGTAATGGCCTACTTCTGTTTCCAATATATTGGAGAATTTCATAAATACTCACTTCAATATGAGGCATCTTGGTAAAGTTTATAGTTGAATATTTAAGAAATAAGTCCGTAAAAACAATTAAAATCACAAAAAATAGGGTTCACACGTACACAGCAACAACGACAGATGCAAAGCATGAACTAAAATTTTGTTGTCCACCCTCATAGCAGCCATATTAAAAATTGACAGCGCCATCTAGTGGTAATTAATTTTCGGGAATTACACTCCATCTAGTATTTATTCTACAGGAACATCAATCTAACGTTGCCTTTCTATATTCTGAACGTTTTCTGCTAAAAGTTGTGAGCCTCGGCAATCATCCGTTTAGCTGTCAAAATATGGTACCATGGTACCATGTACCAGTGAATGTCTGAAGTCTAAACCGACGGTATCTACCAATTTTGTGAGTTTTTATATTGTCTATGTGAGAAATATTACTTGGAGATGTAAGTATCATATTGTTTACATACCTTATTTATAAATTTTACTTATAATTTGATCACAAGTTCGTTTTCTAGCACTAATTGCACGTTTTTGGTGTACAGGTTAGAAATGGCGCGAAAACGCCGTCCTGTGTTTTTATTTCTACTTCAAATACCAGACCAGTCTTACGTTTTGTTTATAAAATTTACTGAAGAATACATATTATAATTCTTTATATGTTCGTCAAATAGAGTGTTAGTTTATTGGCTAGGATAATTTTTTCATTTCAAAATATGGTACAGATGTGTACCAGAGAACATATCGGGTTTATAAAAAAATTATTGTTGAGTTCATTTAGACTTAATAGTTTTTGTAAATTTTAGGAAAAAATGATAAATATAAATGGTTAGAGATTAGATACTAATGTCTTACTAGATATTTTATTTGATTTGAGTGCTCAGAATGTTCAAAATTATTTGTTTATTACTTGTTTTTTTTACTTTTACTAATTTATCAATTTTGGCTATTTTAGGCTCATTGCATAATATAGCATTTTATTTCAGATGGACAAGCTAAGACGGTATAATTTGGACAATGCGGAACATGTAGAATATCTACTCCACACAATCACTGACGACATGGCTGTAAACTCAGATGCTGAGGGAGACGACGACGCCGATGATGCCGATGACCGGCTGTCTAAATTATCAAGTCGTAATTCTTTCGCCGATTCTTCTTTGGGCCACGAAACACCAAATGACATGGATGAAGAGGTTTTTGAGGCTACGCATGAAGTTGAGGAAGAAGTTTCTGAAACTCCTACTATGGGTAATATCGATGAATGTGAATCAGATAGTTCCGGCGAAGAAAATTACAACGACAATAAAGCATGGGATCGGAGATCTACAGTTCCTAAAGGATTTACTGAAACAAATTTTGATCGTAGGTTTGGAATAACAAGATTCGCAAAATTTAGTATTTTGCGACCGTCATCAATTTTTTTGAACGTCCTAACCCCTATGTTTCTCCAATATCTTGTAGATCAATCAAATATATACGCGAGTCATTGTGGTCAAATTTTGAACTTAACGCTTCCAGAACTAAAAGCCTATATAGGCATATTGATAATAATGGGATTTCATTCACAGCCTAGTATGCGGCTTTACTGGAGTACTGATGTTAATTTTAGTGTTTCACGAATTCAAAATGTTATGCCAGTTAAACGTTTTTTAAAAATAACCCGATACTTAGGTACATCTGAATGATAATAGTGTTATGCCAAAAAAAGGGGAAAACGGATACGATAAATTATACAAAATTCGTCTTTTTCTAGATTACGTTTCTAAGAGGTTTCGAATGCTGTTCGATCCATCCCTTTATTTGTCAATTGATGAATCAATGGTTAAATATAAAGGACGCAGTACCCTCAAGCAGTATATGCCGATGAAACCCATCAAAAGAGGTTTTAAAGTTTGGGTTATTGCATGTGCTGTGACTGGGTACTGTTTGGACATGTCTCTTTATGAAGGTGCTGAAATCAATTCAGATAAATCCACAACACTTGGAGAGAGAGTGGTTAACAATTTGTCAACTTTATTTCAAGTTTTGGGATACTGTCTATTCTTTGACAATTTCTTTTCGTCAATAACATTGGTAAAAAAATTGCTAGAAAAGAAATTATTCTGTTGTGCTACTATCCAGCAAAGAAGAAAATTTTTTCCAAACCATATATTGAAGAGCGATAAAAGCATGAAAATAGGAGACAGCGATGGAGTTATTCTTGAAAATACTGGCGTATCAAAATGGAAGGATAGAGGGAAAAAGTCTGTTTGTGTAATAAGCACCTATGCATGACCCACAAAAAACTACAAAAGTTTTAAGAACTCAAAAGGATGGCAGTCTAGATGCTTGTATCGTGAACAGCTATATATTGTATAAGATAACAACAACGGTCAAGTTTAGTTTGTGAAGAATGTAATGTTGCCCTATGCTTAAAATGTTTTAAACCTTTTCATAAAGCTTAGACTTTATTATAATTTTTAAGTGTTTATTATATAAAAAAAAAATTTATTTTGTTTTAATAAGAATATTAGTTATATTTTGTTTTTGTTTATTTTTTGACTTAATATAAATAAATTATTAGAAAGAGTGCCGGACAATCACAAAGGACGTGCTCAACTGTCACATCCTCTTGTTTACATCCTCTACATAGTGGGCTGTCAGATAAACCCAACCTGTTCAGATGTTTTCGTAAATGACAATGGCCAGTAAGTATACCTGTGACCAACCGTCCTTTCTGGTCATATGGCCACGTATTTCTTGGCTGCTCCGCTATTCGGATACTTCAGAAGTTCCTTGGATAGTATGCAACCTTTTTCTTCGTCCCATCTTCCCCTGAATTTGTCAAGGGAGCGCTCCTTTACTAGGTCAACCGCCGCTGATGCCGGCAAGCTGACAAGACTACCGGGTCCCAAGAGCCTTTGGGAGGCAGCTTTTCTAGCCAACGAGTCAGCTATGCGGTTGCCTTTTGAAATTCCATGACCTTTTATCCAGTCTAGAGTAACCACATTATTGTTGCAGGCTTGCGTAAGGGCCATGTGACATTCTAATACTAGACCTGATGTGATCCGTGGATAAATTAGGGTTAATAGAGACTCCGGTTTGCGACTGTGATGGAACGTCAGTTGCTGATTTGAATCATATATTTTTTAATTGTAATAAGTATATTAGAGAACAAAACAATCTATTGTATAAGCTGATGTTGAATAAATTGGATTTGCCCATAAATTTATCATATATATTAAGTTTGAACTTAGATATAACCAATTGGTGGCGTTGATAGATTTTCTTAGAGATGCAGGGATAGATCTATAAATTGAAGAATTCCAAATTTCATTTTAAAATATATATGCGTTCATTACGTTTTTTTAACAGTCTGTGGCAAATGGGTAACCAAGCCATCCCACTCATCACACACACATATACAGGGTTGGGATAAAGTATGGAACCAAGTAAATATCTTTTAAACGAAAAGAACGATATTTATAAAAATTTGCAGGTAAGTGCAATGGAACAAAACGCATCTGATGTACATTTTTTTGATAATAATATACTTCCGGTTTAACCGGAAATGCCATTGACTTCTTTAATTTAAATGGGACACCCTATATATTTTTACAGATTTTGAAAGAACTTGTTATTTTGAATTCATACATACTGAGTTTAGTGTAAAAAAATTGTAAAAACGAGGAATATAGCACTTTAACCAACCTCCTTTAAGTTTTTTGCATTAGAGCAAAAAACTATTTAGATAAACTAATTGATGTTGTTTATATGCATAGTAATAAATAAACAAGTACTGTTTAGTACGTCTTTTGTTCTTCAAGTGTCAAATTCTAATTGACGGAAATAAATTGCACAATTTAGAATGGTTCAATTAAGTGAAAAAGTGCGTATTGAAATTTTAATAATGATCGGTTATGGTGATCGTGTTAGAACTCATGAAGAAGTGTGTCATATTTTTAATAATTTGCTTCCGGAGAGAAATCCTATATCACGCTCAACAGTAACTAAAACATTACAACGTTTTAATACTACTGGGATGGTAAAAAATTTGCTAAAACCTGGAAGACCGCGGACTGCAATGAACGAAACTGTTAAACAAAATATTGCAATCGATTTAGAAGAATCACCTCAAATTTCCACTACAAATTTGGCACTAAACTATGGTATCAGTCGACGTTCTGTAGGAAAGATATTAAAAAGTGAAAAGTATCATCCGTATAAGGTACAGTTGGTTCAAGAATTGTCATACGATGATTTTGACCGACGGATGGAATTTTGCGAACGACTAATGGACATCTGTAATGTCGGCAAAAATTTTGCTTCTAGCATAGTTTTTTCCGATGAGGCAAATTTTTGTTTAAATGGAACAGTTAATCGCCGTAACTGAAGGTATTGGTCAAATGAGAATCCTCATTGGATTCATGAAGCACATACCCAGCATCCACAGAAGTTAAATGTTTGGATTCGAATTGTCGAAAATAAGCTTATAGACCCATTTTTTATCGACGGAAACTTGAATGGTGACAAGTATTTGGATCTACTAAATAACGAAATTATTCCTGCACTTCAACAGAATGGGCAATTACCACAAAATATTTGGTTTCAATAAGATGAAGCACCTCCCCACTATGATAGACGGGTTAGGGATTTTCTGGATGCGAATTTTCCAAATCGATGGATTGGACGTAGAGGATTCATAGAGTGGCCTGCTCGTTCTCTGGATCTTAGCCCGTTAGATTTTTTCTTTGGGGTTATCTAAAATCACTTGTTTACGTTAGACGACCAACAAACTTACAGGAATTGAGACAAAGAATTATTGATGAATGTGAACTAATACGTGGAGAAGTCTTGGAAAGAGTGACTCAAGAATTTGTTAATAGGATGGCATATTGTCAGCAAGTAAACGGCGAGCATTTTGAACATTTGAAGTAATTTTGTTTCTCATTATTCTAAAGTAATGAAATGTACATCTATTGTACTACTAACAGTGAGTTATTCCTCGTTTTTACAAATTTGTTTACATTAAACTCAGTATGTATGAATTCAAAATAACAAGCTCTTTCAAAATCTGTAAATTAAAGAAGTTGATGGCACTTCTGGTTAAACCGGAAGTATATTATTATCAAAAAAATGTACATCAGATGCGTTTTGTTCCATTGCACTTACCTGCAAATTTTTATAAATATCGTTATTTTGGTTTAAAAGATATTTACTTGGTTCCATACTTTATCCCAACTCTGTATAAAATGATATAAAAATTTATTATATTAATTCTATTTAAACATTTTCAATACTTTTCGCTCTTTCCCTTTTCCTTCAAAGCAGTGCTCCTCAAAGTAGTTTTCACGCAGCTTGTGGTAGTTAGAGATTGTTTCGATAGATTTTACAAGTACATTTTGCCTACCGCATAAGCAAAAATCCATTTTATAAATATAATATTATGTTTTGCAAATATTAAAAATAAGATTATCAACAAATAATTAAACAATTCCAGAATATATTATTAAACTTACTTCTCTCTGTTGTTGAGAAACCCAAAAAGGAAGCATGCTTTGCAATTTATTTATTTTCATTAGAGGGTTAAAAAAATATTTAAATATTACATAAAAGTTTGCCGGCAGCGCCAGCCTTTCACCCTCGAGATCTCAAGAACTGGCACTGGTGGTATGTAACATGTTACGGTGTAACATGTCTATCGTCATGTCACCTTGCACTATTACCGACCGTAAACGATACCGCTATTATTACCGTTAAAACCGACCCCGATTCACTGTTAATGCTACTGTACACAAGACACCCTTTGTAGACGCTAACTATTTATCTGTTTGAAGGAGGCCAAATGAGGCACATAAAATAACAGTGGTCCAACTCCATTTTTAAAATATCTGTTCTTTATTGTAAATACTTTATCTAATGTGTATCTTTCAGTATAAAGGTGGGCTATCTCCATATCATCTTTTTGAAGAAAGTCAAAATATGAAGATAGCCCACCTTCATACTGAAAGATACACATTAGATAAAGTATTTACAATAAAGAACAGATATTTTAAAAAAATGGAGTTGGACCACTGTTATTCTATGTGCCTCAAATAAAGAACGCATTCCTTCTGACAAATGACACAAAACACAAATTCTGTTTTGAGCAAGACTATTTAAACGACCCGCAACGCAACGATAGCTCCTTTCATCGACAAACAGGCCAACTGAAGCGTCTGAAACTCATCTTGTGAAATTTCTCCTTTTTGGTTGTTGAAAGATACAACCCTCTAAGTTGGAGCCTGACATCCTTAAGTTGGAGCCTGGCATATCCCTAAGCTGGAGCCTGACATCTCCAAGTTGGAGCCAAGCTACAGTTAAATTACCTCTAAGTTGGAGCCTGGCATCTCTAAGTTGGAGCCGAGTTACAGTCAAGATACCTCTAAGTTTGAGTCGAGTTACAGTCAAGATACCCCTAAATTTAGAGCCCAGTTACCGCCTATGTGTAGACAGTCCTTCAAACCACTTCTGAGCTGTTAAGAAAACTATACATCCCAAGCAGGGTGTAGCGTGGTCGGTATTTTATCAAGTAGCTTCTTTATTTGTTTAATTAAAGTAATTACAAGGTGTTTCTGTCTTTCTCACCTTAGTTTTTGTGTAGTTTGTTTTCTTAATCGATAGCGTTCAAAAGATAGTGGCGCCCTTATTACTTATACGTCACAATCCTTCCTATAGTGAGCATTAACTTGGAGTCGAACCACCCCCTGGAGAGGGTCTCTTAGCCGGGATCTCTTTTGGAGAGTAATTTAGTTACAAATTAGCGCCTTTGAGGAGCTAATAGTGTTACAAATTGGCGCCCCTGAATTTTAGTTACAAATTGGCTCCCTGCCTTTTTGGGACTAATTTAGTTACAAATTGGCGCCCCTGAATTTTGTTACAACGGATCAGTTGACCTTGTAGTCGGTACTGCTGCAGGTGGCGAATTATACGGGAAAGAGTCAGTAGAAAGTGGCTATGTGTTACAAATCTCACCCTTTGCACCGCATAATCGTCCCGAATGTGGGGCAAGAAAGTCTAATTGGTAGTGTTCTTCCTGGGCCTTCCTCTCTTGCGGATAAACTGACGGCTCAGACAGTGCTTCCCTATGGTTAGAATGGAATGGCATCAATGCCGAAGCATGGTACTTTCCAACAGGTGTATCTGGGCCTTTGGTGAAAGCGATCTCGTACGTTTTAGGATTAACGATGCGAAGAATACGGTAAGGTCCGTCGCGACGCGGCGCAAATTTGGACGTACACATTTTTCTTAAATTACTCAGAATACGAGTGTCCACCAAAACCTGGTCAATAAAACCTGGACAATAAACGTGACGTCACGGTAACTTAGAGTTTTTATATGAGTTTCGGCGGCCTTGAGCAAGTTCATGCTTATCGCTCGAGGCATGTAGCTTTTCACTTAGAGATTGTTTGAAACAGAAGCATTCTGCAAAATTGTGCATGACGGAATCAAAGTATAATCTCGTCGACTAAGCACCTCGCACATGTTGCGGCGGTTACTATCTTCAGTGGAAAAAGTTCTACCCAACGACTAGCCACATCTACGACTATTAATACCCAGCAGCAATCATCCGTGGTTTCCGTTAATGGTTCAAACAAATCGATACTGAGTATATAGAAACGCTGTTTTTACACTGGTGTCTGTAGCAGGCCAGGAGGTTTTTAATTTGTATACTTTTAAACTTTTGGTATTCTATACATTTGTGCAAGTAGTCAGCAAGTTGCAGCATACCCTTTCTTCACCCACTTCTTGTAGTCAACGGAAGTCTCGATAGGTTCTTCGAGGCATTTAATGATCTCTACATCAGGGTCAGATACCTGCTCTTGTCTAATATAGGTGGCAATAAGTGTGGGAAAGTCGGCTACAACATAGATTTTTTCTAGTCCTTCAGTTCCTTTCTGTGGTGGTCTGGAAAGTGTATCGGCAACCAAAATGTATTCTATACGTAGATCATTAGACATTAATTCCAGAGCCCATCTGACAAGCCTTCCGGTCGGGGACTTGAGAGACATCAACCATTTAAGCGCCTGATGGTCACTTTGAACCACAGTGGTAGTAGCGTCCTCAAGGTAGCTTCGGAACTTCTTTACGGCCCACACAACGGCAAGTGCTTCTCGCTCTGTTGTGCTATAATTCTATTCTGTAGAGGTCAACAATCTAGATACATAATCCACTGGCCTTTCATCTTCATTCTCCTCCTGGAGTACACATGCACCAATTTTAAATCATGTTCATCACTACGTTAGTGACAAACAACATGGTTTTTTGCCTAAGAGATCTACAGTAACTAACTTATTGTGTTTTACTCAAAAAGCTAATGAAGCAATTGAAAATAACAATCATATTGATGTTATTTTTACGGATTTTAGTAAAGCCTTTGACAAGTAAAATATACACCTATGGACTATCGGACAGTCTGTTGAAACTATGTGCATCTTATCTTTATCAAAGAACGCAATATGTAGTGTTTAAAGGGCTAAAATCAAACGAGTTTCCCACAAAATCAGGTGTACACCAAGGATCTAATCTTGGGCCACTTTTCTTTATACTCTTAATAGATGATTTGCCAGAGGTTATTCGAGATTCTGAGTGTGCTTTGTTTGCTGACGACTTTAAATTGTAGAAATAAATCAAAACAGAAACTATTGACGTCGAATTACTTCAAAACGACATACACAGAGTCTACGAATGGTCTTTGAGGAATTGTTTGAATTTTAATGTTAACAAATGCTTCAGTATGTCAATAACTAGAAAAATAAATAAATTCAATTCAGAATATACAATTAACAAACAAATACTACATAAGCAAAATAAGAGTAAAGATCTGGGAGTATTGACGCCAAACTTACCTTTGAAAAGCATATTAACACGATTATAAATAAATCATACAAAATACTAGGCTTTATAGTTTGCAATTCTTTTAGATTTACGAATATAAGTACTATAATAACACTATATAATTCGTTTGTGCGGAGTTCGTTGGAATATGCTGCTGTTATAAATATGGTTCTTTTATTTTATTTATAAAAATTTCATAGAAAAAATATAAAATAAAAAATTTCTAAGATATTTACACTTCAAAAGATACAGAAAATAAATACATCTGCAATCTCAATTATAAAACATCATTGAACGAATTTAACTTTCAGTCTCTAGAATTAAGAAGAAATATCGCCTTTGTAGTTTTTTACTATATAATTTTGCATAACAATATAGGCACCTCTTATCCAATGTAAAATTAAATTGTTGTCCCTAAAATATTTGTCTGTCCTAGTCCTAGAACAAATCTAGGTTTAAATTTTCCCTTCTATAATATGTCTTTCCTCGCAAATTCACTGAACAGTATTGATTTTTTTACATCCTACAGCCTTAAAACTTTTAAAAGAATTGTCGAAAAAACTTAGCACTAACGGAATCTTAAAATAATACCAAAACTATATTTGTAATATTATAAGGGGGCTTCCATAAATTACGTGAGGGGGGGGTCGAGTCAAATCTCATCTAATCTTACGTTGGAGAGAGGGGGGTGTCGGCAAATATCACGCAATTTTTTTTCTGATTGAAACAAAAAAACATTACAGTAGATGTACTATGAGAGTTCTAACTCAGTGAAGGAGTGGGGGTACCTCCGTATATACAGCATAGGAGTTCTGGAACGGTTCTGAACTGTCGGACTGTGGTTCTGAATTGTGGACCAGTTGTTTATTTGGAATAGTTGTGTTATATTATAATGATTGTATAATTGAGCGACTGGAACGAATTTTATTGGAATTATTAAAGAAGTGTACGAGTTTGTGTTGTATTGCGGGTTGCCTGCTGGTTTGAAAAAAAGGGACTGCGTGGCGGCCGCTGGTGGGATTTGAACCACAAACCGTCGTTAGAATTTTTACAATTTAACCGCCCTTACCCACTGGGCTGCTAACGAAGGATTATATAATGTTATGAATGGGTATTTAAACTCGCGTCGCGTATTTTGATCGTTTTCATGGAATTTGGTCTGTGATAGATATCTTGTAATCATATACAGGGTATGTCGGGATACTAAACAACTTTTTGTATTTAAAATATCAATTTGATGATATGGTACGGGTTAGATACGGATATATACAGGGTTTGTCGCGAATTAGATCGTCGAAATATCGAATTATGATCATTCTTAATACGCAAAAAATGGCAAAAATGTCGGTACGGGGTATGGTCGTTAATTAAAAAAGTCAATTCGATCATTCGTATCTACGAATAAAAAATACAAAGGAAGGAATGTTGTCATATTTTAATCTAGCAAATAATTGCGACGGAAGTCGGCCATATTGAAGAACCAAATATGACTCATTCGAATCGTGACATTTGACATAAATAGATTTTTCATGCTGTTTTATATATTATTTTCTGATTTAAGTAGTTAAACCAACTCTTGAATGGGAAATACTCTTCATTTGCAGGGTTCTATTCATCTGAATTATCAAAAATTAACAAAATATTTTAATGACAACCACATTGTTATCATAGACGTTCCTTTATTTTTTATATAGACCAACTAAGTCAACTATTTATAATTACCTGCTTAGAAGTTTTTAATCTAAATTTATATTCCTACAACTTTATGACAATGTATATTACTGTACAGATAATTACAAGCGGAAAACAGTTATTTTTTTTAATAATTAATACGAGACATAAGTTTATAATACCCTGTGTGTGACACCACTGGTAACCGGAAACTTCAAGTCAGCCATATGCAAGAACCATTGCGGACATCGTCAAATCGTATTATACTCCTTCCTTTTTATTATTTATTCGTAGATTCGTATATTATGATGTGGGTAAAAGATAATTTCGAGTGTACAGGGTATATCGCGAAGATCATTCGTAAGGGAGATGTCAATTTTTCATACGGGATATACAGGGTTTGTCGAAATATCGGATTATGATCATTCTTAATACGGAAACGGTTACGTGGCAAATAAAAATGTTTATATACGTGGGGGGTATGACGGTTCTCCATTTTCTGATCGAACAGTAATTCTCTCTTTATACGGGAATGAATTAGGATGTAAAGTTGTGACACAACGATTGTCAAAAGGGTACCAATTATTCGATGCTATGACGTCATCACACATATTTTACAAGGGTCATGCGATCGACAACGACCAGTTACATTATGTCTTCAGAAGAGCACAGTTATGGAATTGAAGACATTGCTTTTTATGAAGATAAGAGTAAGGTTATGAAACAAACTAGGGAAGCAAGAACAACGTGGAGCAGTCTAAACTGGGATTGTCGTAAATTACCGAAAACTACTTATCCGTTAAGACGTATTCAACCATGTTTAATAGAACTGAAGAAGAAGAGAGCATAAAAAATGAAATTAATAATGTTTTTGCCATGTCATGTATAATTTTAGCATCTGTCTTTGTTTTAATTTTAAAAAATTATTTTAAAAATTGTTAAACGTAAATTTGAATCTTCGTGTAATATAAAAGTTGATGAATAAACAACTTGTTTTATTTCTAAGTAGTGGTGTATAAAATAAAAACTCATTTGTGGTTAAGGTTTATTTATTTTATGGTAATACAGTATTCAAAAACCAGTGGCGGAGACGTTGTACGTTTCGTTCGGTGCACGAATATAGTCCAGAGGTGTGACAGGGGTTTGGATCCTTGGCAAAGTTTACTGTTGCACACGGTGTACCATCGAACTTGCCGACTTCGCAAATGTGAGGAAAAACGTTGAAAATGTTACATTTATTTTGCAGAAACTTGGCTTTTTGTTGACCACGAACGTAAATGTAGTCTGCAGCATACAATAGCTTGCTTTCCAATATTTCATTAACTTTAGAATATTCTACATCTCCTGAAGAGTATCGAATTCCGTGCACATTTTTTTCAAAGTAGGTTGCAGTCTTTTTGTCCTCATTACTTAATGTAGAAAACGGTTGAGGTGGTAAAAACATGTAATGTGAACTTTTGAAACCAATTTCTATCGTTAGTTCTTTGACAACGAAAAAATCCATCTACGACAAAGCCTTGAATGTCTACAAAAGCTATTCTCATGTTGACGTCTGCTCGAACACTAACTCTAATCAACGTCTAGTTTAAACTTTTAACAATTTCGGTGAGGGGGAAGTATTCCATTACACAATCATGAATTATGATGCAATAGACTTTGGTATTTTCGGGAAAGCCTATGTTTGCTTCAATATCAAGTTTCACATCGACTGTGGACGCCTTCATGCTTTCTTCCTGTTTGGAACAATCGATAACAAACAATGCCCGTTTCTTGAAAGAGGAATAATCCAGCAGGGGGCGCTTCTGTGTGGAGTTCGCGTAGTTGGGATAGAATTCAATATAGTTAAAATATGCTTCATTGTAGTCAGTTTTACTAAAATCCAATTGCATTCTTTCATTGGGCCAAAATTCACCATTAAGTGACAGTCTTATACTTTGTACATCTGCATTGTCAATAGCGCTTTTCATTGATAACAATTTAAATTGGTATACCCATATTCAATATGTAACGTTTCTTCAAAAATATCCTCTCTAATTAGGGCCATTAAAAGAATGGGAGATTTATCTAAAAAACTGCGTATTTAATATACTATGCACACATTCAAAGTAATTTAATATATTTATTATCAGCTTGGTTCTCTACAACAAAAAATAATATAAATTGTATATATAAATTACAAAATAAAAGGTTACCATGTTTCCAACCAAAATTGCTATTTATATAACTAGTTGCATATAGTGAAGAGATATCAAAAGGCCTCCTTTTTTTTTCCTGAGGTGAAAATCTTCGTAAGACATCTGGGAGCGTATCCCAGGTGTGCAGGATTCCACCAGAGTAAGACCGGCGGCACTCGTTATCCCCCTTTAGGGAAGACATCGAGCACCGCCGGCCTCAATTCCAGTGACCTACCTGCTAAAAACACCTCCTCTTCCACCAGTTGTACCTAGGACTGCTTTTTCAGCGTTACATCAAAAGACCTCCTAATTACAATTATTTGTGCTTCGATTTACATAAAATTATATATAGTAGTTCTGAAAGGTCTCTGTATCAAATAGGAAGAAGATATAATTTACTTCATACCGGAAGGCTACTGATTATCTTTCATATAATTGACATCACTTGCAGAAATCGAATTTCAACACGTTAAGAGGCCACAGGAAAAAATCGCAAGGAATGGTTCCACCAGAAGAACGGTGCAGGCCACAATATCTTAAATCATTATTGTAGCTATTACCATAACTTGTGATTAAAATATATGTAAAATTGAGGATAAAATAAAGATTATAAGAAGAGGCCACATAAGGTTCTTTAATAGCCATCAGGAGACAATTTCCCAGAAACAGAAAATACTATACGTACTCAACTCAATGGGTGACAGCTGGGTTTGTAAGCCAGACTAACAGACACCTTAAGTTATAGTACTTCTCCCACATTGTGGTACCTGTCGTATTTCTGTGTAGAAAAAGTCGACCGCCCCTTTTATACCATAAGGAACCTTAGACTTAGACGAAATTGAGCCAGATTTACAAATACTGGGACCATAATAAAGTAACTCAAAAAATTATGCATAATATATTTATCGGGTCTAAAAAATGCCAAAATATTATTATTATTTTTGAGAAAAAGTTTAATAATAACCTAGAAAACTCAACTTTCCTGAAAAATTCCGAAATACTATTTTGGAGCACCCTATATCACAGCTCTTGTAACCCTCGAGATACGGCATATGGGGGTTGAAAACAGTGTTGAGGGGGAAAGGACAAGGTCCCCTATTTCTTTATATTCTTTTATTGTCAATATACTGGTGAGAACATGAAGATTTTGAAAAAAATATCCATTTTTCATAAATATACATTTAACCGGAATTTTAATTGGACAAAAATTAATTTTGTACTCACCCTGATAATAAACGACGTTAGTCAGTGCAAGCACTGACCAAGTGGCCGTTTTGAACCGCCCTTTAGCTACACTGAAATCATCTGCCTCAAAAACAAACATCAGAAATATCGGGCTGTCTTTTTTTCACTATTTTCTTCGAATTTTCAATTGTTTGTCAAATCTATGAATCATTTAGTAAGTATCTGCCAACTGTTTAACCTGAAATAATCTTTCAAATTATTCTCGTTTAATTTTTTCATAACAAACCAAACAATTTCTGTATGTAACCTTCAAAGAGTTGTATACTTTGGATTTAAAACTTCTGCAAACAATATATATGTGTATACTAAAATGTAAAGCAGTTACCTCCTGAAAAACAGTCTTAAGAATTAGTTTCTTAACAGTGCCTGTAATAACTCAAAAGTTTATAATAATGAAAAATATTGAGATTACATAAATATTGCAACAAATAATATATATACAAAGTATTAGAAATACTATCCCAATGCTACATAAGTACATGCTTCCTCAATTATATATTTTCCCAATCCAGATTAGTACCCACCATAACATTCCCGCATCACTCCAAGCTCCACAATACCATTTTTAAACTTATCAAAGCAGAAAAACATGCGTTTAAAAAAATTACCTTGTATAAAACGATAAAAGTGTTTTTTATAAAGATATACTTCCTTTATATCTGAAATAAATATAAATTTGTTAACAAGTACTTATAGAATGGCGATGTGTATTCAATTTCAAAAATGTTGGTTTCTGTGGTACATTTGTAAAAAATGGTCTGCATTTATCTTGTACTTAGTTTCATCTGAATATCTTCCATATTTATATCTGCAACTGATAAAAAACAACAAAAATAATTTAATATCTTTCCATTTTATTTGGTGAAACCTTTAGATTTGTTACCTTGTATAGAAATATAAAGATTTTTTCATATAGACTTATGTTCTTGATACCTAAAAATATCTTTCATGTTCTTTATAATAGACCTGTAATTAATAAATCAAAACAATTATTTGCAATGTCTTATCATCATATAAAAATGTAAAAACCTACAATAAAAAAAGTTACCTTTTATAGAACAATCATTCTTCTTTTAAAACCTAAATTTCTTGATACCTAATAACTTACAATGTTTTAAAAATTAAAGAAATCACCAGACGATGAAGTAGACCAGAGTCACATGTCTGGATATATCCAATCAAAGACGTTCCTGTAAAATTCTAGAAAGCTGTTTTACAAATTAATATATAAGATCAATAAAAATGTAATTTTTAACTTGATATTACCTGAAGCATTGTCCCAACAGCACTCCTATGATACCTAGCAGGAATATTACTCAATGATTCTGCCTCATGTTGTTTTCGATGTCTTAGTCCCAATCCAATTTTCTTTTCGCAGGATATAACAGAATCTCCAATTTTCTTTCTTGCTTTCATAATCTGCAAACATTTTTTCACTTTAGATTATCACCCAGAAAAGTCTTTGTTTATTACCTTTTGCAAAACAAGTCTCCAAATGATGTTCAGATTCTACCAGAAGAATATTGTTTGGAAGATGTTGTGGGGTAAAATGAAGTTAAGTTTTGATATTTTTAGGGAATAGATTTTAATGTATGGTAACCTAAGGTTTTTGTAGACTAAATATACTTTGTATGTAAAATAAAGGGTAAAATAAAGGATAAAATAAAGATTATAAGAAGAAGCCACAGGCGGTTCTTTAATAGCCATCAGGCGACAATTTCCCAGAAACAGAAAATACTATACGTACTCAACTCAATGGGTGACTGCTGGGTTTGTAAGCCAGACTAACAGACACCTTAAGTTATAGTACTTCTCCCACAATGTGGTACCTGTCGTATTTCTGTGTAGAAAAAGTCGACCGCCCCTATGGAAGATCACGAGTGGAGGGATGAACTGCCCAAGCTGTAGAGATGATCCAGTTAAAAATGCTCGTGCATACGAGAGCTTAAAGTTTACAAGCTGTTCAAGTTTACTGAATCTTTAAATTAAAGAGATGCTTCTAGTTTACTGAATTATATTCCAACTGTATATGACAGTAAACCAGTAGAAGAAATGAGACTGGGAATAATTCAGATTCTACCAGAAGAAGTATGGATAACTTGCAGATTGGGTTCATCTTAAGAGGCGGAGGAAATGAGTTTTATGAGGAATAATCCTGCAGTTCGGGTGAGAATAGATTTTCAGTTTGAAAGGGTGAGTTTTTCTTAGGACAAAATTAATGCTGATGATGGTCGACCAAGTGATATTGTCGTAAGAGATAATGGTGATGTGCTACTTAGATTTAGAGGACACTTTTTAATGATCAAATTGAAACTATTACGAAAAAGAATTTATGCTGCCAAAGCATTGATAGTTTGCAAAAAATTTTGTAATAGATTATTTCAATTTTTTTATTTCCATATTATCATTATTGCTAATTTGTTTGACATTAAAAAATATGAACAATTATTATTAATATGTTCGTAAAAAAATTTCCAAGTTTTAAAAATTTTTTTTCATAATTTGACAGCGTTATTGTTGTATCAAAAATGTAAAAATTATATAAAACAATAAAGGAAATTGTTTTTTTAATGTTGTGTTTGTATAATATTTTGTTATAAAAGATACGTTATATAAATAATAATTTTAAAAAAGCCATAATGGATTTTCTTTATAAAATGAAATTTACAACATTTTCAAAGGCATTATTTTTTAATTGTTTCCACCTTGTATACAAGGTGTATATATATTTTATAAAAATATCCTTTTTTATACAGATTATTAAAATGTTTCAAAATTTGAATTTAAATATGAAATATATCATTTATATAAAAAAACTTCATTAATCTCCAAGTAAAAATTAAATTTCATAATATTTTTTCTAAAATATTCTTTTAACTCTATTAAAAAATATCTCAAGTAAAATAATAATATAAAAAAACCCTAAAATAATTTTTTTTATAAATTAACTCATATTAAACATATTTACGCAATAAAAAAACATTTTAAATAAAAATAATCACAGATAATCATTAAAATTCCCATTTTAATGCACTTACCTTTCGAAAATCAAATTCTGGAGATGATCTCGAAGTAAATCAATACAGATAGAAATTTTTTTTTAAATACTAACGTTTCATGAATAATTTGATAGCGCTATTGCTATATCAGAATTGTAAAAATTAATATTGATCTAGCTATATTCACAAAATTATATAGAACATTAAATAAAACGTATTTTTTTTACTATTGGTTATTAAAATGCTTCAAAAATTAAACATAAAGATAAAATATTTCATTAATAAAACAAAAATTTTATTAATCCGTTAAATAAAGATTAAATTTCAAAATATTTTTTTCTAAAATGTAAGTTTTACTCTATTTAAAAAATACTTTAAGTGAACTAATAATTTTAGAAAACGCACAACATATTTTCTTTATAAATTACCTTAAAATAATTATTTTTAAACAAATTTACTTTGTAAACAATCAACCTTTTCCAAAGGTCTTATTTTTTAATTGATCCAAAATTTCTGTTTATAAAAAAAACTTTCACCGCATTTTTAAACTGTTTTTTACAGCCTGCCAACTATTAATATACGGAAATGTACAAAATTATTGCAGTAAAAATCACAACAGAAAGTCAATTATATCATTTGAGTTCCCATATTTAATTGCTCCTACCTTTTTGAAAAACAAATTCTAGTGGCGATCTTGAAGTACATCGTAAATCGATACAGATAGAAAGTGTTTTTAAAGACTCACCCTGTAACAAAAGAAAGAAATAATTAGTTTATTCGAGTTAAGATTTAAGTACTGTTATTATAGATTGTTGTGAATTAGTTTTGAGGTACTTTAAAAAAATAATTTTACTATTTTTTCCAAATTTAATAACTGTGGGTTGAAATGTTTTGAATGGGCTACTTAATAAAAATGTATCAGTTTAAATTTGGATAAAATCAATCTAACTAAAGTATTTTTAAAATATTATAAAACCGATAATAACTGATTTAAATAGGAAATTATTTCGTTTATTTTTGACCACAGCGTATTTATTTTACTATTAAAAACTTGCTGGTTATAATTTTAACAGTGTATCTCATTTATAAAATATATATTTCTGTCACATACCCCTTTTATTATAAAAAATAAGCCCAACTGATGATCGTGGAGAACGCCCTTTGAATATCTGACTAAAGTTTCTTCAATACTCACCAGTAAAAATAGGAACTGATAATTAAAACTTATAATAATAATAATTTTGTTTCAATATATACAAGGTGTCCTAAATTATATCAGGAATGTATGTTTTGCAAGGTTTTTAACAGAGATATATTTAAAGTAAAATTAGCAAAATTTTAAAATATAAAAAGTGTAGGTACCATTTTTAAAATAAACAAGTTGGTATTACATTTATTTGATGAGATAACCTTGTTTTGTAACAAAAAGAAATTATTTTATAATATAACATTTTTTCAATAATCACTCTGTATGTCGCTAAGGCGAGAAATTTATTTGACTGGGAAAATGTAACTTAAAAGAAAAAGGGAAAACTTGAAATCTTAACTACTTATACAGTATGATGCAAATGTATGGAATAAATTCATTATTTCAGAAACGGACGACTTTTAAAAAAATCTAAAACACGACAATATTAATTTTTAAATGGCCATCAACTGCTATAGATGAGTTGGACATTACATCATTAGTGATGGCGTAATGACGTCATTGACGATTTTTTTAAATACAAACGGAGGTCACGTGACAGCTTATTTGAAAGTTCTCCTTATCGCCTTTGCCACAATGTAATCATTTAAATATTTATTTCTACAGGGTTAAACAAAATTATGAACTTTGTTAAGTAACATGGAATTACAATAAATATTCATTCACTGAACTAAAATACACTAAGGAATGCCACTGGGAATAAAACAAAAATAGTGTTTATTGTTGGTTTAAAAAAAACTACATTGATAAAAACAATGCTACTCGGAATTATTTTTACAAAAAATATTTAAATCAGTATTGTCATTGACTCGTCTTTATTCGTCAATGATCTGTGAATCTTCGAGTTTTTTGCCGACATTAATAACAGCATTTACAAAAATGAAACTAACAGAAACAGAACGAATCGAGATTTTAACCATGATTGGTTATGGAAGATAGAGTGAGGACTCAAGCAAAAGTTAGTAATTTATTTAATGCTAAATAACCAATTGCGATCCAATTACAGTAAGTAAAATTAAAAAAAAATAGAGAAACGGGCCATGTTAAAGATCTTCCCAGAAGTGGTAGAAAATCAATATCCGAAGTCAAAAAACTGGACGTTGTACTGGTGTTTCAAGAAAATCCTCATACAGACATGTCGATATTGGGAGAAGGTGAATGTTTGTGCCGGCATTATAAACAATCAAATGGTAGGGTCATATTTTTTTGAGGAAAACCTAACTGCTGCTAGTTATCTAGAATTTCTTTAAAATTATCTGTTGCCACAGCTGAATCATCTATTTCCAAATAGAAATGATTTATGGTACCAACAGGATGGAGCTCCTCCACACTATGGCGTTGAGGTACGAAATTACCTTAATAACGTTTTCCCAGGAAGGTGGATAGGTAGAAGGGGGGCCTATCGAATGGCCACCAAGATATCCAGAATTGACTCCGTTAGACTTTTTTTGAGGGGATATTTAAAGAGCAGAGTAATCAAAATCGACCGAATAATAGAGGAGTTGAAGGAGCGAATCCGAACGGAAATTGCACAAATAACACCTGAAGTCCTCGAAAACGTTAGGAAAGAATTTACTGCTCGTCTTTCTTCATTGTATCATTGCTGAAAGTCGGCAATTTGAACATTTGTTGTAATTTAATTGTATTTAAGTAAACATTTATTCTAAGTTAATTGTATTAATAAACCAACAGTTTTGGTTAACCCTGTAGAAATAAATATTCAAATAATTACATTGTTGCAAAGACGATAAGGAGACCTTTCAAATGAGCTGTCCATGGCGTCATTACACCGTCACCAATGACGTAATGTCCAACACATCTATAGCAGCTGATGGCCATTCAAAAATTAAAATTGACATGTTTTAAGATTTTTTTAAAAGTCGTCTGTTTCTGAAATGTATTCCATACATTTGCATCATACTGTATACGAAGATAACTCACTCTTATATTATTTTACTGTAATTTTATGTATAATTATTGCAGAAAAAAATATATAAGATTAGTTACTATATTTTAAACAAACAAAATATGACCAGTCCACCTGCTGAGGAAATAACCCTCTATGTGCGATAGATGCATAGTTTGCTCAATACGTATCATATACGTTACTTATCAAATAAGAAATTTATAATATATTTATTTTAAAACGAGTTTAATAAATGAAATGTGCAACTATAAAAAGACAATAGTCGATATTGAAGGTTTTTAATACATTTTATGGAATTTTTACCTCTAATAAAAAAAAGAATGGTTATATTCTAAGTAATAAGGTTTTTAACCATACAAATATATTAATTTGAAAATAATTGTTTTATACCGGTAAATCAGTAACTTATAATTAAGAATAGTTTATGCAATCATTAATTTTTCCAACTCTTAAATCTAGAAAATTAATTTGAATTAATTTCTTCAATTTCTAACGGAAAATGTACTCCACATTATTTCAAACAAAACCGGCTTATAAAACGATCTTTTTTCTCTTAAATAAATAAAAAATAATAAATAAAATAAACTCACCGATTGGCCAGTCATCATCTGCTTTTCAACCATCACTTTTTGAACTGCCATTGTCAACATTCACATATTTCAGTTTTAAAAAACACTAACACCGGCACTTTTTTTTCCGCACAAACACTATTTAGAAGAAAAATCTGTATATATACGCGCACTTAAATCCGTAAAAATACGTTTTTATTAAATGTATACCGCCTAATTTCCGAATAACTTTTGTGTACCTACTACCAATCCAACCGCCTGCACAAAAGGTACTGACTGATACATCTATAAGTAAAAATGATAAGACTGTACCTATAAAACTAGTTTATTAATCATATATCGTTAACTAATTTGATTAAGAATAAAAATACTTTCTAAACGACAAAATTATTCCGAAGGGAGTTACAGTCTTAAAAGAATAAGATAAATTCAAAAAAACTGTTATGTAGCATAACCTTATTTCTGAAAAACAAAATTAAATAAGGTTCTACAAACACAAATTGTTAGAATTCACAACAGTTAACGATATAAAATAAATATTTAAAAGAAAAATGAAAATACACTTTTTCATTAAATTTTCAAACATATCAGCATATTTTAAAAGTAGTACTGCACAGCCAAATGTAAAAATTGTATTTTACAAGTAGCTCGACCCTGATTGTTTTTAATCCAAATTTATATCTCTCTTTGAGCCATGCAAATGATGTATCAATGTTGATGATGGGTGACTATTTTCTGTTGCTGCATTTTCAATAAACAAATTATCTAAAAATTTAAAAACTGATATTTAAAAAGATGTTTGTATTGAAGGAAAGTAAAATTACTCAAAATTCCAATTTATTCTACCTGTTATTTTTAAAGTAGAAGGCCCTGACAATAACTGTTTTTCTCCTATTGCACCTGGCTCTGTAGTTCTGGAAGTTGATGGCATATCTCTTTCCTCTGAAGATGATCATTCTAAAATATGATTTTAACTGCCTAACATGGCTTAACATATTTGACTATTATTTACTTCAAACTTTGACCTAACATCAATGTTTTCTGATTTCTACAATTGTTGAACAATAGTATATTATATATTTTATCCTCTCTTATGCTTCACCCCGTATAAAAACCATCGAAAATAATGCACGTGATAAAGAAGCTTGTTTAACATCGAACCGACACAGGTAGATGCATTATTAAAATTAGGTGTGCGAAAGTCCTCAATAAATAAAAGTTGTAACCATGAAAACTGGCAGCGGAGTGTGGCGAATCATATCGTTTTTATGTTTCATCTTCGGTTTTGTTTTTGTTTGGAAATTCGGGAGCGAATTCGGTACGGTCTTCATATTCTTCGCTGCTGGATACGCATTTTTAATATGAAGAATTCTTATACAATTTACCAACTGATGATTTTTTTTATTTAAGTGTATAGACGACATGTTGGGTTATAAAAACGTACAATTTTCAATGTTTTAATATTCCTACAGGATGTTATGAAATTGCTGATCTTGAAGCGTTTATCAGTGATAAAATGGACGCAAGCAATTCAATAACACCACCGAAGGATATATTTTCACTAAAACCTAATCACAATACGTTGAAATGTGAAATTTTCAATAAATATAAAATTTCCTTTATGCAAGCTGATAGTCTTGGAAGAATATTGGGGTTTTCACCGAAAATACTCGACGTCAACGAAATGCACTCTTCAGATCTCCCCGTCAAAATCATTAAAGTATCCAGTATTCGCTTCGATTGTAACATTACCACTGGAGCCTTTGATGCGAACAGACCTGCCCATACAATCTACGAATTCGTCATACAAGTAGATCCAGGATATTCCATTGACGAAATTCCTCATAATTTGATCTACTTACCCGTTATACCACAACGTGAAATAACTAACATCACTGTCATTGCCTTAGATCAAGACGGTCAACCTGTAAACTTTAGAGGTGAATCGAGTACATTGATATTGGAGCTTAGAGCGCGAAACAGATGGGACCAATAATCAATCATCATCATAAAAGACAGTTTACACATTTTCCAACTTCATTAGCTAAGCAGCCGCCGGTGAAACAACTCACGTTGGCAAACAAATTGGTGCTGCAATCGCTGGAGTTTTAGATTGAAATGACAACCATGTATGGAAAACGACTTCGTCAAAATGACAATATGCCTTCGATGTTTGATATCTACCGTAAGCCGGTCTTTGATGATTCCATTCGAAAGGCTGAATACAGAACCTATGCTCCATTTATCAAATCATTCAATTGCAGTGACATTGTGGAGTTTAGCATTAATCAGGTTGATTCGTTCTTTGCAATGAGCGAAACTTTGTTGTGCATTAAAGGTTCCCTCGAAATACACGGAGCAGGAGACGTAAAATTATGTACGTACAGTGAAAGTGCTAGGGAAATGGAAACAGTTCGAGATCCTGGAATTGTAAGTGTCGTACGTGCTATGACTTGTTATAACCAAGAAGATTCCAATCATATGGCTATAGCTGGCTGGAATTACCCGAAAGATCCTATTCTAAATGTCAGCGACAAGTCCTTCAACCTTCAAATACCTCTCAAACATATTTTCAACATTTTTAACGATTATTCTATGATTACATGTGGACGACAAACAATACGATTAGTTCGAGCACGAAATGATAATGATTGCATCTATATTACCGACAAGTCCGGTACGGTCTCCAGTACAACTGCTAAAATTAACATTACAAGTGTTGAATTAAAAGTTAAACATATCTTTCCCAATGATGATATAAAGATAAATCTCATGAAATCCATTCAAAAAGATCAGCCTATAGTTATTCCATTTAGAAAGTGGGAGTTACACGAATTGCCCTCAATTACTAAAGGTGCAAGACGTGAGGTTTGGGCTGTTAAAACATCCACTTCAGTTGAAAGACCCCGTTTTGTTATTGTTTTCTTTCAAACTGACAAACGTAACGTGAGCACAGCCGATCCTACTTTATTTGACAATGCAGATGTACAAAGTATAAGACTATCACTTAATGGTGAATTTTGGCCCATTGAAAGAATGCAATTGGATTTTAGTAAAACTGACTACAATGAAGCATATTTTAACTATACTGAATTCTATCCCAACTACGCGAACTCCACACAGAAGCGCCCCCTGCTGGATTATTCCTCTTTCAAGAAACGGGCATTGTTTATTATCGATTGTTCCAAACAGGAAGAAAGCATGAAAGCGTCCACAGTCGATGTGAAACTTGATATTGAAGCAAACATAGGCTTTCCCGAAAATACCAAAGTCTATTGCATCATAATTCATGATTGTGTAATGGAATACTTCCCCCTCACCGAAATTGTTAAAAGTTTAAACTAGACGTTGATTAGAGTTAGTGTTCGAGTAGACGTCAACATGAGAATAGCTTTTGTAGACATTCAAGGCTTTGTCGTAGATGGATTTTTCGTTGTCAAAGAACTAACGATAGAAATTGGTTTCAAAAGTTCACATTACATGTTTTTACCACCTCAACCGTTTTCTACATTAAGTAATGAGGACAAAAAGACTGCAACCTACTTGGAAAAAAATGTGCACGGAATTCGATACTCTTCAGGAGATGTAGAATATTCTAAAGTTAATGAAATATTGGAAAGCAAGCTATTGTATGCTGCAGACTACATTTACGTTCGTGGTCAACAAAAGCCAAGTTTCTGCAAAATAAATGTAATATTTTCAACGTTTTTCCTCACATTTGCGAAGTCGGCAAGTTCGATGGTACACCGTGTGCAACAGTAAACTTTGCCAAGGATCCAAACCCCTGTCACACCTCTGGACTATATTCGTGCACCGAACGAAATGTACAACGTCTCCGCCACTGGTTTTTGAATACTGTATTACCATAAAATAAATAAACCTTAACCACAAATGAGTTTTTATTTTATACACCACTACTTAGAAATAAAACAAGTTGTTTATTCCTCAACTCTTATATTACACGAAGATTCAAATTTACGTTTAACAATTTTTAAAATAATTTTTAAAATTAAAACAAAGACAGATGCTAAAATTATACATGACATAGCAAAAACATTATTAATTTCATTTTTTATGCCTTCTTCTTCTGTTCTATTAAACATGGTTGAATACGTCTTAACGGATAAGTAGTTTTCGGTAATTTACGGCAATCCCAGTTTAGACTGCTCCACGTTGTTCTTGCTTCCCTAGTTTGTTTCATAACCTTACTCTTATCTTCATAAAAAGTAATGTCTTCAATTCCATGACTGTGCTCTTCTGAAGACATAATGTAACTTTAGCCGTTGACGATCGCATGACCCTTGTAAAATATGTGTGATGACGTCATAGCATCGTATTACTGGTACCCTTTTGACAATCGTTGTGTCGTAACTTTACATCCTAATTCATTCCCATATAAAGAGAGAATTAGTGTTCAATCAGAAAATGGAGAACCGTCATACCCCCCACGTATATAAACATTTTTATTTGCCACGTAACCGTTTCCGTATTAAGAATGATCATAATCCGATATTTCGACAAACCCTGTATATCCCGTATGAAAAATTGACATCCCCCTTACGAATGATCTTCGCGAATACCCTGTACCCACATCATAATATACGAATGATCGAATTGACATTTTTAATTAACGACCATATCCCCGTATCGACATTTTTGCCATTTTTGCGTATTAAGAATGATAATAATTCGATATTTCGACGATCTAATTCATCGCGACAAACCCTGTATATATCCCGTATCTAACCCGTACCATATCATCAAATTGATATTTTAAATACAAAAAGTTGTTTAGTATCCCGACATACCCTGTATATGATTAGATTACAAGCACAGACCAAATTCGATGAAAACGATCAAAATACGCGACGCGAGTTTAAATACCCATTCTTCGTTAGCAGCCCAGTGAGTAAGGGCGCTTAAATTATAAATTTCATCCGACGGGACGTAGGTTCGAGTCCCACCAGCGGCCAACTTTTTTTCAAACCAGCAGGCAACCCGCAATACAACACAAACTCGTACACTTCTTTAATAATTCCAATAAAATTCGTTCCAGTCGCTCAATTATACAATCATTATAATATAACACAACTATTCCAAATAAACAACTGGTCCACAATTCAGAACCACAGTCCGACAGTTCAGAACCGTTCCAGAACTCCTATGCTGTATATACGGAGGTACCCCCACTCCTTCACTGAGTTAGAACTCTCATAGTACATCTACTCATTACGAAGTTGAAGGATCAGATAATTTTACTGAAAATCATATGGACATGTTGGTTCCAATAGTCTCTCTTGAGAACGTGCATGATTCTCCATGGAGTAGATACTCTTTTTTAATCTAAGTAGTTACGATTTAAGTATTCTATTGTTAAATTTTTATTACACTTATAATTAAACTCTCAGCAACATTGATTACTAATCATAACTAGTCGTAAATAAAAGCACGAAGCAAATTTGTTTTTTTCTTTTTACAATGACAATCCAACGCGTTTACGTAAGAAACTCACATTTTGGAAAATCTCACGTGAGATTGGGAGATGGGGGAGGGGGTTGAATAAAATCTCACGACATCTCACCAGGGGGGAGGGAGGTGCAGAAAATTAAAAAAAAACACCTCACGTAATTTATGGACGCCCCCTAATAAGCTTTATTGTCGAACAATGTTTTTTTACTAAGAATGATAACACAACTCTTTTAACACCTCTTTCCTCTTTTAACACAACTTCCAAGTTTAATTGAAAAATTCGGTTTAAAATCACAATTACAGCTGTTTCGCTATAAACTAGCATCGTCAGATTGACATATTGAATTTAAATTTTTTGGTTGTTTGTAGCTAGGTACTTGATGTTGATTAAGTAGGTAAGGCTAGACCAAGTATGGAAGTAATAAGACATAACAATTTTAAAGCCTAGATGTTATTAGCCCTAAGGGATTATCCTGGATGTGTTTCCCTCTAAGATCAGTATAACTGTGCAATGATATAGAAAAACCAGGAAAAAACTATATCATGCTGATCTTTACAATAACTTAATATATTTATGTTACAATAATGTCTTATCTATGTATAAAATGAAGACTCAATCAAAGTAAACAGTTTAATAGTGGAGAATTTTCAAGATTTATTTGTTCATTCACTACTTTAAACTGTTGATATGCTAGATGTCTTTTTATTTCAAGTTCTTCGAGGAAAGCGAAGAGTTTTTTATTATTCTTAGTAAGATGGACTTCCAAAAAGTAAGGGTTAATACAATAAATTTAATGTTTGTGGACAAAGCTGTTTAAAAAAAAAGCAAATCACATAGAACAAAATAACAAAACATATTAAAACAGTAATACAACAGTATCTACAAGTAAATAAAACATAAAACATACAAACAAATAAAACATTGTGAAAGATCAGTTAAATGTATACTTTATGTAGGTATACATTATACAATGAGAAAGATAAATAATAAGTAATATAAAAAAAATAAAATTTAAAATTTTTATTTAGTCAGAGTAACAACAACAAACAACAAAATAAATAAATATCACAAATTAACCTTCCACTGCGTGAGATGGTCCCAAATAATTTATGTAAAAAAGTCGTCAACTGCATACAAAGCTCTCTCTACCAAGTATAATTTTAAAGCGTTACTAAATGCGGTTATTGATGAAATGGACTTTATTTCCAAGAGTAGATTGTTGTGCATTTTCTTAGCGTTATAGAAAATAGAGCTTTTGATTAGTTCCGTGCGAGGTTTTGGTAAAAAAAGGTCATACCCTGCACTTCTAAGAGGGTAGTTATGAGATGGTCTGTCTGAGACTTCAGGTAAATGTTTCCGAATTAAGGAAATGGATTCAAAGATAAATAGGGATGGAAGTGTTAATATTTTATTTTTTTTAAAGAATTCCCTACAGTGAGTTTTACTGCTTAGTTTCAGCGTATACCGAACAATCTTTTGTAATTTAAAAATAAGTTGAAATTGAGTCACACAACCTGTACCCCAAAAAGGAAGCGCATATCGGAGATGTGACTCGAAGAGGGCAAAATAGACTGTTTTGGAAGCTGACAGGTGCAGCTCCCTAGATATTGTTCTTAGCGTGTAACAAGAAGAGCTTAGATTTTTTGACAAAGCGTCAATGTGTACACCCCATTTTAGAGAGCTGTCAACGACCTCTATAGTGGAATTATTCAACATAATAGGTTGAATTGCAGATGTGTATGTTAAAACTTTTGTCTTAGAAACATTCAAACACATATGGTTAGAATCACACCATGACTTGATGGTTAAGTCACGTGAAACGATTCTATGCAGTTCGGTGATATCCGGGTAACTCCAAGAAAAGCTAATGTCGTCTGCGAATAAACAAATTTTACCGCCGATGCTCAAGTCAGCAATATCATTGATAAATAGCAAAAACAATATAGGGCCCAATACCGAACCTTGTGGAACCCCATATTCTATCTGCTTACCTTTTTCTTATCTTTTGCTTATCTTTTTTTATCTTTACACTATTTATAAAATTTAATGGTTATTGTTATAGGGTAATTATTGTAATCTTTTATTGGAACTGTGTTCTGTTGATTACTTAATAAATAAATAAATAATGAGCAAAGAGACTCTTCCCAAGGAGTGGTTCGACTCCAAGTCAATGCTGTCTATAGGTTGGATTGGTGAATATAAGAGTTAAAGGACGCCACTATCTTTTTATTCGTTTACGGTTAAACAACAATAAATATTAACAAAAGGATACTAAGGTGAAAAATATAGAAAATTGAATTGAATGCAAAATTATTAATCAAAAAAAGAACTGCGATACATCCTTCAGCTCTTATAGCCAGTGGGTTTATAAATGAAACTGGTAGGAAAAAGAATAATTGTTTATTGAAATAAGTTTTAATCTGCCGAAGGAAGTTTTAGAAGGAATCTTGTATTTCGTAAACTGAACTGAACTTATCTTTAGTTTTTTAGGTAGTCCGGTGGGCCTGCTTGCGGTAGTTATTTCTAATTAATTACATCAAAAGGAACTACTGCATCTAACGGGTTGCATCAAGGTATATCGGTGATTCTCAGATAGGTGTGATTTTTTATGTCTAGTACTTTAATTATTATTCAACATGATTTTTTTGATCAGAAAATTATAAATATGATAAATTTGATGGTATTTTACCGTCGACATTGTAAATTAAAGCATAATTATTCATGGATCATGAATAACTTACAGAATTATACTCGAAATGTCAGTACCGTGGCATGTCTGATTTTTGTTTTTCAAACTAAATGTATAAATTTCTATAAAGAGTCGTCTTATAATCTAAAGTTTAGCTTTTGTAACTAAAATCTATTGTATATTCGATTAAATTATGCTGCAATTATACCCCAATATTGATCGGTAAAAGGAAATAATAGTCATTGACTTGTGTCCTGGAATTTTATTCAATATTCAAATTCAAAGTATTTGCCGCCTGAGCGCCATCTTTTATTCAGTTTTGTTCGCTCGCTCTTGAAGAAGGACTATTTGTATACAATTGACAGCTGTATGTTTATTTTTAGACTCTATGTTATGACAGAAATAATTTGTTTTGTTTTTAAAAAGGTATGTCATAAAATTACTGGTCAATACCATGGTACTGAAGTTCACGTGTGTTAATACAATTTTTATATTTTGCACTTATAAAAATCTTCATTATAAAACGCATTTGCGTATCGTAATGTAACTTTTACGCACGCAAATTTTTGTTTTAAATGGTTGGCGACATGAGAAGTATCTAAAGGCAAGGCTGTTGACAATGACATTTGTGGCTAATAGCAATTTATTAATTTTATATTGTTCTTTAAGAAAGTATATGTGAATATGAATATAATATTTTACTTATATAATATATATTATTATTGGTATATTATTCATTTTAAAATATTTTAAAACATTAACATTTGATAATTTAAATGTCACAACTGTCAAATTTTATAAATTACACAGTGCTGCCGACATACTTTTTAAAATAAAAATTTTCGTAATTACATAAAAATAAAAAATTAATTTAAAAAATGGTAAAAAGGGCAAAATATAAAAAATATTATAAACAACTTATTTCATATGGCTGTTGTGACACTTCGTTCTTTAAAAAACTCATCGCTTCGCGATTCGTTTTTAAACTTGAACTCGTGTCATAACAGAATTCCATATGAAATGCGTTGTTTAATATACTATTTTAGGTCAATTATACTGAATAATTATTTAATTTTACGTATAAAATCGAAATTATTTGACTAATCATTTTAATTACTTATAAGGAATTAAGTTGGGTTAATTATTCATTCAAATGTCAATACCGTGGATGTCAGTACCATGGTAAAAATAACGAATGATATAAAAATTGTATTATATTTATTGTTTTTATATTTAAATTTATTAAAAACTTAAATCAATTTAATTATTTAACTAATGTTAAACTTGGTTTTATTCTAAGAATAATCTAAAAATTGTTATTTTAATTCTACTGTTGAAAAATTTTAAAAATTGTTATTTTAATTCTACTGTTAATAAATTTTAAATATTGTTAAAATCAAGAGAAAAAATACCAAAATTGTCTCTGTATGATTATCAAAGTCCTATAATTTATCATTCTTTTTATTATTTTAAAAGTTTAAAGAGATTTAGGCAAGTACTTTGAATATTTAGTTTTGATGTCAATACCGTGGAGGTGAAATTTCTAATTTTTGTTCTAGTTTCTTGTCTATTGAAGTTGTAGTAGAACCTTCGAGCATATATACTAACGTAGAGACAGCGTCCAAATGAGCTTTGTTTTGTATCAGGGGGGGAAAATAAATGTCATATAGTGTCCAGCAATCTCATTGGTCCGTTTTGAATTTGCGTGTCAAGTCGAATTGTCACATTTAATTTAATAGTGTTTGGATATTACTTTTAAAGCCATTTTTTAAATTAATTTGAGTATATATTATATGGTGAGAGTTTGTGTGATTTGTAAATATAAATATGAAAATAAATCATCAAGGTCGTTTTACAAGTAAATATACATTAGCGTCTCTTATACTTGTTTAAAAATAGGAAAATGCATAAAGTAAATATACCGCCATAATATTAAGAATACTGAAAATCTAGAAATTAATGCCATAAATTTAACTTTCTATTTTATAAAATATCTTATGTTTCCATGTAAATAATTAATTACTATTACTACTTAAATTCAAACGTAACAAAAAATATTTTGTTACGTTTCAAAATGTATTAAAAAGGTATTAATTTCAAACTTCCTAAAAATGATACGACACTGGCTGTAGTGTCTGACAGTTTCCCCTCTGATACAAAACAATCAGTATTGGTTGCTGTCTCTACGTTAGTATATATGCTCGAAGAGTAGAACTACGTTACAGGCTTAATTTGGAGTATAATAAAAGCTCAATAGCACCCAGAACACAAGTTTTAAAACATTTTTAATTTTAATAAATTCTGAGTTGTAAAAATCACAGTTATATGACAATCACCCAAATACTGCCTCGGTAGTTACATCTAAAAGTTTGTATCAAAGTGGACTGCTTGGCGGTAGTCTTGCAGTGTCCTTCCGTGCGGGCTGTATTTTTTGTGTATTGTCCAAGAGATGATACTATAAATTGCAGGTGCGATAAAATAGATGCCACTGTCTCGTCGAGTTTTCGTCAAGAAAAAGGGACAATGTATTGGGTGTATCGTAATTTATAGAGGAGGGTTGACAATGGTATCCGTTTGGGTTGCGTTCAGTTTAAGGGTTTTGTTCCAGGTGGGTTCTATTGTAAGGGGTAGGTAGGTTCGGTAGCGGTGGTAAGGGAACAATGAAATATTAAATAATTTTCAAACGACGGATCAAAATTATCCAGTCCGAATTTTGTGCATCAAATTTGCGAATATGTCCACTTGAACTGGCTATCTTAACTATCAAAAAACAGCCTGCAACAACAAACTTGGCACTATCATTGTAATTTTTTTACTAAGAATCAACTAAATACACATTTGTAGTAACTATAAACTTACCATATATATGGGTTAATTGGAGTGAATAATACTATAATGATTACATAGTTTTAACCCACTTATATTTAAACCAAAAATATATATAAAACTGTATACATCAATACATTCCAATTCATTTTAATACATATATTAAAAGTATATAATTAAATCGACGACCGAAGTAGGCACAGAAAAACAATACACTTTTTATTAGCAAGGCAATATGAATGTAACCAACATATATAACTATAATTAATAAATATATTACAAAAGGGATCGAAGTTACTCATATCGGAATTGTCAAAATTAAAGCTGTTACCCTCCATTAATCTCATGGGAAACATTGCAATCAAAAGGAATAACTATGAAAGTAGCCGAAGTTATAACCTAATGGAAAAACGGTAAAATTATTGGTTGGGTAGTTTCCAGGAATAAGGAAAAGGTTTTACAAGAAGTAGATTTTGCCATAGCATCTAATTGTGTTTTCACCTGGCATAGGAGATTTGGATACTCCCCTATCAATTTATTTGATGAAATAAAAAATCCATTTCTGATACATTTGTTTCACAGAAATAAAAATATAAAAATGATTGTTCTGCGTGTTATAATTCAAAAAAAATAATAATAAAAATAGTAGAAGGAAATTCGTGTGACGAAATATTCGAAAAAGTTCATTCTGATGTTGCTGGATCGTTTCTAACAATGTCTTTGGGAAAAAAATAACAATTTTGTTTCATTTATCGATTAGTAGGTACTCCAGATATGCGGAAATTAAATTCCTTTCAAGAAAAAGTAGGTGGAAGAGACAACACAAGAATTTATCAAACGAATTGAAAGGTCAAATTATTCAGGTCCGATATCGGAGGCGAATATACAGCAGCTACTCTGAGGTAGTTCTTCAAAAAACTGGGAATAAAAACAGAAAATTCAATCTTAAGAGTACACGAAATCAAAACTCCATTTGAAATGTTTTTTAAAAACAAACGATCTATCAAACATCTAAGAGGATTTAGAGAAAAAGAGAAATTTCATGAGAGAGCATCACAAGCATTTTCCTTTAGAAAATTGAACCGAAAAAAAGCAGTCATATCTAAAAAATTATATTTTTTCTTATCACAATGGTAAGGTTGTCTTTATTTGCCCACCAAACGAAAAAGAAATTACAGATACCAGAAGGACTATACACTGTTTTCAATTTATACTCATGAGAAATCATAGAGAAATGAATGAGGAAAAAAATGCAGAAAATCCCGCAGTAAGTTCTGCAATATGTCTCCACCAATATTTCTGGACCAGAAAGAGAAGAAAGTAGAAAAATAATGTATGGGATATTAATAATGAAGAAACCAATCAAAGAGTTGTTGGATGCAGATGGATTTTCAAGAAAAAAATAGAACAAAAAGGGTGAGATATCAAGATATAAGGCAATACTCGTCGCTCAGGGATTCAGTTAAGTTTCAGGCCTCGATTTCGAAGAAGAAACTTTCTAAGACATCCATAAATGATAGGCAAATGGATAAAAAAGACCCGTTCCTAAATGGTGATATTGATATGGAGTTATACATGAAGATTCCCAAAAGTTTAAATGATGTCCGTGTGTAAAAACACAACTAAATATAGAAATAGTGGGATGCTGAATAACCGATCCTGCTAGTGTAGCCGCAGCCGTAACCTTGAGAAGATTTTATTTGTTAAAGTTATTGAAAGATCAAAACATTATGAGTATTTTTTCTTAAAAAAACAAAGTATTTAATTATTAATGTTTTCATTAATTAGATCATAGGTAGGCAACATGAAATACAAGCAATTTGAATTTAAATCTTGTTCCATTATTGAATCTTTAATTTTTATGATTAAAAATGGAGTCTCATAGCGAAAATAGATTTATTGAAAAGATACGAGTATTAAATAGAGTGGTTTTTACAGAATGGTTCAAAAAATAATATTCTCGAATACCACTTTTCCTGTAAAATTTTTATTTTCTGGACTCAAGCTTTTTTATTTTATATAAAACTACACAAATAAACTAAATAAGATAAAATCACATTTCAGTTTGTTTTCGTATTTTTCCCAAATAAAAAATTTTTCGTAGAAACCAAAAATTTATCGATAAAATTTCAAAGACTCCTGGTATTACCTTTGAATAATTTTTTTGAGGGACGTATTCTATGCAAGCACGGATCAAGTGTTGTGAGCATAACTTCAGGTTGTACTGGTAGTCCGGTCAATTTAGACCAAAAAATGAGGGTGAAGTTACATTAAAGTCCCAACAAGCTGAATTTCTGTGAAATTGTTCAAAACATAATTATAAACAATGCCTAGAAGTTCCCCATCATTCCCGTTTAAGGAAAAAAATGTATTCAATGTCAAAGGTCGAAAAATTGAGTTTTTCGCGATTTTCAGCAAAACGGTAAGTTTTAGCATAAATGTACCTCAGATAAAAATTGTAGATTATAAAATTATCTATAAAAACAACTTTTATAACTTTTTGAATCGTTATATCTCAGAAACGGTGGCTCGTAAGAAAAAAAGTATTGACACATTTTTTATAGATAATTTTATGATCTACAATTTTTATCTGAGGTACTTTTATGATAAAACTAACCATTTTGCTGAAAATCGCGAAAAACTCATTTTTTCGTCCTTTGACCTTGAATAAATTTTTTTCCTTAAACGGGAATGATGGGGAACTTCTAGACATTGTTTATAATTATGTTTTGAATAATTTCACAGAAATTCAGCTTGTTGGGACTTTATGTAACTTCGATTGTCTAAATTGTCCGGACTATGATAGTCTGTTAGTTGTCAATCTAAGCATAAAAATTTTAAAACATTTAAAGTATGTATTTTTTGTCATTTTTTCTCTTTATGCAGTTTTTTTGTTAATTTTTCGACAATTTCAGTTAAAGTATAAACATTTAAAATAAAAATATTAAAAGCTTTAATTTTCAGTCTTCTAAGCTAGTCTTTCGTTTATTGTTTTAGATTCTAGAATATTTAAAGTAAACAGTTTACCTTCGGTCTGGAAATCTAAACGAACGTCAGATTGTTAAAGTCTACAAAAAACATTCAAATCAGATACATTTAAAAAATATTAAAACAACCTTTCTTCTAAATAAATGAATATGTGGATTTTAATTTTATAAAAATTTATGTGCAACAAACGCCATTTAAAAACCACAACGATTAAGAAGTTTTAATAAATATTTTTTATATGAATTTGGCATGTAGGTAGATAATTAATTAATTGATTAATAATTATTATTTATAATATATTATATTTATATAATAAACTGTATAGAGTTTCAAATAATTGTAGATAATATTTTTTAAATTTATTTGCACATTTAACACAAAAAATATTCTCAAATGTTTCAATTATATTAAGTAAGTACATTGAAGCTATAAAAGTAAAGTTTAAAGAAAAGCCAGTAAATTTATTGGTCCGAACACGATATGTGTTGACATTTTACGCAAAGATAATATTTAATGGTAAGTATAGAAATTTATATCAAATTACCTATAGCTTATATGAAAAATCCCATTTTATAAACGATAAAATGATAATACATTTAACATACATTTAATGAAATCGCAATTATAATCACAGTTGGTTAAGTTAGTACTGTCTAGAATTAAAACTATACTGTCTGCCGCCAGACAGTAACTCTCTGATTTCTAAGGGAGTACTGGGACTTATACTGGCGGTAGTTGTTGTTGATATTGTTTCTTTGTAATCAAACGGTCGATTAGATTCATTATCTTTTTCATTGCTTTCTTCTTCAAGAATTTTTTCGAGGTATGTCTCTCCTTCCGTAGAAGTTGGTTTATTATGAGTAGGTACAATTTCATTTAAACCTCTCAATTTGTCTTCTCGTTGTATTTCAAGAAGTCGTCGGTGATTTTTCGTAGCCAGACAACCTGTTTCTATATCTCTTTCGAGTCTATGTCCACTTCTGGAGCGGGTAAGTTGACTAGATATATAATTTTCTAATTCGTTTTCTTCCTTCTTACTGATAATTCTATTCAAGATTAAAAAGAATAGACCTATTAACAATACGAAAATTCCTGTAAGGACTAGTTCGTTCCACCAACCGCCTCCTCTCCAAGTTAGCAAGTCGTCGGGAAGCAGGCCTGATCCGATCAAAAAACATCCTAGTACGATAAAACATATGCCGAGATGGAGCATTCCGATCGAAGTACCGAAGGTGTTGTCATTTGGAGGATGAAAACTTCTTCTCCGGGGGGCATGTTCAATGCTATCTGTGCTGTTTGTTCTCAATGATAATTTTCGATCGGCTGTTCGTTTCTTTGCTTGTTCTCGGTGCCTTCTTTGGCGCTTAATTGCTAAAGCTGAGTGTAAACCAGCGGAGCCATGCATCTAGAATAAGAAAATACCATAAATTCATAGATTGAGCATTTTTCATCTTAAAAAAAAGTTGGGGAGAAAGAATAGGATCTGCTTGATCCCTAAATGCGCAAACTCCACCAAGAAAAACCCAGTATTGATATGAAGTTATCAGTTTAATAAATATAAGGTTAGATTCTTTCTTCCCTTTGAATGGGTCTATAAAAAATATTTTAACAAAATCAAAAATAGAATAGTAGTATAACAACTTAAACTTTTTGAATATTGTAGCAGATGTATAGAACATGACATAAGTTTCAAGTGACAATATAGGCATGCGCTAATACAGAATTTATAATGTAATGAAGTCTTGCATGAAAGACAACAATTTTTTAGTGAAATTGTAATTATTATGTAATATTAATGGAATTATAATTTTAGTTTCATGAAACCGCCTTTATTTCTTATTTTATTGTGCAATATTTGTTTTTTTTGTGTTTTTCAATCATAAAATGTCGTCAGTAGGGTTTAGAAAGCATTGTCAAACAATTTACCATCCTTAGACATTTTCATGGTTAGGTTAGGTTGGGTTAGGTTAGGTTTCAATGCAGCTGAATTTCGAAATGTAAAAGCAACAGCGTAAATACTTATATTGTGCTTTTTGCATTAAAAAATGTCTAACTGACTTATTTTTATGAAAATCAACAAAAAATAAAGAAAAGAGAGAATAAATATAAATAAAAAACTTCGCACAATCTCGCAGATACACTGTTTACAATAAAATGATGGCGCTTTCAATGACACATATGAGTAGTGACGTCAACAGTCGTTTACGCGGCAAATTTTTGAATTTGAATTTGAGGATGGAATAACTATGCTACAAAATTTTTTTAATTTAAGTTTTTTGGTTTTTGGGGTAATTGATTGCTGCTCTGTCTTCCTGCATGTTTTTGAAAAATGGAAAACAACGAATTAAGTAAATATAAGCAAAATCTTTCCAAATTCGATTTTAAATTACCACTTTAGTAAGTATTCTTAATTTGCACAACTTTGAAGGTTATGTTATAATATTTTTACGGAAATTGTTCATATGTCTACTTTAGTGATATGTAAAACATATGAATGAACACTTACCAATAAAAAAACAGTAATTAACTCCGAAAAATTAAGAAAATACAATAAAATAGTTAATAACACCTATAAAACATACCATAAAAAAAGTTGTTTGGAATCATTTGGTTTGACACTTACGTCACTACTTTCTCAGTACATTAAAATATACTTACAAAGAGTACCAACCAAATCATTAAGTTGGTAGTTATTATTTGATTAATAGTTATTTATGTTACATGTCCGGGAAGTGACTTATTACGGTACGAGTTGAGTACAGTAATTATCACTTCACACACGTGTATCGTACTATATTTTTTTTCATACTGCCTTTGGTTTTAACCGCAATAAAAATGAAACTGAAATGACACATTTGATCATTTTATTAGGAAGTCATGTAGATTGCTGTGAAAAAATTATGTTACTTGATTTATTCTTAACATGGTTGCATGCTTTGCTTTATAAATAAAAAATGAGCAGGGTTTACCAAGTAACAATGTAAATAAAGGCACATATTAAATTGATTGTGTTAACCTCTACTTTGTGGAAGTTCATCTTACTAAGAACAATAAATAATTGAACGGTTAAACAACAACCAAATAAGTCGAACTATGCAAAACAGCTACTTGAACATCCAAACTGACTTATACACACCAATGACATTCATATACTACACATTTGTGATAAAAAACAAAATTTAGAGTTTCTTGAAGAACTTGAAATTAACAGACATCTAGCAGATCAACAGTTTAAAGTAGTTAACGAACAAATAAATCTTGGAAGTTCTCCACTATTAAACTGTTTACTTTGATTAAGTCTTCATTTTATACATAGATAAGACATTATTGTAACATAAATTTATTAAGCTATCAACTTTGGGAAACTTGATATGTTGACATTCTCATTAACCATAATTGTTAAAATTCTCTCTTATGGTGGTTAGGATCAAGTTTAATAAAATACGTTTTCTCAGTAGAAATAATTTTTAATGACAGACTTTCATGACATTTATATTACATTATCTAAAACACGTTACCTTAACTACTAAACATTAATGAAAACAACAGGCAATACAAATGTAACTATTAACACGCCTCCTTACATTTGTATTGTTTACAATAAATTTAATTTACTTCTAAAAAATTCAAATTTCTCTTTTCCTAGAGCCTTAGTCAAAATATCCGCAATATTCATATTACTATCTACTTTAACAATATCTATTATTTTATCTTTAACACTTTCATGTACATAATGGTAATGAATCTCAATATGTTTTGAATTTTTAGTTAAATTTCCATTATAAGCTATATCAATTGCACTTTTATTATCTTCATAAATTTTTACTGGTTTATCTAAATTAATATTAAATGTTTTTAATAATTCTATTACAAATTTTAACTCACTTACTGCCTCAGAAAGAGCTACATACTCAGGAAATGTAGAAGCTTTAGTGACAGTTTTTTTGTTTCTTTGACTTCCAATAAATTACATTACCAAATAGTTTTATAATAAAACCAGTAGTAGATTTTCGATCCGTAATATCTCCGGCCCAGTCGGCATCTACATAGCAATCTAAGATATTCCAATCATTACTCTTTTTAAAAGTTAACTTTAAATCCTTTGTAAAATATAAATATTTTAATATTCTCAATGCATATTTATAATGACTATTGTCATAGGAATTTTGAAATCTACTTAAATAATTAACGCAAAAACTAATGTCTGGTCTAGTTGCAGAACTAATGTATAACAGGGCACCAATTAAATTTCTATATTTTAAATTTTGTTCACAAAATTCAGACTTTTCTAATTTTAAATTTACCTCCATCGGTGTACGATACAATTTACTATTTTCTAAGTTATACCTTTTAATTAATGTCTCAATATATTTCGTTTGACTCATTTTCAATTCTTTACCAATTTCATATTCTATTTTAACTCCCACATATTCTTTAACTTTTCCCAAATCTTTCATTTTAAATTTATTCGACAATAATAATTTTATTTTCTTAATTTCTTTTATATTATTTCCACAAATTAACAAATCATCAACAAAAACTAACACGTATATAACATCGCTCTCACACTTAAGTGTGTACAAACAGCTATCTACTTTACTTCTTTCAAAACCACATTTATACAAGCAATCATCTAAACATTCATACCAAGCACGTGGACTCTCTTTCAATCCATATAGAGCCTTTTTTAGTTTGCAAATTCTATTTGTACCATCCTCAAAACCTTTTGGTTGATTAACATAGACCTCTGAACTTATTTTTCCATTTAGAAATGCAGACTCCACATCCATCTGTTGAATTTCCAGTTCTTTCTGACAGCATATTGATAATAAAATTTTTAACGTTTGCATTTTTGCGACAGGTGAATATATATCTTCAATTTCTTCCCTTTGTTGAAAACCTCTTGCTACTAACCTTGCTTTATATAACCCATTAGACTTTATTGTATATACCCATTTTACGTCCACAACATTTTTATCATTTTTGTTTTCAACCATAGTCCACGTTTCATTTTCATTCAAACAACTCATTTCTCTTATCATTGCCAATTTCCACTCTTTTCTTTCTTTACTATCCATCGCCTCCTCGAAAGTACTTGGGATATCAGTCGTACACATATTAACATAAATATTGTTTGTATAAACATCATAATCGTCTAACCATTTCGGAGGATTCCGTACACGTTTAGGTCTTTGTAATTGTGTTGAAGTTCCAGGTATCTCATTATTATCCTCATTTTCTTTTTCTACATTCTGATCTGTTTCACTATATTCATAATCACTTTCATTCTCCATTACATCTTCCATACCAGTTTCATTTGAACTCAAACCAATACATTTTACATTTTCTTCGACTATATCAACATGCCTAGCAACTACAACATCTCCATTTAAAATTACCCTATAACCTACCGTACTATATCCAATTAGAATGCCCATATCTGCCTTTTTATCCCATTTAGATTCTCTTTTCTGCTCAGGTTTTCTAACAAATACCTTACTTCCATATAACTTTAGATTTGACACATCTGGTTTCTTCCTGAAAAATATCTCAAACGGAGTTTTCTTCTCAATCGTATTTGCCAATGTACGATTTCTTAAATATGTTGCTGCACAAACTATCTCAGGCCAATATTTTTTATCTACCTTAGCTTCATTTAACAGACACCTTGAAATGTCCATTATTGTTCTATTAAATCTTTCAGCTGTACCGTTTAATTCGTGTACATACGATGGACAATTATTAATAAATATTCCCCTTTCTCTTGCAAATCTGAATATATTTCCATTCAAATACTCTTTGCCGTTATCACACCTTAGATATTTTACTCTTTTATCTGTAATATTTTCACACTCATTAACATACTCACACAAACAGTCATACACTTCTGATTTTGATTTAATTGCATATACTCTGGCTATCTTACTATAATCATCAATGAAACTTACAAAATACCTTTCACCTTTCAACCCCTCGGTACTAAATGGTCCACATACATCAGTGTGTACAATCTCTAAAATATCTCTCGCTCTTTCTCTATTATTTTTAAATGGAATATTATGCATTTTATTTTCTATACACGTTCTACATTTTAAAAATTCATGTTCTAATTGATTAGGTATACCATCCAATAATTTATTTTTAACAATTAAATCTAAATATTTAAAATTAACATGCCCAAGTATTCTATGCCATTTTTCCTTTTCAGTTATGTTATTACTCTTATTTGCAATATTGACATAAGTGTTTTTATATTGTAACTTACTTTTCATATAATATAATCCATTAATTTTTGAAGCTACTGCTGTTATTTTATTATTTAAATCTATAATTTTGGTCACATTTCCTTTTGATACTATTTTATTATTTTCCGTAATTTTACTGTAACTCAACAAATTTGATTTCATTTCTTTCACATAGAAAACATTTTTTATATTTACTAAATTATTCTTATTAGACGCATTAAAATAACTTACAACATTTCCTAACTTTGTCGCTTTTACAATAGTATTATTCCCTAAAATAACATTTACTGGATTTTCTAAAATTTTAAAATTTTCAAAATATTTATCGTTATTTATGATATGATCAGTACAACCACTATCTAGAATCCAATTAATCTCGTTATTACTATCCCTATCATTTACCTCTACATTATGAGCTTCTGCTTCTGGTTCCACCATTGTTATCCAAGCAACATTTTTTTGATTACTTGATCCAGGTTGTGGATTACGCTCTCTGCCTGAATATCCATAATTTCGTCTTCCGCCAAATCTTTGACCTCTCGTTGACCTCCAAGTTCCCCTAATTCTATTTCCATTTCCGCTATTTTGTGAACAATCCCTTTTAAAATGTCCTGCCTCACCACATTGATAACACTTTCTCTCTGGTCCTTGTTTACTCTTTTCTGCCATAAATACATTTGTTTTTCTTAAGCCATCTTCATTTTTAGTTTTTAATTCGTTCATTTGAATCTTATTCTTAATATAGTCTACCGTTTGATCTTCTGTACTCAGCGTATCTATCAAATCTCCAATGTAACTGTACGTCTCTGGCAAAGTGTTTAGCATATAATTTAATTTCTCCTTTTCAGTCACACTGGCACCTGCATTTTTCAAATCATTTACTGCTTTTTCAAAATCACTGAAAAAGGTTGCCGAGTTATTATAATCTTTTAATCTTAATTTTTCAAGTTTATTCCTATACACAATTTGTAAAGCTGTTGATTCTTTCAGGTAGATATTGTCAAATTTCTTAATAATACTCGACGCAGTAATTTGGTCATATACAAACTCCAACTGTTTATTTGAGATAGCACTGTATATATAATTTACCGCCTTCAAATTGTCTTCGTCCCATGATGTCCCATTGCTTTCAATTATTTCGGATTCCAGTACATAGTAACATTTTTTCATCTTTAAATACATACTAATTCTTTTCTTCCACATGCTATATTCTTCACCATCAAAAATAGGTATTGAAATTTCATTCTTAGCCATTTTTCTTCCAGAACTTTCCCTCCTATCAACAACTTGACCACTTTCTATCTAACCACAGACCTCTTTCTATATCTAACCAAGGACCTCTTTTATCTAACCACGCTCTGCTACCATGTTAAAATTCTCTCTTATGGTGGTTAGGATCAAGTTTAATAAAATACGTTTTCTCAGTAGAAATAATTTTAATGACAGACTTTCATGACATTTATATTACATTTTCTACAACACGTTACCTTAACTACTAAACATTAATGAAAACAACAGGCAATACAAATGTAACTATTAACAATAATCATAAATTTTACCATCGAGTATTTGGACCATAATGAAGAAAGGTTGAATGTTTTTGACCGAATATTTAAACTGTTGAACAAAATATTCTTTAAAAAACTGTTCTTACCACACCCAAAAAGTAAGCCAACATCACATTTTCATCAGCACTACTTTTTAAAGTTCAGCATGATATAGTTTTTTCCTGGTTTTTCTATATCATTGCACAGTTATACTGATCTTTTGGGAAATACATCCCGGATAATCCCTTAGGGCTAATAACATCTAGGCTTTAATATTGTTATTTCTTATTACTTCCTTACTTGGTCTAGCCTTAACTACCTATCAACATCAAGTACCCAGTTACAAGCAAACAAAATGTAACTTCAATATGTCAATCTGACGATGCTAGTTATTAGCGAAACAGCTGTAATTGAATTTTAAAACGTATTTTTCGAATAAATAGTGGAAGTTTAGTTTAACCGTTCAGTTATTTATTTTTTCTTAGAAAGGCAGACATATTAAATTTTTCTGCACACACGAAATATCTGAGGAGAAAATGGATCTGAAATTAGATGAAATTGCTGAGAAAACTGCGGAAGCGATAGAGAAATCATTCCAGTTAAGTCTGCGAAAAGATATGAATAATAATATGTATTGCAACTAGCTCGAACAACACAATTTGAAAAGTAGTGCTGATGAAAATGTGATGTTGGCTTACTTTTTGGATGTGGTAAGAACAGTTTTTTTAAAGAATATTCTTTTCAACAATTTAAATATTCAGTCAAAAACATTCAACCCTTCTTCATTATGGTCCAAATACTCGATGGTAAAATCTATTATTATGGTTAATGAGAATGTCAACATATCAAGTTTCCCAAAGTTGATACCTTTTTTGAAAAAACAAAAAGTAGACCATCAGCCAAACCAGTCGAAGGGGCTGACAAAGGAACAAATTGAAAGCTTCATGAGGGACTCTCCAGATAAAGAATATCTATTACTCAAAGTGATAGCATTACTTGGAGTTACTGGAGGTTGTCGAAGGGAAGAGATCTATAATTTAGAAGTTAGTGATGTGGAGGATACGGGTACTCAGCTAGTAGTTAAGATTAACCAGACAAAAACGCATATTCGACGAGCACATTCGTACGCGTACGAATGCTCCCCTTTAGATTTTTGTTAACCATCATTATATCAAAATTATTTTTGATATACTGATATTCGTGAGCAGTCGCCTTCCTTGCTCCTAAATTCTCAAGACATTTTTACTGAAACTGGTGAAACCTTCCATCTCTACAGCTGAAGCACAATCTGAATGGAATTCTTATCTTCCTATTACACCAGAAGTCATAAGATCTTATCCTACAGTTAATAGAAACAGAAAAACAAATAAAGGAAGAAAACCGGGTAAATCCCGTATATATACAGATACACCCTTAGAACAAAAAGAAACAGGAAGGAGTCTGTCTTATATTAACTTTAAGTAAAATTTGCGACGGAAGTCGGCCATCTTGAAGCTCCTAGTATGACTCATTTGTTTATGTTTACAGTATGCTGTCAAAGCAATATTTGCATAAAAATGCCAAAAATGAGCGCATAGGCGTATCATTCGATTCTTATAAATACATACTAAATTATTTAGAACATTAATTGTATTCACACCCTTGATTGGTTGAAATTTATTAAAAATAAAAACCTTGATATAATTTTTATTTTTTTTTTGGTACGTCAATGGAAACGGAAATTAAAATTGACAATTGGCCGCCATATGCAAGCTCCTTTCTGGACTCAAGGTCATTTTGCATATACTCCTTCCTGTATCTTTTTGTTCTAAGGATACACCCGAAAAAAAAATAAATTAGATGAGAGATATAGACAGAAAGAATTGAAAAAAATAGAACAGGATAGGAAAGCCAGAGCCAAAGCAGTTAAACGTAGCTTGAATGAACTTAATTCAATACAAAAGAAAAATAAAGCTGAGAAAATAGAAAGCGAAGAAGATTCACAGGAATCTGAAGGACCGCAAGTTGATTTGGAAATGGACGAAGAGGCTGATGATCGAAGTATCAATAATAATTGTAATGTGACTCCAGAGGAAATCAGAGATAATTGTTTTGTTTTGGTCAAATTTTAAAAAAAGACTTGTTGTTTATTATGTAGGAAAAGTTCTCAGTCATTATTCGGGTACAGAGATGAAAATATCTTATCCTCAGAAGAAACCGGGATCATTATGGTCATTCTTTTTCCCTAATATAGAAGACATACACACTCTGTATATCAGCGATGTTGTCATGATTCTCCTTGATCCTCAACTACGAGCGCTGTACAGCTGGAATGGCTAGACTTTTTACTTTTGCAGTTAATTTAAATAATTATAATGTGCAATAAGTTCCAAAGTAGCAACCAAATGTATTTAAATTACCTACTTTAAGTTCAAATTGTCAAAAACGGTTGATCTTATAAAAAATGATTGTAAGCATTTCATTTAGACTGATTGTAAAACTAAAGATGAACGATTTTATTTTTTGTTATTTTTCTTAAGAAAGATTTATCGACTGTTGAGTCAAGTCACATATTTTTAAGTTAGTTCTTTGATAAATACATATTTTTATATAATTAATAAAAATTTAACAACTTTAATTGGCTTTTTAATTACCCTGTATGAATCTACCCCATGGCGTACGAAAGTACCCCAGCTACTTCATGAGGTAGGTTCGTACAAATATTTATCGTAGGAAAATGGCTATAACTCTTTAACCTTTTGATATAATAGTTTCGGACTTTTTTGTAACAAACTGCAATTATTTGTTATGGTAGGTACGAAGGGTGACCACTTTCTACCTCAATATAATCTATCGTTATTATAAGGTCTCCATGACTTGCATTTTTTGTACTTTAACAATAATTAAAAATCAATTAATTCAATATTAGTAAAAGTTATTTAGGTAATAAACTTTGCAGTTTGCTCTTTATTTTTCACAAATAACCACAATATCAAAGTGTCATTAGATCCGGAATATAAATGAAAATCATTTAAAAAGGAGGAGAAAAAAATAGCAAAAGTTGAAGCAATAAAGTAAACAAAGTCAGAGTTTAGTTTTTTTAATATCTCGAAAAATATTCAAGATTTTCGAAATATTAAAAAAGATTTGAAGAAATCATTAAATTTACTAAAGAAAACTTCCGAAACTCTCTATTTACAATAAAAATAGGTAGTCTGATTTTTAAGAGAGATCTAGGGCTTTTATTAAAACCTAAAATTGTTAATTAATTAAAACTTAATAATAAAGAACTGAAGTATTTACGTATCTGCCATATTTCCAAAGTTATTTAAATTTTATGGCGAGGAATTATTAATGAAGAAAAAATGAAATGGAAATTCCAACAGAGGTAGAACATACTTTGGGCCAAAAAATATTTTCTGATATTGAAATTGAAATGGAAATACCAAAAAAAGAATTTTCCTTAAGAGGGAATAGGATAATAGATATGGCTTAGTTTTGGCAGCAACTTCAGAACTTTCAACATTTACCCTTTTTTTCATGTTCTGTTTTAACTGCCAAATTATTATCGAAATTAGGCATGGCTTTGCTTCTAAGATTATTGTACAATGTAGTATGTGCAATGGAAAATTTTCCTTACATTCACAACAAAATGACAAAATGGATATTAATATGACACTAGGTACTTCTTGGTAAATATAATTCATAAAAAATCATATAGCTGAAAGTATTAATGTATATTGTTTGTAAAAGCTGTAAAATTGATATTATGGTTTTGTCTGTGATACAGCTTTATTATAATGATGTGGTAAACAAATATTTAGTTGTATTTTTTTTCGTGTAGGATGCGGTTTCTCTCAGCTTGAACAAGTATACCACCCATAAATTAGCAAAACTATCATTCTAATGAATATAAATTAGAATAAATTATAGATAACGTTTTGAAAAGACAGTTACAGCAAGCAGTTGAGGAAGAGGATATACAGTGATATTTGTATATCACAATAAATTTCACTGGTTATAATGCTTTATCAGGGGTAGCTGTCAGAATTGGAGAAATAACCAGAAAAATTCTGTATATCGGGATTATAAATAAATTTTGTATTTTGTGTACGAGATATAAGAACAATAATCCTAAACATAGGTGTGCCAAAAATTGGACTGTCACTTTCACTTTTATGGAGAGTGGGGTTATAGTGGAGGGCTTTAAAAAACCAATATTATTAAATTTAGATCGGCCAAAAGAAATCTTCTGAATATTGGGGCAAACTTGATTTAACTACAGCAGATAAAATAATAAAATTTCAGGATGTTTAAAACTCAGTAAAACATATATTTGGCATGCATGATACCTGCGAGTCCTATTTTTGTACAAAAGAAGATTCAAATGAAAATAAAATTATACAATAGTATAATGGCTTTCTGTTATGACACGAGTTCAAGTTTAAAGGTCGAGTGTAATTACATAGTGTAATTATTATATTAAGTTAATTAATAAAAATAATAAGAGTCCAGACTAAAATTTCAAGGGGGTGCTAATGGTGAGCTAGCCCCCCCCCCTAGTTGCACCTATGTTTGTTAAGTAACATAGAATTACAATAAATATTCATTCGCTGAACTAAAATATACTAAGAACCGCTACTGTTCACCAATCAACTGTTGTAAGAGTGCTAAAAAAGGAGAAGTGGCATCCCTACAAAGTACATCTGGTCCAGGAGCTATTAGAAGATGACTTTGGAACATTTTTATGGAACAATGTAATCCGGGTTTCATACAAAAGATACTTTTTTCAGATGAAGTGTCTTATATGCTGAACGGTGACGTAAATCGCCAGACATGTCGATACTGGGCAAGTGAAAATCCACATTGGATGGACAAATGAGGCACATAGAATAACAGTGGTCCAACTCCATTTTTTAAAATATCTGTTCTTTATTGTAAATACTTTATCTAATGTGTATCTTTCAGTATAAAGGTGGGCTATCTCCATATTTTGACTTTCTGCAACACATTAGATAAAGTATTTACAATAAAGAACAGATATTTTAAAAATGGAGTTGGACCACTGTTATTCTATGTGCCTCAAATATAGGACAAAATATCCCGAGAAGGTGAATGTTTGGGCCGGCATTATAAACAATCAAATTGTAGGGCCATATTTTTTTGAGGACTCGGGAAAACCTAACTGTTGCTAGTTATCTGGAATTTCTTCAAAATTGTCTGTCAGCTATTTCCAAATAGAAAGGATTTATGGTATCAACAGGATGGGGCTCCCCCACACTATGGCGTTGAGGTACGAAATTACCTTAATAACGTTTTCCCAGGAAAGTGGATAGGTAGAAGGGGGCCTATCGAATGGCCACGAAGCTCTCCAGATTTGACTCCGTTAGACTTTTTTGTGGGGATATTTAAAGAGCAGAGTATATCAAAATCGACTGAATAATGTAGAAGAGTTGAAGGAGCGAATCCGAACGGAAATTGCACAAATAACACCTGAAGTCCTCGAAAACGTTAGGAAAGAATTTACTGCTCGCCTTTCTCATTGTATCATTGCTGAAGGTCGGCAATTTGAACATTTGTTGTAATTTAATTGTATTTAAGTAAACATTTATTCTGAGTCAATTGTATTAATAGACCAACAGTTTTGGTTAACCCTGTAGAAATAAATATTCAAATGTGGCAAAGGCAAAAGGAGACCTTTCAAAGGTGTCACGTGACCTCGGTTTGTATTTAAAAAAATTGTCGTTGACGTCATTACGCCATGCCACAAATGTCATTGTCAATAGTCCTGTCATTAGATACTTCACTCATGTTGTGAACCATCTAAAACAAAAATTGGATGGCGTAAAAGTTACATTACAATACGCAAATGCGTTTTATAATGAAGATTTTTATAAGTACAAAATATAAAAAATTATTTTTTAAATTTTATTGTGATTATTTTCTGAATTTGACAAATAATTTGACATAATTTTTATTAAATGTAAAGAGTAACATTACGAAATTCAAAATTAACACAAACATTTCTTCTTTTAGTTTAATTTGATAGAAATAAGTAGCTTACAATAGCTGCTTTCGTTTTACAGGGTTGGGTAGCTTCGAGTTACACCGATTTACTTAATGAGTGTTCTTTTTAACTGGGGTAAAATGAACCTAACCTTACCAAAAACCCCACCCCCTTCCCGGTGAAGCACCAGTGATTTCACTGGATCATTTTGATCCAACTTTGCAAATGTCATTTAATTTGAGGTTGGGTTACGTGCAAATAAACGAGAATTCACTGAACTTCTAATCAAAATCAAAATAATACAATAACAACTTCTTCCCTGACTTCTTCCATTCAATTTGATTGTTATGGAGGAAGAAAAAATTTAAGTGTTCGTTTTTCTGAACTAAACTGAGCCGTTCAGTTCTAATTACCCTTAAAGATTTGCAAAAAGGGAACTGCTGTAGGTAAGACATTTAAAAAAAAAACAAATATCTAAAAAATTTCATTAATGTCATTTTGGCATTTGATGTCAAAAAACATTTCTTTAGAAATAATAGTTTTTATATTTACCATTGTAAAATCAAAATTTAATATTCTTCCATACATACCTAGACAATGGAAATAAATTTCCTGAAAATTCGGTAAAAAGTATAAAGTGTTCGCTTTTTTAATTGCTGCACACCCCAATATTTTTGGTTTAATACCTAGTTATCCAGCAAATAAACTACCTTTACATAGATATATTGTTTATTTTTCTTGAAGCATGAGTAGATAAATAGATCGAAATTTAAATATATTTATAATTTTAAAGGCATTTATTCTTACCTGTGGCCGATAAGGTATCAACTAAGAAAAAGCTTTGTGATAGTGGGGTTTATTTTGGCCTTTACACAACTTTACAACAAAGTAATTTTAAATCGGTTTTTTATTTATTTTCAACACTACGATGTTAAATTCAATTCCTTATTTTGAGTGATTGTTCGAAAATATAAGAGCGAATAAATGAAATTAGTTGTATGCGGCACAAAAGATGCGGTTCAACTACCGGAGATATAGTGTGCCGATGGGCGGGACATTTTGTATTGATCAATACCAGTATTGCTCCTTCGGTATTACCATTTTACTGGATCATGAGCCCCGTACATTTATATTTTTTATTGGTCCCTTAAAAACAGAAACCATTTTTGTGTATAGTAAAATTAATATTAATAAAAATTACTTTTTTTGTAGTAAAAACCAATATATTTACGATTTGTGATGTAAATAAAAATGGCAAAATTAGGTAAAGATGTTCTTGTAATTTTAACGGTGGCACTAGGTTTATCAGCCATAGTTTTTAATTTTTTTTATTATTTTTTTGTATGAAAATGGCTACTTTAAAAGTGCGTTTACAGGCCACAATTTTCATAACAAGAACTAAAAGCTTCCTTGTCCTTAAAAAGATGGCAATACGATGCAGTTTCTGCATTACATTAAATATTTCTCAAATGCGCCAACTTTGTTGATTTGATAGTATGCTTCTGTTTCCAAACTACAAACTTACGGATTATAAACAAGAACTAAAAGCTTCCTTGTCCTTAAAAAGATGGCAATACGATGCAGTTTCTGCATTACATTAAATATTTCTCAAATGCGCCAACTTTGTTGATTTGATAGTATGCTTCTGTTTCCAAACTACAAACTTACGGATTATAAACTTTCTATGTAAAGATGAAATATTATTTGGTAACTATTTAAAATTACAAAAATATAAAGTTGTTTTATATATTATTATACAGGATATTTAAAATGCTAAATTTCAGTATATAGTAACCATAGCTACTGTTCCAACCAATTTGACTATATTTTAATTTGTTAGATTCGACTTTTGTCGCTAAAACTTGTACTTTTATTTTATACCTGATTGATTTCTATGGAGATAGATTTTATTGATTTTTGATGACAGTTTTTTAGTGTCATTTTTTGAATGTTGGAAATAGATAGATGAAATAAGAAAAGTGGTTTTTATTTCTCATTTGCAGCTATACAAGAATTTTCTTACTGTGAGTCAAAGTCCGATCTGAGCTATCGTTGGCTCCAAAGCAAGTGGTCCTTCAAATAGTACATCGTTTGACATTGCCGTTCAAACAGCTACCATAGTTAAAATTAATATCTAATAATTTATACTACTGCATAATTTAAGATTTCTCTGTTCTGTCTCATTATTAAATAAGTTTATTTTGTTCTTTCGTATTGCCATTATTGTGTGTTTCTTTTGTTATATTAATAAGCTAAAATTATGATGCATGTCTGCAATTTTTATTTGAAAAGTGCATCACATGATGAAGTATCAGAGTCTCATAAAATATATTGTTGATAGCCACCATATTAGTTTACATTATTAATAATTCAATTAGGTAATTCTGGTATTTTACCGGATGACCTTAAAATTGCACTGGTAGTTACAGTTTACAAAAAAGGTGATGATTCACAAATCTAAAACTACAGACCTATAAGCATGTTGTCATCTTTCTCCAAAATTTTTAAAAAGATCAATGGGTCAAGCATCTTAGAGTTTATGTATTCAACCAATCAATTGAATAATATTGGGTATCTTAAACATAAATCAACATTAACAGCTGTTTTCCAATTTACGAATGAAATATTGATAACATTGGAAAAAGAACACATTCTTTTGGGCTTATTGCTGGCTATATCAAAAGCATATAATTCAATAAAATATGATATACTGTTAAGTAAATTTGATTTTTATGGAATTAGAGGATCAATATTAAAGTGGATCGAATCTTTCCTATCAAATAGGCAAAAAAAATTAAACTCAAATACCTTAATAAAGAAGTAACTTCTGACAGTGTTGAGATAGGCCTAGGAATTCCTCAAGGGAGTGTGTTGGGACCAATAATGTTCATACTATATGTTCAATAACAATAATAGCGGATGATACAAATATTTTGGTGAATGTGATAGCTTAACTAATCTACAGCACAGATCGAACACAGTATTTAATAATTGGTTCACAAAAAATAAATCATCAATAAAGAAAAACTAACTTGAAGAAAACAATAAATTTATTTCTTGTATTGTTTTCTTGTGATTACAGTTACCTTTGATCTGTTGGTTTGCAAATTAATAGTAGGATGGCGACTTTATCATGGAATCGTGGGTTCACGGTTTATGTATTGGCGTAAAAGAATCATTCTGCATCCTGCTCTGCGGGATGAGAAGAACTACTTACCTCGTACTAATGAGACACAATAATGTCGAAACCGGTCTACGAGTAGACATTGTTCTTCCTGTTAATTTGCAAATCAATAGAGATGGTTTTAAGTATCGACGAAGTCAGTCGTCATCACGTTTTCTATTGGAATGTAATTCAATGTCCGTTGGGGCATATAGCCCAGGAAGTAGTAGTAGTTTTTTTGATAGAAAACCCTGGGTGCAGGTGGAAACAATTTTCCACAGCATTGAAAATAAACACACAATCCACCAGGGGCATTCACTTAATAAAGATACGGTAAAGCAATTTTTGTAGAAAAAACATAGGCCACCTGAAGGTATACCAACGGTTTTATTTTTTGAAGCAGGGAATGAAAAAATTAAAATTATCAAGATAAGTTTGAGCGATAATCTGACTAGTGCACCAAGTTTCACACAAAAAAAAACATTATCAAAATTAAGAACAATAAATAACTGAACGGTTGTACTAAACTTCCACTATTTATTTGAAAAATACGTTTTAAAATGCAATTACAGCTGTTTCTCTAATAACTAGCATCGTCAGATTGACATATTGAAGTTACATTTTGTTTGTTTGTAGCTAGGTACCTACTTGATGTTGATAAGTAGTTAAGGCTAGACCAAGTAAGGAAGTAATAAGACATAATAATATTAAAGCCTAGATGTTATTAGCCCTAAGGGATTATCCTGGATGTATTTCCCTCTAAGATCAGTATAACTGTTCAATGATATAGAAAAACCAGGAAAAAACTATATCATGCTGATCTTTACAATAACTTAATATATTTATGTTACAATAATGTCTTATCTATGTATAAAATGAAGATTCAATCAAAGTAAACAGTTTAATAGTGGAGAACTTCCAAGATTTATTTGTTCATTAACTACTTTCACAAAGTAAAGGTTACCACAATCAATTTCATTATCAAAATTACATTCTTCGGCGAAATTCTGAAAATTGTGGCAATTTCAGAAACAAATATTTAATGGATTTTTTATATAGTTCATTTTCGAATTAATTTCATTTACAAACTTTGTTGTTTTCTCTACTGACAGCAAGTCTTTCTCTATTTCTCTCTCAAAGGATTTTTTATCTCTTCGATCCATTTTTTGCCGTGACTTTAATATCTAGTTCTCTTTTTTCTTTATCCCATTTCTATATTTTCGGTCTATGTATAATTTTTGATAACCAACTCTGATTATTTGCCTTTAGCTTTTTCTATTTTAGCGTGTTCCGTATCTCTTGTTGAATTTTCATCTCTTTATGTGTTAGGTTATTGTTTATATATACTTCCGGTTTTTGTTTGCAATTTATTTTTGTATTAATCCGTATTATTAATCCGTTTATTTCTTTACTTAATATTTTGTTTGTTCTGTTAAATTTTTCACCATCTCAATTAGCTGATCGATTTTAGTTTCAGGTTTCTGCTGTTTCAGTGGAGTCCTGATTATTTACTTTTGACAAAAATGTCTGCCACATCTTCCATACGACTTCTTTTTTTGTTGTCGTTTGATGTGAAGTCATCATCATAGTTATCCAGTGTTGATTCTTATTTATTAGTTTAAGATCAATTCACGCCGAAAATTTTAATTAATTAATTAGGCGTAGTTTGTCTCATAATCAAGGCAATATTTATATGGAAGTATGTAGATAAATATACAATCCCATGTTGTGATATTTATTTAACTAACAACTTTAATAACCACCAGACACAAATGTCCGAATTTTCGTTATCTCTAACCATGTTTTGAGGCAGTAATTTAAACAGACAGAAGAGCCTATCGTACAGGGTATGGGAATAGTCTCAGACTCACGCAAGTGGCCCTAAAAATCAACAACAAAATGTGCTGCCAAACTGTTCAAGAGAACAAAGCCAAATAACAAATAAAGAAGAAGGTATTTACTGATTATTATACCACGTGTATTTTAAAGGTTAAAATTAAAATTAATTTTTATTACCATAAAACTTGCTGATTTTTATGTTATAGTAAATGAATTGGAGGACAGGAATGATAGATTAGTATATTCTGTAACAAGGTTAGAATGAAATTCCGAGGCGAGTGTGAGGAACCACAAGCATCACGAATTTTTATTCTAGCCGAGTAACACACTATACTTTGTCTACGATTAAAGGTTTTAAATCCATGAAAAGTTTGTAATACTTTTCATATTCATTCTTTGATTTTATTGGTAGTAACTTTTCCAGTATATTAGTTACACTTTTTGTAATTACAAGTGCTGTATTTTCACACTGTAATTCTAAATCACTGGAAAACTTCATGATTCTTTTTTCTATTTTCGAATCGGAACATGACAGCTATCATTTTGACAGTTACTCAAATCTTGCACTACACTGACAATCAAACTGCGTCACGGCTAATGCTATTATTGTGAAACAGAATATTATTCTATCACAAGAGAGAGAATTGATAAATCTATACACTGAAATTGCATGAGTGCAGAGGTGTTGCCAAATATTTTATCAATCTCAAGAGAGCATTCCGTAATCAAATTTGTTTTCAAAATTGGCCAATTCTGTGATGATCGAGGAGAAAATTATTAACTATTAAAAAACCAAAATACTATATTTGACAGCTCTCACCTGTACTATTAGGTAGTTGAAACAACATAGTGTGTGAAAATGATTCTGAGACTTTAAAGACCCCATCCAATAACTCAGAAGTACTAGCACACTCACACAACTATTAGAGAAATGAGATACTAGAGAACAAGGTACCCTTACAATTTAAACAATTATCAAGTAAACATTTTGGTTGCTTGTCATATACAAATAAAAACAATATTTCTTACTTACATTTATTTACATTAAATCTTATGATACAATTTAAATTTGAATCAAAAACAATATTCACAAAAAAAAGTCATAAGGCCCTTGCTCAGAACGCTTAAAAAACGTCTTTTAGAGTAATACTCTGCCACTAGTACCACAGTTTAATATCATCCTGTGTATAAGTTTGGGTTGGAAGTAGTAGTAGAACTTCTGGACATTATCGACAACGAAGAACTGGATTGGCAGAAGTGTGCTACTATCTACAATGTATCATCGAGTTGAAAGGATTTTAGTATCATGTTTAATCCAAAAATTAAAAAAAAAACGTTCCTTACAGGAGCTGGGGTGTATGAAGGGTAAACAAAGATACATTTGAGCGATATCTTGGATATTCTATCTACAATTGTCCAGACTGAGGTTTTTGTAATAGAAATATTTTTGGAAAACAAATATATAAAAATATTTGTTTTCATTCTAAAAAATGTGGCATTATTGCTTTTTATTTTTACTAAACTTCGCGCATTTGTTGGGAAAAATTGATATACAAAAATCCGTCATTTTTGTTAACGCTATTGTAAATATTGTACTTCATTAACCTAACCTGACTAGCAATACATTAATACGTTGTCCGCATTGAGTGAGTAGCATTATAAAATTTTCGGATTCACACAACACTAAAATGTCATTTTCTAGAATATACACACAGTTTTCTTATTTTCGTTATTTTTTATGTCTATGTATACAAGATATTTTTTATGGTACTACCACAAGCATAAGAATACTTAAAATGACGGCTGAAAATGGATATTCAAGTCGCAATTGTCCACCGTGTTGCATAGCGGCTGGATGTTCTCCTGTAACAAATAACCATTTTTATTTAATTTTATACATTTTCAACTCGCTTTTATTATTTTGTTATATTTAGGGCCGGTTTTTCAATCTCCAGCTAAGCAAATTTAGCTATCAGTTAACCCTTAACAAGGAGTCAAAGTGTTTCTTCAACTAACTGTTAAGGTTGACTACAAGCTAACGTTTCTGTTATATTAGCAAACACTTCAAAGTCTCTGTTTGGATTTGTAACTAGTAGTTAGCAAGTTGTTTAACGGAAAAATGGAGATATTTGATTTTTGTATGAGTGATGATGATGAAGAAATATTGGAATACCTTGAATATGAAAGGAGACCATATATTGTTAAAGAAAGGTCGAACCCTTTTGAAGAGTTTGATGATTTAGATTTTCGCGTAAGATTTCGACTTTCAAAGGAAACTGTTATGTTATTATTAGAACAAATCGAAAATCAAATTGAAACACCCACAGACATGTAAGCTTTTATTTCAATTCTCTTTTAAAACTAAAAATATTTTTCTCTCCAACTAACGGCATCCGTCTTTTTGCATTCAATAGTTGTTTTAAAATGATTTGTTAATTTTAATAACAAGGATTTATCAGATAGTGAAAAATTAGATATCCTGTTTTTCTTTGGTGTTTCCATTTGAAAATATAAAATTTTTAAATTAATACTCAACAAAATAAATAAAATTAATAAAAACAAAGATCTTCTTTTTCTATTTAAAAACCATACAAACTTAGGTTAACTCAACTAAATTGAACACAAAACAATATCTTTATTTACCGTTCTAAGAAATTAACAAACCAAACCCTACGAATAAAGAATAGAAAGGAAGGAACGTTGTCATATTTAAATCTAGCAAATAATCACGACGGAAGTCGGCCATATTGAAGAACTCTTAGATCATATATACTAAACGTGGATACATCAACGAAGTAATAACTTGGCTCCGACATATCAGAGACGTACTTTAATCTCCGATTCTTGTTTAACTTACACAGCTTCCCAGCGCTCCTTCTTTGTCTTGGGCAACTGAAGTATAGGACTACAATGTTGCCGAGAGCTATTAAAGAAAAATCTCATTATTGTAATAAAGTTTAAGAAAACAAACTAAAGGTACTTTTAAAATATTTAAATATTTTTGCGCAAATTTTTTTAATGTATTTATACATAATTATAATTTAAATACCTAATATAAGTAATAAGCTCAAAATGCAATAAACAAATAAACCTCTCTTAAAAGTATCAGATTTATTTCAATTGTAACAAACTGGCAATCCCGAATGAAACAACAGAATTGGCACCAAATTTAAAAATCTGATAAGATGTGATGGTGAATATACGAAACTCACATTTTAATTTTTAATACTTAAATATTTGCAAAAATAAAACAAAAAATAAAAGAAAAAATTTAACTAAGAACAATTAATAACTGCACAGTTAAACTAAACTTCCACTATTTATTTGAAAAATTCGCTTTAAAATCAATTACAGCTGTTTCGCTATCACTAGCATCGTCAGATTGACATATTGAAATTACATGTTGTTTGTTGTTACAACAACATGTAATTTCAATATGTCAATCTGACGATGCTAGTGATAGCGAAACAGCTGTAATTGATTTTAAAGCGAATTTTTCAAATAAATAGTGGAAGTTTAGTTTAACTGTGCAGTTATTAATTGTTCTTAGTAAGATGAACTTCCAAAAAGTAGAGGTTAACACAATCAATTTCAGAAAAAATTTATTTAATACTAATTAAACCAACTTCACAATTATTCATGTTGAAACAAAATACATTTACTTAGCCTATTTCTAATCCTACATTCCTTACTTCTAATTTTCTTACATTCGTAATTTAATCTTATTTTAAAATATAAATTAATAACTGATTTTATAATTTGTATCTTGTGATTTTCAATAATTAATTGTGATTTTAAATGTTCTATAATATAAGCGTTGTTAAAAGTATTTGAACAATTTTCTAGACATTTTATTTTAATTCTTTCGATAATTTTTACATTATACAAATTATCTTTATAGCCTCTTATTAGTTTTTCAGCCTCTTTGCAAATATTTTCTACATCTTTATGAGGTATGCAGAGTTTACCCCTATTTTTTATATCAGTTAATGATGTGCTGTCATTGCTAAATTTTTTTTTCTAATAAGTAATTTTTACATGTGGAACAAGTTAATTTTGTTAAAATTTTTTTAAAAACAAATCCACTTATGTAGGTTACGACATTTTCTATAAATGGCGTTAATTCATATAAAAATTCAATATGGTCATCCTTAATATTTTCAATTTCTTCAATGGCAGTGTCACAGTTTTTAGCATTATGACCACTGCCAATGAAGAGAATTGTGGTGGCATCTAAAATTGAGCAATTCGCACTTGGAGAAGAGCTTATTTGGTGATGCACCAACAGTCTTTTGTACGCAGCTATAAACTGCCCAGCAGTAGGATTGTTATTGAAACCACCTCTACTCCTTACTGCACTAAAAAAAGTTTCGAGATGGTCTTGACTTAACTTATATGAGAGAATATACTTCATTTTTCCCGTAGTTATAAGAATATCATAAAGGTTTAATAAATTGCTAAGACAAATGATAAAGCCCTTAAACCCAGTTTTCCGATTAGAATTTATCACTGGCCCAAAATCGTCCTTTATACCTTTTAAATAATCGATGAGAATATTTATTTTATTTTGAATGCACTCAAAGTTTGATAAAGATAATGGTTTTTTAAAGTTATATTTTGAAAAATATTCATCGAATTCAATATGTCAAAGCTGTCATTTATATTGTAACAGAATTCGGATGTGCCACCTTGTTGGTCCAATTTTAAAATTTTATGGCGTCTCCAACGCTGTTACTTAAAGTTTGAGCGGCTAGCCTTACATTCATTTTTTTCAGTTTGGAAATTTAGATGGCGTTTCGTTATTTTATTTGCTGCATGTAATCCCTCTATTAATTGAATGTTGACAAGCTCCTCAAATTTTGTCCAACTAATTGCTCGCCCTTCTTTATCATATAATATTTTTTTGTCGCCTAAAGTATTCCTACAAAGTTTTAACATATGGCATGCATCCCAAAATGTCAAAACTTTTTCCCTTGTTATTGGATGAAGGAACCATGGTTGGAAAGTATCCTCAGTGAAGCTCGCTCCCAATTTGGTGCACATGGAAATATTTATTGGAGCCCCATCAAAGGTAAGGCTATAGCATTGAATGCCGGCTTCGTATAATAATTCCAAACATTTTAAAGTTAAATTGGCTCGTTCATCAGCTCCCAATTTGTTTATAAAAAAATAGCCAACAGGTATCTTCCAATTGTCGTTTAATGCAGTTGCCATAAAAACCAATGCGCTGGTTGCCATTTCTGAAGTTTCCATTAAATTGGCGCAATCTACATAGCCAACATATTTGCTGCCATTCCATTCGACAAATTGTCTGATATGAATTTCGTCGCAAACTAGATTTACAAAAATCTCTTTATCTTTAGATTTTATTTTTAAAGAGTCAAAGGATTCCTTCGTAAATCCAGGCTGACCATTTACATTGGAATACCATCTTTGAATAGTGGATGGATGAGGGAGCAAATTATTAAATGTTTTTCTTACATAAGAATATGCTTTTGGAGAATAAAAATGCAACGTAATTGCAAATGCCCTTACATCTTCAGAATACTTGGCGTTTTTTGATTTTAAATGTCTGTTTATTATATGTTTTACCTGATCTGGCATTCCTTCCTGCAATATAAAACACCCTATTTTAACAATAACTAATATTGATTGATGAAAAAAACTTACCAATATTTCTGACTGAGCATATTCAGATAACATCTGTTTGTCAGATAAATGTTGAATCAAGTCCTTAAAGTTAGTTATTGTATGTTGTAGTAGCCGATTTTTTCTTCTGAAGTTGTTTAATTTTTTTCCTTTGAGAATCAACAGTTTCATTCACAATTATTTTCAGGCTTCGTTTAGCTCTTTTCGGAGTGGAAAAGTGTTCAATTCTCAAGTCACCTATGTAACGAGGAGCAGGCGTGACATCTAAAATGAAGTTATGATTAAAATAATAATTATCAATTATATTGACAGTAGAAATTAGTACTCACCAGGACTTTTTATAGGTAAAGACTCTGCACTAGTACTGCAAGTAGGCATTTCACTTTCAGAAATCAAGGAAGCTAAAATAAGAAATATTTATTTTGAAAAGTCCATTAGAAGCTATTTTTTAAACAATATATTTAAATATAATTTTACAATAGTTACTTACTAGGTTCATCAGTATTTTCAGATATAGTACTATTTAAAAGAGATTCAGATTCACTTTGTGAGGGATTAGAGTGCACTAAAAATAACATATTAAATAACTATTTTTATTTGATAATCATGGCACAACTTACTTTTGGATCTATTTTCATAATTTTTAAAAATTAATGATGGTGATGGTACTGCATGAGGCAGAAGTCGTCGACTTGGCCAAGATTTCTCATCATAGTCATCAACTTTAAAGTGTCTAGAACAAATTCGCGTATTTATGGTAATATTGCACTCCTCTAGACCGCAATTATTAAGCCATGCTTTACGAATTTCCTTTAACAGGAAAACTGAAATAAACAAAAATTAATTCGTTTGTCATAATCATAAATTAAACTAAGTTAACTCACCGATGCAAGCTTTCTGTTTTTTTCTCATTTACATTTCCACAGATTATACACTTCATTTTCAATAAAAGTCCAATTGAAACACAATTAAAAGCAATAATCACAATGAAAACACCAAAAATTAAAATATATATGATACAATAAAACCACAATAAAACACACGAGAATCACGAAACCGAAACAACGCTTGCAACGCTGCCAAATCTAATAATATCTAAAACTTTCTCAAATTTTTAGGTACACCATCATTTTATTGTTTTAATATTTTATATTAAAAAATAGAATTCATGTGCATTTTTAAATATTTTACCTGCACATAGGTACATATACAAAAATCTTTGAGTAAAAATTGATATAAATAAAGAATTTATATTAAAAGTGTTGAAGCTTTTGAATTGAACTATTAATTGCTCTGGCAACAGGATAAGTTATTCAAGCTCTACGTTTCAATTGTCAAAGCGTATGCTCTATTAGCAGCCCAAGACGAAGATAAAGCTAATGCATTTATACGTGGTAAAAGAAGACAATGTAAAAAAGTATGTTGTACATGTTGGGGCCAGAACGTATAATGTATTTCTTATGGCATTGAAGTATCCACGTTAGTATATATGATCTAAGGAAGAACCAAATATGACTCATTCGAATCGTGACATTTGACATGTATAGTTTTTTCATGCTGTTTTATATATTATTTTCTGATTTAAGTAGTTAACCCAACTCCTGAATGGGAATTACTTTTCATCTGTAGGGTTCTATTTATCTTATTTATTAAAAATTAACAAAATATTTTAATGACAACCACATTGTTATTATAGACGTTCCTTTATTTTTTATATAGACCAACTAAGTCAACTATTTATAATTACCAGCTTAGAAGTTTTTAATCTAAATTTATATTCCTACAACTTTATGACAATGTATATTACTGTACAAATAATTACAAGCGGAAAACAGTTATTTTTTTAATAATTAATACGAGACATAAGTTTATAATACCCTGTGTGTGACACCACTGGTAACCGGAAACTTCAAGTCAGCCATATGCAAGAACCATTGCGGACATCGTCAAATCGTATTATCCTCCTTCCTTTTTATTATTTATTCGTAGACCAAACCAAAAAATCAATTTTACCAACCCAGCAAATTTAATGATAGCTGGCAGTTTCGTAGCTAAAAGTTAGATAGTGCATTGAAAAACGCCATAACCTTTAACGGAAACTTTAGCTGTTGGTCACGGTTAACTTTTGGTCAAGTAACAGAAGCTTTTAACAAGCGATTGAAAAACCGGCCCTTAGTATGTTGGTATCCCAGGTAGCACAGTTAACTTTAGGACATCAACGTCGTGTGTCCAATAAATGACGCCATACCCAGAAAAGTCGAACTGTTTCTACATCACAACAAAATAAATATCACTTCTCAAACAGATCTTACTTCACAATATCACGATATACTGCTTATTTTGCAAACCATCCAGATAACATTGCGACTTAAAAAAGACAAGATTAAACATGTGGAATTATCTAAGGATGCATTTAACTATCTGCAAACTTATAAAAGTAGAGTTCACTATAAGATCACGTCTCACTACAACTAAAGAAAGAGAATTAGTAGCTTTGCCCCAAAAAACAACTTTTTGTCTACTGGGACTCCTACATACTGGCCAATGGATCAAAATACAATAAGTTCTATACAAGACAAATGCGGTTTTTCCAATCAATTTTTGTATTTCTTTATATATTTTGGGTCCCTTTACCACCCATATTGTACCCGAAAAGTTTTATTAAGGTATTAGACAATAGCCAATAGTCTATTAAAATAACTCTTCTCTTTGCAATAATAAAAGCAGATCAGAGTCACACAAACAAACAAAGGTAGAAGAATCAAAATGATTATACAATACAATGCAAACAAACAATGCTAAATGAAAATGACTATAACCATAATGATACGCATATGGGTTGACAGCTGAGTATCGTTTTGCGTCAACTAAGCTGTAAAATAACCCAAACTAAAAAGACCTCCATACTTTTCGGGTACAACATGGGTGGTAAAGGGACCTAAAATATATAAGGAATTTAAAAAACTATGGGTTGACAGCTGAGTATCGTTTTGCGTCAACTAAGCTGTAAAATAACCCAAACTAAAAAGACCTCCATACTTTTCGGGTACAACATGGGTGGTAAAGGGACCTAAAATATATAAGGAATTTAAAAAATTGTTTTTCAGTATTTTTTGCTCGTTATGTTGGCAGCATTTGCCTTGTATAGAACTCATCCTTCTATGCTTTTTTAGACACGCCTCAGCAGACAAAACAACATTCAATGGAATAACTAACCAACTAAAACTCAAAATCAAACATCATTTTCTGACTACATAAGCAACCCGAATCGATATGGCAACTCCATATGGAACGTAAAAAAATTTAAAGAAACCAAAAGCTCAAGCCCATCCCATTCATGGATCTAGGACAATTGCCCGAAAACAATTTCCCGAAAAGACAGCTGAGCAAAAATTTATTCTAAAGTGTGTTCACCAATATAGTACATGTTGTTTTGGAGCATAAATTCCTGGATTTCCGCTTTTGTATTTGAATAGCTGGAACCTTCTTCAATTGGCGACTATGGTAAATGGCATTGTCCATAACTATGACACTATGCGGGGGAATATTTGGCAGTAAAGTGTTTTCGAACCAATCTTCGAACAATTTGGCTGTAGTATCTTGGTGGTAATCCAACGACGAATCTTGAATGTTCTTCGTCGAAAGTCCCAAACTGTTTGGAATCCAACCATCTTCTGATCCAGCATGAATAATCGTGATCCGTTTTACTTTGTTCGATGGAGCTTTTGATTGGCATCGCACTGTTCCATCGGTCCATCCTTTTGCCGGCGTATCGTGGGTATCATACCAGGTCTCATCCAAATAGATTATTGGTCTTTTTAAAGACCTGTAATCACTTATGGCAGTCAAATATTCAAAACGCCATTGCCTAATCCGTTGGGATTCCATAATAACTTGCCTTTTGTCAATTTTGCAGTATTTAAAACCTAGTTTGGATAAAAGTGTCCATAGGTTTCGAATTGATATCCTTATCTCAGTGGAGCTCCTTAGTATTGTTTGCAATGATCTGATAGTAGGCACCAAGTTTTCTTCGTACATAGAGTAGATAGTTCTTCTTATCAAATCTTTATTACCGTCACCGTCTGGAAACACCACTATCATTTCGTTTTCGTCTCGGATGAATAGGCCTCGAAATGTGAACTCTCACTGATGATTCCGGTATCCCTGTCAAATCGCTAGCTTCTCTTACTGCAGGAGTAAAAGCCCAACCCCTTTGGACCAGCTTCTGATGAACATGTTTGACGATTTCTTTGGCATCAAGGGATAAAACTCGTCGTCGAACAGGAACAACACAGGGCGCCGCTGATGCAGTTTCCCAAGGACGAAACATTTTTCACAAAAATTATTAAACAGCACAGACTAACTCTCACTACGGGAACACAAATATGAATGATTATAATCAACCCAAATTATACAAATACAAGAACCGATCCTATGTGCAAATTTTGACCATAAGCAATAAACCGTGACAGACGATCGCAATAAAAGTGGTTTATTACCATCAGTCCCCTTTTATTGTAGGCACTATATTGTTGAACACATTATACCTAAGCTAACCTAACCTAACCTAACCCTTACTTTATGGAATCTGCTTATCTTAAATAAAATTAGTTTTAAGATAAGTATTGTTCTTAATATTGTGAAATTTTACATTTTATTTTAGAATTTTATTTTATACAATATTTTTTAAAATACTGAAATTCATTAATTAAAAATTTTTATTTAAAAAAAAATTTAATTCAATAATTAATTTTGCATCACTCTATTTATAAACATAAAGCCCCATAAAAATTCCTATGTTGAGTATAAGAATATAAATATAAAGAATATGCTCTCTCGGATTTAAAATATTAATACTATTTTCGGTCAACTGTGTTTTCGGGCAATTGTCCATTCGGGAAATGATTCTTTCGGTCAATTGTCCGGCATCATAACGAACTAGAACCAAATCGGCAGTGGGCCAGAAGCGAAGAAGAAAAAACAAAATTATTTGTTGAACACTAAAGTATTTACACCCAAAAAAGCTAAATGCGGTACAAAGAGAGCTAGCCGATATCTCGCTGAATATACCAGCCATCAAACAGCTAACAATAAACAAAGTACAGCAATAAATTAGTTATTTGAACACAAATATATCACATCAAAATCACATGTGGACAAAGAAGAATATGACAGGAAGAAAACTCTTGTAAAAAGAGCCGTCAAAAAATCAAAACGTGACTCATGGAAGAAATTCGGAGAAGAAATAATAGACCTACACAAGATGGATAACAGGAAATTTTGGACAAGAATAAAAAGATTGAGAGGAAATAAATATAAAGATATTAGAGCAATAAAAAATAGACAAGGCCAAGTACAAACGGAAACGGAAGAAGTATTGAAAACCTGGAAAGAATACTATACAGAGCAATTCCATACATTAACACCGGAAGAGAATATAACAACCGCAGAAGAGGAAATCGACCAACTACAAGGAATCCATAAAGAAGAGATAGAACAAGTAATACAAAAAATCAAAATAGACAAGGCTAATGGAGAAGATGGGATAGCGCCAGAGATGATTAAATCGTTAGGAGAAAGTGGAAAAGAATGGCTATGGAATATATGCAAAGAAGCATGGGTACAACAAAAAATTCCAAGGGAATGGGAAAATAACTTAATAGTACCCATCTATAAAAAGGGAGAACAGACACAATGTGAGAATTACAGAGCAATATGTTTGGCCCAAACTAGCTATAAAGTGTACACAAAAATAATAGAAAAAAGATTAAGAGAATATGTAGAACCAAAATTAGGAGAAGAACAGGGAGCTTTTAGACCAGAAAGACAAACAAATGACAATATCTATATACTAAGGAATATAATCGAAAGAAAAATAGAAGAGGGAGAAGAAATGTACCTCACATTTATAGATCTAAAAGCAGCCTTTGATACAGTAGATAGAAGAGAAGTATGGAGAACCCTGGAGGAAATGGAAGTACCACCCACGTTAATAAATATAATTAAAAGTGTATACGAGACAGTTAGAGCCAAGGTGCAGATTGCAGGCCAAAGGTCTGAAGAATTCAAAATATGTAAGGGAATAAAACAAGGAGACAGTTTAAGCCCACTACTGTTTATAATAATTATGGATAAGATTGCGAAACGAATCAAAGAAAAATATGAGCAGCTGAATACTATAATTGGACACAGAAATTTAGAACCAATAAAACTGAGTAGTCTACTATATGCAGATGATGTGGTTTTAATGGCGAATACAAAGAACAAAATGCAAAAACTAGTGAATATTTGGACTAAAGAAGTAGAGAACATGAATATGGAAGTGAACTTAAATAAAACAAAAGTGATGATAATAAATGAAAAACAATCAGGTAATCAAAATAATAGAGACATTAAATGCAAAACCAGACACTAGAAAGAGTAACAACATTTGAATACTTAGGAAGTATTGTAACAGAAGATGGAAAAATAGATGCAGAAATAACAAACAGAGCAAATAAATCAACAAAAATATACTACTCTCTAAATAAAACAATTCTTGGACATAAAGATATAGACTTAGAAGTAAAAATGAAAATTCATAATATGATAACAGTTCCTACAATAATATACGCAAGTGAAAATTGGACTGTGCGAAAGAAGGACGAAACTAAAATAAATGCCATAGAAATGAAGCATCTAAGAAAAAATGCAGGGAAAACTAAATGGGATAGAATTAGAAATGACGTCATTAGAGAGACAACTAAACAGGAACCGATAACTAGTAAAATAAAAAGAGACAACTTAGATGGTATGGTCATATGATAAGAATGGAACCAAATAGATTAACAAGGAAAATAATGGAGATTGGAAAACCGATCAAAAAACACAGGGGTAGGCCTAGAAGGAAATGGTTAGACCAAATACAAGAGATAGGCTTAGAAAGAGGAAAGAGCATAGCAGAAATGAAAAATCTAGCAAGAGACAGAAAGGCATGGAAGAAATGGGTGCAGGGCACGGAATCCACATCCGACGCCTGAAAGGGCAAAAGGATTTAGAAAAGAAGAAGAAGAAGAAGAACACAAATAGCGAATAACCCCTAAAATGATAAATACTAGAGACTAGAGAACTAGGGCTCAAAAGTTTGGTTCTTGTAACATATATTTTCAATGCTATACTACAACAAAACATTGCTCAAAACCGTTAAAATAATCCTGATACCGAAACAAAGCAAAGACTCTAACAAAGTTACCTCATACAGACTTATAAGTATCAATTATGTCTAAATTACTAGAAACTATTGAAACTGTTTTTATTGTTTTAGAACTATTCGTATTTAATTGTTGTCTCTTTCCTAGTACAACTTGTCAATTTTCCGGCCCCTAAATTGTAATTTTGATATTCATGAAACCTAAAAGTCAAACATTTCATAATATGGGTGACAGGGTGACGTCGTAGTACTCCCGTTTCTACAGAAAAATGCTAAAGTTATTTTTCTTGTCATTTAATTTAAAGAATGACATTGTCAACGCAATAATACACACACCGAATACGGAACTACGAATAGAATGGCAAGAACCTAGTTACCATAGGTAACATAAAGTTACTGCCTAGATCCGTATGCAACATCGAGTAGCAGCGGTTGTGTTAAAAAGTATTGTCGATAATACAGATTCCTTAAATTTATATCTAGTGCCATCTATCTGTCAATAAGAAGTACTTTGCGATAAAATAGACAGCTACATTTCAACGAAACTAAAGGAAATATAATATATGTTTACAATCAAAAAATGATTATTTATTTATTTATTTTGCTTAAAATACAAGTCATGTTTCAAAAGATTATTTCTCAAACACTTGAAAATATGAGGAACATCAAATATGGGAATAATTTCTTGGTCATTGATCACAAAATTTCTATTCTCTTCTTTTTTTTAAGTATTCCTCTTTCGTTTCACTCATTAGCAGTCTAATAGCTCCGACATTATTTTCACTGTGGTCACAAACTGTCGATACTACCTTCAAACCTATACTTTGACATTTGCAGATTAGAACCTTCAGCAAATTTTTTTATTGCCATGGATTTATGAGGTCCTTCACTAAATGTAAAAGCTAATGGTTGCTTCCACTGTTTATACAGTCCTTTCAGCATAAAAACGTTTGCATGATCTGCTAGTACAGGTTTTCTTTCTTTATAAATTACAATTTGATTTATTCACTTACCAGGTAAATTTAAAGTTGGAACTGCTGTTCTTATAAGACCTCTTTTGGTACCTAAAACCTTACAGTTACTAGAAAAATGTTCCTCACAAAATACATATTTTTTATAAATGTCTTCAACTGACAAGTCTTTATAATTTAAAGGCTGTATCTTTAAAATCCACTCACTAAACACACTTGGTTCATTTTTTAGGAAAACGATGCATTTTGCCTTCACGAGTTGTACATGTAGGTACACAACATTTCTTTTTAGACAAGGGGGGTTGATAGTTTGAATCCATTTTAGGGACAGAATTATTTGGAAGCACAAAACCAAAGATAATATACACCAACAAAACTAAAAAAACTAAAGACAAAACTCCTGCTCTTTTCCTGATTCTCAGAACTACTGTCTCTTTTCTTAATTTTCTTAAAACTGTTTCTCACCAAATACAGATTGATACAGATCTGTTAAATTAAAAAGTATTGTCGTTAATAGTATTAGTAGAGAGACCTCTTACGAAAAATAGAACAATTAGAATGAGTAGACGCAACGATCAGCGCCATCCTATGGTTGTGTTAAAAATATTAATAAGTTTTGGCGGGAGTATATTTGCTTTCATTTCTATTCGTAGTTCCGTTTTCGGTGAATACACATTTGGTGCCAGTCCGTGCTGCACAAGACGTGCAAGATGAAATTCAATCTCATTGAGCGTTGAAATAAGAGAGAACTATTTGACGTTAAATTGTAGGTATTCGCAATAAGCGAGTATTACGTGCAGAGATATTTTATGGGATAGATGGGGGACCTCTCAACTTCGCTCGATGGAAAAGCGATAGATTAGCAAACATTGGAAGTTTTAACTATTATTTTATGAATTTATTTGTCAAAAATAGAATGGAAATGATATTGTAGGAATAATAAACAAAGTACTGCAACAAAATTAACTATTTCTTCAATGATCAATTTTTATCATAAAACATAAAACAACGCAGTTCTGATACGTTTTATGCTATCATAACAATTCGTTACTAACCATTCAGAACGTGTACCATTAGTGTCTTGGGATTTGCGTTAGACGGATGACAAGTATACCTTCCCGAGTCAGATTCCTTCGTATTTTGTATCAATAAATAGCTGACCGTGTTGTCACCCTTTTCAGTAATGACATTCACTCCGCCTCTAGGCGAGTCATAGTTGATTTCCTGCAAAGAAAACAAAAAATATTAGATTAACAGAACAGTGTCGAAAGTTATAGTTCCAGAAGAATAAAATATTTTAAAACTAAAACGCAGTAAATTTTTGCTTGTTGTTTATTTGGTAGTTTGTTCAAGATTGTTTTTCATTGTTTTCAGTATTAAAAGATTGTAAACAATATAAATGTTTATATGCAGTAAAAGCCAAATAAAGTTGCGTACACATCACCAAGGTTGTGATTCTTTTATATATGTGGCTACATTTCTATAGAAAATTGTATTTAAGATTGCTAAACAATCACTTCTAAAAATAACCCGATCAATGAAAAAACTTTTTTAACAAAATAATGTATATAAAAACTTTTCGTTTTACCAAAACTTCCAATATTTATTTAAAAAATTGCTTTCTTAACTATAATGACAGCCGTTTCGCTAGACTTAGCATCGTCAGATTGACATATAAACAAACAAAATGTAACTTCAATATATGTCAATCTGACGATGCTAAGTCTAGCGAAACGGCTGTCATTAAAGTTAAGAAAGCAATTTTTTAAATAAATATTGGAAGTTTTGGTAAAACGAAGAGTTTTTCATTATTCTTAATAAGATGGACTTCCAAAAAGTAAGGGTTCGTACAATCAATTTAATGTATATACAATATAGTTCTTTATTATTCTTAGTAAGATGGACTTCCACAGAGTAAGGGTTTGTACAATAAATTTAATAAATATGATTATTTAACTTTTTCCTTATTCATTTAAAATTTTTTTTTTTTTTTAAATTAAATAAATTAACATTTCAGGAATAAGAACAATAAATTAAATGAATAAAGTTTTGGTTTTTTTTTTTCGTTTTTCTTATGGAGTTTATTCCACTAAATTTATCTTACCTGTGAGTTGTGTGCCCAATAGATGGTAGGGGGAGGTTCGGGACTATGTTTCACGATGCAAGTCAGGTTCATAGTGCTTCCTTTGTAGATATACATATCCGGGCCACCAAGAAGGGTCGTTATCGGCTCTAAAACAAGGTATTACTCGCGTTAATTCAGAGCCCATAAAAGAGAATGAAATAAAAATATTAAAAAGGAGTAGTGGATGATCGTACTTTATTCAGGCCACTTCGAATGCAGATACAACCCCAATGTTTAACAGGGGAATTACAGCCTAATGATTTCTTTCAAGTTTATTGTAAAAATTAATATATATTATAGTGATATAATTATTTGTGAGAAAATGTTTATATTTTTAATTTAGATTATAATGTTTATATCAATTATTTCACGTTGGGCTAACCAGATTTATAATGAATGTTTATTATATGTGTAATTATTATCGTTTCATACCAATATCAGTATAAATGTTAATTAGAAATATTATAATTATTTATCTCATTAATGAATTGTTAAAATAAATGATTTAAATGAAATATTCTTTATTAATATCGTTAAAACGTTTTATTTTTTATTTATCTCAATAGATGGCGCTGTATTACTTTTATTTTAAATAATTTTAATTTTATTTTATAATGGTTTAGAGTTTTATATACAAATAATATTATAAGTTTAGATATTATGATTTAGATTATAATGAGCATGAAACTTCTTTTCTCTAGAGTTAGGATTCAGCTGTCAATTCTAGTTGATTATAATTATTAATTTGTTTGATATAAATTTATTATATTTGTTAAATTTTTCCTACCTGTATACTTTTCTAGCAGCCTATATTATTGAACAAAATATAATAAAACAACTTGTACAATATCGTGAATTTATTATTATTCAAACTTTTAATCGACCCTTAAAGTATATCAAAAGAAATTACCTTTACGCAAATATACAAATTTGTTCACAATCGTGAATACATATAAATTGTCATTTCGATTAAGAGAAATATTATAAATAGTTTTTTTGAATTTTTGAATTTTGCCTCGCAAAATAAAGTTAGTACTCACATTGACATTGTTCACGTGACTCGATGCATTCCTAAGCGTAGAGATCGTTTTTACAAAATGGCGAATCCAGCCGACCGCTGCTACAATCGTCCCAGAATGATTCCACTTTGTATCAATTTAACTGTGTTAGAATCTTTTACAAGTAAGTGATGGTTATAAAGTGTTGTTAAACTTGTATCAGATGTGAAAATTTACCATACTTTTAGGTATAACTGGAAATAACATCTTTATGACCAGTCAACCGGCAAAATTTACAATTATTCCATACAGAAGCACGTATTTCAGAGATGACCAGGAAACCAAGAGAGAGCTTTTTGATTGTGCACCGATTATTTATATCTTTTTCAAAACAATTGAATCCCTAACGACTGTTGTTATGCAAGGTAATAATTTTGTTTTACAATACAAACATAACCTATACTAAAATAATATTAACAATATAATTTTTTATAAATTAAGACATATTTTGAATAATATTTACTTAAATTATCATTCTTATTTATAAAAATCAATATTCACATGTATCCATAGTTGATATTTTGTGTATTTGTTTATTAATTTGCATAAATGTTTATGTTACAACCTTTTATTATTTTAGGGCTTTTAAATGTTATTCTGTGCTTATTTTATTGAAAACTTAATTAAGATCATTTAATAATCCTTTTAAATACTATTTAGATACTCAAAATGTGAATTATTGAAAATACTTATTTCAAAATTAATCTGCACTTGACATATAAATTTTGATAAATGTTTTTAAAATTTTTGATAATGCTGTAAATATTATTCTTATATACAATTTTTAATCAGAATACAGTATAAAATAAAATAAAAACATTATAATACAACCTTTTGTTAATTAAAATAATACAATTTTAGATTTGACGTTTAGTCTTTACATGTACATTATTGTACTTTCTTTGGAGCACCACACAGATAAATTCTATGTCTTTTAATACCATAGGCACTCTGGGTTTTCAACACTGAAGTTGTCTTTTTGTGCATTCACTAGCAATTATGATTTTGGAGCACATTTGTACTAACAAGAGGCATAATTCAAAGTCCTATCTTTGACCGTATACTTTAGTACACAACACTCAAAAAAAGTAAGTAGTTTTTCCTTATGCTAATTTGAACAACCTAACTAAATTATACAATTGTTTGTTTTAAATTCACTATAAGTAATTTTATTATATTTTGTTGTTTTAGATTTGAGTTTAAGAGTTTAATGGAATATACTATGAAAATTTGTAATCACCTTTACATTATTGGAACGATTCATCAAAAATCATAAAGAAAGAATGTCATATGGATTCCAACTCTAGATAATTATTTTTAAATTATAATATCTACACTAATTACTTGTCATAATTTTTAAAAGATTAGTAAATCAATTAATAATATCATTTTTAAATTGATAATGAAATTGGTGAGTTAATTTATATCATTGTTTGATTATATTTGAATTATTATTCTTATTAACGAACTATTATTATTTTTAACTAAATTATTATTGATTAATTCTTATATTTATTATTTCATTATAACATTCCCAATTACATTTTCAAAATTTTATAATAATTTGGTACAAATTATTTAGAAAATTTTCTGGAAATGTAATTCTATTTTATTAAAAATTCTTATACTAACATTTACACTAGTCACTAAAATTACTTGAGGGTAGCCATCTGTATAGTACGTCCACGTTAAAAATTCCCCTTGGAATTCCAGTATCAGGGTATACCAGTAAATAACTATTGATACCGTTTTTAGTTTCCACTTTGTAAGGACCTTCAAAAGGTAATTGCAATTTAGCACATACATTGTGTTTTCTATATTCTTCCTAAAATGGCTTCTATTGTTAGAGGAGCTTCATATTCTGGTATACATCTTTTATTAAGTTCTCTAGCATCTAAGCATATTCTTATATCTCCATCTTTCTTTTTAACAATCACTATTGGATTAATAAATGAGGTATTACTATGTTCAATAATTTTATCGTTGAGTAGTTTTTTTTAATGGCTTTCTGCATATCATCTTTATATTTAAAAGGTATAGGGTAAGTTTTAACTCTAAAAGTTTCCATGTCCTTTATTTTCAGACTATGAGTGTAATTTTCTGCAACTCTTGGTACTTCATTATATAGATCTTGATATTTTTCCAACAAACATTTAATCTCCATTCTTTTTCCATTATCACAATCTAAACTCACTTCATTCCATTTATTATTTTCTTTAAAGTCAATTTCATCTTCATATATCTCATTCTTATCCATCACTTCCATTTCCATTCCAATTTCATCACCATAAACTTCTTTATTATCATATTTATTGTAATTATATTCTATATTTTCTTTTTCTTCTCCACGTACCATTTTAATGTTCATCAATATTCTTTCTTCTTCTAATTCCTTCTCTTCATTGAATTTTATATTTATTCCATTCAAACTTACCACTTTACTCTCATAATTAATTTTAGCCTTATTTTTTATGTAATTCATCTGAACCTAGTAAAATATCAAATTCCATGTTGTTGATGATTAATAATTGTATTTTTAATATGATTGTTTTCAAAATTTACTTCTATTATGATTGCTTTATTTACCTCAGTTATTTTCTTTGAATTCAAACTTAATAAATTTACTTTTGGAACTTTAATTATATGATTTTGTAGATTTAATTTTGTTATAAGATTTTGATCAATTAATGATGTTTCTGAACCACTATCTATTAAAATTTTAATATTAATATTATTAATTTTTCCATTTATTGATACTAAAGTTTTCTTATCTAAATTTTTGTTGATGCAATCCTTTGTTTTCAGGAACTCTCTAGGGTGAACGTAGCTATACAGATTGCTGGTTACTTCACCCTCTATTGAAAATTCTGAGAATTTCCAATATCACCACTTGACGTAGTAGGGATGTGGACTTCATCTTCGTAATTTCTAATTGGGCCATTATTATGATCATCAGTTCTTGTAGCACTGGAATTTCTTGACCTATCTGCACTATTAGATCTTTGGAAATGAACTCTTCTGTTGTTCCCATTACCACCTTGGATGTCTACTTCATCTCTTCTTATGTCATTTTCGGAGTTTGTTCTTTGCAATCTATTATTATTATTAAATCTATTTCTGTTTATATAATTGTTGTTATTATTATTGTTGTTAAACCTGTTATTATTTGGATAGTTGTTATAATTATTATAGTTTCTATTATTATTATTAGGATAATTATTAGAATTTGATCTATTGTTATCGTTTCTATTGTTATTATTTAGATTGTTATTATAGTTATCTCTGAAATTGTTGTTTCTATTATTGTTGTTTCTTTGTTGATAATTAGTTCTATTGTTGTTATAATTGTTATTGTAGTTGTAAGTTTCATTGTTGTTTCTATTCTGCCTGTTATAATTTCCTTGCCTTGATGTATTTTCCGTCCTTTCTCCTCTTTTCCTTTCAAGCCTTTGTAAGTATTGACACAAGTTATCCATCGTCTTGATATTTTGTATTGCTATCGTCTCTGTTATTTGATCTTTAAAGTGTCTTGCTAGGTATAATACGATGTCTTCTTCTGATAATTTAGGATTTAAATGCATTACTAATGAATATAATTGTAATACATAGGTATTTGGAGAATTTCCCCTACTATCATCGTATTTACCAAAATATAATCTTTCTCTTATTCTTGATTGCGTGTTATTACCCCAAAAATATTCTAGGAATTTAGATTCAAATTGTTCTATATTATTTATTTCTTCTTCTTTGCTTACAAACCACACCAAGGCATGCTTCTCCATGTGTTCCCTTATAATTTCCCTTAAAATTTCAGGTTCTTGTTCGTATCTTAATTTGTTCTTTATCATTTTTATGAAAACTACAGGGTGTATTTTTTTATAGTCACCATCGAATTTTATGTTATTGTTGTTTCCATAATTTATTCTAGTTTCTCCAGACATCCTCATAAACTCTCTTTTTATATTCATCTCCTTTTCTTCTTGTTCTTTTTAATTTTGTTGATGTTATGTTCCATTTCCATTAATATTTGCTTATATTCTTTACTTTCCATTTGTACTACTTCTTCTTGTATGTTTTTGATTTCCAATTTAAATTCTTTCTTAGTTTTCTTGTTTTCTTCTTCAGCAATTTTGAAGTTCAATTTTATCTCCTTGCTCAAGTCTTCCTGCACTCCTTGTATATTTTTATGTATTTTCATAACTTCTCGGTCAATCTTCTTGTTATTTTCTTTTACTTCTTCCTTTAAAATTTGTCCATTTTTCTTAATTTCATTCATTTGTTTTAAATGATTTTCTTCTACCTCCATGATTCTTCCAATCATCTCTTCTCTAACTTCTTGTTTTGTACTCCTTATTTCTTCTCGTAATTTACAATTTTGTTCCCCCATTTCTCCCCTTAATTCATCAAATTTCCTATTTATATCTTCTTTATTCTCATCCAGTTTCTTGTTTATGTCTCTTCTTAAATCTTCATTATTTTTGTCTAATTTTGCATTATTTTCTTCTAATCTCTTATCCATCTTCTTCATATCTTCCTTCATGTCTCTTCTCAAATCTTCATTATTTTTGTTCATGTCTTTCCTATTTTCATCCAGTTTCTTTTCCAAAATTTTATTCATTTCTATTAACATTCTCATTATTTCACTCTGTTCTTCTTTTCTTTCTACTCTTCTCGTTTGCTGTATTTGTTGTTGTTCTGGTCCTTCTTGTCCTTCTTCACTTCTTTCTTCCTGTACTCCATGATCTCCAGATCCCTGATTTCTTTCCTCATCTACCTGAGTACCTACTTCTTCTCCTGATTTTTCTCCTATCTGTTTTCCATCTCTTAATGTCATCTTGTCCATTTTTAATTAATATTTTATTTATTTGTTGTTTTAAATATATTGATTTTATTATTTTATTAATTTATGTTTATGTTATTTTTTAAAATGTAATTTTAAATTAAAATGTCAAATTGACAGATTGCCCCACGTTGGGCGCCAAATTATAGTGATATAATTATTTGTGAGAGAAAATAATTTTATATTTTTAATTTGGATTATAATGTTTATATCAATTATTTCACGTTGGGCTAACCAGATTTATAATGAATGTTTATTATATGTGTAATTATTATCGTTTCATACCAATATCAGTATAAATGTTAATTAGAAATATTATAATTATTTATCTCATTAATGAATTGTTAAATTGAATGATTTAAATGAAATATTCTTTATTAATATCGTTAAAACGTTTTATTTTTTATTTATCTCAATAGATGGCGCTGCATTACCTTTATTTTAAATAATTTTAATTTTATTCTATAATGGTTTAGAGTTTTATATACAAATAATATTATAAGTTTAGATATTATGATTTAGATTATAATGAGCATGAAACTTCTTTTCTCTAGAGTTAGGATTCAGCTGTCAATTCTTGTTGATTATAATTATTAATTTGTTTGATATAAATTTATTATATTTGTTAAATTTTTTCCTACCTGTATACTTTTCTAGCAGCCTATATTATTGAACAAAATATAATAAAACAACTTGTACAATATCGTGAATTTATTATTATTCAAACTTTTAATCGACCCTTAAAGTATATCAAAAGAAATTACCTTTACGCAAATATACAAATTTGTTCACAATCGTGAATACATATAAATTGTCATTTCGATTAAGAGAAATATTATAAATAGTTTTTTTGAATTTTTGAATTTTGCCTCGCAAAATAAAGTTAGTACTCACATTGACATTGTTCACGTGACTCGATGCATTCCTAAGCGTAGAGATCGTTTTTACAAAATGGCGAATCCAGCCGACCGCTGCTACAATCGTCCCAGAATGATTCCACTTTGTATCAATTTAACTGTGTTAGAATCTTTTACAAGTAAGTGATGGTTATAAAGTGTTGTTAAACTTGTATCAGATGTGAAAATTTACCATACTTTTAGGTATAACTGGAAATAACATCTTTATGACCAGTCAACCGGCAAAATTTACAATTATTCCATACAGAAGCACGTATTTCAGAGATGACCAGGAAACCAAGAGAGAGCTTTTTGATTGTGCACCGATTATTTATATCTTTTTCAAAACAATTGAATCCCTAACGACTGTTGTTATGCAAGGTAATAATTTTGTTTTACAATACAAACATAACCTATACTAAAATAATATTAACAATATAATTTTTTATAAATTAAGACATATTTTTGAATAATATTTACTTAAATTATCATTCTTATTTATAAAAATCAATATTCACATGTATCCATAGTTGATATTTTGTGTATTTGTTTATTAATTTGCATAAATGTTTATGTTACAACTTCTTATTATTTTAGGGCTTTTAAATGTTATTCTGTGCTTATTTTATTGAAAACTTAATTAAGATCATTTAATAATCCTTTTAAATACTATTTTAGATACTCAAAATGTGAATTATTGAAAATACTTATTTCAAAAATTAATCTGCACTTTGACATATAAATTTTGATAAATGTTTTTAAAATTTTTGATAATGCTGTAAATATTATTCTTATATACAATTTTTAATCAGAATACAGTATAAAATAAAATGAAAACATTATAATACAACCTTTTGTTAATTAAAATAATACAATTTTAGATTTGACGTTTAGTCTTTACATGTACATTATTGTACTTTCTTTGGAGCACCACACAGATAAATTCTATGTCTTTTAATACCATAGGCACTCTGGGTTTTCAACACTGAAGTTGTCTTTTTGTGCATTCACTAGCAATTATGATTTTGGAGCACATTTGTACTAACAAGAGGCATAATTCAAAGTCCTATCTTTGACCGTATACTTTAGTACACAACACTCAAAAAAAAGTAAGTAGTTTTTCCTTATGCTAATTTGAACAACCTAACTAAATTATACAATTGTTTGTTTTAAATTCACTATAAGTAATTTTATTATATTTTGTTGTTTTAGATTTGAGTTTAAGAGTTTAATGGAATATACTATGAAAATTTGTAATCACCTTTACATTATTGGAACGATTCATCAAAATCATAAAGAAAGAATGTCATATAGATTCCAACTCTAGATAATTATTTTTAAATTATAATATCTACACTAATTACTTGTCATAATTTTTAAAAGATTAGTAAATCAATTAATAATATCATTTTTAAATTGATAATGAAATTGGTGAGTTAATTTATATTATTGTTTGATTATATTTGAATTATTATTCTTATTAACGAACTATTATTATTTTTAACTAAATTATTATTGATTAATTCTTATATTTATTATTTCATTATAATATATACAGTGCTTTTCAGATAAAAGTATCCACCTTTAATAACTTTTGTAATATTGGTATTTAGGAAAAATCCAAAAACACTTCAATTTATTATGTTGGAAGGGGCAATCATTATGGCTAATTTTTTGAACCCCACCCCTAGCAGCATTCCTTCTTTTTAAATAACTTATCATATTTTTTATGTAAAATTTGGATACTCCTCTTTGAGCTAATTTCAAAAATGTATAATACTTGTAGGTTAAAGTGGTTAGTTTATGAGATAAACAATTTTTCTTTTAATAGCACAAATTTTACTTATTTTTTACTTTCACCTTATTTGCCTGTAATAAAATGGGTTGTACAACAGTTCAAACTCTTTAATCTTTTTAACTGTGCTATTTATTCTACTTCAAAAATCCAAACAACAAAAACTCTACTTTTTATTAAAGTTTGACATCGTCAACTAGAATTTTTAGTCACTCACTATTAACAGTGTACTTTGATACATTATTTATTTTGTTTCGCTGTGATGGTTTACTCTTTGCCAGAAAGAATTGAAATTGTAGGTTTATACCTACTACCAAAATAATAATTGTGCAAGAGCTGCTGCTAGAATATTTAACAAATTACATGACGGAAGACATGCAACTCATAAGTATGTAATTCAACTGATGGAGAAATTTACCACAACAGGGTCTGCTTGTAATTAAACCTCCATTAAAAAAAACTGCACTTAAGACATTGTTTCTCCGGAGGTGCGAACCTACCAAACTGTATTTTTATTTAAACAAATATTTACTGAAAATAATTTCAGATACAAGGTGCAGTCAATAGTAAAACTGAAAAGTAGAAAATTGTTTCTACCTGCACCCAAGGTAAAGAAACTTAATAGTGTCTATAACAAGCTTGACCGTTTTCTATGAAAAAACAACTACTTCCTGGGCTATATGCCCCAACGGCATATATCGTGGATTTACGATTTATGTATTGGCGTAAAAGAATCATTCTGCATCCTGCTCTGCGGGATGAGAACTACTTGCCTCGTACTGATGATGGCACAATAATGTCGAAACCGGTCTACGAGTAGTGTTCTTCCCGTTGATTTGCAAATCGACAGAGATGGTTTTAAGTATCGACGAAGTCGGTCGCCCTCACGTTTTCTATTGGAATGTAATTCAATGTCCGTTGCATATAGGCATATGGGCATATAGCCCAGGAAGTAGTTTTTTTTTCATAGAAACTATAACTATAAGTTTCTTTACCTTGGGTGCAGGTAGAAACAATTTTCTACTTTTCAGATTTATATTTATGTTAAATTCGGAAAGCTTGTCATGCCAACCAGGTACCTACTAAATCAATTATTTCAAGCCCACAGGTATTACATTTAATAACAGAAAAATATGTGAAAACAAACTATTTGACTGACATCAAAATATTAGATATAGGCGAGGTTCCATAGTTATTCTATTTCAAGCCTTTAAACATTTCACTTCAAATACTATATCAAGATTTTGACTCAGAAATGTATTAGAAATTTTTTTAAAAATAAAATATTTAATATCTATACTAAAACCAATAATGATTGAGAGTAAAGCGCGTTGTCATATCTAAATTCTACGTTACCAGTTTATAGCAGAATCCAAATATGGTAAGCAGTAGAGTTGTAGGTTGTGGCAAATTATACATAATATACAATACTAGTACGATTAAAAGGTATTATTTATGACAAGCAGTAATGAGCTTGTAATGAGTAATATTTATACATTTCCTGATTACTGACCAGTTAAAATTCATTATTGTCTGTATAGTGTGAGGAATTTATTACAACTAGTGGCAACGCTGTACGCAACGATATTTCTGTCTTTGTCACTTTGCTGTAACTTCCATCACATCGTCGAACGTCACAGTAATGTAAATGCAAGCACGAGCGTATCAATGGTTTGTGAATTATACAGTATGAATTGTACGTTTTATAGGTAAGTTAGTCAGCATCGATGAGTTGTGTTAATTAGTGAAAGTAAAAGTGCTAATAAGTGTTTAATTGGTGAAAATAATAGTGATAATAAGTGTTTTAATGAAATAAATAAAAATGTGTATGAATATTTGAAATAATTGTATTCAGAATTTTTCTTTCTTTCTTAATCCTCTCAAAAATTAATAAGCACGCCCCCGATTTGCTATCAACTGGGCCTACTTCTACTCTAAATCATTATTGGTTTTAGTATAGCCAGTGCAATTTTTATTCTTATGTTTGTATTTTATCCAAAATAATTTATTATTTATTTTATAAATTTAACATCACAATAAACAAATCTAAACAATTTGTTAAACTAACAATGTTAACACCTCCTTTTTAATTTTGTATAACTTGTGATGTGGTAATTCGAAATGCAATATTTTTTTCTGTAAGAAGTTATTGCCTGTACTTACCTACTACTGATAGTACCATCGTATGACCTATGGGTGGTGTTGTGCCTACTTGGCACTCATATACTCCACCATCTCGTCGCTGTGGATATCGAACTTGCAGCGTCCAGTCTTCTGTCATAGGATTGTGAATACTAACGAATCTTTGATCGGATGTATATGTAAACCTATCGACTGTCAACAAATGTAAATCTCTGTGCCTGATCCAAGAAACCTAAAAAATATTTGTTTTTAAAATTGTATTTCAGATTCCAAATTCAAATTGAATTTATGTCTGTTTCAAAAGATAAAAATTCGTATAAAAATTTGTGATTTGTCCTTTATTGATGATCGACTCCTAGGTTAAAAACCAAATTTTTAAAGTTTCTAGTAGCGATAACTGTTACCTCAATAAAATCTAAATAATGGTGGGGATAAGAAAAAATTACATGTCGACATGTAGTCGACATCTAGTGGATACACTAGAGATTGCACCTCCCAATGAAGAAACTGAAACTAGTAGTGATGAATCTAATTATGGCGAATAAAAGCAAATATTATTATACTCTTTATTTATATTATTTATACGTATCGATGTAAAATTATGATGTGTATCAAATTTTGTTTTGCACCGACTATAAGTTTTTGCTGATACTCACCGTTCGATTTCCCAAGTTACGGATTCTGCAGCTAAGATACGTTGTTTTTCCCACTAAGGCTGTCACATTTTTAGAAACACTTGTATCAAAATAGGGTCCACGGTTTATGATTAGCGACTCTAGTTCACCTTCACTGTCAGAAAAATTGTATCCCATATAATATCTTTTCATTCGGCTCAAACCTAAAACAAAAAGATAATATAAATAAAACAAATAATTTTTTAAACAAAATGAATGAATATTATGAAGAAAAATTTCTGTAATAAGATACATTTAAATTTTACAGTTCTTGAAATTAATTTATCTTCCTTATTCTGTAGAAATCGCATATAATTAAATAAATAAAAATAATTCTATTAATTTCTTTTACAATTTTTTTTTTTATTTACTAACTACTGTTTATTTTATATATATTTCCAACATTTATATTTTATAAATATACCTACACTACTTAATAATTGAAGTGGATACTTTTTCAATTTCTAAAATTGCGTACAAAAATAATATTTGATACATACGTTTTATGCTATCAGTAAACTATGTTTATATCAAATTTTTTTGTCGTTTTTTTTTCTTTTTATACGCTGCTCTTTAATTAAAATTGTAGGAATTCGATTTCAAAATACTAACATTTTAGACAACTGAAAAGTGTGTCTTTATTTTTTGCCCACTATTTGAAATTTGTTTATCGACCAATTTATTAAAAGTCTAAATGTCGGGCATACCAATTTAAAAATTTGATATATTTATTACATTAAAATATTATTGTAAAGGTATACATTTTACTCGACATTTTAGGATTTAAAAATTCCTAACCTAACCTAACCTAAAAAAATATTTGCTTCGTCATTTGTTCTAATGGTTGATGGCAGATTCTCTTGAAGTACAAGACGAATAATATTTATATTCAAATGCACTTGATGAAATATAAACAATGATTGAAATAGTATTTAATTTAAACATTCAGATACAATAAAAAGAGGGAGGATTGGATTTCCGAAAAGAGGTACCTACATTTCCCCGAAGAAAATCTTCAGGTAGTTAAGTACCATCGGGACTCAATACGCCTATAGATAAAGGGATTAAAATTTACACATTTTAATCTATGACCTGCCGGGACCGAATCCATCAACACCGTAAATGTCAAAGATACCAGAGAATTTATATGATAAAGATAATGGCATCATTTTAGGATTTAGGGCAACGCTCCCCAGAGGGGGTACATATGGGCGAATAGCTTATAAAGAGAGAAACATAGTGGTAGAGGTCCCACCGCGCGGAAACGCCACCTAGCGGAGATATAGGAAAACTCAGATAACACATTTACCCATTGAAAGTACATTATAAAACAGGTTATCTGATTCTAACTTAAGCTAATACATAGGGGAATTTTTTAGTGGGGGTCAGGTAGGAACGGTCAAAAAAATTTGTATGGAAAATATTTTCCATCGATTCAATTCAGCTCTTCAACTGATATTTGGAAATAAAGAGTTTTCTATCACTACAGGACAGTGGCCCAGCTCTGGCTTGTGGTGCCTGTGGTCACAGGTTCGAGTCTCAAATATAATCGGTTCGAAGATGGTTTGGGAATGCCTAGGCAAACTAAATGAACTAGGCCAGAAGAACACTGTCACCCTCCTATGAGTCCCGGGACTGGAGGGGAACGAAACAGCAGACCATCTGGCAAAAAAAGGAGCTGAAACCCCACATTTGGAACCAGAACAATCCTGTGGGATCAACAGTAGAGTAATCTTAGGAAAACTAAGGGAAGAAATGGAGAAGGAAAAATCCAAGTACTGGAATCAATTGGAAGGACTGAGGCAATCTAAGATACTACTAGGGAACTATGACCAGAAGAGATCTCTTAGCTGCCTCAACCTCAGTAAAAAAAGGCTCCGAATTTTAACGGGAATATTAACCAGGCATTACCGGTTAAGAAGCCACATGAATAATCTAGGGTTAGCAGATGAAGCAAAGTGCAGATTCTGTGAGGAAGAGGATGAAACCTCAATACACATACTCTCAGAATCCCTGCCTTGCCGAAATCTAGGGCCAGATACCTAGGAGCACATGAAATAGAAGAGGGGGATCTACCTGATTTGAAGCCCGATGATGTCCTAAACTTCCTCAGGAAAAAAGGACTCGAAGAGCTGCTATAAATCTGAGAAAACATCAGAACTGGCAAGTAAGGGGGGACACAATAGATCCTATAGGTCGCCGTGTACTTATCACCCCTAATTTATACATACATACATACACAGGTTCGAGTCCTGGTTGTGACAGAGAGACTTGTCTAAACTGGCTCAGAGGTCGAGGACTGCTGCCCCCTCTGCAGGATACGGGCCGTAGGTTAGGTTAGGTTAAGTTAGGTTAGGTTAGGTTGCTAGGTTCAGATAACTGAGCATTAGATTTCTGGCATAATTTACCAGGATTGGTTAAGGCTTTTATACATCCTTCAACGAGTGTCTTCAAATAAATGTTAGACTATAGCAGGCACGACCTACGTTTTCTAACAGGTCTTTTAACAGGCCACTGTTATTTGAATCATCATATGTACAAACTTGGTCTTGTGGTCTTGGTCTTGGTCTTGCAGAAAATGCAAGACCAAGACCAACACAGAAAAATAAAAAACAACAGTAATTGTAACTTATCTAACTTACGTAAGGTGTTCAAAATGACCTCCCAAATAATATAATAATAATAATAGTAATAATAACAGTACCTAAAATTAATTATTGCTAATTTAAATTGAATTAATTACTGAATTACTAAATAATAATTGTTGCTAATTTACGGTGTACCACAATATTGAATTAATAAACAATAATGTCAAACTGTCAGTTTCTGACAAACCAATCATGGCCAACTCACAATAATTATTGGTAAATGTTAAAATATCTACCAAATGATGAAAAAATAAAAATATCTAGAAAAGTGATAACTTTGGGCAAAGGGAGTAGTACTTCATAAAATTTAAAGTATGACATTATTACTTTCCGATAGTGATATAAAATACAAGGTGTTCTATTTAATGTTCCTATTCTCCTTTTTAATTATACAGGGGATTAAACTTGATACGATTTTCAGGTAATATTGGTTATAACTTTTTAAATACCCGGTATAACATAATAAAACTTTATATTATAGTGATGTGGAAGTTAAGCAGATTTTAAATTTATAATAAAATACAGGGTGTTCCATTTAAAAAAAAAACATAAGTTTGGTGTGCCAGCATTTTATAGAACACAACTTGACCCTGTATAATTAGCTCACCTGTAGATACAAACATGCAGATAAGGGCAATTTTAACAAATAATCCGTCAAACGGAACCATTTCCTTTTTTCTCACTTCATTCTTAAAATGGAATACCTACGGCGATTTCTTTATCCTAGGATCCATTACAGTGGAATGATGTTAATCTGTAAAACAATAAAAAATTGTTATCACAATAAATTACTCCCATTCTAATACAGGATTTTTTTTTCAATGGCAAGGCATTTGACTCGTTACCATGGCAATTTAAAAAAATTCCGGAAATTTTTCGTGGCGCCATGATATTTAAGTGGACATTTTGTGACAGCTAAAATGACATAGAATGCCGAAACAATCTATAAACAGGCTAAAAAGAAAGGTCGTTTTCCTTAAACAATTAATAACCAGGTTTTTATTGTAATCAATTTGTAAGGAAGTGTATTGAATGTTTAACTTGGTATCGTACTCTAACTCTTATTGTACTCTTTCTATTTTTTTGTAATTCCTGATGATGGTCCTATAGGACAGAAACTAGTTGCAACAATTAATAAAACAATTGTGGGATAGACTTTGAGTTTCCTTTGAACCTTTTTTAATAACCAGTTTGAAAAATAAGAACTATTAAACGTATCTATAAGTAATTTTGCCATTTTATTTACTTCCTTCATTTGATACCAACCCATTATGTGTCTAAGCAACATACAATTATTACCTATTATGTAAGAAAAATTTAAAAAATTAATTAAACATTAATTTACGCCACTGACTCCATCGACGATGTGGCAAGTGGTATCAGTTTCACGACTCGGGTTACGCATCCAGTCTCTTTCCTTGCCTAAGCTAGTAATCATGAGGCTTTGTGACAGACGTCAGATTAGATTAATTATTATTTTCCAAATTATGGTGTGAAATTTTCTTACCGAATACGCAAGCTTAATTATTCCTACGGAAATTTTCGAATATTTTAAGAAAATTATCGTGCCCTCAAAGAAATTTACGGAAATAATTTGAGCTCTTGTGATATTATTATAAGTGAACATTTTTTAAGAGGATTTCGGCAATGTTTTATCGAATAAAATGATGCCCGGGCTTAGATGACATCCGGATATACCAAAGTTGATGGTATCTTCGTTATAAATAAAGAATTATACATATTTTTAACTTTTTTGATATCTGGCATAATTTCCAACAAATGTTTATAATAAGGCTAGATACCTAACTCTCTCTTAGCCGAATCTCTTGCCATGTCAATCAAGCTAGCACCCCCACACTGACTAAATGAAAAATTATTAATTAAGAGCTAATTAAAGGCTAATTTGTACCACAAAAATTAAAATTTGTACCACCGCGATAATCGAGAAAAATCGCCTTGAAAATGGGGGGTGCTAGGTTGAGATCAAGGCAGCACCCCCACTTTGATCGAATTCCAATTCAATTATATCAAAATAAAGGGCATATTAAAGGCTAATTTGTACCACAAAAAGTTAATCTATATTATTATTTATAATGTCAAAAAATAAAATCGAATGCTGTAAATATCGCTGCTCTATAATTTTAGCACCCCCACTTTCGTCTATTCAAAAAGTGAACACACAATATTATAAAACTAATTAAAGGCAAATTTGTACCACACAAGAAATTTTTATACTTTTCAATATAAAGCCGCCAATTGAATTTAACTCTATGCGGTCGTATTAAATGGTGGCGGATGCGCTGAAATCTTTTATTTATGTCAGTATTATAAAACCAGTTAACAACAGTGTTTCCCGTCACTGTCCCTAAATCCGCATTTTCCCGTTATTATAAATATCGAGTACACATTGCACAATTGCTCTCCTGCCAATAGGCAGGATTTACAATCGCTGAATCGATAGAAATTCTCAATAAAAAGTAAACACTGTGCCAATTCGGGAAAAGTACTGATTCGGTGTCGTATGAACTTGATCTTAGTTACCCGATAACTTATAACAACAGTTTACAAATCTCAAGTTAAACCAGTGCTAGATAGACGGTTTAATCCCGTCTCTGAGAATAGTGGGTAATAAAATGAGTTCGGTTGGAAGGAAACCTTTTTTAAATTATGAACGTATTGCTGCAGTCGTCTTACAAAATAAAGGATTACTAATTAATAACGCGAACAAATAAAGTATGGGTGGAATTAGGAAAAATTTTGGACATGTAAAATACTACCCTGTATGCATACATTTTTAATAATAAAAACAATATAAAAAGTGAAATTCTCGGCCTCGAAACGCATAGACCTATGAACAAATTTGAAGATGACGACGAGATAATAAACAATGATTTAGATTCAAGTGTAAACACCGCTTATGAATCAATTATCGAAGAAGAAATTTGTATTTAACTAAACAGAAATTTGATAGTTTATTGAAAATACACACATAAAAGGTAACATAATTGTTCATTCATTAGATTTTGTGAAATAAAATAACTATTTTTTTATAAGAACTAATTTGAGCTAAAAATTGTATTGCACCTGAAAAAAAAAATAAAAAAAAGCTCGCTGGAGCAGCTGAGTTGTTTAAGTGAGCGATAATGAATGTGATTGAGATTTACTCGAGAAACATTCTTACTAATAGTCATTATTTAGAATTAGATACATATTGGGGAGATTAAAACAAACAAGAAAATTCATATAACATGAATAGTTTTCGAAAAATGTGTCTTTAAAATTAAATTTGGCAATTTGGCAACTTTTGGCAACTTGAAAAACTTTTAATTTATTTATATTCTTTAACTTATCTACTTGCTTATTAATTATCATAAAATTCTGTTGAATGATGCACCTACATACCCACCTAATGTTTTTAAAGTTTTTAAGACAAAGACCCGTTTACTCATGCGAAAAAGTCATTTGAACTTTTGCTTTGTTTTGACCTCCTTTCTTTTGTTTATATCCTGTATATTCCTTTAAGCGGCGTTGACATTTAGTAATCAAATTTAAAACCTGCATAGTAGTAGAGGTATTTCATCATAATGTCTGAAGTTTTAGATCAGAGTCAATCAGAAAACACCTAACGAATAGAAAGTATTACAAATTCGAAGAAAACAAATGGCAAACTCTAATAACAGAAAAATTAGACGAGAATGGTATGAAATGTGGGTTTCAGTTTAAAACTCACAAAATATATCCTACATAAAATACTGATACATTTCATAGAAAATGTAAATGTGCTATTGCTTTGAGAGGGGAAATTTTTTCTATGATAGGAGAAGTAATCAAAGTGTCATGTTTTATATCCAAAATTGACAATAATGAAATATCGAGTGAAATATGCGGCAAAAGGTATATAAGAGGCGACAAACGATTGGAGGCTACCAACAAATCAAAGTGCCACATGTTTTAGAATTATGACAAAAATAAAAGATTTCAGTGCATCCGCCACCATTTAATACGACCGCAAAGAGTTAAATTCAATACACCTATCTCTTTATTGAATACTCATGCGCAAATATTTTTGAATTTTCCCCTTCCACTGCTAAAATATGACTACTTCTTACCATAGAACACAACGTATTGCTACCCAGGAATACCACAATTTAAATGAAAAAAAACCTTTTAGCTGCCAAAGCTAGCTTCTATTTGCCGTATAGCCGCGGCAGCCCAGGCCATAAATCACAAAAAGGAGAAGTTTTAATTTTTATTTCGTTCGTGTACGCAGCTTGCTAGTTGTTATTGTGTTTTTCTTGTCTTTGTGTATTTAATATTAACGACTTATGTGTGTACCTAGACTTCTCTTTGGATTTACTTTACTTTGGATTACTGATTACTTTTGCATGTCATGCCAACACAATTTTATAAGGGGCATGAACATTTAGGGGGAACTACGAGAGTGGGAGTTGGTTCGCGCATAAGTATTCAATGTGTGCCATTAATGAGATGGGTCTGTTGGCGGCTTTATATTGAAAAGTATAAAAATTTCTTGTGTGGTACAAATTTGCCTTTAATTAGTTTTATAATATTGTATGTTCACTTTTTGAATAGACGAAAATGGAGGTGCTAAAATTATAGAGCAGGGATATTTAAAGCGTTCGATTTTATTTTTTGACATTATAAATAATAATATAGATTAACTTTTTGTGGTACAAATTAGCCTTTAATATGCCCTTTATTTTGATGTAATTGAATTGGCATTCGATCAAAGTGGGGGTGCTGCCTTGATCTCAATCCCCCCATTTTCAAGGCGATTTTTCTCGATTACCGCCGTGGTACAAATTTTAATTTTTGTGGTACAAATTAGCCTTTAATTAGCTCTTAATTATGGGCTACTTTTTTTAATTTAGTCAGGAATCAACACAAAAAGAGTCAATTCTACTCCTAGTGATATAATCTACAATTTATTTTGATGTTAATACCTCAGCACTAAATTAGAATTTTATATTTTAATAATCCTGATTTCATCTGATAAACCATATTTAAGTGGGGCATCAGGGCACCATATTGCCAACATATAAACTATTTTAGCCCGAGTTATGTTCGTTTGAAGTTTATATTTTATTAGTCCAGGAGTTGTATTTGATATAAAATTAATTACATAACCTTTCTTAAAGCATTTATTTATTATTTGTAATAACTTGCGGCCTACGAATTTAAATATTTAGGAAATTTACAGTCAAAAAAGATACTGATTGACAGAAAGAAGTCAAACGAACAGAGTGATTTGTTCACTTTGATGACGTGCACTTATATTTATACTGGACAAGTACCTACTATGGTACAACAATTTATCTACTGTAACTGTAGTAAAACTGCTTAACTAATAAAATAATTTGTCTTACCACTCTAGTAAAACATGTTTACCATAGTAAAACCACAGTAGTAAAACCGGATCGGTGGTACAATAGTTAAATAATTTCATTGCATTGGTAAGAAAAAATTGCCGTTTCTGTAAATATATTTTACCACAGTACAAACATAGTTTTACTGCCACAGTCAATTACATTTTGAGTAATTCAAGAATTGGTAAATCATGGATTACTGTCACAGTAAAACCTTCAAGCTGAGGCATAAACAATATAATTTTTCTTACTGCCGCAGTATGAATTTGTTTTGGTGTATAAGTGAGTTTGATGGTAAATTTAAAATATATTGGTGTTTATTTTTTACCCAAAATCTGTACGTCTCACAGACCAAGGGTAAGTAGAGTCTTAAATTATTAAAATAGTATATGCAACAAGGTGGGAAAGTGTTGCACACCATACTTTTTCTCCGGCTGCATATTAATTATAAAAATAAAAAAGTTAATTCATAATATTTTATTATTATTATTGGTTATAAAATAAACGGCACATACTTAATACAAAAAAACTAATTTAATTAATATTGTAATTAATAGTTACATTACTGCAATTTTGTATTGAGATTCCTGGTGTTTCATTTTTTCGTAACAGCAGCTATCAACTGTGGGGAAAATTTCTACCTCACAGCTGAATTCTCATTTAAATGTACGTGGTGTGGGAAAAGACCCGTGAGGTAGATTTTCTCCCACAGTTGATAGCAATACGTTACTTTGTAGTTCTGTCAAATGTGTCAAAAGCACCACATTCCATAGCAGCCGTAGAAAAAATATTTTTCGTGCAATCGCACGCGAAGTCAGTATTTCGCGTTCTCAGCACAGTCCGCGAAATTTAATTTCGCGGCCGTTACCCATAGCAACGGCCGCGAAACCAAACGTCACTTCCAAATTTGACATTTCTAAAATACTACAAAGACAAGGATTATTTTTTTCATCATTAGCTTCTTTCAGGAATGTATCAATTTGCTCACGCGTTAATACTTTAGACTTTTTTGCTCGATAACCTACTGCTTTTCTTTTCAGAAATGGTACTAATTTTGAAAACTGCTTGATGTCGATATTGTCTCGTATGTTCACACAGGCGCAACTAGGGGGCTAGGGGCTAGGGGGGCTAGGGGTCTTAGCCCCCTTGGCACACCATTAGCCCCCTTGAAATTTTAAATTTTTTGACCAGATTGTACAGCTAAATATTGTGTTGAAATCATTTTAAAAATATAAAATTAAACTTTAGAATAGAAATCAAGCAGTATCATCCGCCAATATCTGATACTACGAAATTGCTACCAGATATTGGCGCCACAATGTACTGAAATTTGGACATTTCTATCAGCCGGCCATCCTGCGACTTCTACAGTTTTAATAATTTGATTTTCCAATCTGGCTATGTATATTTTCAAAGAAAGTTAAAGTTAACTTTAAATTAAAAAAAAAATAGATGTATTCGAGTCACCCTGAATAAAATTTGTTCAATTTTGCACAGATAACTAGTCTTATTTTTGTTAAAATATTAATTAAAACAAATTAAGTTTCAACATTTTTTTATTGGGGTGATTCGCAATGAAACGGGACAAAGTGCCATGTCTAGACTCTTATTATTTTTATTAATTAACTTAATATAATAATTACACTATGTAATCCTTTACTAAAAATGTAACATGCATGTCATTGGTATTTTTTTTTCAAAACTCTACTGAGATCTGAGATTAGTATGGTGGCTGGTTAGACGTAGTGGGTGACAATGTTTTTTATACGAAAAGCTATGTGGTTAATTTTTTAGTGATTTTGGGGTAGTTTGGGCATGGAACCTAAAAAAAAATTTGCCACCTTAAAAATTGGGGGGGTGTTTGGGTTATATTTTTTTTCAATATATAGCCTTGGGGATTAAGCCCCCAAAAAAACACGACTCTAGTTGCGCCTATGTATGTTCAGCATACACTTCAGCATGGAATAAATGCTCCATAAAGTTGAACTTTTACAACATTTGATTTTTGAATCAAATAAGCCAATAAAATGTTTTCAGACATCGTCTTAACATTCTGTTTGTCACACCAATCTTTAAACTCGCCGTAACATTTTTCGTACTGCCGTTTAGATTTTTCGGGTATTAAAACGGAAAGCGCCGAATTTACAACGCTTTTGAGTTCCGGAGGAGTGGAAGGTACTGAAATATCGCTATCAGTATCAGACATTTTGCGTTTTGACAAGAACTGTCAAAATATATATTGAAACATATCATTTCCATAGCACACGGTGATATTGTTAAATGAATTGAAATGCTGTTGATTTTAGAGCAATAATATATTTATTTACAACTATCTATTTTAATAATTTTAACGATTGCACGAAAAATAGTGTGTATGCCATGGCCGCGAAACTTTTTAACGACCTCAAGATTATCTTGCCTCGGCCGCAAGCGGCCTCGGCGATAACTGTTCTTTCGGTACGTTAAAGATGTATTTCGCGGCCTTAGCATACAAATAACTATTAAATGATATACCTACTATAAAAAAAATAAATATCAGTTTTATACTTAGTATAAGTAAGTGAGTAAGTGTGTAAGTAAGTTACTAGTCATAAAAATGTATACTTAGTTTGTGTAAAGTATTTTTTTTTCATTTGTTGCCAATTCGCTTATTAAAAAATTGTATTAAAATCATCAGAATTATAAAACATAGATGAAATTGATTGTAGTAACCTTTACTTTGTGAAAGTCCACTATTTATAGCTTTTTTAAACTTAATGACAGCTGTTTCGCTAAAAACTAGCATCGTCAGATTGACATATTGAAGTTACATTTTGTTTGTTTGTAGCTAGGTACCTGATGTTGATTAAGTTAAGGCTAGACCAAGTATGGAAGTAATAAGACATAACAATATAAAAGCCTAGATGTTATTAGGGATTATCCTGAATGTATTTCCCTCTAAGATCAGTATAATTGTGCATTGGTATAGAAAACCCAGGAAAAAAACTATATCCTGCTGACTTTTATAATTTAATATACTCGTATTTCTGTTACAATTACGTCGTATCTATGCACAAAATGAAGACTCAGTTAAACAGTTTAATAGTGGAGAACTTCCAATATTTATTTGTTTATTAACTATTTTAAATTGTTGATCTGCTAGATGTCTTTTATTTTAAGTTTTTCGAGGAAATCTAAATTTTGTTTTTTATCACAAATGTGTAGTATTTGAATGTCATTGATGTGTAAGACTGAGATTGGACGTTAAAGTAGGTGTTTTGCATAATTTGACGAAATAGATTTGTTAGCTAGGCTATAAATGACGTACTATAACTGCAATTGGTTATATCCAGGTTTTTAAATCAAAGATCAATGTTTAAATATTGTCAATATAATTTGAAATCTATTATACTTTTAAAAAATAGTAAATGCTCTCACAGATATGTTGGCTGGGAATATTAAACGATGACTTTGGTATAATCCTATAATTTACACATAGATTCCGAAATCTTGCAGACACTTCGCGAATGTATTATCGAACACGAAACAAAAAATAGAAACACCGGATAGAACCTTGACACACGAACGTACAAAGCTTTGAAGAACGATGCGAAACTGAATCAGGGAGCGCCGTTTTGCCCCTATTTTCACGAGACCTGCGCACTTTATTTTACCTTTAACACTAATTTTGATTCAGTCACAGTACAAATATATGAAATATTTTTCCACACAAAGAAAATATGACAGTATTTTAACAAGTAAGCAGTGAAATGTTATAATTTTACCAAGGAATAAATTTACATTGGAATAAATGTTGAAAATGTTCTCTATTCATTTGTTGGCCAAAACCTAGTCTATTGTAAGTCTACTCTCAAACTTTATTTAGGGTCTATTGTAAAATATTTCTTATTTCTGTTGATAACCTTTCTCGTAATTACAATAGGTATAATAAAAAGTAAGTTAGGTTAACCATAAGATCGGTAAATAACTGGATTTAAAAAGCATTTACCCGATTTACATACTAAAGATACGCAGAGTGTAGATAATATATAAAAAAGGGAAGTGGGTCTCAAGGAACAAGGAAGTGATAATTGAAACAAAGAAGGGGGTTGAAGTGAGGGAAATTCTGGGCAAGGTGGAAAGGGTTACAGGAGCAAGGGCGTGTACCCGTGGATGGAAGATGAAAAGGTAAAGAAGAAAATGGAGGAATTAACTGGCAATGGAACTAAGGTGGTAAGGAAGAGGAATCTGATGAAGATGCTGGTGGTGACTGCGAAATGGGAAAAGTCGGAAGTTTTACTGAAAAAGGGGAGATCAAATTGGGGTGGAATAGGTTAACATTTATAGTGGGTAGAGAGGAGGATAGATGCTTTAGGACGCAAGGCTGCGGTGTGTAAAGTGAAGGGAGTCAAGAAGAAAGCTGAATGTTGGTTATGCAAGAGCGAGAAGCACATGGCCAGAGACTGCAGACAGGCGTTCCTTTGTAGAGTGAGGTTAGAGGTCACAAGATATATATTGTAATGTTTTATGGCTATCTGGGGGAGTATGGTAAAATAGGAGGTAGGAAGGCAGCGAAGGGGAGGAAAACAGTGATCAGTAATTTCCAAAAAAATCTTATCATGACAGGGGCACAATTAATTTAAAACCGCTTAAAAATAATGAAAAAGTCTACGTTAAAGATAAAGGCAAATCAAGAGAAGGTTTCATCACATGTAAACTAAGAGATAAAACCTACTCGGTTAAATTAAAAGATTCAGGATCGGAAATTGCAAGAAATAGACAATTTTTAGTTGCCATTCCTGCAACCTCTTATAATGAATTTTCAGATAATGAATCTAAATCAAGTGAGTCACAAAATTTTGAAAGCATTTCCGATACTCTTTCAGAGAGTGAATAAGAAGATCAGAAGAAAATACTGATCACAACTCTCCAATAAACTAACCTAATCAAACTTCTTCAGGTCGTTGGTTAAAAACCTGATTTATAAGTATTATACCCAAGCAACCAAAAGACGTCCATACGACGTCATAATTTAGACGTAATGACGTCATTTTTTGACGTCCCTATGACGTACTCACGACGTGAAAAAGTCACATGATTTTGACGTCATTTGGTGACGTCCCCACGACGTCATAATTTAGACGTAATGACGACGTTTGGTGACGTCTCCTCGACGTCATATTAAGACATTAGATACACAGTTCTAAATTATTTATAGGATTTTAAAAATGTATAGGAGAAGTTATTAATAATAATAAATTAGTAAATAAAAAATTTTTATTCTCTACTCATAAAAAATAAAACAATAATACATTATAAATCAAATAAAAATACATAACACATAAAATACATATTACAGTATCAAATATAAAAATATTTCATAAATAGTTCATCGATGAATAAAATCACATGCCTCAACTTGTACATCTAAACAAAAAGGTAGCCATCTTTTAAAGGTGATTATAATTTTTCATTTCTGTCTATTTTATTGAGGATGAGCATAGTAGTTGATATTGTATTTCTTAATATAAATCTTAGAAAACTTACTTTTCTTTCTAATTACTGGAATAACTCTGCTAGCCACAACACAACTTGCACAATTCACGTTAACTTCACAACATATAACAACTACTTCCATCAAGTCGTTGTTTCACGTGTGCTGTTGTTTCACTTGTCAAAAATAACGGAAACGGAAAACACTTTAATGACGAGGAATGTATACAATGAAGCGGGAGATTTAAACAAATCTGTCACTCCGAATTCCAAAATAAAATATACGTATAGAGGATTAATCACGAATGTGGATACTATCTAATAAAATAAATTATGTAAGATACAAATCAATCAGAGTGTAGTAGGAACATATTTAAATAAATTATATACCGGGTTAGGGGAAAAATTGTGTGTTGAAATCTGCATCCGTAAGAGAACGTGTGTGTTACGATATGCATTTCTATCGCTGGTATACTGTGAACACAGGGTGTTGAAAGGCCGAATCAAATCGTCTTTGGCTAACATTTTTTAGAAAGATAACTTTTTATTAAAGTCACGAAACAGACGTTATACCGACGTCGTTCATAAGACGTCGTTACATCGACGTCGTACCAACGTCTATACACTGACCTATGACGTCTGTGACCAAATATCACCAAATCAAGGACGTCGCCACGACGTGATGTTTAGTCAGCTGGTTACCTGGGTAGATTATTTTTGTTAAAAGGGGATAAGGTTTTTGTAACAACTGAACAAAAAATGTTGAATAAAAATATTTTTTTGTCATTATAAAACGAGGGGGATGTGCCCTGTCAATACAAAGCGTAGGTATACTACCGTGTGTCGCACTAGCAGTGCGAGAGAGATGGAGATAGAAGGTTGGCAAAAAACGCGAGCTGGCAATGTAAAATAAATACAAAATTCAAACTAATTTTGTCTACTATAAAGTTATTAAGAAGTTTGGTTTAGAAATGAATTAAAATAATTTTTCCATCGCGTAAATATTTATTTTTGCATTTTCTACACTCAACCAAAAAGGTACGTAATATCCATGAAAATGTTTGTTGAGACAACGAAACGAAGGTCATCAATTAATTATTTTAAGTAATGGATCAATGTATTATGTTCATTGGATTATTGAACAACCGTATCTATATTTTTTAACACTCTTATTTATGTATGTAATAATTTCACTTTGTTGATATCAAGAACACTGTTCATTGAAACAACAACAACAACGGTAATTGATCTACAATTCAAATTTGTACGTTGTTTCAATAACTACGCTATTTTTTGCAACATATGGAATTTCATACATACAATCAATTCTGTTCATTGCCACAATCAACATGTTATTGAATATTGTGTTTATTGGCTCAATGTATAATATAATTCATTGATAATAAAAAATGGAAAGAAAGAAATATATAATATACTTATATAATATTTTATTTCTGATATTAGAACATGCATTACATTAGGTATGTAGTACAAAATTAGAATCACAGAACTTTTGTGGTAATATAATTTGACTTAAAATTGTAAAAAAATACTCTCAATAAGACTATGAAATTCAGATCAAATATTAAATTATTTAAAAACAATCATGAACCGCTTTAACCAAATCTTTAAAATTCTTCTACTTCTTGAAGCAATTTTCCAACAAATACAAAGGATTCTTGCGAGTCCTTAATTGTACATACATTTGCTGTTTATTTGTAACCCTTTGTTAGAACAAACAATCTTGTTAGGAAGACGTACCCATGTAACGCCCAGAAAATGGCCGAATTTTTTCCATCTGAAAAAGTAAATTTGGTTAAGTTTCAAGGTCGACAACAGCAAATAGATTTTAGGTAGAAAGCTTGGTAAAAAGTTTAAACTAAATTACATGAACAAATTACAAATTTAATTTTTTGGGCAAAGAAAACAGAATTTTGTGTTCAAAATGCAAGCGAAGATTATAATAGTTATTAAATTAATATAGGTACTTTGATTTAAACTCTTTGCAAAAAAATAAATAAGGTGAAAACATACACATACCTTAAATTGATTGTACTAACCCTTACTTTTTGGAAGTCCATCTTATTAAGAATAATAAACTCTTCGTTTCAACAAAACTTCAAATATTTATTTAAAAAAATTGCTTCAATCTGACGATGCTAATTCTAGCGAAACGGCTGTCATTAAGTTTAAAAAAGCAATTTTTTTAAATAAATATTTGAAGTTTTGTTAAAACGAAGAGTTTTTTATTATTCTTTATATACATACCTTATTTAATAGAAGAAAAAATTTGTTATATTTGGCAGCCAGCACTACAAACTACTATAGATAATTATCTAAGACTCAAAATTAGACTACCATGCACGACCGCGTGGTATGTAGACTGTCTTTCAAGGGTTGAAGTCGAAAACGATCGTTTGAAAAATCCTTAGAGTATAAAAATACAATACTCTAAGGAAAAATCCGATCGGAAAGTAGATTTAATTATTGGTTGAGCAACTGCTGTTATCAATTTACGAACGAATTTACTGTTACCACAAATGCCGTTCATTGATACTATTAAACAAATTAGTAGATTAATGAATGAATTTGTTGGTATAACAAATACATAAACATAAATGTAATAAACATATTTATTTTTGTATTACCTAAAAACCTTTGTTCGTTGTTTCAATGAAACAAAACATTATCATAATTAAAAATTGTTCATTGGCACGATAAACCAAGTTTATTGTTTATAAAGTACCTATTCATTCAATAACGTGTTTGTTGTCAGAATTAACAGTATTATTAAATATACGAAAAAACCTTATTGACTGAACGAATTTTCTGTTATTGATTAATGTACTGCTGTTATTTTCACAAATAGTATTCAATTATTGTGCCAATTTCCAAATACATTGAATAATGTCAAAAGGTTTATTGTAATAACGTATTAAATTATGGTCACAACAACATACTACTTAATATTCACTATTAATCAATATTACGAACAAAATTTTTTTGAGTGTAAACATAAATAAATGTAGAAATTCTACAATTAAATTATGTTTACATAAAAACTTAATTGATAATTTTTTATAGGAACATTTTACTTGTGTTTGTAATTGTATATAATTACATTTTTTATGATTAATACAACATTTGTATGTGTAGACAAATTAAATTTTAATTACAAACTTTAAAATTTAAAAATTATTTACTGATCTTTAAAATGAATTAAGTTTAACTAACTGAAAAATATTCCCGTGAAGGGGATCTTGATCCCAAAAAGTTGTGAGATGTTCAATTTTCTCACAGACAATGATCAAGTGATTTAAAATATTTGGGTTTGATAGATTTGCAGCTCTCTGCAACAGTACATATTTTTAAAACATCTTTTGAAGAATTGCAAAGTTTTCCTCTATTATTTTTCTCAAGCAATCGAGAAATTGAATGATGTGATTGGAGAGCGTGTGCACATTCTTCACAATTTATAGTTTTTATAATTTTCCAACGAACAAATCCAGCTATATATCCAATAACATAATTCAGTTGGAAATATTTAAAAATGTCTTTGTTGCTTTATTTCGTCAATGGTTTCTATTTCTAAATCACAATTTAATTTATCTAAATTAAGTATTACTAATTTTATATGTCGAAGCGACATTCAAAATACTTGTTTCATCCTGAGCCAAACAATTGGCACTATAAGGAGCTTTTATTTTTGAGTGAATAAGCAGTCGCTTATATACTCCTTCAAATTGTATATAGTTTTACCTAAATAGTTTCTTGTATTTAAAATATCAAAAATGTTATAATTGTTTTATAAAACCTGACAGTGGCTTCACTTTGAGAAAATTGTGAAATATTTAATTCCTTATCACAATATTCAATAGCATCAGCTACGCTACTCCTTAGTTAAAAAGCACAAATAAGCCACTACTCACAATGCTTTCGCGCTCCTTTTGCCACACTTCTTTATCTATCTTTGTCTGGTTGCTCTGGTTCCATCTTAGAATATAAAAACGAAGGAAGGAGCGTTATACATAAACACCGATAGTCCTAGATGGTGTTTAAAAATGGCGTCAGCAGTTTCCGGTTTGTCAATCGCGTATCAATTTTAATTTATGATAAAATGTTGTATCAATTTCAAAAATAAAAATACCGATGTAAGAAAGTTTTAAAACGTAATACATTTTGTAAACCATATTTCTATATACACTTTTATTAAATACATATATAAATATTACATAGCTGTTAATATTCAGTAAATCACTTACGTAAATAAATTGCATATGAGTACGTCTCTGAATTCTACTTTCTTAAACACTAAAACAGTACTGTCTCAAATGTCAAACGTCAATAACAATAATCATGAATCATATGTGGTATTTGCCAATGGCCGCTGTGTTAGGAAAGGTGTTAGACTCCTTCCTTGGTTTTTATACTCTAAGGGTTCCATACTATCTCTTCCATCCATTTTAGGTTATAAAATCTATGAAATGTAGTTAGTATTCGGAACGCACTCTCAGACTGACATATGACACTTGATGTGACACTTGACAATCCTGTAAAATATAATAAACGGCATTCTGAATCGAGACACGAAAGCGAGTGTATTATTTTCATTCTCATACCCTACTCACTGTTGAATACAACATACGAGTAACATATGAAGAGCTTTCTCTACGATGATGTCTGGTCGTTTAAACCAAGAAAACGAGTTTTCTGTCGACTGATAAATCCATTCAGATGGATGTGACATTCTTCTGTAAACCACACATTAGAAAAAAATTGTCAAGTGTTGCCCAATCTGTATTTTACAGGGAAAACCACCAATATTCTTAAACATTCTTCGGTTAGACGTTTCACACAAATTCAGTTTTAGAGATGTTTTGTGGAGACTTTCTTTTGGTGATTCTGACATCTGTTATGTTGAATATTAGCAAAACTAAATACAATATTATACATTCTAAATTATATTTTTAATTATAAAATCCTTTCATGCTAAACACTGTATAAAAATGTGTTTTTATATTTTGCACTTATAAAAATCTTTATTATAAAACGCATTTGCGTATCGTAATGTAACTTTTACGCACGCAAATTTTTGTTTTAAATGGTTGGCGACATGAGTGAAGTATCTAAAGGCAAGACTATTGGCAATGACATTTGTGGCTAATAGCAATTTATTAATTTTATATTGTTCTTTAAGAAAGTATCTGTAAATATGAATATAATATTTTACTTATATAATATATTATTATTGGTATATTATTATTTTTAAAATATTTTAAAACATTAACATTTGATAATTAAAATGTCATAACTGTCAAATTTTATAAATTACACAGTGCTGCCGACATACTTTTTAAAATAAAAATTTTCGTACTTACATAAAAATAAAAAATTAATTTAAAAAATGGTAAAAAGGGCAAAATATAAAAAATATTATAAACAACTTATTTCATATGGTTGTTGTGACACTCGTTCTTTAAAAACTTATCGCACCCCGATTCGTTTTTTAAACTTGAACTCGTGTCATAACAGAATTCCATATGAAATGCGTTGTTTAATATACTAATATATGTTTTTGGTTGTATGAGTCACTGATATCATATACCTATAAAATATTTTTCAGTGAATTAATAATATAATTAAATTAAAACGATTAGGAATTATTTTTATGTATAAATGTACCCTGCCCTAAATTAGCATGTTAAAATAGACTTCCTTCATTCGCATTTGTCGCCGTAACTGGAAGACCGGTACAGCTATTGCGTTGAATTAGTCCTTATTAGTCGGTGCAGGCTTCTGAACCTCTTTCCGAAATTGATTGGCAACCATTAACAAACTAGGTCCATTGATCGTCCATTCCCGTATGAGCGGAAATAATACTCAATAATAAATATTTTTTCTTGCGTTGTAAGCGCCATTTTAAACCTTTTTGACAGTTTGTTACAATAAATAATGTTTAAAAAAACCATGATAACTATTGTCACTTGTTTCATATGACGCGATTATGTTTCACAGGCTTCTCGATTTCAGTGTCCTTTGTTTTGTCGCCTACCGTAAAATAATTTATAATTAATTGAAACTTTAAACTTTAACCTACATATTTAATTACATACCTTATTTATAATGTACTATTTCGCTTTTATCTAAATAAATACGTCTTGACTACCTTTTGTTTTATAAGTTAAATCATGCTGTACAACGGAAATTTTCAAACCTGTTTCTTTATATTATGCGGGTTATTCATGTTTGTAAAACACGTCAACAGTTTAAAATTTGTATCGAAAGATCAATATGTAAGTAAATGCTAATATATTTTTGTTTATTTTTATATATATCTTGATTTGATATCTACAATATTTGGGTTTTAAGCAATAACTATTTATATTTTAGAACGAAAATCTTCAAGTTGTCACAAGTACTGGAATTGTTCAAGGCAAATATAGAAAAACTAATCAAAATGTATCTTACTTTTCTTATGAGGGAATACCTTACGCTAAACCGCCTTTAGGTGATTTAAGGTTTAGGGTAAGTATTAAGGAGACCGTTAAAATTAAACACACATATAAACACGTAAATATATAACCTTAAAATAATTAAATGTGACATTCTAAAATACACTGCTCAACAAGTGAAGTGGATATTTTAAAATTTTAGAAAGTTGCGTACAAAAATAATATTTTTATATTTTGAATCATTATAAAACGCATTTGCGTATCGTAATGTAACTTTTTATATTTCGCACTTATAAAAATCTTCATTATAAAACGCATTTGCGTATCGTAATGTAACTTTAACGCACGCAAATTTTGGTTTTAAATGGTTGGCGACATGAGTGAAGTATCTAATGACAAGACTATTGACAATGACATTTGTGGCTAATAGCAATTTATTAATTTTATATTGTTCTTTAAGAAAGTATTTGTGAATATGAATATCATCTTTTACTTATATAATATATTATTATTGGTGTGTTAGTCATTTTAAAATATTTGAAAACATTAACATTTGATAATTTAAATGTCACAACTGTCAAATTTTATAAATTACACAGTGCTGCCGACATACTTTTTAAAATAAAAATTTTCGTAATTACATAAAAATAAAAAATTAATTTAAAAAATGGTAAAAAGGGCAAAATATAAAAAATATTATAAACAACTTATTTCATATGGCTGTTGTGACACTCGTTCTTTAAAAAACTCATCGCTTCGCGATTCGTTTTTTAAACTTGAACTCGTGTCATAACAGAATTCCATATGAAATGCGTTGTTTAATATACTATTTACGCACGCAAATTTTAATTTTAAATGGTTGGCTACATGAGTGAAGTATCTAATGACAAGACTATTGACAATGACATTTGTAGCTAATACCAAATTATTAATTTTATATTGTTCTTTTAGAAAGCATTTGTGAATATAATATATTATTATTGGTGTATTATTCATTTTAACATATTTTAAAACTACTAAAAAAAACACCAATTTTTGAATCGTTAAGGACCCTAAAAATGCATTTAAAATTTACATTTTCAAATTTCGCGCGTAATTTGAAGAATAGTATATTAATCAACGCATTTCATATGGAATTCTGTTATGACACGAGTTCAAGTTTAAAAACGAATCGCGAAGCGATGAGTTTTTTAAAGAACGAGTGTCACAACAGCCATATGAAATAAGTTGTTTATAATATTTTTTATATTTTGCCCTTTTTACCATTTTTTAAATTAATTTTTTTATTTTTATGTAATTACGAAAATTTTTATTTTAAAAAAGTATGTCGGCAGCACTGTGTAATTTATAAAATTTGACAGTTGTGACATTTAGATTATCAAATGTTAATGTTTTAAAAATATTTTAAAATGAATAATATACCAATAATAATATATTATATAAGTAAAATATTATATTCATATTAACAGATACTTTCCTAAAGAACAATATAAAATTAATAAATTACTATTAGCCACAAATGTCATTGTCAATAGTCTTTCCTTTAGAAACTTCATTCATGTCGCCAACCATTTAAAACAAAAATTTGCGTGCGTAAAAGTTACATTACGATACGCAAATGCGTTTTATAATGAAGATTTTTATAAGTGCAAAATATAAAAAATATATATCTACTCTGTGGTCGTGACGTCAGTTCGCTGCGTAAACAAATGCACTGACGCTGGTTTTCTGTATCTTAGTAGTAGTTACATAATCTGTGCTGTTAATAGTAGTTATTTTTATCTCAAAAATTAGCTATTACTCTACTTATCGTTGGTGTGCTGTTCCGGAATGCAAGAAGGTGTAAAAACACCGGATTTAAGTGCCAAGTGATTTAAATTTGAGAAAAACTTGATTCAAAGTTGCAAAAAGAGATCTCGAAAAGATCATTTCTATGTAAGTATCTACAATATCTTTCACCATAACTACCATGAAAAAGTATATTTGGAGTTTATAAAAAGCAAGTAAAATAAATTGCTAATTTTTAACTCACTACTTACGTTTCAGTTAGAACACGATATGGAAAACTATATGCAATATAAAATAATACGTTCATTAAAAGAGATGCGATTGAAACCTAATTGCATACCCTTTAGATTTGTTCGGAATAGAACTCACAAGTCTGGTTCAAATGAATGTCATCTTGTTGAAGATAAAAAGCTAAAAATATTTACATCCAAAGATTCTGTCCCAGATCATATCGAAGAAGATGACGTCAAAGCGTCATCATCCTACATTGAAGGCAATTTTTTATTTATTTTATGTAAATATGAGTAGCTTCCTAGTTTAAAGCAAATGTTTTTAACAGCAACTTTGTAACAAATCACTAACGGCGGGTGAATACTCGACGCATTTTATCCCAACTACCTATTAGAAAGAAAAAGGTTCATAATCCACACATAATTCTACACAGAATGTTCAGAAAACGTATTTCCCTAATCCCTTTATTACCAATAAAATCTGCCCCTTCCAATTTGATAGTTTTATAATTTACAGGTAAATTTCTTACACTTGATGTTGTTTTGTTAAAAGGAGTAGTAGGTTAGGTTAGGTTAGGTTAGGTTAGGTTAGGTTAGGTTAGGTTAGGTTAGGTTAGGTTAGGTTAGGTTAGGTTAGGTTAGGTTAGGTTAGGTTAGGTTAGGTTAGGTTAGGTTAGGTTAGGTTAGGTTAGGTTAGGTTAAGTTAGATACTTATATAAAAATAGTCTTAGCAAAACAGCAAAAATTACAGACAAAAATGTAAAAATTAAAATTGCGTTTCTTGAACGATTGAAAGTCTTAATTTAAATCAAATAACAAGACTGGTTTTTGTAAAATTCAGGTTATAGTAATAGTAATAATTAGTTTATTTTATATTTGAAATTAAATCAAATAAGTTTTCAAAGACAATTTTGTTTTATTACCTACTTACCTGTCTGTAAGTACCTAAGTTCTTGCGTCGAAAATTCCTGTAATAAAAACATAATATTTCTAACCGTGCGTCGAAAGATCCTGTCCCAAAAATTTACCTGTTTTCTTGCGTCGAGAATTCATACACCCAACTAGTGTAAACAATAAAAATAAAATAACTTCACCAATCAAGTTCTTTGTATTAACTGCTACATCACTCTCAAAAAAATTTCTGAAAAATGCCACAAAGATGTATTACTACTCTGGTAGTAATACATCTTGTACACCATCTGTAGTTGGGACAACATTTGATCAAGACTATTCTCCATCTAAAACGGCCCATACACTATGCAATTTGTTGTACGACAAGTTGTACAACTCAAGTCGATTCGACTGTCGAAACGATAATTGCATAGTGTATGGCGCTGTCGTCCAACAAGTCGTACTACACGGTTGAGTCGTTAGGAAGTTTGGCTGGTTAAAAATTTGTTGTACAACCGCGTTTGATCTACGACAGATCCTTCTAGTGTGTGTGCAATTGGCGATTTGTTGAAACAATTTCAAATCCGATCCAGATCGTCCGTTACGTTGTCATCGTCGTTGATGTTGCGGGGCATTGAGCAATATTAAATAATATTAAAATTATCGTAAATATGGAAAATAATTATAGTTTTTGGAGTGAATTAATCGACCTGTATCATGAGCACGTCTGTTTATGGGATGTGAAGTCCAATGAATATTCAAATAAACATAAAAGGAATGCCAGCTATGAAATTTTATTAAAGAAATTACAAGAAATAAATTCAAAAGCAATTCTTTTAGCAAATTCATGTGTGTGTAGATTCGTCGCTGCAATAACCAGTTTTTGCACCATTTTCTTCTTTTCCTAATTTTTCCTTCATCTTCTAATAAAGCGACCGCTATTGCAGCTATAGAGTGTTTTGATAAAGTAGGTGGCATGATGCTTTATTTGCAGACAACTAGACACCTTGAAACGTACTACAAATCTTCACGACCGATTGATATTTTTAACGTTTGTGTGTGTGGCCAAAATACTATGCAACTTGTTGCATCGATTGTCTGTTCAACCTGTAGTACAACTTGTCGTACAACCAATTGCATAGTGTATGGGCCGTTTAACGCAAGTCTTTCCAAGATAACTTCAGACACTAGCATACAAGCTGAGAAGAGAAAGCTTGATGTTTAATGACAATCAAATTAAACAGAACATTTGCTTAATTTGGAGATGATTTTGATTTCAGTCTCTCAATCCAGCAATATATTTTTCAATAATATACCTGGGATTGTGAAAGTACTTTCACCATTCATTAAACAGTTTTCAACAGCATCAATAAAATAAATTTACCAATATCTTTTAGACACAAATATAACTAGGTAAAATATCTTATCTCATGAAGGTACCCCTGATGGACTAGTTAACTTTGTCTCTAACGGTTATGCAGGAAAAATCAGCGATGTGAACTTGTTAAAAAATAAATTTAAATATAAATTTAAAATATCGCTTACTTGTACTCTATAAATACTTAATATGATTCTGTTTATCTTGTTAAATGAAAAAATTAATTAACATTATTATTAATATCATATTTACCTTGAACTACGAGCTGTTTGTCAATTTAATTTAAATACATATTTTTTTATTTTTCGATATTTAATCACTTTTAATAAAAAATATTAATTGGCTTATTCGCAGTTAATAATAAAGTAACAGTAAACAAAATAACTTCATAAAAATGTGAATATTACCAGTTTTAGATAAACATTACCTATGTACAAACAAATCATTATATCCTGTGAAATATGCCATTCTCGGTTAAAGTTATTGGTGGTTTACGTCATCCACATCAACCTCAAATTGTGTAGATCATGACTATACTCGATTCTTACTCCGTAATTTTTATGTTTGGCTCATGTTATTTATAATTTTTCTTTTATGTTGAATGGTTACAAAAATGAAATTTATTGGAAAATGTGACAATATAAAAATAGAATATTCCTCTTTTTGTTCCAAAATTTTATCTTAAATATTAAGGCGACAGAATAAATACGTTTTGGCTTTAAACATTTCGAGGTTTTTTAAGTGTATTTTAAAAGATATAATACATAACCGAAAGGAGATAGACCAACTTAAAAGGAAATAAGAATTTTACCTAATAATAATCAAATAAAACTAAAATGATCTCTTGCTTCGTACAGCTTGTAAACTTTAAGCTCTCGTTTGCACTAACATTTTTAACTGGATCATCTCTACAACTTGGGCAGATCATCCCTCCACACGTGATCTTCCTTAGTCATTTGGAACCACCTAGACAGTGCCGTAGCTACCCCAAGGTGCGGCGAAGGATCGTCCACTATTATTAAAAGATAAGTTTATTGTTGTATATCAAGTTTACTGTTCCCATATTTTTTTTCTCTTTTATCTCCGTTTATATCCATCTATATCTTCAACTGTATTAGAATAAGTAGTTGTAAAGAACTGTTTGCGGATTATTTTTTTTTGTAACGTATTCTCAACTTCATTCATTTTAGCACCAAGGAAATCTATTTATCTTTTATCTGTTGGTACATTTTCATTTTTTTTTTACTTCATAGACAGTTTTTTCTGACATCTTTCTGTCATCTTATGATACTTATTTAAATAACTCAGCTTAAAACAACTTTCTTCAGTAGTATCATAAAAAATAAAAAGATTTTAGTGGCACCCTTATAATTTCTTAAAGAAAAAAATATTCTACTATAGTCAGAGCTAATGAACCTACTCACCCCTAGCCGAGGTATTTAACTATCATAATTTTTGCTGTGATAAACATTTATAAATTTTGTTAATTTTTGAAATATCTTTTACAATTAATTAAAGACGAAATTAAGATTAATGGTTGTTTTATTGTAAATTACATTTTTTCTTTTGGTATATTATTATTTTTTAAATAACTAAATATTTTTATAAATTCACTCTCAACATTTAAATCATATCACAAATTGACGCCCAACGTCATAATATGGTTACAACTATCTATGAAATGACGTTCATATTAAAAAAATTATATAGAACAATTAATAATTCAAATATTTCTATTTCAAATATTCAACATAAAAACAAAATTTTGAAATTTAAATGATCAAATGTTAATTTTTTAAAATATTTTAAAATTAATAATACACCAATAATATTATATAAGTAAAAGATGATATTCATATTCATTCAATACTTTCTTAAAAAACAATATAAAATTAATAAATTGCTATTAGCCACAAATGTCATTGTCAATAGTCTTGCCTTTTTGTTCTAAGATTAGATACTACACTCATTCTGCCAACCATATAGCCAATCAAATAGAGGTTAGATTATGCGACATTGAAATAGTATATTAAACAACGCATTTCATAAATATGAATTTCTGTTATGACACGAGTTCAAATGTCACAACAGCCATATAAAATAAATTGTTTGTAAAATTTTTTATGTTTTTTTAAATTTTTTTAAATTAAATTACAAAAATTTTGATTTTAAAAAGTATGTCGGTAGCACTATGTAATTTATAACATTTGACAGTTTTGATATTTAAATTATCAACTTTTAATTTTTTAAAACAGTTTAAAATGAATAATATACTAATAATAATATATTATATAAGTAAAAGATGATATTCATATTCATTCAATACTTTCTTAAAAAACAATATAAAATTAATAAATTGCTATTAGCCACAAATGTCATTGTCAATAGTCTTGCCTTTTTGTTCTAAGATTAGATACTACACTCATTCTGCCAACCATTTAAAACAAAAATTTGCGTGCGTAAAAGTTAGATTACGATACGCAAATGCATTTTATAATGAAGATTTTTATAAGTGCAAAATATAAAAAATTAATTATATGATGCGAAATATTATTTTTATATTTTATTTTTCACTACTTACTTTAAAGTGTACAGCTCCCGCCTCAAATGTAGTTGTACTGTTAATCGTTTACTAAATGCTATTAGCACTCCTCCTAGTAAATTTTAAGTCTCTATCAGGTTTAAATACATTAAATACCTCAGTATCCACTAGTTCCCCATCTCCAACACCTGCCTGAAGCCATGTCTCCACTGCAACAACAACGTCAAAATCATCCTCTAAATATCCTCTAAAATAATTGTTAAGTTTAGTGTTGAGGCTCCTGCAATTCTGGTAGTAAATATATAGACCAGCGCCGCAACCATATCATAGAAAGTGAGCTTTTATTACCGACAACAAACCTCTGTCTAAGTGTATCCGTGTAATATTACAGAATTTATTCTAAATATTTGCCTACTTTTAAGTTTTCAATTTCCTTTTTTTGTTTCTCAAAAATTTCGTTATTTTTCCAGTAATTTAATGAATTTAACTAGTTTCAACCTGTTGATATTTTTGTGTGAAGTGTGCTAAATTAATTTATTTAAGAATTTTTCCTAAATACTTTTAAAAATTTGTAGCTCCCTGATGATGGTTATGAGCATAACGGAAAGCTTGGAATAAATAACTTAAAAGAGTACTCTTTTATTATTGCTGCAAACCCAAAAAGAAGTTATTTCCTAACGGTCAGCAAACCTAGTGCCAAAATTTAATACTTTATTTGTCTTTGTCTTATACATAATATACTTAATAATATATAACCATTTTAGTCGCCACAACAAATGAAACCCTGGAATGGAGTATTAAATGCTACAACTCACGGAGCGGCCTGTTTTCAAACTGTAATAAATATTCGCAATATAACAATTTTGGGTGATGAAGACTGCTTATACCTAAATATTTATACACCAATAAATGTAAGTATCAAACCAAATGAATATAAAACTAAAACCCAGATCAGCTTTCAACAACACAAGTATTATTCGTCTATAATCGACGAGAAAAATGAATTTAAAAGCTCTGTGTAAAATTTGTTTTTACCCTTGTAAACAGGTAAAATGTGTATCATATATGAAGCTGTATTTCATAACAGTTGCTCTCAGCGGAATTATATATTACATTACCCGGGCGGAAAGTGACATTGTTCACACTAGTGGGAAATATTACAGCACAATATGAAATGGGTTTCATTAATTAAAATATAGAAAATATTTTCCAAAAAGAAGAAGAGTTATAAATAAAGAGAAGCAAATAGATGCCAAAGAATTTGCAGCGAAAATGAAGATATGTCTAAACTTATGTAATATAAAAAGAAATATAACAGAGGATAAGAAGCAATTTATTATAAAACAAACCAAGCTCAAGAAAGTCACTTTGATAAATAAAAATTTTCCAATAAAAGAAACCCAGACAAAAGTCATGCAAATTTCATACTCCTCCAGACTTACATTTGAGCTAATGTACACGCTGTACACCGCGCATACTTACGACCACCCATCCGCTTCCCTTTCTCACTTCGTCTGCTCTCAGTTCATTTCCCACCACTCTTATTCCCGCTCCTCTGAATCGGCCATAAGCCATCCTTGCTTCTTGCAAGGATCCACAGATCCACACGTCACATCCACCTTCCTCCAAACAATCACCTCATCCAAAATATCGTGCGCAACCCTACACTTCCCCAGGTTTATCTGAAAACCTCACTCCGTCGCCAGTCTTTCCTTTCTGTCTACCCCTACCATGTTTCTCCCCTCTAAGGGGTCCGGAGGGGCCCTTACAATTTTTCCTTACTCTTTGCGTCTCCAGCATCTGCCTGTGAAGTAAACACTGAGAGTGTAAGGGTGTATAAACAAAATAATGAAATTTATTGTACTAACCCTTACTTTTTGGAAGTCCATCTTATTAAGAATAATAAAAAACTCTTCGTTTTAACGTAACTTTCAAGTTTTTTTGAAAAATTAGGTTTTTAATCACAATGACGACGCTAATCTTAGCGAAACGGCCGTCATTGTGATTAAAAACCTAATTTTTTCAAATAAACTTAGTTACGTTAAAACAAAGTTATTTTATTATTCTTAATAAAATAATGGATAGAAATGAAGATTTGGTGGCTATTTGTTCCTGGGCTTGCCACAGAATGATATCTATTCTAGAAATAACTCATGGTATTAAAATTGGTCCAAGAACATTGCCACAGTTTTGAAATATGGAAGAAGTGGTAGCATTTATATAAAAAGAGTTTGAAACTTCTGGACAACTATATAGCAAATGCATCTCAAGTTTATTTAATATGGCTTAGTTGGGGGAGATAAACTGGTGCTAGAGATTCTAAAACTGCTAAATTCAGTAGATGTTGAAATAAGAAAACGAAGACGTCTACAAAGAAAGGATGAAATATAAATTGGGATCCTAATTTCTCTACGTTAGTATATATGCTCGAAGGTACTTGGGCGTCTCTGAGTTATCTTTGCTTTCAGATACACAGTTGAGTTTTGAAACTGAACTAAATTCATACTTGATGGTAAAATCAGGTTATTGCCTTCTTTCTGATTCTTTCATTTCGTTGAAGTTAACGAATATGCCGTCACATAATATAATATCAGCACTATTGCAGAATCTTAGAGGTTGCCTCCCTTAGAAACTTTTTCAAAGAATTGGAAACTGATTTTTCTTGGTTGACATGTAATCTAATCTAAAACCTGTTTATTGTTGATTATATTTTTTTGGCCCTTCAGATGCATATTTGAAAACTATTTCAATATTCTTGGACCAATTTTAATACCATGATTTTTTTCTATAATAGATATTATTTTTTGCTGTTGCAAGTCCATTTGTACCTACATCCTTTTTTTTCGGGCTGAGATGGAAAAACTCAAGTTCGAATGGGTCTTCCTTAGGACCCGAAAAGTGTTTGACTCATCACCGCTAAGAGGATGTCTCCCAACCATCTCAAAACTCGCTGTTGTTCCCTTCTCGGAATCACTATCATAGCATACAAGACGGGCGGCGGTCCCTCACATTCTCTCCATTTACTCTGCCATTCACCATATTTTCCCAATACACTAGAGTCTTTCCTCCAAGTTCTTCAGCACTTCTTCATTCCTCCAGCATCTAAATGCGTATCATACATCATCCTCCACTTCACACCTTTCACACACTCCAGTCTGCCTTTTCCCAATCTTGTGAAGATAGTCAAGATGTAGTTCACTTCTGTCGAATTTCCTAGTCATCCATTATCTCCTACTTCCAATTCCTCTTTTTAGCGCACCTCCATACTCCTTCCACCTTCTTTCCATTTCTTCCTCCATCCAATTCATAACTTCCTCTCTTAACTCCACCTTCCGCTGCAGCTCCTAGCTCTAGCCATCACATCCAATGGATAGGATCTTGCCAGCACCGCTGCCGCTAACCCTCCCACTGTCCTGTACCCTTGCACCACTCTCAGCATCATTCCTCACTGAACCCTCAGTATTGGTTTAATCCTTTCATGTATTCCCGCTCTTTCACCCCACACTTCCGCCTGGTCAATCGTTCTACCAACAACTCTTCTATTCCAATCTCCCGGTCCTTTCACATTACACATCAATCTCCCCAGCCATGCCGCCCGAATTTTCGCCTTCTGCGCTGCCTTCGACATGTGGTTTTTGTACATCCTTATATAAAACTTTCACGACACACACTAGGATGGAATGAAACTCCCAGAAATACAATCACAATTACCCCTATATTAAATTCAGAACTTAAATACTTATATAAAAATCACAATGACTCACAGTATATGTACCGATTAACAATTTATATCTGTACTTATATTTTTATCGCACAAGTACCGGGATGACATTGTGATTTTTATGTATTTAAGTTCTGAATTTAATATAGGGGTAATTGTGATTGCATTTCTGGGAGTTTCATTCCATCCTAGTGTGTGTCGTGAAAGTTTGAACTTTTAGATCTGATTTGACAATTATTGATAGTTCTCTTCAGAATGTCTGTCTTTACAAAATATGGCGATCAGATCTAAAAGTTCAAATTTCTCCTAAACCCTTAATTTTATCGAGTTCAAACAAGAGTATATTTTCATTAGTAAATGGATTGGAAAATTTATTTTTGAAATTTAAATATTATTCAGATGGTACCTATTAAAATTACGGATTATTAACCAATGGGCACAAGCCGTTTCTGCTTATCTGTACGTAATGTAGATTCATTTATACCGTCAAACACAGGACATCCGTCACTGGAATTTTATAGTATTCCAATGTATAGTTTAGAAATTATGACAAAACAAAGGTTTTTATTTCGAAACTTTAGAGGTCTATAACTCGGAAACGAAGGCTCTTATGACAAAAAATTATTTGAACTTCTAACATTATTTTGACCTCTTCTATTTGCTCCCGAATTTTTGGCATTAAGTTCCTGGACACCCTGTATATGTGGATAAATGTAGTAGATGCAAACGCCCATGCATTTGGCTGGGCAGATCAAGTAATTAAAAATATCAGGCACTGCAAAAACTTAAAACTTACAAGAACTACGCACCCAGAAAACACTCGCATGGTTTACTTCGTGTTACTATTACAAATAAAATTTTTATTTCGCAATATTTAAATGAAGTAAACAGTCCTTTGTGATACTATCGCGAAATAAACATTTCCTTTGTGGTACTACTGCGTAGTATATTATAGTATATTACCTATGATTAAAATTAATACACTTTCGTAGGCAAAAAAATACTTTTTACTGAATACTATTTCTACATTTTTTTTTTATTTTTAGATAAAATTTGTTCAACAGCAAGTTCCAGTAGTCTTTTTCTTTTACGGCGGTGCATTTATATTTGGTAGTGGATCTGACTACAAATCGGATAATTTGATTAATAATGGATTAATAGTTGTTACTGTTAATTATAGAGTTGGCGTTTTAGGTAATAACTTAAGATTCCTTCTCCTCTCATATTTTTAAACGAATGAAATTAAACTGTTAAAAAATTAATCAATAGAATATTAGGAATAACAAACAACTATTCGTATTAACTTAACTTCCACGTTTTATTAAATTTTAAATTAAAATAACAGATGTTTCACTAGAATTAGCATCGTCAGATTGACATTTTGTTTGTTTGCAGATAGGTACCTAATATTGGTCAGGTAGAATTAAATCTAAACCAAGTATTTTTTTTAATTTGGTTGGCTTGGGCTCTCGCCATTTAGCCAGTTTCAACATGTAATTAAAATATTAAGATATTTCGGACCAAGCCATGAAATTACTCACTCATACTATCGATCATACATCCTAAACTATTCAGCGAAAATTTACGGAATTACGGAAGTTAATTGAAGACAAGACATATGTATAACAGGGTCACACTTTTCTCGTCTAGGGGCCCATCAAGACGGTTATATAAAAGACATACAAAACTAGGCCGCGAGAAGGTAGGTTAAGACCAAGTATGAAAGTAATAAGACATAACAGTATTAAGGCCTAGATGTTATTAGCCTTAAAGGATTATCCTGGATGTATTTCCCTTTAAGATCATCAGTATAACTCTGCAATGATATAGAAAAACCAGGAAAAAACTATATCATGCTGATCTTTACAATAACTTAATATATTTGTGTTATAATTACGTCTTATCTATGTATAAAATGAAGACTCAATCAAAGCAAACAGTTTGATAGTGGAGAACTTCCCAGATTTATTTGTTCATTAACAACTTTAAATTGTGGATCTGCTAGATGTCTTTTTATTTCAAGTTCTTCAAGGAAATCTAAATTTTGTTTTTTATTACAAGTGTGTAGTATTTGGATGTCATTGGTGTGTAAGAGTGAGGTTGGATGTTCAAGTAGGTGTTTTGCATAATTTTAAATAAATCTTGGAAGTTTTGTTGAAACGAAGAGTTTTTAATTATTCTTCAAAAAGTTAGGGTTAGTACAATCGATTTGATTTGTTTAAGGTTTCCTAAGTACTGAAGATTTCAATTCTCCTGGAAATTACGGGTTAAAAGACCAAAATGCCGCTCTTCGTTGGGGATATGAAAATATTCAGCAGTTTGGAGGAGATCCGTTAAAAATAACTATTTCAGGACATAGCGCTGGTGCTATAAGCGTTATGTATCACTTGATATCACCAAAAAGTAAAGGATTGTTTAGCAGAGCCATAGCATGGAGTGGTGATTGTACTTCTCCATGGGCATATCAAAAAAATCCTAAAAAGATAGCCACAGATATGGCTATAAATCTCGGCATCCATTTTGAAAATGTTACTGAAATGGTAGAAAATTTAAGAAAGACTGATGTCAACGATTTAATAAGAGCTCAAATCAATGTTTTTTATGTGGTAAGAAAATTGTCACAGTTTTAAAATATGGTGGGCAATAAATCATCATATCAATAAAAAAAATGAAAATAAGATAGTACTGAAATTCTTAGGGTATTTTTATGTGGGAGTAATTATTTCCAAACAAATTAAACCCATAGGTGGGAAACTTAAAACAATAAAATATTAAACAAAGCATTTCATATGGGTTTTTTAAAGGACGAGTGTCACAACAGCCATATGAAATAAGTTGTTTATAATATTTTTTATATTTATACATTTTATCATTTTTTAAATTAATTTATTATTTTTATGTAAATTACGAAAATTTTGATTTTAAAAAGTATGTCGGTAGCACTGTGTAATTTATAACATTTGACAGTTTTGACATTTAAATCATGAAATGTTAATGTTTTCAAATATTTTAAAATGACTAATACACCAATAATAATATAATATTATATAAGTAAAAGATGATATTCATATTCACAAATACTTTCTTAAAGAACAATATAAAATTAATAAATTGCTATTAGCCACAAATGTCATTGTCAATAGTCTTGTCATTAGATACTTCAATCATGTCGCCAACCATTTAAAACAAAAATTTGCGTGCGTAAATAGTATATTAAACAACGCATTTCATATGGAATTCTGTTATGACACGAGTTAAGTTTAAAAACGAATCGCGAAGCGATGAGTTTTTTAAGGACGAGTGTCACAACAGCCATATGAAATAAGTTGTTTATAATATTTTTTATATTTTGCCCTTTTTACCATTTTTTAAATTAATTTTTTATTTTTATGTAATTACGAAAATTTTTATTTTAAAAAGTATGTCGGCAGCACTGTGTAATTTATAAAATTTGACAGTTGTGACATTTAGATTATCAAATGTTAATGTTTTAAAATATTTTAAAATGAATAATATACCAATAATAATATATTATATAAGTAAAATATTATATTCATATTCACTTTCTTAAAGAACAATATAAAATTAATAAATTGCTATTAGCCACAAATGTCATTGTCAATAGTCTTGCCTTTAGATACTTCACTCATGTCGCCAACCATTTAAAACAAAAATTTGCGTGCGCAAAAGTTACATTACGATACGCAAATGCGTTTTATAATGAAGATTTTTATAAGTGCAAAATATAAAAAGTTACATTACGATACGCAAATGCGTTTTATAATGAAGATTTTTATAAGTGCAAAATATAAAAAGTTACATTACGATACGCAAATGCGTTTTATAATGAAGATTTTTATAAGTGCAAAATATAAAAAATAAATTATAAAACTATTAAACCAAGTAAATCTTTTCTTTTATACAGCTGCCGCCTGTATTGATGGTGTTATTGAAATTAAAAATATTGTTTTAATATACAAGTAAAATATTCAGAACCGAAAACTTTTATTGACGTAATAAATCTTATACGTACATACAACACAAATAATATACCGGGTGTCCCAGAAGTTTCTGATCCATTTTAACTGCAAATATATCGGAACTTAAAAACCATAGAGAGGTGCGGTTTTCGAGGAACAATTTCTTTTTATAAAAAGTGTTTAAAAAAAAGGTGTTTTTTAAATACAAATATCGTCGATTTTTTTAATGCCTAATTTTTATTCTATCTGAAAGAAGAACCCTTTCCCTTTGAGAACATTTATAATTTATTAAAGTTTAGAAAAAAACAAGTGAGTTATTTGGATTTTAGTGATAATAATTGTTTATTAGATAGAGATGTCTACACAAAAAATTACAAAAGAAAATAACAACACAAACTTGAAAGATATGTAGTAAATTTTATTAAAAATTAACTTTATAAATTATCTAATTTAATAAAAATCCTCAAGATGTTGTCCATTTTGGTCTATACATTTTTGTAACATGAATAAAAAGTTCTGAAAAGAATTTTGCAACATCTCTGGGGTAATTTCTTGGAATGTTCCGGCACTTTTACATCTCAGTTGTTCTAGTCTCTGGAATGGGATTATAACTAGCTCTCCCAATCCACCTATCTCCACAAGTGAATAGTGTAGTGGTGCACCGTCTTGCTGAAAGTAGTAAATTTATGATGCCATCTTGTTCCAGTTGGGGATATGAGTAATTTTGTGACATGTCTGTGTAGACATTAACAGTAATTGTGTTTCGTGAAAGAAGAACGGTACATATATTTTTTCTTTAGAAACGCCACACCAAACGTTCAACTTTGGTTAATCTCTTTCGTATTCATCAATTACCCTTGGATTTTCAGACCCCCATAAGCGACAATTATATTTATTAAATCTCCCGTTTTAATGAAATACAGCCTCATCTGACATTATCAGTAAAACATCAGGAACTTCTCTAAATACATCTAGTAATGTCTCAGAGAAAAAAGGTTATTGCATGGAGGGACTTGGTCCGATGAATTGTACAAATTAGAAGTGTTTAATGTGAACTACAGAATAGCACGATAGGTCGTTTTGTATTCCTGACAAGAAAAGTGGGTTGTAAATTCAGAAATGTACGCGGGGCATTGTTTCCGTCGTTCTTCAGCTACTATGTTCGCAAATTCTGGAGCTGATCTAGTAAAACTTAAATGTTTAGGTGGATGGAAATCCGTTGCAGAATCTTACATTGAAGAGTCAATAAGCAATAAGATTGCTGTATCTAAGTGTATACTTGGCGATCCTGAAAATCAATCTCGTGTAATTACATACATTGTGTGGAATACATTACTTTCTGTATTGTTGCAACATATACTAGAGTAAATTTTGAAGGCAATATTATTTATCAGATTATTTTATTTGGTATTTTATTTAGTTTTATAAGTATGTATGTCTAAAAATTTTTAGAATAATTTTTTATTTGTTTAAATAACAAAAAAGTCATTGAATAATGCAATGTACCATAAGCTTATTATTGCTGCTATGCTGGGGTAGTTTAGGTTAAATAAAAACATCCCCATTTTTATTAAACCTTCAACATGAGTTACATTTTATTATTATTCTTAAATATTTTTTTATTTTTTAACAGAATATAATAAATATATTTCGTGATGGAGCGATTTTTACACCCACTGTGGAACCTGAACATGATGACGCATTTATAACAGAAAACTTTGTCGACGTTTTGAAAAAGAAAAAATTTGATTATTCTATTCCGGTAATGATGGGTATAACCACAATGGAGGCTGGATTATTTACAGAAGGTAAAAGCTAATAAATATTTAGGTTCAATCTTTACAGAGTAGGGAATTTACATGAAATGAAAAGTTTTGAAATTTCTAGAATCTGGTGTCACAACTTATACGAATACATTTTTTATTAATCAAAAACAGTTTTTTTTTCTTTAAAATGCCAAAAATGTAGCTTTGTGTACATTGATAAGCAGTAGAAGTACGTATTTCATTAGCTTTCATTAGCAATAAGCTTAATTGTCGAAAAAATTTTTTTAAAAAAAAAAAAATCACAAACAGTAATACAAATAGTCTGGTCGAGAAGTTATTTAAATCAGATTTGGGTTACACCGATCCGAAAAATCTGATTTTGGTGTCAATCGATTCGAAATGACAAATAGAAAAACGTTCCTGAATATCAAAATTAAGATTTTAAAAAAAGGGGGTTTACATTTTTGCTAATTACTCATAAACTATAATAGCTAGAACAAAAAACTGAACGGATTCTTAAAAAACGTGGAAAAAAACGACTGTAAACAATTTTAAAAAAATTTAAATTTTTCACATCTAAAATCGCATTCGTTTACTTTGCTTGTTAATAACAATTTCAATTTTTAAAAATTTAAAAATTTTATTATGTAACTTTGTTCAGTAGCTTTATGATAAAGGATTCCAAGGGTTAAAAAAATTCTTGTGTTTTTATTTTACTCACAGTAACGAATTTAGAGTTAGTAACAATGAAGATGTAATTTTTTAATTAACAAATGGATAGAAATGTGAAAAATAACGAAAAAAATTTTTTGACTGCAGAAATTTGTTCTCTGATATGTTCTGTTCTTAGAACAAAAAGAAACAGGAAGAAGTGTATGCAAAATGACCTTGAGTCCAGAAAGGAGCGGCAGCCAATTGTCAATTTTCATTTCCGTTTCCAATGACGTACCGAAAAAAAAAAAATTATATCAAGGTTTTTATTTTGATTAAATTCCAACCAATCAAGTATGTGAATAAATTTAGTGTTTTAAATCATTTTGTATTTATAAAAACCGAATGATACGCCTATGCGCTCATTTTTGACATTTATATGCAAAAATTGCTTTGACAGCATACTGTAAACATAAACAATGAGTCATACAAGGAGCTTCAAGATGGCCGACTTCCGTCGCAAATTTTCCTTATTTTAATTAATTAAAAGTTACTTACAAAATAGAAACTTTGTTGTGAAACATGACAAGAATACATCTGGAAGATATGCAGCCAATTCAGGGGTACCTCAAGGATCAAATTTGGAGCCTCTACTATTTTTAATGTTTATTAATGATCTGGTAAATGGTATAAATTCTGATTATTTAGTCTTTGATGATAATTTTAAATTATTTAAACAAGTACAGAGTGTTAGAGACTGCGTTTCTCTTCAAAAAGATATCAACAATTCACCTGAAATACTATCTCTCATCCCTTTTAATGTTCCCGTTAGAAACATTCGTACCTTCCCAATGTTCAAGATACCACTGTTTCTGTCAATTTCAACCTGTTAATTGATTTGAATTGGGCATTATCACTGGTAACTTTTAAAAATAATATTTTGCATCATATAATTAATTTTACAGTGTGATGGTTGTTAATATAGATTCTTAGGATATTGGTGTTGAGTTCCTAGTTATAGTATTTTTTTATTATAATAATATATCATCATTTTTTGATTTGTTTTTGGATATGTTAAATATCGTATTATGTAATCACGTAATTAGGTTGTAAAACTTGTGTGATTATAAATAAATAAATAAGTAATAAGACATAACAATATTAAAGCCTAGATGTTATTAGGCCTAAGGGATTATCCTGGATGTATTTCCCTCTAAGATCAGTATAACTGTTCAATGATATAGAAAAACCAGGAAAAAACTATATCATGCTGATCTTTACAATAAATTCCGGTCCGGGTCAAATCAATTTTCGTGTTCCAATGGTTTTGCCCTAGAACGTGCATCTGACAGCACTAGCCTTGAATTTTTTAAAAATCCAGTGCTACCCGAGTGCGACGAATGGAAAACGCTATAAAGAGGGTAGTTATCAGATGGTCAACGACAAGTCCCAAAAATCTCACAGAGCCAACGACCTCTATAGTGGAATTATTTAACATAATAGTTATACAATGATAATAGGTTTAATTGAAGAGGTGTATGGTAAAACTTTTAACTGATTATTATTATTTACATTTTTATAGCTCTATTTTTTTCAACGTGAAAATGTAAATAGGTCTTAATTTTTTCCATTTTTTTAAATAAAAATTGTTTTAATAATATATCGAAATGTTGTAATTAAATGTACAATTTGTTGTTATGTAATAATTTTTGTTTTATTATTTATTTTTAGTTTGGAACCTACTTTTTCCTGTTTTTGCGTTATTTGACATTAGCCCAAGTTTTATTCCCAACAGTAATTCCAATAATATATCGTTCATAAAAAATCGTCACAATGGTTTAAAGATATTGGATAAATATTTTAAATCAAAATCAATGTTAAAGGCCACCAGTGAAGAAATAATTACGGTAATACCTAAGCTTAACCAGGCACCATTTTATTACGTTTTAATTTTGATGCAAACTTTTGTTTTAAGTATTTTACAGATTTAATTTTTACAAAACCTCTTATGGATACATTGAGAATACTTTCACCTGACACTCCAGTATATTTTTTCGTCAATGGGTTTGCCGATTCATACACAAAAATTTTACTGGGAAAAATAGAAAGTTCTTTCTTTGATACAACATTACCAGGTAAATTCAAACATTACATATTAAAAAAATTAGTTTCAATTAGGCATACATGCGGGGGTTCGAATCCCAACTGGAAACTGAGAGAATTAATCCTGCAGTATATCGAGACCTATTCGTACTACATAAAGAGAAGACAGGCAGAACATCGGCCGTCAAACATAAAATCGATACTGGTGATGCCAAGCCAATTAGATAATCAGCTCGAAGACTACCACGAGCAAAAAGAGAGGAGGCCGAAAGAATAATTCAAGAAATCGCGGAAGAGAAAGTAATAGAACCATCTACTAGACCATGGGTGTCTCCAGTAGTGTTCGCAAAGAAAAATGATAAAACCACCATATCGCCACTTAACAACGTGACGGAAAAAGACAGCTATCCTTTGCCCCGAATCGATGATACGTTAGACACTTTGGCCGGCAGCAAACTGTTTTCCACCTTGGACCTAAAGTTCGGTTATTGGCAAGTTGAAATGGATCCTAAAGACAAAGAGAAACCCTCTTTTACCACTGGATCCGGATTATGACAGTTACCACCATATTCTGCGTAAACTATCGCCACTTAACAACGTGACGGAAAAGGACAGCTATCCTCTGTCCCGAATCGATGATACGTTAGACACTTTGGCCGGCAGCAAACTGTTTTCCACCTTGGACCTAAAGTTCGGTTATTGGCAAGTTGAAATGGATCCTAAAGACAAAGAGAAACCCGCTTTTACCACTGGATCCGGATTATGGCAGTTCAACGTCATGCCATTTGGGCTTTGTAATGCTCCAGCATTAATCGTGGAGAATGTCTTGAGAGGGTTGTCTTGGAAAACATGACTGGTCTATTTGGACTACATCGTAGCACTGGGGAAGACATTTGATGAACATCTGAAGAATTTGGAAGATGTATTCAAACGACTGCTTAACCAGAAGAAATGCCAATTATTCCAGAACCGAGTCAACTATCTGGGTCATATAGTTAGCAATGAAGGAGGGGCGGTAGATCCAGAGAAGATTAATTTGATCAAGCAATGGCCACAACCAACTGACAAACACCAAGTTAGGAGCTTCCTTGGCCTTTGCACATATTATCAAAGGTTCATAAGGAAGTTTGGAGATATCGCCAAGTCACTAACTCGACTGACAGAAGAATCAGAACTTTTCTTTGGGGTGTCAATCTGCTTTTGAAACACTTAAAAGAAATTGTTGATACTGATGCAAGCAACGTAGGAATTGGAGGAGTGCTTTCATAGATTCAAGGAGGTTCTAATAAAGAATTTAATTATTTACAACTTTCCATTGCAAAAAAAAGCATTTTTCAAATAACAAAAAAATTTAGAAGCTGCAGAAATGTAGTTTAATAACCCGTGATAATGGGTAATTCCAATTGTTCAACAAACACAACTTTTTTTGGTTATAAAGTTAAAGAAACCGTTGACTTGCTATATCATTGGGGTAGACCGGGGACAGTTGTAACATTTGCGAGTTAACAACTTGTATCTTCACATAACGAATTAATATAGAATTACAATATTCATTACAAAGTTCACTTGTTTCTCCATCATCTCTATCTGTTTTTAACTTTTCAACCCTTAATAAAAAAAAATACTGATCCATTAAAAAAAAATGAAATCTGTTACAACTGCCCCCGACCCTGGGATAGTTGTAACAGAGAGTGGTGTCAATTGTATCACTTAGGTCAATAACTTGACAAACTTGATTTAATAACATTTATTTAGAAAATCATATTTAACCGCCACTAGATACGCCAAATTTCTGACATCCTTAGTCGTCAGACCAAAATATATGTCTGCTGATTTTATCGGATATTTTACTAAAACTTTTTCTTGGTCTTCTGGAAAAACCTTGTTTGGAGCATCTCTTTTTTGTTTATATCGCCTTAGTGAAACGTGGCATAAAGCAAAAGCAGCTGCAGCTGCACGTACAGATTTTCCAAGTGCTATTTCATCGTAAGCTTGCATGTAAAAATTTAAAGCTTTGGTACCTTTTTCCGTCTTTCTTGGAAGAATTCTTGGCATCTAAAAAAAATCATTTTGATCTATAAGATATTTATTTACATAGAAAAATGATTTTTAAATAGAAAGGTGTTGTAAATTACTTCAAAACTTAATTAACATTAATAGTCTACAAATATTAAAAACATTACAACTGACCTTTTCAAATTTGTTACAACTGACCCCAGATGGCTTTTTTTCTAATAAATTAATTTCTAAAAAAAAACATTTATTCATGACTACTAAAAAGATCAGTCGATGCTAAAACATCTGTAGATTAAAATGGTTTAAACCGCATTTACATATCTGTCATGATTATGAAAATATATCAAAGTTATTAAATGGAAAACAACTTACCTTCACGTCTTAAAAGCGGTCTTTTTCGCATACACACACAACGTCATTGCTTGAAACCATAAAGCGCACTAAATCATAGGTAACAAAACAAAGACTAAATAAGGCTAAGAATATCTAGAGACAATTCTCACCCAAATAACCTTTACCCTATTCCTCCCAGTTATTAAGTTATTTCAAATGTTACAACTGTCCCTTGTTACACCTGACCCCGGTACTTATTTTTTTGTTTGCAGTCATTAAAATTTTTTAATTAGAACCAAAAGTATCCCATTATAACTATTTAAAAAAATCCATTTTCCATAAAGTTAATTGTTATAACGCTTCTTGGCAGATGCAAAAATATTGATTGCAACCAGAGAAATCGCAAAAAATTCTCTATTGAGTTAATTGTTTATAACCTTATTACTTTTTCCTAATGGAGTTTTTAACAAAAAATATATAACATGATATCCATATTTTACCCACGTTTCTATAAAAAATGCAGATGATTGATCGCTTTGCGGAAGAGCGGAAAATGTCAATTAAAAATGTATTTTCACAAACTAATTTTGGAAAATTATAAAATGATGTATTTTTATTTTAGTTTAATATTGTTTAAAGGATCAACTTAAAAGTAGTAAACTTTTTTAATTGAAATACAATATGATTTTAGGGCCTATCCATGGTGAAGACTTATATTTAATATGGAATTACAAAACTTTTGTATCTCCTCCCAATCGCAAATATCTTGTAAACATGTTTTCACGAATGTGGTTTAATTTTGCAAATTCTGGGTAGGCTTCTTAAAAGTAAAAAAAATAGGACATTTTGTCATTTCTTATGTTTATAGTAACCCTACACCGAAAATAGATCCAATATTAAATAATATTACATGGCCAACAGTGGATGATCTACAAAATATACCTTATTTATTGTTGGATGACGAGCCGAAGATTGCATACAATTTTAAGAGAGACGTAGTGGAGTTTTGGGATGCATTAGAAAAATAACGATTTAAACAAAGAACGATATTATGTACCTATTGGGTTTTTAGGTTAACTACCCAGGTTACTTTAATAAGTGGTATTAAAACCATCATTTTACTTTCTGTCTGGTATATTATCATACAGTGTTAAATAAATATATCAATATTATTTAAATCGTTGTATTATTTTGTATTACATATCCCCAATAATATATAAGAATTTTAAATTGATTGTACTAACCCTTACTTTTTGGAAGTCCATCTTATTAAGCTTTATATGGACCTCCGGAAAAAGTATCTACAAGTTCAAAAAATTTGAGACGTGTTTAGCCTTAGGTATTATTTTACCAAAATTTCATTTAGCTTGTATGTTTGGTTTTCAAGAAAAATCGGAAAAACTATTTTTTTGCAAGTATAAAGCAAAGAAACCAGTACATAAAAAGTAATAATTTTTTTAAAAAATAAATTAATTTTGGTTCAGAAACATATGTGAATTTTTTAAACATTTTTTTGAACTTGCAGAAGTCATGCAATTGCAATATATATTTTTTATTCCAAAAAAGTACACTTATATCATAAATTTGAATATAATTTTATGGAACATACATTTAGTAGTTATAATTAAATACATTCACTACAAAAAATTGATAATTTTTTAATAGATAAGCTGAAAAAATTAATTAAATAACAGTTATTGCAATTTGAATTAATTTGGTTTCTGTGAGGTGCTGCCATCTAAGTCTATACTTTTTAGAGTATTACACAGATAACGCTGTATTTAATACTTAAACTGATATTTTAAGAATACATTGTTGCCAGATTATTCTTTAGTTTAGCAGAAAATATTAAAATTAAAAGCATATTTTCTGAACTCCTAATGAAATTACGTTTAATTCGTTATCTTAAATTGATCCTTGTCGGCTTTGAATGCGGGTTTCCTATTGTAAAAAAACATTTTGTCTTATAATATTACAATTATCTTTTGTGTTTCTGTCGACATTCTCGTAGGTATAAACTTAAAAGAAACATACCTTGATTAAGTAACACGTGTATCCTCCCTTTATAAATTTTATTTATTTACGGTTTAAAAATTTAATACCTAGAAGTTTGAAAAATTCCTAAAACAGACGAATAGAAATTTATAACTAAAACTGGACAACTATAATTAAATGAACAAAGTAGTTAAAAATAATAAAAAACTCTTCGTTTTAACAAAACTATTTATTTAAAAAACTGCTTTTTTAAACTCAATGACAGCCGTTTCGCTAGACGATGCTAGTTGTTAGTTTGGATTTTCTTCCTATGAGTTCCTCTTGCTTGTTTTGCTTTCTTTGTGATATTTTCCACGTGTTCTTTGCAGGTTAGTCTTTTGTCCAGTATCACTCCTAGGTATTTGACCTTGTTTTTCCATTGGAATTCTTCTCCTCCTATGTTAATGTTTTCTTATGGTTTTTTCCTTCTTTTAGTAAAGTAGACTGCTTGGATTTTTTCTGAGTTTATTTGGATTTTCCATGTTGTGCACCATTCGTCTATTTGGTCCATAGCCTCTTGGAGTCTTCTTGTCACCATCCTTGGTTGAGTGCTTCTTGTAACGATAGCCGTGTGTCATCTGCGTAGACAGCCATCATTGTGTTGTCTATCTTTGGAAGTCTGCCGTGTATATGTTGTATAGCACCGGTGAGAGGACTACTCCTTTTGGTACTCCGGCTTCTGTTGCTCCTACTTCGGATTTTCGGTTTCCTATCCTTATCCTGAATCTTCTATTTTTCAGATAGCTGAGTAGTAGTTTCGTTCATTCTCTGGTGTATCCTGCTTCTCATCTTATATATCAGTCCTTCGTGCCATACTCGGTCGAAGGCTTTGCTGATGTCCAGGAAGATGGCTCCAGTTGATTGATTTCTATTGTATCCCTCTGTTGTGTATTCTCTGAATACGAATGGTTCTTGTGGCAGTATTCCTATTGCTTCGGTTCCTTCGTCTAGCTTCTTGAGGATGACTCTCTCGGCTATTTTGTTCATTGCTGGTAGTAAGCCGATGGGTCTGTAGTTTTGTGGAAACTTGGGATCTTATCCTGATTTCCGTAGCATCACTATTTCTGCTTCCTTCTATTGGTCCGGGAAGTGCTTTGTTCTTAGTTTTCCGTTTATGATCGCTGTCATAAATACTATTCTTTTTCTTGGTAGATGCTTCAGTGCATTACAACAATAACAGTTAGGTACTAAATATCATAACATACTCCCTGTGATGGCTTAACTAGTTATTGGAGGACTATATAGAGACCTGAAATCTTGGGCCGTTTTGCTACCTGTAATTATTCTCTATATAAAATGCGTAAGATGAATTAAACAGACTTATACAATTTTCACGAGAAAAAAGAATATGTATGTACAGTCGGCTTTAGAATAGCATATACATCTTAAATGTGAATTTCCTTTACCTACCGAAGTTATAAAAACACCCTGCTTAGGAGTAGTGATTTTTAAAACGCCTACAATTAGGTATAATAATAATTTGTCAATAGAATACCCTCTCTATTTAACATTAAAGATGTGGGCATGGACAACTGTTTGACTGATTTCAAATTTATTATTATTTAAACCGTGATTGGTTATACACAAAAAATAGGCGATCCTTAAATTGTATTCAGTGCCAAGCCATTTGAGTTTGAAAATGTATATGCTATTCTGAAGCCGATAGTACCTATTTCTGTTTTCAGCTATTTTTTACTTTTCACCAGCAAAGTTTTTATTTAAATAGGTATGTCAGTTTTGTGACTGACAATTTAAAATTACAATCAATATATTAATAATAGGAAGCAATTTTCCGGTTTTTTGTTTCCTCAAGCAATAAAAATGGTAATTTTGACTGATAGATTAGGTATTTCGAGAATGTTAAATCAATAATAGTTAAAATAATAAAACCTTTTCTCCAATTATATTTTGTAATCTCACATTTTGGTAACCTCTGTGTTTTCTGTAGGCTTTGGTTATTGCATTAGTGGAATTAAAAACTGAGTTCGTGAAACAATAACGTATAATCAGAGACAGCCAACCGTGTCATATATACATTCAGCCGGCTCTTTTGGATTTGTTGCTTTTGTCATCTTACAAGCTCAGGTCAGATCACCCTATAGGTTTGAATTTTTGTAGCCTACCACCCAATAATGCAACGTTGTAATATTTATAATCTAATACAGTGCGTAAAAATATTTAGTTTACAATATTTCTTATTTTGTATTTATATTGTATTACCAAAAAATGTTATTTTACAGACTAAACATTTAATAGTACTTGTTAACATTTTAGCACCTGGTATCCTAAATATTAAATTAAATTAGTACCGCGAGCTCCATCCTTCCTAGAGAATTCTTAATAATAAAATAATGAATACGGTCTCTTAATTATAATTGGAATTTCAAAGTAGCTACGCTACGAGGTGTACAAATGAATTGCCATTATCGGGTTCAAGAGGTTTTAATAATTATTTCCTGTCTCATTTCTTGTATTGGTTTACTGTCATATACAGGTTTGTTTTTTCCAATTTTAGAATTCCTTTTTGTTAAAATATTTATAAAACATCGAAAGTTATATTATATTTTATTATATCAGATGAGAATTTCAACATATTTCATTATTATTCGAAGAATCTTTTTATGGTAATTAAAAGTATTAATGATAATTTTTTATAAAAAGGCTAGTAAAAGTACATTTCTGGAATTTTGATTAGTGTGTAAGGTTGTTACAAAGTAAATTTAATGTAAGAATGTATCTTTTGTAATCTATTAAAATACGTTAGCATCTAACTGTAGATTTTGAACTATGCTGATTTGGTCCTTTTGGGTCAGAAAAGTAAATGTAACACGTATTTGATACTGGTAATTTTCAGAAAGTTGGAATATAATACAGTAAACTAATTTGAAGATTCAGTAAACTTGAACAGCTTGTAAACTTTAAGCTCTCGTATGCACGAACATTTTTAACTGGATCATCTCTACAACTTGGGCAGATCATCCCTCCACTCGTGATCTTCCATAGTCATTTGGAACCACCTAAACAGTGCCGTAGCGACCCCAAGGTGCGGCGAAGGATCGTCCACTATTGTTAACAGATAAGTTTATTGTGGTATATCAAGTTTACTGTTACCATATTTTTTTTTCTCTTTCATCTCCGTTTATATCTATCTATATCGTCAAATGTATTAGAAGAATAACGTATTCTCAACTTCATTCATTTTAGCACCAAGGAAATCTATTTATCTTTTATCTGTTGGTACATTTTCATCTTTTTTTTACTTCATAGACAGTTTTTTCTGTCATCTTATGATACTTATTTAAATAACTCAGCTTAAAACAACTTTCTTCAGTAGTATCATAAAAAATAAAAAGATTTCAGTGGCGCCCTTATAATTTCTTAAAGAAACAAATATTGTACTATAGTAAGAGCTAATGAACTTACTCACCCCAATTTTCAGAAAACTAGTTTGTACCTATATCATATTCTTAACCCATAACCTTTCTTCGTTCATCTAATAACATATATGGCCACTTATAAGAAAGTATAAGTGAAATAAAGTAGAAAAAATGATGATGACAAATTTCAAACTTTATTCTACAGATAGTTTCGTTACATCAATACAATAATAATTGTAAACCCCATTGTTCTCAATATATTCCTAATGTTTTACTCTCAACTTTAAAAGTAATCCAATTTTCATCCTCTTTGAACTTGAGAGTCCAGGCAATGATTGTTCTTCCATGGCATCTTCTTTCTCATTAGCGAGTGGCTCTAGCTGAATGGGCTCTACATCGTCCTCATCGTCAACGGGCACACTGTTCCAGGCACTTCTGTTTTCTGTTGGAGGTAGGGAGCTGATTTCAGGCTTCATATTTGCCACTGACCTCGTAAACGATTGGAAGCGGTACTGGTTAAGGGAGGTTTGTTTTTTTGGCGCCTTATACCACTTCAGAAAGCACATCTCCCCAGCCTTTTCAACCTGGTCGTAAGTAGAGGAGGGGTTAGAAAATGTCATTGCTGCTTGCTGGATGATTTCTGACTCCAAGTACAATTTAAAGAAGCCCACCTTGCTTCTCCTGAAAGTAGCAGATGTGTCGCATCCGGTAAATGAATGAAGGAAGAGGATGTGTTCAAATCTACGGTGCTCCATCTCTTGGGTGGACAGTACTATTGTTTTGGTTTTCCCTCGTCCGTGTTTCAGCATAAAGATATCTCGGGTCGCAGAAGTGGAAGCAATCAACAGGACAGTAAGGTAAATTTTAACTTTTTCCGAGGGTATAGCTCGAAAACGGTTAGGAATTGGAAAAAAACATATGATATAAAAGTTTTAGGTAATTCTAAGAACTCCATTTTATTATCTAAAAATATTTCTCTCCGATGCACCGTTTTCGAGATATAAGCGAAAAACCCAAAATTCGTACATTTACTCCCCCCCTCATCACCTAGGAGTCAGGACTTTTGGTATGTTAACAACCTAAGCCCCCTGAACAAGTTTCTGAAGGAATCGCTTAGTTACCTGCTCACGCACTCTACACCTCATTTTGGGTCATTTATTGACTGGACTATTAAGTTTTTATCTAATTATGTTTTCAGTTGTAGAACATATTCATTTATTTATTTTGGGCATAACAGGAGCTTTGCTTCTTTGCCCTTATTTAATTGTAATAATAATATGGTTAGTGCCCTTTTAACCTGCATTATAAGAGCGTTTTTACTATACCCACATAAATCGATTTGTGATATAATAAAATATGTGCAACTCGTGCGCCATTGTCGATTACCCTCTCAAGCCAATCACCGCGTTCAAATTTTCTTTAGTGGGCAATCCACAACTTGTCACATTTGTAACACAATATACTATGTCCATACTTGGTTACATTATTATTTTATTATATTTCTGTCCCATTTTATAGCACAATTTTTTTATAATATTTTTAATAGAAGATATCCATACACATTAAATTTATATATTTGAAAAAAATAAAATATGTAAAAATTAACAATGAAAGTCGAAATATTTATGCCGCAGTAAACCCATCCTTTTCTCGTCTAATACACTGCATGGTAGAGACAGGAGAACTAGTACCTGCATGACTTTGGATCTCGCCCATCATAACTCTCATAAAAGGATTGTAAATTTTTTCTTCTCCAATAGTAGATGGAATCTAAAAATTAAATATGTTAGTATAATATACAATATCTATAGCAGTATATATTAATAGACTTACTGTGGGTAGACCTTTCTTTCTTTGTTCATCAGCCCACGACATTTTTTTTAAGATTTCAGGATTTTGTTTGTCAATAAATCTAGCAAATTTTAAATTTTGTATGGTATATTCATGTCCACAAAATACTCTTGTATTGTCCGGAAGATTTCCTAATTTCTCTATTAGTGATGAATACATTTGTTCAGCTGTTCCTTCAAAGAATCTTCCACATCCAGCAACAAATAAAGTATCGCCTAATAAATTAAAAGTATATAAGATATTTTGTTTACTTCTACTAATTTATTAAACTTTATTTAGTTTCATAAAATACATGAACCTGTACCTGTAAACACTGCTGGTGGTTGGTCTGGTGCAGTTAAATAATAACAGATGTGCCCAGTAGTGTGGCATGGAGTAAAAATACATTCAACAGAAATATCACCAATCTTGAACTTATCCCCATGCTTTACTTCTGTTGTTAAAGCTCCAATTCTTTTGTCACCACCATAAACTTGTAGTCTTTCCTCTGATTTTTTAACAAGTTGTTCATTACCTCCAGCATGATCCCTACAAATAAAAAAAATACCTTAAAATAGGCCAAACACAAAATATAATTAATATAAAAAGGATTGTGTCTGTAATGGTTGAAATTGGAATACAAAATATAACATATAATTAAAATGGTATACAAGTTATATCTTTGTGTAATATTTATTTAAATTTAAAGAATTACCAATGGTGATGAGTGGTTAAGATTTTTGTAAGATTAACTCCTTCTGCTTTAACAGCCTCCAATACAGTGTCAGGTTCAACAGGATCTACTACAGCTGCTTCTTTGGTATTTTCACATGAAATCTAAAATAAAAATTTAAAAAATAATTCTTTAATTGCAAAATAAACAGCATCCTAGTTGTATTTAGAATAAAAATCTATAAATGTAAATTGGAAAATACATTATTATTAATTAAAGATGGAATTATTGATAAACTTTTTAAAATACCTATTCAAGAAATATAACAGTATTAAGTGTATTTTGAGTATACTTACTAAGTACATGTAATTGTCAGAAAGAGCTGGAAGAATTTTAATCTTCATTTTCTTCAATGCAATAGTAACCTGGGTGCTATGAAATTTATTAAATCTATTATTCAATTTTGCCTGAGCTGTAACATAAAAGGAAAATGTGTAGTTAAAATATTTTTATTACTTATGATATAATTAATAACAAAATCTTCTTTTACCTCTAAAATAAGCTGATGTTGCCCCCTGGACAATACAATTGGGAATGTGGGAATTTAAAAATTTCAACATTATAAAATGCGTATATAAACGTCAAATCACATTTTACAAAATTCTATTTGAAAATACTGTATGCCAACTTTGATGTACATAGATTATCATTCAAAAAGCTTATAGTTTATTGAATTAATTTCCCTAGATACTATAGGGATAAATAATTATTTAAGTTTTATTTGTACCTGGTTTTACCTAGTGCCCCTAATCCTTCTTAACTTACTCTCACCTCTTAGCTCTTACTCCTGCTTACTCTACTCCCTCTACTCTAAAATCACAAATCATTCTAAAATGATAGAGATTTAAATATTGAAATAAATAGTGGTCCAAAGACTTCAGTGTACTGCACTACTCCAAGGTCGCGAAATTAGCTGTATACGAGGAACGTGGCATAGTTTAATAAATCAAATAATTAAGACCACATAATAAGGTACAGACAGAATAGAGTGGTAATTTTACAATAATAAAAGCACAGTTATGGTTAAATGAAACAGAATAGTTATTAAATGCAGCAGTACAATGCGTTATTATTTAATACATAATAAATGATACAAATAATAGAAACATTTTTATCTGGTTACACAAAAAAATTATAATAACTTTTTACACATTTTTTTATAAATACAAAACTGAACAACACAAATAAAATGATTGTTTTAAAAATATACAATTTGTTCATCGCTATAGGCTCATAATACGATTTACTAATACATAGAACTAAATAGGCTATATTTGTTATTTTAATTTATTGCTAAATATACAAATTATAATATTCTGATACTAATTTCTTCATCTCGAAAAACCAAAAAGAAGTGATTAAACAATAACCATAAAACGAAGTTCTATTTCTATTTTTACCACCCTCGTAACGTACTTTACCTTACTATTTTACCAAACTAGATTTTACGGTTCTAAGGCTAGATAGGTACTTGCCGGCCGAGTATATAAATGGTTTAACCACACAGCCACAAAACCAAGAACGATAAACATTTACCAGGATTGCTTAATCGGGCTGATTTGTCCGCCAGCTATGTGACGTCACTGCAGTCCTTCATTATAACGTTTACCATATAAATGCATGGAAATAATAGGAATTAGACAGTATTTTTATGATTTCTGTAATACTAACGTACCACTATTTGGATTTTTAAGATTAAACACTTATAATTTATAATAAATATTCTCATAAAATCGTTTTAATACGGCCGAGGACTGCAGTGACGTCACGTGCGATCGATTTTTTGGCGAACGTACGTCTTATGGGATTAAGCAATCCTGGTAAAATGTTTATCATTCTTGCCACAAAACTGAATCATAACTGAAATCACAGAAGAATAAACTACAGGTTATTGTTCCATGAAGAAGCCACAAAGCTGCCAAATCAAACTTGGAAAATACAATTAATACAAAACAAAAATGTCCCTAGTTTTCTAATTTTGTAATTGTGTGATGGTAAAATAAATAATAGAAAAGAAATAATTAATTACTGTTGATTATAATATTAAAAAATGACTACTGAAGAACAAATTAATCAAGAAGTTACAGCCGAAGATATTAAAGTGGCAGAAAAGTATAAATCGGATGCTAATGAATCCTTTAAAAGTAATTAACCTAAAACATGTAAAACGGCATGATAAATGTTTTTATTCTAATAATTTTTTACATGCAATATATTAATATAATTTGAGTCCAAATATTTTAAACAATATTGACTAATTGGTTATTCTTTGTAGATCAAGATTTCAACAATGCAATAGAACTTTATACCAAAGCAATTGAAAAGAATCCTAATGTAGCAGTATATTATGCAAATCGAAGCATTGCATATTTAAAAACAGAATGTTTTGGTTATGCTTTAAAAGATGCTTCCACAGCAATAGAACTAGATAAGTCTTATGTTAAAGGTTACTACCGAAGAGCTGCTGCTCACATGTCATTAGGAAAATTTAAGGAAGCCCTAAAGGACTATGAATATGTAAGTTATTTCTTCAAGTTCAGTGGAACTTCTTCTGATCCAAGATCACATACTTAGTAAGCTAAACATGGGTATTAATAAATTAAAGATAGGGGTTTGATCTTGCAAAAGAGTATTAAATAATTTAAATAAGCAGATAAGTAAGACTTTACCTGTTTTACAAGAAATAATATCTACTCATATTTTCCACTAATTAAATGTTTTTAAAGTTAACTAGACCTGGTATCCTTATAGTGAGATTCTCAGCATGTCTGTAAGGTGTAAGCAAAAATCTATTAAAATTAACATGGCAAACTCTGAAGGTATCCTACAGATTCTGTATGCCCAGAATCCTACCATTATATTAAAAATTAGTGGTAACACACAACAAAATGTACACATTAAGTGGACCTTACACAATCAATAATATTGTGAATACTGATCAATATTTTCATCAATCTTACTTCAATATTGAGAGAACTTTAGAGGGGACCTTACATGATTAATAATATTGCCAATATTTTTACTACTATTTACAAATGGATTGGTGTTAGAAGGTGGGTGCAATTATTTTGGCTTGTGCTGCAAAATGTAGTGTTAAATAAAAGTGTGAACAGCTTTTATATATAAATCTTTTGAAGGAAATAATTACAACAGATTTGACAAATTTTAAGAACTATTTTTGCTTGAGTGATGTATTGTTTAATAAGTTATTAAATTTATTGTACTAACCCTTACTTTTTGGAAGTCCATCTTACTAAGAATAATAAAAACTCTTTGTTTTACCAAAATTTCCAATATTTATTTAAAAAATATAAAAAAAGCAATTTTTTAAATAAATAGTTTTATTAAAATGAAGAGTTTTTTTATTATTCTTAATAAGTTATTATTAATAATTAGGGGTGCCAACAAACTTTGAACAAAACCACCACACTGACGTTAATTTTTAGTTGTTGTTGCTTAGGGCATGGTCAAGATATTGGAGTATTGGTGTCTGTATTTCAAAATATCCTTCAATATTATCAATCCATCAATACCAGACCTTACATGATTAATAATATCAATATTTTTGAATATTGACAATATTATTGATCTTGTAAAGTCCCCTTTCGAGTTTACCACCATTATGATTATCATGTAATTGTAATTTTAGGTTGCGAAGGTAAGACCAAATGATAAAGATGCCAAAATGAAATTTACAGAATGTAATAAAGTGGTGAAAAAACTAGCATTTGAAAGAGCAATAGCTGTAGATGACAATAAGAAAAACATTGCTGACTCCATTAATTTAGATGCAATGAGTAAGTCCATAATATCTCTACTTTTTTCATGAAATGATGAACTTGATACTTGAATTTTGATTTCTTTTATATGATAAAAGTTTATTAAACAAAATTAATATATTGCTTAAATACTCTGTATAGTGTAATACACATGTTTTTAATTTTTAATGTAATATAAATATTATTTTTGTTAACAGCTATAGAAAATAAATATACTGGACCGAAACTAGAAAATGGTAAAGTGACTCTTCAGTTTATGAAAGAACTAATGGAACTTTATAAAAACCAAGGAAAACTTCATAGGAAATATGCCTATAAGGTATGTTATTTTATTATTTGGTTTTATTAAAATATTTTTGCGAAGTTTTATCATGGTTTTATTGTATGTATTGCAGAGTTATAAAGTACAATTATCATAAGGATATATTGACATTGACATCTTTTTTTTATAGATATGCTCCTTTTCCTCAGATATGTTTAAATCCAAGTTATATTCACAACATATTATACTTGTATACTTTAAAAAAATTCATGTACGTGATATTGCACAATTAAAAATATTTATTTTCTTGTAAAATGAAGATGAATATAACTTCATTTGTTAAAACTATGGGTTAATCTGTTACAAATCAAACAAAATTTGAATCTGTCATCAAAGTGCAAGTTAAACTTTGTTGCTAAATTACATTGTTAGTGGCTTAAGTTTTCTTTGTTTCTGTATAAAAATGAGTAGTGTCTGGGCCATTAGAGATTAGATTTTCTTCTGTCATCTGATACATGCCAATGCTTTTAGCAAAGCTAGTTGGCTTTCTAGAGGGTATGTTCCTAATTTCAAAAAGTTTTAAGGACAACTTATGGAAACTTTTATTTGTAGAACAATGATATACATTCACCTAGTAATTTTTTTGAGATAAGGAGGTTGTAATTGATTCTGTCCATTTTTTATGTGGCTCTTTAGGAGAGCACACAATGTCTTTCAACCAAGAAAAGGTCCTTTGTGACCTGGCAACCATATTATGATAATCTTTTTTTCTGACAGTTTTTAAAAGAATGGTTTGCATTTTCAGACTGCATAACTTAAATATTCGCCCTTTAGGCACGTCTATGTAGGCTCATCTGGACTCTGTCATCTATGACTTACAATTCTACCTGGGCCCTTATTCTTAGCATGGGAGTAAAACTAAAAGAATGGAACATTTCATCACACAAATAGGGAGTAGTTATATTTTTCATGATTGATTAAAACTGAACTAAGAGAAAGTGACTGATTATATAAAATCCGACTTCCGAAAATTCTTCCTTACTTCCACTTCAGCACTTTCATATATCCTAGATCCATCTGTATATAACACAAGCAAGTGATTCTCCAACTCTGGTTCAATTTCTTCAGCAGTTTGAGTTATGAAAGCTAGTGGATTTTTTCTGCAACTTGGCTCAAGTTGTTGTTTGTTGGATGTTTGAGTGAAGCAAATGTGACATGGGCTTTTGGGATACTAACATGTAAAATTAATTATTCTTGGTGGTATATTTTCTTGTTGTTTGTATTTGCTATTTAATTCTTATCATAACATATTTTGTAGATATTACTAGATATCAAAGCCTATTTCATGAAACAACCTACTCTAGTGGACGTACCAATCAAAGATGAAGATAAATTTACAGTATGTGGAGATATCCATGGCCAGTTTTATGATCTCATGAATATATTTGAATTAAACGGCCTTCCATCTGAAACGAATCCGTATTTATTTAATGGAGATTTTGTAGATAGAGGATCATTTTCTGTTGAATGTATTTTTACATTATTTGGTTTTAAACTTTTATATCCCGATCATTTTTTCATGTCCCGAGGTAAGTTAAGAGTCGTTTAAATATTTCGTTCCTAATACTTTTATGAAATATCGACCGTTTTAGTTTTTCGTTTGTAGGTAACCATGAGAGTGCTACAATGAATCAAATGTATGGATTTGATGGAGAAGTAAAATCAAAATATACTGCTCAAATGGCGGACCTATTTACAGAAGTATATAATTGGCTCCCTTTAGCTCACTGTTTGAATGAAAGAGTGCTGGTAAGCATCTTAAAAAAATATTTTAAAACAATTCTTTTTCAAAAAGTATTCAAAATTTTGGAAAAACAGATACTGATAATTCTATAACATAAATAGATTGATAGAAATCTTATTTACCCTAAATTAAATTTTATTATTATTAAATTAAATCGTCTTACACCAATAAATAGGTCAAAAAGTTTGTGAAAATAAGCTCTAAGTGCATTTTTTTGTTCTTTGGTCACCTATTTAGCCACGCTAGTATTAAAAAAATTGCTCAATCGCGCAAACGTCTTAACATTGCACAACAACCGAATGTCACTATTATTATTGCATTACTGGTGCATTAAGGAGTATCATGTTTTGGAAAAATGATAGAAAAAAAAAATTAATTTTTTGTATGTGATATTTCTAACAGCAATTCCACTCCAGGCTGTGATTCATTGGAATATTTTAGTGGATTCAGCAAGTAGAGGCAAGTAAAGTTGCTTATAGAGTATTAGTAGTCATTGCGGCTTTCCCTTTTTGCTTTGCGATTTTCAAAGTAGAGCACCAAGTCTGCGACTGATAGAGCACTTCAGCAAGGGTTTCAGCAGAAACCAAATCACTGGCACTGTTCTACTGGACGTTAGCAAGGCGTTTGACAGAGTGTGGCATGAAGGTCTACTCTTCAAAATGGACGAGTTTGGCATCCCGAGATTCCTAGTAAAATTACTAGGATCCTTCCTTGATGGAAGGCTCTCCAGGGTCAAGATTAACAACACAACCACCAGATACACAAAATTGGAAGCTGGGGTGCCACAAGAAGCAGTCCATCACCATTTACACAGCGGATGTACCAAAAACGATGAACAGCAGGTTATCCCTGTACACTGACGACACAGCAATATCAGCGCGTAGCACACTCCCGCCTGATATTCAGATATCTACAAGAAGCAGCTACCCTTGTAGAAAGATGGTGTACAAAATGGAAAATAAAAATCAACGCAGACAAGACACAGGCCATACTGGGTCAAAAGAGAAGACAACCAAAGAAGAAGTGAGACTCAGTGAGCAGAGAGTTCCATACTACCTGGAAGTCACCATAGACAAAGGGCTGACTTTCAAAAAGCATGTCCAAACGGTAGTAGCGAAAGCTAAAACAGCAAGGTCGCAACAGCTGAAGACATCTTCAGAGATCTGGAAATCGAAACAATTCTAGATCTTATGAAGGATAAGGCGGAGATAGGTTTTGCAAGACTTGACAACCATCCAAATGCGAAACTCAGGAATCTGCTGAATTACGACCCGGGCGATGGGCAGTGGAAGTACGTCAGATAAATTGTTGAATCGAGTTTGCAAAATAATTTCGTTGATAAAATGGCGAATACGATATTTACATAATTATTTTAAATTGTTTTAAATTATTAGCAAGAAAGTTTTCTGTTTGGACGCAAAGAAATATAATTACGTGTATCAACATCGCTTGTAAACCAATTTAATAGAAATCATTTGAGATAATGTTTCCAAATTTGAAGAGCTGCTGAAATTGGAGGAACCCAAAATACAGAAACACTAGCCTGTGTTAAGAAACCTTTATCTTAGTTCTTCTGAATATTGTTTAATGATAATATGACATTGCCATTAAGTATTTTATACAAAATATACATTTGATACTGCTATACTTTTTCAGGAAATTGAATTAAAATTATAACAATTCGGCGCACACAATACATATTAGAACGATGCCGAAAAGGATTATTGAGGAATTTATTTCTGAAATTGAATCCTAGAAAAGCTAATAAGAAGAAAGCTGTATTTCTACTTTCTTGCTAAAGATATAGAAGACAAAGGTAAAAAGAAAGCTTTGTTTTTAAGTGTAGTTGCTAAAAAAACTTTTGAGATATTGAAAAAGCTAATGTATCCTGAAAAATTAACTACTAAAAGTTTAAAAGCTTTGGAAAAAATCACTTTGAACCTAGTAAGAATGAGATATCTTAACGTTAAGTATTCTGCAGAAGATCTAAAAATTTAGGAAAATCATGAGCTGATGATGTTAAGAACCGCAGGGGTTAAGCTTAATATTGCAACTTTGAAGAAGGTAATCCTACCCTTGATATTATGCTTAGAGATACAAATTTAAAATTAGAATTAACAAACACAAAAGATGTAACATTTACGAGTGCTTTAGAAAAAGTTAAGTTTAAGTAACAGTCAATTTTGGAATTTTAAAAGTTACAGTTAAACAAAAACGCTTATTCAACTGAATATATTAACAAAGTTTGCAATCAGTTATAAATCTCCTAGATCCTGCTTTAGATGTTTCTCGTATTTTTATTTGGCAAGTAAGTGATCTTTTCCCACTGAAAAATGCAAATTTGGTGTTATTTTTAATCATATTGAGGAATCCGGTTTAGAAGAAGGAGGAAAATTTATACCAAGAAGCAAATATGGAGTTCTGCTTTAGAACATGATCAGCAAAGCGATAGTTATCAATAGCTGGAAGTAAATAGATCGAACCAAAAGATATTCGAGACTATAAAAGACTATGTTTGAATCGCCATAGAGGGGGAGGAAATGTTATAGTTCTACTGCATATTGTTGAATTATGACAAGATATATGCATTTTTACCGGAAGTGTTGTCTGTCATTATTAAACTGTTTTGTCCTTATATCTTGGTAAGTACTGAAGATTTTCTTAAGATCATCAACAACTGGGTTTATAAGAAAGAATTTTTAGCTATCGTTTGTTAAGTACAAGAATTAGTCAAATGTCATTTTGACAACTCCTTTGAGCCAAGCCTTCACCGTTATTGCGCTTGGTTGCCAAATATATGGTTTGTGAAAAAAAGTATATATATTGTATCATTTAAATATTCGATAAAAGTTTACATTAATCAAATAACTTATTATTTTATATTATTTTATTATATATTTTGTGTATTTGTAAGAAAATTTTAACTTGAAATAATTTTTATTATGTAATGTATCAATATTATATTTTGTACATAAATAAGTTATTTAAACCTACCAGAAACTTCGCGAAATTGATTATATAATGTGTAAAAAGGAGACAGATATATTTTTACTATATTGTGATCTGGAAAGATCGACAGTAGACGAAGTGAGTATGTCTAGTTATACATAGGAAAGAGAGATACACATAGTATTCTAGAAATGACTAATTCATATAACATAAAAGAAGTTTCTGGAAGGATAAAAAACCTATAAAAGGACTTGAGCAGAGGTCGTTGGGGGAGTATATTATGAGAAGTCAGCCATAGAAGATCAATCAGAGTGAACAAACAGTTTTTAAAAGTTGTAAAAAATTAAGTGTTAAATAGTGACATTAAAAAATACAAGTTAAAACAATCAAGAAGTAAAACAAAGTGCTAAATAGTGACATTAAGAACATGAGTTTAAGATCCATACCAAAGTAATCAAAAGTGTAATTAAAAACATTTTCGGCGTATAAAAAAGAAGAAATTATATGTGTACTTACTATTTATAATAACATTAAAAGAACTATAATCCAACACTGGACTATATCCATAAATCGAATTGGAAGAACAATTATATTACACAAGAAACCAAAAGTCTAACAACAAAGCAGGACTCTACATTAAGGTCAGATAATATTGTAAACAATTTGAATTTTTGTAGTAGTTAGTTAAGTTTTATAATTTAAAAACAAAAGAATTTATTTGATATTCAATAATTACTGTATTTCGATAATAACTTATTTACCATTGCATAAATAACAATAATTAATTTATCACAATTTCAATATCAAGTAAGTTCTTTTATAGTTAATAAAAAGCCTTTGTTTTTTCTTATTTTTCCTACTAATTAGTTTCATTATTAAACATTCAATATATTACTGTTTTAACTTAACTCTTTAATAATAAATTTGTAAATATAACCTATCAATTTTTCATTCATATACACCTAATTGTCCAACTAGAAGCTAGCAGAACAAAACACCCCTGAAAGAAAGAAGATCTTGCTACTATTAGAACATTTAAATAATATCAAATATTAATCAATCAAAATTTATAAATACAAATCAATAAATAAATAAATTAACCACTAAATAATCATTCAAATCATAATATTCATTACAATATTTAAAGTATTATTTTAATAAATAATGATATTTTTAATTATATATTTTTACTGTTCTCTGTCAAACTTTCGTATCTGCATCTATCTAATCTGTGGTGTAAGTTTGTTGGTTTGACAAAAGAAAACGGTATGTATTTGTCATTAGGCAGGGTTGACTTTAGGGATGAACATGGTGTGCTAAAACTACCAGGTTACTTTCTGTTAGATCCCTAGGATAGAAAAAACTTTCAAAGGAAGCAGCGAACGCAAGAGATATATATATTGATTATTGATTAAAAAAATCTAATGACTGATCAGTGTCGTAGAGTATATGATTAAAACATTAGTTACTTTAAATAAACAAATATATTAATATTCTTAAACTGTAGGTACTGTAACCTCCGCCTATGATTTTACGACCGTTTTATGACTTGGACGCACATTTTGTATTATCGACAATTTATGAACGTAGGATAGTTACTTACTTCAATATGCCTGGTGGAATTTAAGTAGATATAAAAGTAACTTGCTTAGTTGAAGGCAAGTGCCAACTTCTAATGGTTAACTCCACTAAAATGTTCTGAGACCTGGTCTTTAAGAACATTTATATACTCGATCTTTAAGAATATTTATATACTAAGATCTTTCAACTAACTTCAATGTCAAAGTAGTTTTATAATAAGCATATTTGGATATTCAGTAAAAGTGTATGGGTAGTAATTTATCAGTATGTTATTACCTTATGGCAATCATATTAAAAGCTATTTTTCATTGTCTTAGGTAATGCATGGAGGCCTTTTTAGCAGAGACGACGTAACACTGGATGAAATTAGAAAAATTGATAGAAACCGACAACCTCCAGAAGAAGGTCCTATGTGTGAGTTATTGTGGTCAGATCCTCAACCACAACTGGGCCGAGCTCCCAGTAAAAGAGGAGTAGGATGTCAATTCGGACCTGATGTTACTAAGACTTTCCTAGAATTAAATAAACTCGATTACATCATTAGAAGTCACGAGGTAAAAAATGATGGTTACGAGGTTGCTCACAATGGATTGTGCATTACCGTTTTCTCAGCTCCTAATTATTGGTAAGTTTTAAATATAGAAATTTATTTTTCTAAACCAACGAACAGTATTTATTAAGTAATCGTGTGTTTTAGTGATACTATGGGTAATAAAGGTGCATTTATTACGTTAAATGGAAAATCTATGGAGCCGAAATACACAACTTACGAGGCTGCGGTAAGTTAACTTTTAAAATGTACAATATTCATGTTGAGTTTTTTAAAACCATTTCGGTCACGCTACCAGAAATCGTTTTTAGAAAATATATTTATTATAATCATTTTTACAATTGTTTGGTGTGGTTCATATTTCCAATATATTGACTATTTTGAAATTAGGGCTTGTCCCTCAGTAGCGATATCGGTACGTAACGACAGCTAATCAAAGAACTAATGAACACAAAAGAAAAATTTTATTTCATTGTTTTTGGAATTCAATAAAACGAGTGCGTCCTTTAACGAAACAAATTGTTATTAAATTTAATATAAAAAACATTGTTTTTTTTCTTTACACTGGGTGATGTGAGTTAAATAGTTATGAATAAGTTATGGGCTCATGTACAAATTATTAGTTTATCGGTCTAGCATAGGTCCTTTGCCCTCAATATTTCTAATTTTTTTTGGATACTTAGTCACCAATACTTAGTCTTATTTTTTATCCACTCGCAATTTTGCGTACATAGCTACATAGTGATCAGAACAGCGTTTTAACAAAGATGTTAGTTTGTTATAGTTTCTAATGTCGATGTTATGTTTTATGATAATCGTAGCTTTTAGGATCGATTATACTTTTCATAGAGTCCATGATATCTATGTTTTTAATAACTTTAATCATTTAATGTAATCAGATAACCGACACTAATCGTTCTTTGTATAACTATTTTTGATTTTTCGGACACCATTGTTACTTTATAGCCTGATGATGGTCTGAAGACAATAATTATTAATTATTGTCTTAAATTGACCAAACTGATGGCAGTTTTTAAGCAATTACAATATCACCAGTTACATTTGGTCGATATGGATATCTTTCTGCAAAAACATGGCAAGTCCGTTCAACAATTCTATTACACTTGCCATAAATAATAATAACTGTCAAATAAGAACTGTCAAAATAAAACGTTCTAACTATCAAATCTTTGACAGCCATGGCCTACCATTTCACTAGCTTCGAAGTTGATGGAGATATTGTTATTTAATGTGGACTAGGATTTTTTCAAAATTTTGAAAAAAAAACGAAATATCTCGAAAATACTTCATTTTTGGTATAGGACATATAGGACTAAAATTTCATGTAGAATTCAAAAATAAAATAAAAAATATTAGGTTCTATTTAAAATAACACAGTTAACCTCTATTACCGGTATAACCGGAAGTGCCACATTTAGTACAACATTATATTTGAACTCAGTGTCATCCAAAACCTACAGCTTCGTAATTTCAGAATTTTAACATAACTATATCCGCCATTACTTTTAATCAAAACTTGTCGCTCCACACCCTATATATATTTATACCACAGGTATCAAATTAAAGTGTCAAATTAATTTACAATAACAACTCCATTTTCGTGCGAACAAAGCTAGTTTGCATTTTACATAGAAAACGCTGGTGTTTTACATAAAAATGTTATAAATTCAGAAGTTCATTGTAAACCAGTCAGTTACTATATTAATTTTTATTCATTAATCAAGTGTTTAACTTTTGTAACTCATTAACTTAATAAATTTGTTTTTAAAAAGTCAAGTGTGATTTTGTGAATATAACTTATATGTATTGCACTTTGTTAAAAAAACATATTTTATGAGCAACTCCTATCAAAATTGTATCAAATGATAACGTATTTTTTTGTTTCAGCCCCATCCTAACGTGAAACCAATGGCGTTCGCGAACTCTTTGTTGAATCTGATGTGCTAGTACCTGCCTTTTGTAGTAAATCTTTTAGTAATTTCCTCTTTAAGTTAAAGTCGAACAAACGTTTTAAATAAATAATCGCTTGATATCACTTGTTTCGACACCATAACTGAAAACATGTACAGGGTATCTCATTTTACATAACATACTTTTGAAATTATAATTAGATTATTTCATAAAATTTAGTTAAGTTGAAGTTTTGTTTTATTCAAAACTGTGTTTCTTTCTTTTTCAAAACATACGGATAACAATATTGTTGTTAATACTTGGTCATTAAGTCTGAGTTATTCACATTAAAGCTGCAACTCCTGCCTTCTTTACTTTACTGTCCTCTTCGGAATGTTACACAATCGATTGTGCGTAAGGGTTGTGTATTTCAGGACTCTAGATAATCAATTATTTTTTGGACAACAAAATAAAAGATGCTTCAAAAGGGCTATCCAGTCCCAAAAAGATAAAATATATTAAGTAAAAAAATCGACAAGAATTGTAAATATGAAAAACTTCCAAGGGAGATTACAACATTTTAAGTTATAACTAACTATAAATGATCTCTGGTCATTTTATCAATATTATATCAGCCTGTTTTTGTAAGTTCTTTACACATTTCATTATGATGAGTTTCAATTGTCTATATTTTATTATTTAATTTCATCTAGTCTCAAAATACGATCCGTAAAATATAACAATGAGCTGCTCTGTACTTGTTGTCTTTTTCTGTTATAAACACTTTCTCAATTCAAATGTAGGACCAGTTCAATAAAGTATTTATTTATTTATAGTGTAGTTTTCGTACATAATTTATAAATACGAGATTTTCATGATCGTCTATTTTATTTCCATTTATATTGTAAAAAAAATACCGATTTGCTAGGTTAAGATGATCTTGTAAGGTCTTTTGTATTGGAAAATTCGTTAAAAAAGGAATATTAAGAAAAAATTCCAAAATAATAAAAATTTAATTTTTTTTAAGAGGTATTAACCTGATGAATTTGGTGGTAGCTCGCGAATTACAACCAAAATTGTTTTTGCTATTACATTACTAATTTTCAAAATATACATCTATATTTTTTTATACAAAAACTAAAGTGATAAATGTACAAAATCACACTTTTGTTTAAAAAAAAAAACAAAAAAATATTGAAAAAAATGAACTTACAGCAGCATTTTCAGCGCTTTGTGTTTAGATATACAAAGATGGGAAGAAGTCTTACCAGATGCTCTGTATTCAATCAGATCTCTACTTTGTACTGAGAAAAATTTTACCCCACATGAGCGAAGGTTTAATCATTTATGTCGGGCAACGTATGGAGTTTCCTTACCTTCGTGGTTAAATCCGTCCCATCCTGTGTTCGTAATACTAAATACGATCCATTAGTGGAAGAAGTTATTTTAATAGAAGAAAATCCCGAGTACGCCTTAGTTCGTCATGAAAATGGAAGAGAGTCAACTGTATCAATAAAACACTTAGCTCCTAGAGGATATACCTCCTTAAAGAATATAACAGATATTGCTCCGGAAGTAGAAAACCTAGACAATTGATTTCCATGAAACTTCTTTTAAGACAGATGTTGCTCCCGAAGAACACTTGAAAACTTCTGATCCATCTGAAAATACAAATTTATCTAATCGTATTTCAAAGGAAACACCAGTTGATATTCCTGAGACAATAATTGAAGAGCAATCGGAAGTTATTCGTCCAATACGAACTCGTCGACCTCCAAAATATTTAGCTGATTACAATATAAATTAGCCGGGGGAGAATTTACTATATATTTACCAAGTTTTATTCTAGTTAGTAGTTGTTAAGTTGTGTTAAGTTGTCATGTAAACTGTCAAATATTACCTACACGTTTTGCTGAGTAAAACCTAAAATTAGAGGTCTATTTATTACAACTTTAAAACTAATTTAAAATTTTTGGATGCAATTTATAAAGAAAATAACCTATAATTTCTACATTCTTTTTTTATGAATGTTATGTTTTTCCCATGGTCCTATATAAAATTCACCTTAATACGTCCAATAAGTATGAAACACAAAATGTATTATCGCTAGGGATGGTTCGAGTTTAGCTGGTAGTGGAAGGCTCAGGGGTAATGCGAATAGATTCTTATTATTTTTACTTCTTACATTTGGGTTAACCGCTCTTAAATTTTAAGACTCGTAAGGCAACCATATCTCATTTCATCGACTAACAGGCCGACTGAAGAAAAACGTTAAAGCACCTCATCTTGTGAATTTCCTTTTTGGTTGTTGAAAGATACAACCCGCTAAGTTGGAGTCAAGTTATTGCTAAGTTATCGCTAAGTTGGAGTCAAGTTTCCGCTAAGTTGGAGTCCAGTTACCGCTTTTGGAAGGTCCCTATGTGAAGACAGTCCTTCAAACCACTTCTTAGCTGTTAAAAAAACTATTACATCCCAAGCAGCCAGAACCGTTAAAGAAACTTTCATCTCTCCACGAAGAAGCTGAAGCCGCCCTCCTAGACCCCACAGAAACCTAAAGTTAAGTCCACTTTTTACAACCCCAGTTCATTATCAGCAAGTACTTACAGTTTCAATAAATTTTCAATTTAAAAAAAAACAGCTTTATTTATATACGACCTTAGACTATAAGTCTTAAGGGTGTAGCGTGGTCGGTCTTTATTTCAAGTAGCTTATTTATTTGTTTAATTAAAGTAATTACAAGGTGTTTCTATCTTTCTCACCTTAGTTTTTGTGTAGTTTTTTTACTTAATCGATAGCGTTCAAAAGATAGTGGCGCCCTTATTACTTATACATCCCAATTCCTCCTATAGTGAGCATTAACTTGGAGTCGAACCACCCCCTGGAGAGGGTCTCTTAGCCGGGATCTCTTTTTGAAGAGTTCTTTAGTTACAAATTGGCTCCCTGCCTTTTTGGCTTAAAAAGGGTGTTTTTGTTACTAATACGGATGGATGGATGTCTGTTGATAATCTAGACACCTGCTGTCAAAATTTCGTGTGACAAGAGCATAATTATTGTCATAATTTTACACGGTCTCCAAAAGTTGAGCACATTGTTGTTAGAAAAATCGTTGATTAACAAAATATTTCATTTGCTAGAAGATGTTGTGTTGTTAGTAGTATTAGTTTTAAGAGTTTTAGTGTTAAAAAATGAATCGTCGCAGAAATTTATCGGTTGAGGACGCAGTAAAGGCATCAACTTTACTGGAAGTAGGACATTCTATGTTGCGAATTTGTTAGGAAGAAATCATTCGACTGAAGTCGCATGGTTCAACGCTTCAATCAGACAGTATCTTACAATCGCAGACCAGGACAAGGGCGCAAACGGTCTACGAATGTAAGAGATGACCGCTTTCTAAGGCTATCTGCTCTTAGAAATAACAGGACAGTCACTGGTACAATGTTAAAAAATTAGTTGGCAATTGCTTCCAATGTCCTGATATCATCTCGAACTGCGAGAAGACGTCTAAAGGAAGCTGGATTGAGCAATAGAAGACCAGCGAAAAAACCTTTGCTCTATTTGGTGGAGGCACTGTTATGTTTTGGGGAGGAATTTGTTTTAACGGTCGTACAGAGTTGGTGCCTATTCGTATGAGATCCATGAATGCGGATTATTATCTCGAACATGTCATAGTTGAACATGTGATGCCGTTTGCCCCCTTCGTGGAGCCTAATTTTGTATTCATGCAAGATAATGCCCGTCCCCACGTGGCTAGGGAAGTGATTGACTACTTAAATGCAGTTGATATTCAGTTAATGGAATGGCCAGCCAACAGCCCCGACTTAAATCCCATAGAGCATCTATGGGACGCTTTTAAAAAGAAAGTTCGCAGTCATAGGCTCTCACCTGTCAACCATAATCAACTGGTAGATGCAGTAATAGCAGAATGGGAGAATATCCCTCATGCTGTTATCGAAAATCTGATCTCCAGTATGCCAAGGCGAATTAATGCAGTAATAAGAAGTAGAGGAGGCCATACACGGTACTAGAATCTGTTGAAACACGCTAATTTATGTGTTTACGTGTTTTATGTGTAGTTCATGTTTTGCGAATTTGTATCATTAGTAATAAAAAATTACAAAATTACTCAAAGTAGGGTCTTTTCTTTCCAATTTCAGTTCAAAACAATTGCTCTGCTTTATTTACAAGTTTCTATGAAGCTATCAATTATATCAGTCGCATGAAAGAAAACTGTGGTGCGTTAATTTTGTCCATGAATTTATTTCATTTGATTTCTGTACGTTATACTTTTACATACAATTAACGATGGATTAGAAGTAATTTTATCAGTGATATTATTATCAGTTTAATAAAAGAATTTATTTTTTTATGATATGTTTTGAAATTTTTTACTTTTCTTTACTTATGTTTAGAATACATTGGAAGTATAATAAAAACTACCGCTTATTTAATCAAACCGTATTCATAGACAATTTTAGAATTGAATCATGTATTTAATTATAAAAAGGATTAACACGTCTCATTTGCAGATAATTCTTTCGTATACTGCAATAAATCATCCTATCGATATCGAATTGTTTAGTACAATGTATAATTCGTATAGAAACTATAAAAATGTTTACATCTCTTTTCGCAAATTCTCAACGAATCATTTATTTTTTTATTTTAGTTGTTGCAGTAAAAACATACCGTAAGTGTTAAATTTATTATATTACTTAATTTTAATTGTTTTTTACTTATTTCCTTATATATTTATTCACGTAAAATTAGGTGCTCTATTCATGTATTTACAAAATTTTATTGTTTTTATGAGAAATGACTAGATCAGAAAAAAATTATAATTTCTGATAATTTACGATAAAAACTTTAATTGTTCCACAGCTACTTGTCAAAAACAAGACAATGATGAGCCCATTTACTTTTTACATCAAGAAGATTGTGGTAGATTTTGGCAGTGCTCGAATGGACTTGCATATTTGTTTAAATGTCCATTAAATCTTCATTTCAATTCAAAGACAAATGTTTGTGACTACCCCCAAAATGTCAAATGTGTAATTTCAACAGAAGGTACCTAATTTTCAGTTTTTATTTAAAATTATTTTTACTTGAATAGCAAGATGTAAAAATAGTAAGAAATTTATACTTTGTTCTATTTTTATATACTTATTGAGAGATACTTCAATATCTACATATTATATAGTATACTTGTATTCCAATTTTATTTTACAAGACATATTTTTAGGTTTATCAAATTATGCAACTTTGCGTTTAACCCGAAGATCTTCTTACATTAGAGTACTCCCTGCTCAAAATCCTAATGTAACAGCGCTAAATAGTATGTCCAGTTCTACTTATAAAAATAGTTTAACACCAAGTAATAAAATTACTGATGCATCAGTTTCAATACGTTCAACTATACCCAAAGAAGTCATTCACATTTCCACTGGCACAAAATCAAATAATAAAGTTTCAACGTGCCCAACAAAGGTGCCTACATTCCCAACGACTATAAAAACTACAGCCACAGTAACAGAACGCCATACAACTGACGAATCCATTTCAAAAAATACGCCAGATCAAGCAGATTCAGAAGTAACTTCAGAGCATGCAAAAGAAGAGACTATTACTGAATCCCAAGTAACTACTGATTTCACTAATATAATTGAGTTAAGTAGCTCTTTAAGTACAACAGATTCAAGAACTGAATCTATTGTATCTGAGGAAACATCAAAAGCTCCTACATTTTTAACTACTTCTCAGATATCCAACAATAATACAACTACTAGCGTAATGAGTACTACCCAAGTTGATATGGATTACATTTGTCAAGAACTGTCATCTGAATATTTTATTACAGCTCACCCAAATATTTGCAATTTGTTTATTGCCTGTTCGTTTGGAAAAGCCTATATAATGACGTGCAGTAATAACTTATGGTATAATAGTGAATTAGCAAGATGTGTAGATCCACTTGATTCTGATTGTAAAACCAGTAAAATAATTCCAACAAAAGATATTTCCTCAACTACTCAAAATATTTATGAATCAATTTGTGATAATGAAATTAACGGATCTTACAAATACCATCCTTTTGATTGTGAAAAATTTATTGTTTGTGTTCATGGCTCTCCATTCATTATGCATTGTTCTGCGAGTTTGTATTTTGATTTGTCGCTAAAGCAGTGTGTATATTCCCACCAATCGGCATGTAACTCTTTTATTCGATGATTTGTACAATTATTTCCAGCCATTTTCTTTAGTTAAATCTTGCAGATATTTAATTGTGTTGCAATGGTTAATAATAGTATCATATTATTATGTTATTTTTTTTTGAATAATGGAATTATTAATTAGTACAGTTAGCATAGTAATTACCACCTTGGAAATATTTAGGAACGTTCTACCCAGTAAACACAAATGTTCGTTACATAAAAATATATAACAGAGAAAGGCAGATTTTTATGAAAAACATTTATATATTTTTAACGTAGTATTTATGTAACAAAATATTTGTAAACTTTGTTATATATTCTCAATATTGACATTATAAAATGTTTTATATATTGGATATATCTAATTTATTATGTATTCATGATGTAAATTCTGCGACATAAATATGAAAAGAAATTATATATATTTATTATATAAAACTAGCTACATAAAATATTTTATATATTTTACCTTGTCTTGTCTTTCGAAAGAAGAAAATTATAACTTATAACGTATAAATGACCACGAGCCAATATTGTTATTATTGTGTATATACCTATCACAGTAAAGTTATTCTCAAGATATTTAGATAAGTTAAATGAATTAAAATATAAATTTTAGGCAAAACAACTCTTTAAAAAGAAAATAATTGAAAGACTTCTGTGATTTGTCAGAAAAAAAGTAGCAGTTTTACAATTTTACAGCGATGATAAGAAATAAATGATTTAGAGAGAAAAAAGGGGAAGCAACCCTTCAAAACAAGGAATTGGATCCCATACTTCAGAAAATATTGTTTTTTTTTTATTATTACCTACTTTGTTTTTCATTATTAGTTAATTTTCTATAACTTTTTATGTTTCATTATCATTTAGTTTTTGTTTTGCAAATATTTTTGTTGCGTTGATTGTTTTATTTCTAATTTCCCACTTGTTGACAAAATAAATGTACTTAATATGCATTCACTTGCTGTTTTTTTAGTATATCTGTTATTACGGTAAATGTACACTCTTGGGGAATGTATACTTTTACCGTAAAATGTGTACATTTCCCAAAAAGTTAGGTATATGTGAACTGAATGTAATGTTTATGTACATTTCCCGGCAAATGTGTACTCTTGCCTTCACATTTTGGTAAATGTATACTCTCCTACCTTCAGGTTTTAAGAACAGTTGGAATACAAATAAATTAAAAATGTCGTTGCAGTAAAAAATAGTTATTTAAATAAACATAATACAAAACGCTTTAATAACAAAAGTTATTTTAATTAAAAATTATAAAAAAAATAAAATAAATAAAGAAATAACAATAATATAAATAAAAAAAAATTAATTTTTTAAAACCATAAAGAAACATAGAAATTTTATAATGAAAACATATTATTTATTTAAACAAGAATTGTTATTGTTGCATTTGGAATTGCATAATATCGCAGCATGTTTACAACTGCAATTTTTTGAGGAACATGTTTCTTTACAAGTACATCTTTAAAAACCTTGTCCACCAGAGTAAGGGACTGCATTCCTATAATTTCTCTTACCGATTTCTCATGTTGAGGAACATCTTCGAATGATATAAACTTTTGTTCGCAAATGGCGAATTCATGCCTAGAATAGGATTGTTTTAAAACTCCATTTTTAGTTCCTAATTTATATAACTTCTTATCGTCATCTCTAGACAAAACAACGCAAATCAAATTTTTTGGATCCGTTTTACCACGATCAACGTCTGGAATGGAAACTCTAACATTGTCACCAATCACGGCAGCAGGAAATTTTTCTTTCGAAAGATTACACATTTTGATAGCTTGATGTTCTAAATTTTCCCTTGCCTTCTTTCGAGCATTATCAATTAAAATTTTATTCTCGTTTAAAATAGAATTTAGCTCAACACTTTCATTTTTATCTTCAGTGTGGTTGCATAGAAAACCATCATCAACAATTATGTCTAACGTTTCCGTCGTAGGCATTAGAGATTTCAAACTCAGCGAAAATCTACAAATGGACGGTGAATTAACCATGGAAAAGGCAATAGAAAAGATACTACAAAGTGAGAGGATAAAAGAAGAAAACAGGGAATTGAGAAAGAAAGGAGATAACATTGACAGAGTGACTCAGAAAAAGAAACCTTACAAAAACAATAGTAGACAACAGAACAATAATAGTAGACAACAGAATAAATGTTTTAAATGTGGAGCAACCCCAGGACACAGTAAATTAAAGTGTCCAGTAAATAATATGAAGTGCAAAAGATGCAAATTAGTCGGTCATTTCGCAGCTCAATGCCGCACCAAAAACTGTTCCGAGGTGTTAGATGAAGAAGAAATCAACGACAGAACCTCTACCGACGAATCAAGTACCGAATCCATAGGTGAGATAGTTAATCTAAACAGAGTAACAAAAAATGAACCATGGAAAGTTAAAGTTAAAGTTAAAGTAGGGGAACAAAGAATTAAATTTAAATTGGATACGGGTGCGGACGAATCAGTCATAACAAAGGTCACATATGACAAGAAATTAAACCATCTTAAGTTGGAAAACACTTCAACAAAATTAAGGGGTCCAGGAAGAGGTAAAAAAGCTGAACTAAAAGTTTTTGGAACTGTTACAATGCCTATTACAAATGCTACGTAGCTAATACTAGAGAGAACCTGCTAGGTCGTCCAGCATTAAATAAATTAGATTTAATAACTTGGAAGAATAAACAATTACATGCCAATTTACGTCCACAAATAGACGAAATTATAAACGATGGTAGCTCCCTAGATAACACCGAGTTCTCCGTATCTTTCCCAAAGTTGTTTCAAGGGCTTGGTACTTTAAAAGATTTCGAGCATAAAATAAGAATTGTTAAAGAATCCAAGCCATATGCCTGTGCGTCACCACGCAGGGTGCCTCTGCCACTTTTGAAAAAGGTAGAAATAGAAATCAATAAAATGATAAATGATGGAGTAATTGAGCCGATTGAAGAAGCAACAGAGTGGTGTGCCCCAATGGTCGTAGCGGCAAAGAAAAATGGCGGCGTACGTGTTTGCAGTGACTACACCGAATTAAACAAGTTTGTAGTAAGAGAAAGACTTCAGCTGCCTGCAGTAGATGAAACCTTAGCCAAGTTAAAAGACGCTAAGGTTTTTACTAAATTAGATTTTAACTGTGGATTCTGGCAGTTAAAACTGGACAAAAAGTCACAAAAATACACTACTTTTATAACACCATTCGGTCGTTTCGTTTATAATCGGCTACCATTTGGGATAACGAGTGCCCCGGAAGTATTCCAAAGAAAATTAAACGATGTTATCATGAAGCTAAAATGTGATGGCGTATTGGTACATGCTGACGATATCCTAGTGACAGGAAGAAACACTCAGGAACATGATAGAAATTTGAAAGAGGTATTAAACTGCTTAACGGCGAATGGTCTTACTCTAAACCTACAAAAATGTGAATTTAGAAAATCAGAAACAAACTATCTAGGCTATGTCATTAACGCTGAAGGCATAAAAGTGGACCCTAAAAGTATAGCAGCCATATTAAACTATCCAATACCTTAGAACAAAACTGACGTTCGTAAGTTTCTGGGCTTTGTAAAGTACATGGCCAAGAGACTTAGCATCCAAAACACAAAATCTTCGAGATCTTTTAAAAAATAATACGACGTTCATCTGGTCAGAAAACCACAATACTGAGTTCGAAAAACTGAAACAAGATATCGTCTCGTCACAAACCCAGGCTAAATATTCAACTACTAGAAATACTAGAGTATCTTCAGATTCAAGTCAGTATGGTTTGGGGTCTGTTCTTGAACAGCTACAAAATGACAGTTCATGGAAACCTGTATATTTTTGCTCCAAAACTTTAAGTGACAGCGAAAAGAGATACGCCCAAATAGAAAAAGAAGCGTTGGCGGTAACTTGGGCATGCGAAATATTAGAACAATTTTTACTGGGGTCAAGATTTAAAATCTTGACAGACCACAAACCATTGACTGTCATCTTGGCCACAAAAGAAATTAATAAACTATCAAATCGCCTAGAACGGTTTAGAATGCGATTATTAAAATTCGACTACGAAATTAAGTACATTCCAGGTAAAACATTTTTCATACCTGATGCTTTATCTAGAGCGCCAATTAATGAAGGTTCACTGGATGAAGATGTAATTAACCAAGCTGATGTCAATACCCATAATCCCCACACCTATGTGTATGGTTGCCTACCAACCAGGACCATACTACAATTATGTCTAACGTTTCGATGGAAAATTCATCGTTTTCTGGGACTTTACTATGTAATGAATTGGCTGTGTGTACACCTTCTAGTAACTACTAAAGAAAATTTTAAAATGTTTTCTGCTTTTAAATACGCATATTTAGACACAGGTACAACAAAGAATTTTTCACAGTAGGAAAAATTTGATATTAGCTAGGAAATGTCATTACTACTAATTATCGATAGAGGTTTGTCTATATGAAACAGTGTTCTGCTGTAATATGTACCTAAGGAAATAAAAATTATTGGTAGGAAATCTCTCAGATGCCAGAAAAATCTTTAGGCACACTGGTGTTGGTACAGATCTCAATAGAAACGGATCCTACTGCTATGCGAGTAATAAATTAAAGCGTGGTATGCAATACGTACGCTCTTTGCGATTTCTTGATATTATTTTATGCATTTTATAGATTTTACCATCCCTCCCCATTTCAGACATATTTTTTTTGTACTGCTGGTTTGGATTTGTCTGTGTAGGTGAAAAAGTAATTATAGTTTTATATTTATTATATTTTAAAATATTTGTAAAATTGTCAAATTTTAGTTAACGTCTGAAAGCAGCTTTATTTATTTAAAGTATGGAAATCAAATTGCTTCTGAATTACAAATATTTGACATTAAATAAATTCAATTATAAAGTTTCGCAAACCTAATTTTTTCACTCATGCAATCATTTTTTCGAAATTCACCGCCGTGCATCATGTCATCAATTAAGAGATATTTCCATGGGTTTTATTCCTTTAAGATAAAAACGTTTAATTTTACTGAGATTCCGAATGATCCTCTCAAAGGTGACAAGGTACTGAGTGATTATAGACGTAAATTCGCGAAATCAAAGGAATTTATTAACAAACTAAAGAAACAGGTTAACTCCTATGAACCCAAAATAAGCCCCAAAAAAGTTATAAAACCGTAAGTACAGTTTTTGATATTGCTACAATACATACAATTTGTTGTTGATTGTTTTAGTAAAGAGGTACCCATGAATGAAACATCCTTAACCCAGAAAGATTTATTTAATAGTCCAAAAAAAATTGAAACATGCTTATATGAAAGGGCAATATCAATACTAAATGGAAAACCAATACCAATCCGTTCGCCAAAAATGCCATACAAATTCTTCCCGAAAGGATCATTTAAATGCGGTAACACAAACATTCCCTTTCATATTCTATCATTTTAATTTAATCCTGAATAATGTGATTATTATTTGACTGGGATTAAAGAATTGAAATTCATTATTGTCGTTATTTAAAAAGTAAATTTATATAATAATAAACAACTATCATTTCGAAAATGTATATAGGTACACATATTTTAAAAGTTAACTAAGCAATAGGGCAATCAACAATCGAGAAATTTTAACACATGAGCAGAGCGAGCGCGTCAATGGTAGATATTGTTAATTTTTCTTTAAAAAATTCCACCGTCCATGTAGGAACGTCTACATATTAATGCTACGCATTCGCATAGTGTATGTTTAACATAATAAAGGAAAAGATAATTCTCTCTTTCCTATTAGCCCATTTCTTGCAATATCTTAAGGGGTTCTGACTAGCTGCAACATAAGTAAAATAACTCAGAGCCTTTAAAGCTCCACCCTATAAGTCGAATCATACCACACGCCAAACGATCACCAGGTTTTAAGTTTTGTATTTGTTGCAGCCTTTTTAATAATACAATATTGCAGCTGATGGAGACCCAGCATCGCCTGTAGGGCTCCTGCGGAGCAAGTTTTCATTATCCCTAGACAAGTCTGCTACTCAGCTATTTGTTAAATTTTTGACTACCCTACAAGTGAAGCATATATGACCAAGAGCTTGATAATTGTTTGGTGTCTTCTCAGACATCCTGAGGCAAGTCCTGCAAAAGTTTTGGATAAGATTTTTTGTATGTTTTAATTTGATATTGTTCAGTGTTGAAGCGGTCAGAGTATCTGCTTCTCCTGGTTAACGGAATCAAAATTGTTTTGCCTGGGTTGACCTTAAACTTTCTTCTGACACCATTTCTCTATGATTTTTAGGGTAATTTGCAATAATTTGAAATAACTTTATCATGCTTGCTCCTTAGGGTAACGTCAAGGGTAATCTGCATAACTTTTGATAGTATAATCAGAGGAAGAGCGGTCGTCAACGACGAAGGAACAGCAGGGGCGATAGCACTCCTTTACATTGACTGTATCCATTGTGACATTTATTCCTGGATGATTATCTATTGATTGTGAGTAAGACCCAAGTGAGTCTGTAATAGCACACAGACTTTCTGCCTGGTCGTGGAACAGGGTTACATTTATGGAGGGTAGATGTTTTGGTTGTGGAGTGAAAGGGCAGAAGGTTGCAGTATGTGAAGCGAAGGAAGTCGAAGACAAGGCTGAATGCTGGCTAAGCCGGAGCGAGAAGCATTTGGCCAGGGACTGTAGACAGGCGTTCCTTTGTAGAGTTTGTTGGGCTAGAGGGCACAAGGCAGGAGGGCTAGGTTCTAAAATGGGGGAAAAGGTTCCAAATGACGAAGGAAGAAAAGAGAAGAAAACAAAATGAGGGCCCCTCTGGACCTCTTAGAGAGGGATGCAAGGTAAAATAGGAGGTAGGGGAAGGCAGCGAGAAGGAGGAAGGAAGAATTAGGGGTGGAGGGTTTTATTGATAAACCTAAGGAAATGCAGCATAGCACATGATAATATGTTGGATGAAGTGATTTTAAGGCGGGGGTAACTGCGAACTTTGGGGTGGGTTTGGTTGGTAGGTTATTCCTCTTGGAGATGAATCCAACACTGTTGGGTTCTGATTAAGAACCCATCGAACATGAGTTTCCCATCTCAGTCTGAAAAAAAGCTTAAAAATATCGACAAGCTTTAAGAAACCTGCTAGCCTCTATTCTTCATGAAATATATGGCTCAGAATTGGTAGATTTACAAGATACTCGTCTATATTTATTCTATATTGTATTATATTATAGCTTCCTCTCTATAGAGGGAGATAAAATGAAGTGTATGCTACATAGGGTGTGTTCGGGTAGCACGATATTTGCGACACTCGGCGCTATATAGTACTAGTCCTCGTTTGCTTTAGCTGGCGTTTGGCGCTACATCGCTCGAAAGCGTGCTCTCCGAACACAGCCATAGACTTTTATTCTGTTTTTAATGTCAGAGTGACAGCCTTGTCATTCATATTTCAAATTCAAGTTTTCTAAATAATAATAAATACAGTTGACAGAAGCAAACATGAACCCTGGGTGGGCGTGTCCTTGTCGCTGTAGTTGTATTTTCATCTCACTTATGCAGCCACTAAAATTGATATTATCGTTAACATTGGCTCGTGATTGGCTGATTGTGATAACCTTGAAATTAGTTGGCATATTTTCGGCTGACCATGTTTGCTTCTGTCGACTGTACAATAGAGAGTTTGCAGTAAGGTGTTTTCGTTATAAAAATTTCTGTTATAATGTATAACGTAAAAATTTAGCAAAAAATTATACCGTATAAAGTTTATTTATACGCTATTTATAAATAACGTTAACGTTAAGCAATCAGATTTTAATGCTTATAATTTACTTCCATGGTATAATTAATTTACATTGAAAATTGTTGCATCATGACTGTTGATCATTAGTTTCAATCCTAATAGGTATTTGCAAAACTTCATAGAGTTCAATGTCTTGTTTTTCAAAACGAAACCAATAAATTTCACCGATCTTTTTGTTTACCCAACACATAGCTGTATTTATTGCGAACAAATCATCAGTGTAAGATTTTATATCCATCCAAATTTAATATAAAATTTCCAAATTAAAACATTCATATATGAACCAGAAAATAATTAATAGTTGTATATGTGTGTGTACATATTGTGAACAACTAAGATGTTATTTAAATAATCTGTAAACATCCAATTGTTTATAAATAATGAAAAACTCTTCGTTTTACCAAAACTTCCAATATTTATTTAAAAAAATTGCTTTATTAACTTTAATGACAGCCGTTTCGCTAGACTTAGCATCGTCAGATTGACATATTGAAGTTACATTTTGTTTGTTTGTAGCTATGTACCTGATGTTTATTAGGTAGTTATAAGGCTAGACCAAGTATGGAAGTAATAAGACATAACAATATTAAAGCCTAGATGTTATGAGCCCTAAGGGATTATCCTGGATGTACTTCCCTCTAAGATCAGTATAACTGTGCAATGATATAGAAAAACCAGGAAAAAACTATATTATGCTGATCTTTACAATAACTTAATATATTTGTGTTACAATTACGTCTTATCTATGTATAAAATGAAGACTCAATCAAAGCAAACACTTTAAAAGTGAAGAACTTTCCAGATTTATTTGTTCATTAACAACTTTAAATTGTGGATCTGCTGGATGTCTTTTTATTTCAAGTTCTTCAAGGAAATCTAAATTTTGTTTTTTATTACAAGTGTGTAGTATTTGGATGTCATTGATGTGTAAGAGTGAGGTTGGATGTTCAAGTAGGTGTTTTGCATAATTTGACTTATCTGGTTGTTTTAATCTATATGCTCTTAAATGTTCGTTAAATCTTACTTCAAAATTTTTTTGTGTTTGACCTATATATACAGCATTACACTTTGGACAATTAATTTTGTAAACACCAGATTTTTTTAATTTACGTAATTTTGTTTTTACATTTAACAATTTTGTACCAATATTATTTTGTGTTTTAAATGATATTAATGCTGATGTTGCCGAAGATATTATTTTTGAAATTTTATTGGAAATAGTTCCACAATATGTAATATTTTTTATAACTTTTAATTTCTTTAGAAATTTCTTTAAAACGAAGAGTTTTGCATTATTCTTAATAAGATGGACTTCCAAAAAGTAAGGGTTAGTACAATCAATTTAATCCAATTGTTTATAAATATTTTTTTGTAAAATGGATATAAATATTTTAGTACATTTTTTAATATAACAATTTAATATCATGTTAATAATTTAATTGTTATCTCTGAAATATGTTATAAAATACGAAATCACTTTCTAATCAAATCTCTTAGCTTATTAATTAGTGGATCAATTACTAGGCAAGGCGTTTAAGTGACCTTCAACTTTAAGAAATTATTTACGGAACAAGTATATAGGTGTATCTTTTACTTTCTCCATTTATTTTTAAGAGGATCTTGCTCTCAAAAATATCACGCCTGAAATGTATTCACTTTTTGATAAAAATTCCAGTTATATTTAATTTTAGGATGTTTTCTTACTTAGGTTACTTAGGTAATGGAATAATTGTTTGTATGTTTTTCTACTTTATTCATTTTAGATTAATGACTACCTATATTTTTGAAATCTTAAGTCTCGGATTTGCTCATTTTCTTAAAGGTATGTGGTTTCGTGTTTAATAAATTAAACTCGTTTGTTTTAATTAAAATTTCACGTCTAATTAGTAAACGAAATGTGTTATTATTAATAGTGAAGATTTGGTTTCAATTATTATTCACGGTCTGTTTTTTCCAATTTTTAATTTATTATCATTTTACACGTTCTATGCATTTAACGTATTATAAGTGACACAGTTCGAATGACACGCAAGGATTTTGCTATTAAATTTTAAAGTTGGTTTCTAATGTGTTATTCACTTGGATGAGCTTTATTCAAGTGAGTAACAAACATTATATACTAGTTCTTCATAACACGTGGTACTAGTGGTAGTTCTAGTTAACCCGTGCAGGGTAATAAGTATAAAGAAAAATTTAAAGTGACATCGTGTATCACAGTAGCACAAGCTTCCATAACAGACAAGAAATAACACTGATTTACTACAAATGAAAGTAAAATACCGATATTCAAGATGACGTACAGTAAATTTTTTCATAAAGACTGAAATAAAATGCAATAAAAAAGTAAACAAGTTAAAATATATATGTTAATGTAATTTTGATCAACTGAGATAATTTTATTACCACCACCTTTTCATCAGAAAATCAGAAGAAATAAACTTGTCCTTGCTAAAGACAACTTCCTATTCTATAATAGTTTTCTTCTTTTAATATTTGGAAAAGACGAACATAGCATCAGAAAATCAGAATAAATAACCAATTCTTCTTTTTTATTGGTCGGTGTCTCGTAGGGCGGTGATTGTTCAGTTGCTTGGGTATTTTAATGCATTTACTTACACAATGCAGCAATGCCTAAATAATTAGTTATGAAAATAACTGCTTTTTTTAATCTCAAAGAATCAATAAATTTAAAATTATCAGAAAAATGTGCAAATACTAAGACGATGATCAAATATCAATAATCGTCAAAACAAAGTGGGGTATTTTACCCATTTTGAAGTTTTGCCAACCCGTAGACTGTAAATTGCACTATCCATTGGTATTTACGGTTGGTATAAAACAAGAAAAAACAATAATTACAAATAGACAGAATGAACCGCTTGTTCAGTTGATGGAAGACAAGGCAAGGGTTCTCGTAGGTTTAATTAAAACGTGGAAGAGTTTTTTATTATTTTTAATAAGATGGACTTCCAAAAAGTAAGGGTTAGTACAATAAATTTAACAAAATCTTAAAGTTAAAGAAATTTAAAAATAGATAACGAGACAAAAACTACTATAGAAGAGATGATTCTCCTGGATCTTGACAGGAGAATTGATTCTCTCTCGCATGTCACGCATCTTTGGTGAGATTTTATTTCAAGAATACATTTTTGTCTATTTTGAGTGAATGATAATTCATTTTCTCCTTGTGATATTTCAGGAATCGGGGTCCTGAATGGTTTATTGTGGTTCACCTCTAGGTTAGAGCTGCTGTATCAGGCCATATTCCTCCATTGAAGCTCATCAAGCTCGTTCGCGTTTATTCTGTAGAGGTTCGTAGGTAGGTCTAAAATTATTAATGACAGATATAACATAACCCGAGGGGTTTAGACTATCCTCATTGGCTTGATTATCTTGGTGGTTGATTTTTCTTGAAATATGGAAAAGCCATGGTTTTGGATCCAATTATACACTAGCTTCACAAATTCCCCATAATTTTGTAAAATGAATGAATGAATGTAGCGGGCGGGGTGGCTGATTCGTATGAAAGCCATGTCGTCCCTTGGAGGGAGGGTATGCAAGTGTACTCCCTCGATTCTTTGCACCCCAAAGATGTATTGTCTGAGTTGCGCGTCACCTCACAAGTGCCCAAGAAGTGGTAGAAAGTTTCCTCTTCGCCACAGTTTGGGCAGTCTTCGACTACGCCCAGAAGGTGTAGATGTCTTCTAAGTCCACAGTGGCCAGTAAGGACTCCGACAAGCAGGCGCAGCTGTGACCTGGATCTGGAAATATTAATAAAGTTAATAGAAAAATTATTTAGTAAAATGTTGTATACTAATAAAATAATAAAAAATAATTTTTTTAAGAAATTCATTCTAGATTTATTTCACACTGGTACGTTTGTGTTATTTCACTAAATTCTAAAATTTCATTATAATGCGGACTCACTGTTTTATATTTATTCAAGCAGAACGCCTTAAACATAATATTAAAGTGTAATTTCCTGTTTGCAAAAATGTTTCCCATTTGTTAATGTTGAAATGTTGACCATTTCATAACTAATGCAGTTAATTTTTTAAATGGTAGATATCCTTGACAAGTTTCTAGTTAATACAAAAGTACTTTAACTATAACATAAAAATCCGAACACCCAGTTTAAATGATTTTTTTTACAAACGTGTTAAAAATGCCATTTTTAGCACTCCATAGAAGCTTTAAAAATGTCACTTTAAGGCACTGAGTGCCTTAAAATGTTTATGTTTATTTTATCTATTATTGATTTATAATACCTTAGAAACGGAATATGTTATGGTAGCAATAATACCTGCTATCACACCTAGGGCATTATAAGCATTTTTTTGCTTATCCAATTTTATTTCTCTCATAATAAAGAATAAAGATCAACTTTATAGAAAAAATAATGATTTAACTGGCAAAAGATTTTCGGTCGCTTTTATGGTCTTTTCTCTTGTGGAATTTCTTCCATTTTAAGCAAATATTTAAACAAAAAATACCAACTGACTAACTGACAGAAACATCAAAGTCAAACTTAAATAATCACTGCAATTTTTAGGTAAAACATAAAGCATTGTATGAACCACGGGCATTGTAAGACTCTAATACCCATCAGGGGCCCGATCCTGGAAAATGTCACTAGTGACAATGACAAAAAATGTCGCTTGCAAACTGGCAACGTTGAAGTGACATTAAATGTCTCTCGTAAAATAGTGGAGACTTTTAAAGTCGCGAGAGACTTTTTTCCGATTCGGCGCATTAGGTTACTGTCAAAGGTGTTTTCATAAAGGATAACCTTATTTTTTTAACCTTCAAAAAGTTACGATTAACTACGTGGTGGTGAAAGTGTTTACAAGCTTTATTGTTATCAAAAATGGACTTAAACATCTTTCTGAACATGTTAAATGATTTAGAAGAAAATGAGGATGAAGAAGAGGTTGTAAGAAGAAGGAGGACCCCAGTGGACCCATTCAGTTTGAGTGATGTTTCATTTATAAAACTATTTCGGTCCAACCCCCTCGTCAGTCAGCCCTGACTATTGAAACGAAGGTATGATATATGTACATTATGTTCGTATGTGCATTCCAATGTAGTCTGAGCATTTTTTAAGATCTTGATCGCATTGAATTTCTTTGGTCATGGTAGTTACCAAACCATCACTGGAAGAAACATCTTCATCGACATCAGCCAAAGTTCCGTTTCCAGATGAATCGATGAAGTGGTTGGAACACTTAATAATCGCCATTGATCCACCCTCTTTGAAGGCCCTAAGCTATTCAAATGAGCGGCTAATTGATCCCACATATTTTTCGCTCTTTCTTTTGTGAACGTTTGGGAAAACTTTCCCCTATGCAGTTTCTCATTCTGGCCCATAAACTCCACCAGAAATTCTTTTTGTTTTTTGTTGACGTATTTCTTATCACTCATTGTATTTTCGATTATAAAAAAATAAGTATTAAACTGTTGATAATTATGTGAGGTTAGAACGGGTAGAACGGTTTCAACGGGAGTACCAACCTTAAATAGAAAAAGTTACTAAATATTCTCACCTTTTCAAGAATAGCAATTTTGTGTCTACGGTCGACTTTTTTATTTGACATTTGACGACTAGCGACATTTTTTGTCATTGTCACTAGTGACATTTTCCAGGATCGGGCCCCAGGCGGAAACCTATTTCCACCTTCCGGGCATTATCGCCCTTACAATGCCCTTGATACATAAATAGCTATTATGGCACTACTGTCAAAAGTGAATTGTCAGATTTTGAAAGCAAACGTCAAAATATTTAGATTTTATTAATATTAATATTAATAGTACAATTTGTGCAATTTGACAAATTAATTTCTTGATGATTCGTAAAAAATTATATCAACAATGGTTGCTAAGGTCCGTAATATACGATGCAATTTAAAATTATATCCTTTGGATGTATTAATACAGGTTTTTAAAATTTTCAATTTGTATAATTACTTTATCTGAACGTTTGTAGAACAAATATTGTATGATATACGTGTTAAAAGTACCTTTTAAGGCACTCAAGTGAATTGCAAACCTTCACATGCGTGCCTTAAAAATGTACAATATCATAAATAACTATTATTATAAAAATGTATTGTACTAACCCTTACTTTTTGGAAGTCCATCTTATTAAGAATAATAAAAAACTCTTCGTTTTAACGTAACTTCCAATTTTATTTGAAAAACTCGGTTTTAAATTACAATGACGGCCGTTTCGCTGATTAGCATTGTCAGATTGACATTTAAGTTACATTTTGTTTGTTTGTGGCTAGGTACATGATGTTGTTTAGGTAGTATTAAGGCTAGACCAAGGATGGAAGTAATAAGTCATAACAATATTAAAGCCTAGATGTTAATAGCCCTAAGGGATTATCCTGGATATACTTCCCTCCAAGATCAGTATAACTGTGCAATGAATGATATAGAAAAACCAGGAAAAAAACTATAGTTATTTATAATAACTTAATATATTTGTTTCACAATTAAGTCTTAAATCTATGGCTTAGAACAGCTCCCAGTTCCAATGGAGATGCATCAGTCGCTAATATTAGAGGCAACTTATCGTCATAACAGGTCGGTTGAAAAGTCCCCGGTAGTAAAACACAATATTTTGACAAATTTTTTTTTTTTTATTCAACATAGTTGCCTTCAAGGGCGATACAGTGATTATAGCGACCTTACAACTTTTCGATAGGTACCATTTTTGTAGTACTCCTTCGGTTTGTCCTCAAAATAGGCTTCAGTTTCGTCGATTACCTCAGTATCAGAGCCAAATTTTTTCCCGCGAGCATTCTCTTCAGGTCAGAGAAAAGGAAAAAGTCGCTGGGGCTGGATCTGGAGAATACGGTGGTTGAGGAAGCAATTCGAAGCCCAATTCATGCAATTTTGCCATCGTTTTCGATGATTTGTGACACGGTGCATTGTCTTGATGAAACAACACTTTTTTCTTCTTCATATGGGGCCGTTTTTTCGCGATTTCGGTCTTCAATCGCTCCAATAATGCACAGTAATAGTCGCTGTTGATTGTTTTTACCTTTTCCAAATAGTCGATGAACAATATAACGTGTGTATCCAAAAAACTGACGCCATAACTTTGCCAGCTGACTGTTAAGTCTTTCCACGCTTTGGTGGCGGTTCACCGGCCGCAGTCCACTCAGCTGACTGTCGATTGGACTCAGGCGTGTAGTGATGGAGCCAAGTTTCATCCATAGTCACATATCGACTTAACAGCTGCAAACACTGCTCAGAATCATCAATTCGTTGCTGTTTTTGGTCGATTGTGAGCACGCGCGGCACCCATTTCGCACAGAGCTTCCGCATACCCAAATATTCGTGAACGATATGTCCAACACGTTCCTTAGATATCTTTAGAGTGTCAGCTATCTCGATCATATTCACTTTACGGTCACTAAAAATCATTTTGTGGATTTTTTTGATATTTTCGTCGGTAACCACCTCTTTTGGGCGTCCACTGCGTTCACCGTCTTCGGTGCTCATTTCACCACGCTTGAATTTTGCGTACCAGTCAATGATTGTTGATTTTCCTGGCGCAGAGTCCGGAAACTCATTATCAAGCCAAGCTTTTGCTTCAACTGTATTTTTTCCTTTCAAATAACAATATTTAATAAGCACACGAAATTCTTTTTTTTTCCATCTTTTTGAAAATAACAAAAGTTGCTTTACTAAAAATGCAATATCTCACAAACTAATAGTCCGACAGCTGTCAAATTTTTACACGAATCTTTTGAAGGTTGATACTATCTAAAAATGAAATGGATTTAATTCTAGTGTCGTCATCTATAGGTCAGACCGGGGACTTTTCAGCCGACCTGAAACTTGCTATTTCTGACTTGCTATTTTGAAAACTTTGTTCACAATTGCTCGACCATAAAAACTTTTGACCTTTCCGGATGTAGGATCCTGGCCAAGTTAGGTATAAATTTGTTGTAATAGTTTGCAAGACCTAAAAATGTTCAGATACATCGTTGGGCATTTCGTATTGACTATCGCCTTCACTTTTTCTTCTGATTTATGTATTCCCTGTTGATCTATTTTGTGGCCCAAATAATTGATACTTTTTTGAAAAAATGAACATTTCTCTTTGCTCAATTTCAATTTATTGTTACGTAATCTTTGAAAAACTATCCGTAATATGTTCATGAGATCTTCGTAATTCGAACCTTGAACAATTATGTCGTCAAAAACACATTCCATTCCTTCCAAACCCTGGAGGATATTCTCCATAAACCTTGGCCATGTCGCTGGCGCTACTTTGACTCCAAACATCAGTCGATTTACTTTGTAAATGCCTTTATGTGTACCTACTTAAGGCTTGAAGGTATGCACTCTCTTCTGTCATCTCCATATCCATATGTAGATAAGCTTGCCTGACGTCTAAATTAATGATCAATTGATTTATTAAACTATTTATGATATTAACCAGTTCAATGTTTTAATTTTTTATGCAGTGGCCTTGAAAGACCCAGTCCGCTATTTCTTGTATTTACGGAGTAGGATTAGTGAAAGCACATCGTTTCACTTGTGCTGGTACCTATTAGATGTCAATTAAATACTAAAACCGGCTTCAACTACAGTTTTACTAAAAAAATTATTTTCTTTTTAAGTAATTTAGTTAACAATACTGTTTTTGTCAATTTTTATCGAGTTTCTTTTACTTGAACAAGTAAAAATGAAAATAAAAAACTATATTATTAAACACCTGATACTTTCTCTAGACAGGTATTATGATACTAATCAAATATCCGCCTCAGGGTACGGCAATAACGATAATGCCCCCAAATTTTCTTGTTTTTTTGTTAATTGTTTTTTATTTCTCCGCTATTATATTTCATTATTCTTTTCTTAGAGTGATTTTTCAACAAATTTTAGAAACTGGTTTTAAAAAGAGTGTGTACTCACGTTTAGCCATTATTGTAGTCCCCGAGCCCACATATAAGGGATTTCAGTTAAATAATAATAGTTTCTAAAAATCTGGTTTGTAATTATGCCTTACTATGATATCCAGGCTCTATCATGGCGGACCGAATATTTCATAGGATACTCGTGGGACTCATATGAATAGTTCTATTAATTCTTCTTTTTTTTCCCTTAGTGGGTCCAAGCGACCTAGAAAATTTCACAAACACTTCTCCTTTTGTTATTCAAAAAGCTCTTAGCAACTTTTTTGGTTCCTTAAAAGATACAAAAAAATTATCCGATTGATCCTAACTTTAGATTACTGTACATATTTACCGAAAATCTCGAAACACGTCGAATTTAAATTATAAATTGACATTGTTTAAAGTAAAAATGTAATCCCTACCTTCAACCCCCAATTTTTTAAGTGGAAATATGGGCTTGTGATATTTCGTTTGAAAGTTATCTTCATTCTCTATCCAAAAATGTTACTGTTTTTAAAAAATTGCTAAAATTAACATAGAAAAATAAAATATCTGATATCTATCTAATATTTAATTGTTCATAACGTATAAAATATGAATGTCATGGCGTAGATGATAAAAATGGCTTCTAAAGTTAATTAACATAACAGGGGTTGAAGGTATGGATCACACTTTTACTTTAAAGAATGTCTATTGATAATTTAAATTTGAAGTGTTTCGGGATTTTATATAAATATGTACAGTAATCGAAATAATGAATTTATTCCATTTGGCTTTTCCACACTATACTGTGCTCGCAGAACACACTATGTTTTCTTTGTTTTTTCGATAGTTGTTCAGTAACAATTGCATTTTTGTTTTGATCTTTAAAAACTGATAGTTTTCTCTACTTTTTTCATCAATACCACCTGAGATAATTTATGTATGGTGTAAGTCATTAAATAAGTTAATAGGGAAAATAAAATTAAAACAACTAAAACATTTTAAATAAAGAAAGAAAGGAAAAACCAATGTCAATGTCACAAATTTATATTATTATTAAGGTTGAAAATCTAAAGCACAACTAGTTTCGGCCTACAATAAGGCCATCATCAAAGTAAATGGTTAAATATAATCAAGAAGATTGTAGGTGATGGTGTAACATTGAAATTATAACAAATAATGCATAATATAAATTAATGGTTAAAACCAGGATAAAGTATTAAATTATATAGAAAGAGAAGAAATGGACATTGAAAAAGAAAAATGGTAAATTAAGTAAAGAGGAGAGCATTAAGCTCAATGAATTAATTATAAAAAATTTCATAAAAATTAACGGGGGTTGAAGCAACCCAAATGTCGAAACTAACCAATAGGATAAGTGATATTTGGTTATAGACCAAAACGGAGATATTAGAATCTGGTTATGAGACCATTTAAAGAAAAATATTAGGAAAAGGAATGACTCTTCCAAAATATCTGAAATTGGCGTTCCAGAGAACCGAAAATAAATGTTCCAATAAGTAATCCGTAGAAAAAAGGAAAACCCAATAAGACACCAAGAAATTCGAATTTCTTGGTTAGGTTAGGTTGCTTCAACCCCCGTTAATTTTTATGTAATTTTTTATAATTAATTCATTGAGCTTAATGCTCTCCTCTTTACTTAATCTACAATTTTTCTTTTTCAATGTCCATTTCTTCTCTTTCTATATAATTTAATACTTTATCCTGGTTTTAACCATTAATTTATATTATGCATTATTTGTTATAATTTCAATGTTACACCATCAACTGCAATCGTACAATCTTCTTGATTATATTTAACCATTTACTTTGTAACTTTTATAGCCTGATGATGGCCTTATTGTAGGCCGAAACTAGTTGTGCTTTAGATTTTCAACCTTTATAATAATAAAAATTTGTGACATTGACATTGGTTTTTCCTTTCTTTATTTAAGAAGAGTCACATTGGAGATATGGATGATTTACTTCATTTAAAATATTTTACTTTAAAGATTTCTTTTATAATTGCTTCCGTTACATAAACTCCATATATTTCTGGCTTTACGACTGTCTACTAGTTCTGGTAATAGACATAGGTATTATTAATCCAGAAATGGTCATCCTTTGAAATGATTCATTTTTTAATCCAAGTGGGGTCCAAACGTCAAAAATGAAGGCATTCGATTTGGTCACAAGAAGTTGCCCTTGGATTTGATAAAACCATTTGTGTTTTTTGTTTATCTCACCCGTCTTGTTCCAAAACGAAATTCTTCTTAAAATTATTTAGGTATAAATAAAAGTTAAAATAGATATTGAAACTATTTTTAAATATACAGGTCCATTCGTATCATAAAGTGTATATATATATTTTTAAAGGAATACCCTTTTACAATTTTAGACTCTTCTCGATGTTCTCTTTTTCCCAATATTGGGTTGTGCAAGGCTAAATTGCCAAGTTATTTGTGATTCTTTGTGATTAATTACAACATAATTAGGTGACAGTTTATTAGGTTGTTAAATACAGGGTACCCACAAAAGTGGTAGCAACTTTTACGCTGGACGCCAATAGGTGGCGCTAATTTCCTAGGATACAGACATTTTAACATTAAATGTTACTTTTTCTGGATTGTCATTAGTTGTCACTATTTATTTGAAAAGCATAGTTGCAATATGTATTTGATTTGCATTTTCAATAGCGCCACCTACTGACGTTCTTAATTTTTTATTTATTGGATGATATATTCAAATACCTAAGTAGTTAACACTGTTGGAGTGTTAAATATTAATAAAAATATTCCATATACTTGATGTGACTTGTTTTCTTATTTAATGTATTATTCACCCCCTTTTGTTTCCACAATTAAATTGTTATTTACTGTTTTAACATCTTCGGCTTCACACTCTTTTATTCATTATTCTTTTGCTACAGATATTTATTTTAACAACCTGAATTTTACATTTTCTAAACCTATCGCAATTCGATTAAATTAATCACGAACAATAATTACCAATAGCTGCAATAAATATTCAGATCCATTTGACTAGCGCCTGATTATAATATAATTAACAATTGCATAACTAACTTCACATTAAACACAAATTTAAGCCATCTCTAATGCATATAAAACGGAAAATTGTTTACATTGTCCTACTTATCTACATAATCTAAATAAATATCAGGACCGGTTTACTATGGAAATTAAATCATATCCAGTGAATAAATTTCCATCAACAACTTTAGCACAATTTTAAAATTCTCACTTGTTCAAGAGCAAGATACCTACTGAAAACAGAAGCTTTAGTTTACATAAAAAAAGAATTTTGGTTTAAATTCTTTCTGCGATAAATATTTTAAATATATTCGCCACTGCGTTCCAGGCAGTACTCAAGTATAACGTCAGATTTAAAAAAAAATACTACTGGTGAATTAATAGGTACTATTTACTATTCCCTTCATTCTAAATTAATTAATACAATCAATTGTGCAAAAACCAAATTTAATGAATTTTCTCTACAAATTTTTTGTAAAATCGAAAAAAAAATATTTCAGTATTGCAAATTGTAAATAATTGTAATAATGTAATGCTAATTGTGCATAATTTTAACAAAAATGAACCCTAATATTTTAATTAGTAGGAAATAGTGTCTCCAATTTCGAAATCATTTGATTGAGTTCTGAGTGAATGGGCGAATTGGCGATTAAGTTCATTATCCAGATCTCAAACAAAAATATTGTACCATTCCTTTCTACAGTAGTTGGCATCAGATGATATTATAAGATTGATAAAACCTCCATTATTATATATATAGTCTTATCCCCATCTACTACGCTTTATCTTATTTATTTGCGAATTCCTTCCATTTTTTTATATCCATTGCTGATCTTCTGGCTTGTCTTATTATTTCTGCTCTTTGTTTTATACATTTTGTGATAATGGACTCCCATTTTAATTTTGGACTACCTCTATCTCTTTCATTTATTATTTTTGCTTCCCATATATTTTTTAACTGTCTATTTTCACCCATCCGTTGTAGGTGTCCCCGCCAGTTTAGTTGCTTATTTTCGACGAACTTCAAAATGGATTCTACATTTAGCTCTTCCCTAATCTTTTCGTTTCTTATTCTGTTCCTTCTGGTTACTCCCTGAACTGCTCGTAGGTATTTCAAAAGCAAGCTACATTGCTTGTAGCTTGCTTTTCATCCGATTTGTTAATATCCAAGACTCGCTTCCATACGTCAATATTGGCCGATAAATTGTCTTATATATGGTAATTTGTGTTTGTTTAGTTATTTCTTTTTCCTTATAAAAGCTTTTTTTGTTCATGTAATATGTATTCATTGTTTTTTGTATTCTTTCGTTTATTTTTATTTCTTGATTTCCCTTACTGTTTATGTTGACCCCGAGATGTTTAAAATTATTCACTTGTTCATCTTTTAGTTTTATAGATATTTTTCTTTTTTATTGGAGGTAATTCCATATTTTTCTAGTATACCATTCCATATATTCCAGCTATAATTACAAGATCATCTGCAAATGAACATTCTGATATATAAATATTTTGTAGTTTTCGATAGCCCACATTCATTTTTTGTATGTTAGGTTTGTATAGTCTAAGTACTTCATCAATAAAAATATTAAACAGTGCTGGAATTAGTACTCCTCCTTGTCTGAAACCATCTGTTGTTTCAAATAACTCTTATCTTCTGTTTATTTGATAAACACTTTTAATACGGTATCCGCCAAAATAAACAGTACCGAAACAGAGAGTGCTGTGGAGTTGTTTATTTAATATGGATTTGTCATATTTGACTTAATTGTCATTAGTTGATATATTAATAGTACGCTGCAGTTAAATTTGATTTAAAAATGGTTCTAACAACGGAAGAAAAAGTGTTTTTGGTAGAGCATTATTTTCGTTCATACGGAAAAGATCGTAATGATGGTCCAAGCTTAGAACAGGTGTCAATAAAATATCAACAAAAATTTAATAAAGCAGCTCCTAGTAAAAGTGTGATGATGCTAGCTGTTGTTGAAAAATTTCGTCGCACTGGTAGTGTATTGTGTCAACGTAAAGGTTCTTCGGGTCGTCGAAAAACAGTATGCACTAACGAAAATGAAGGACGTGTTTTTAACCAAGTTGTGCAATCACCTTAAAGATGTATTGCAAGAACTGCATGTAAACTATCAACATTAGTGAAACGTCTTTACGTCGCATATTCAAATCAATTGGTGTTCAAGTTGGACAACGACTAAATGCCGCGGACAAGCGTGCAAGAGAAATTTACTGTGGTCGAATGTTGAGTTTAATTTACGAAGATCCCGAATTTTTGAAAAGCATATGGTTTTCAGACGAGAGTCACGTTCATCTTAGCGGCTATATTAATCGACAAACAACCAGATTCCTTGGATTTGAACGTCCTGATGTCATTGTAGAGAAACCACTCCACAGTCTTCGAGTTACCGTTTGGTGCGCGGTATCTGGTAATGGAATGATTGGTCCTTATTTCGTTGAAGATGATAATCAGAATCCACTTACTGTCAACCAAGAACGTTATAGAGAGAAAATTATTATACCTTTTGTGAGAGATCTAAATAACTTTTGCCGTGCACGAAATCTACAGTTTCGCACACAATGGTTCCAACAAGATGGTGCAACGAGCCATACAGCTGTGCGCATCTTAGACTTACTCCGTCAGAATAATTTTTTGAGGAACAGACTTCGAATATCCTTCTCATTCACCTGATCTGACGCCACCTGACGCATACATTTGGGGCATAATGAAGGAAAAAATATTTCATTCGGAAAATCCGCCGGCGAATATTGCCGAACTACGGGAAACAATACAAAATATTTTTCGGCAGTTCCATCAACCACTTTTGATAAATATTTTTATTTACTTACAAAATCGATATGAAGCATTTTTGCGTCGAAATGGTGAACATTTTGAGCACTTACATTACAGAATTTAAAATTTTTTTTTAATTTTTATTTTCGGTACTGTTTATTTTGGCAGATACTGTAGTTCTTATTAGCTTGTTATTTATTTTTATTTTATAAAGACCTTTCCATATAATGTCTCTCTGTACTCGATCGAATACTTTTTCTAAGTCCATGAAGGCAAAATATACTTTTGTTTTATTTTCCAGTGATTTATTTATTATTTCTTTTATGATCTTGTACACTTCTACCAGTCCGAAATCCCCTTTGTGCATCATCTAATATTTGTTCTGTTGTTACTATCAGTTTTTTCTGTAGTATTATTTCATATTATGTTTTTAAAGCTGAACTGAGTTATTGCAGTCTCTTAAATCTCTTTTCTTATGTATCGGTAATATTACTGTAGTTTGCCAGTCTTGTGGTATTACTTCATTGTTCCATGCTAGTTGACAGATTTGCCTAAATATTTCAGTTGCTAAACCCCCATTATTCCCGATCTTAATTATATTGGACATGGATGAGATACAGCTGATAGAAAAAGGCCTAAATTTTTATCAAAATTATAATTTTTTACTTTCATAATCTTTCTAATTGAAAATAAATTGATCCAAATGAATTTGGTCGACGATTAAATTGATAACGTTGTGCAAATAATTTATTGTTTGGATTTATTTGTACAGACTTTTTTTATTTTGTACATGGTCTTGAGCCGATGCTGGCTAAACAAATGCAGAATACTAATTTTTGGAATTTGTTCGTACCGTTTAACCTTGAATTTTTACAGTTTTCTAGCTGTGCCAATTTGGCAATTTTAATTGTAAAATTAAATTGCAAAGATATTATTATTGAATGTTGATAAACCCATGGACTCACGTTTTCTTAATGGGCATTTTGTTAATTCGGGTTTAGGCACTCTTATTTGTTAATAAATATTTCTGTATTACAGTAATCACTTGTAATTAGTAATAGCAAGTTTGAATAAAAATATTTGTTTTCTAATAGACTTTTATGTAAAAAGGATTCTATAGACCGTCTACTACTTCGCCAGCAGTTACGCAAAAGGGAAAAAAATAAAAGCAAAATAAATAAAAAATACAATACAATACCTGTAGTCAAACCACCCAAATTTCTGATTTAAAAATTTCATAAAAAAACGTGGTGTTATGAATTTTTCTCCCTTGGATTGATAAACAATACTTTCCGCCCTATTTTTGGTGTTCACATGATTGGTTTTCCGGTAAGGTAGGCGGAAAAATAATAAGAACAAACAATGATATTGAGATTTTCCAATCCTCCCCACTAAATACTAGAGCTACTGCGTCATAGTTGCCAAGATTTCGTCTACATGTAGGCGCTTTAACGTAGTTATATGTATATCTACACCAGTGTTTTTTTTAGTTTGGCTATTTCCTCCATCTTCGCCACTATTGTATATTAAAATTTCATGTATCAATTTAATAGTATTTATTAATATCAGTGTCAAATTAATATCAACATTTCATGGGTACAAAGCCATAGCAACATAAACAAAACATGACATGATCTTAAAATAATAAAAAAAAACATTGGTGTAGATATATAAGAGTTTTAAAATATAAAATTTTTTGTAATATGTAGTAATTTTTGAATATGCCAGATGAAAGGGAATTGTTTTTTCTACCTCTGTGCAAAATTTCATCCATGTACATCTTCATTTACCCACCAGCTCCAAAGGATATATTTGCGTTAAAAATTCACTGCTATTTCAATTTTAACACACCAGGAACATTTATTAAGTATATATTAGTATTTAAATAAAATTTTATTTCACTTTATATTTTTGTTTTCATTAAATTAACTTTAAAATGTTTTTTATCCACCACTAATTATCATGGTTCCCCTGTATTTAAATGTAGTATTATTATGCCAGCGTTCAATTTTACATACAACTTGGTGGTCGAGTTTGAATGCACAGTGGATTTTGATGCGCTGTTGACAAATGAGTTGCTTGTCGTATTTCTACGGTAGGAGCTAGGAGCTAGCTTCTCACCGATCCTATAATAAAGGAAAAAAAAAGAAACAAAATGTGCAAGTAAGAAAAAGTAAAATAATTAAGCAAAAACAAAATTTGATTCATTCGTTAATAACAAAAGAGCGTAGTTTCAATACTCCTATGAAAAAAAAGTGACACAAGTGAGGAATTAGCATTTGTGCACGTGTTGCACACTGTACTTTTCCTACGACCACCATCCAAAACGACCACCATCCAGAAAACAAACAAACGATCGTGTTGCACACGATACTTTTTTATGAGCACTTTTTCTAACATGGCATTGCTTTTGGCGGTGAAAATTTCTGCATTTCATTTAAATAAATTACTAAAGATCGTATTTAAAGATTTATTAAATATTACAGTAGGTAACAAATTTACGTTTTAAGAAACGTATTTTAAATTTAAATTTCCTTGCATGGGATTTTTCACTTAAAATTATAATGAACTGTAAAATGGGAACAGTTCTGGATCTTTATCCCTGGTGTTGGTGTTTCCGACAAGTTTTCGGTTATTGTTAATAAGTCATTCGTAGCTGATGTTGAGGGAACAGGAACAGAATCAAATTTCTGTAATGATTCATCGACTCTACTAGATAACGAGATTGACAACTTGCTGCAGGTATTTATTTTGGGTATGCCTAATGTCACTTTGGCTATGCTTTATGTTACTTTGGCTATGCCTTATGTCACTTTTCCCACAACTTTTGTTGCTATGAGAAATTGTTGATTTTGCGTACTGTAACCAATGTGCAAAATAGCGTTTTGGATGGTGGTCGTAGGAAAACGATATTGTCTGACACCACAGATGGGTCAGTAAGGGTGTCTGTCGCTCAAAACATGTCGAAAAAACGGTAAGTGAAAAAATGATTTATAACCAGCTGATTTTTTTCAGTATACCTTGCTTTAACAAGGAGAAGAAAATTTTGTAACTCCTTATCAACATCAAGTACCTAGTTACAAACAAACAAAGTGTAATTTCAATATGTCAATCTGACGATGCTAGTTATTAGCGAAACAGCTGTAATTGAATTTTAAAGCAAATTTTTCGAATAAATAGTGGAAGTTTAGTTTAACTGTTAAGTTATTTATTGTTCTTAGTAAAATTATACTTAACCTTATTTTGTAGAATTTTAATTTAATTTTTATTTGAAAAATTAAATTTATTTGCTAAAAACAGTTTCAAGTAAACATCTTTTTAATTTTTTTAATCTAATTGCTTTTATATATTTTCCAGTACACTTACGAAAAAAGATAAACCATTTTTTGGAAATTGTTTTTAAAGTACTTTGTGGCGTGAAATATAAGAAAAATTATTATTAGAAAACTATTCTATAAAAATTATTGCAACCAATATTTTAAATTGTTATCCAATGTAAGAGTCTAAATAAATTAAAAATTATATTCGTTTCTTTTGTTTTTATTTTTAGTAAGTGAAGTAATTTATACTTTTACTTAGCTATTTTTTCACCATTTTCATTTTATTTGTGGTTTGGATTGTTCAAATAAATGATTATTTAAATAGTATAAGGAAATTGACGGTTTTGTTGCACTTAATTTGATATGGAAGATGAAGTATATATTTAAAACGGGTTACAGATTAACTTACATAATTTTTCTTATTTAAGATTGCGGTTAAAATTGTCTTCCGTATACTCCTTCATTAATTGATTATTTTTTAAAAGGATTTTAAGGTATTTCAATTCCTACGTATTAAAATGTGTTATATTTCCGGAGCTGTTGACGTGTGTTAACATTTAACAGTATAAATGGGAGCAATTTAGAAGTCATAAAATATACAGGGTGATCCATTTGAAGTAAAAAGTCCAGAAGTCAGTGAAATGGGAGACGAATATCGCAATCTGGTCAAAGTCAAAATCAATTAGACAATTTGGAATTAAATCAATTAACAATACACCACATCCTTGTGACGTCACTGTCACCATTGCTTGACATAAGTCATAGCATTATATCCAAACAAACTGTGGCCTTATGGTAGTTAGTTTGCATTGAAGTTTTTTGTATTGTGGGTTTTCTTGTTTTTTGTAAAGTTTTTTATATTATAGTGCTATGTAAACACATTATTATCATTAAGGAATAGTTTGATTTATATTTAAAGAAGTTTTATTTTGTTCTAAAGTAAGAAAAAATTAAAATATTACTTAACCTCAAAAGCAAACTTTTTCATACAATACAAAATAAAACTTCTTTAAATACGACTCGAAATATTCCTTAACGATAATATTGTGTCTATTTAGCACTATAATAACTCATAAACAAGAATATACATGAAAATACATAATACAAAAACCTTCAATGCAAATTAACTACAATATTCTAATAATGTGGCGTATTCTAAGTTCTACTATATTTTTAGATGTTTTTCGATCCAAATTGAACATTCATACCTGTACTATTTAAACTTACATGATTTGTAGTTTGTTAGGTTTTTTGATTTAGGTGGGAGAATAATGTAAATTTTTCCCGCTCTAATGAGCGTTGGCCAATAATATTTTCACATGTAAGCACTTGTGCTGGAATGATTTTTATTTTGTTAATGATATTAAAAGAATGTTGGACTGATTTATGAACGAATATTAACCATATTAGAAAGAACTTTTTAATAAAACTACCACGGTTCACTTATTTAAAAAATTACTATTAAGCCGTATTATTAAAAAGTTATTTATTTAATATCCTTAATGCACTGTGACAGAATATGGATTACTATAATTAATTTTATTTGAAGAATATAAAATAAATCTTTTTGTTTATTAAAGTAAACCGAATTTTATAGATTTTGTCAACGTAAACAATATACGTGTTTGGACAAATTGACACAAAATCGGGATTCTTGAGTAAATCCGCCATATCTATTTACTGATCTGAATATTTCGATTCGGAAAATGGGACGTTAGAAAATTAACCTAAAATCAACAATAGTAGATTATATCACTAGGAGTAGAAGTGACTCTTTTTGTGTTGAGTCCTTAGTTTGCAGCCGAAGCGAAGCTGAGGCTGCAATCAGGACGAAACACAAAAAGAACGTTCTACTCCGTGTAATATATACTATTTTTTTCTTCAAGCGTGTAAAATAAATAAAAATTAAACAAATATATTTTACCTACCTTAAACAACAAACTTTAGTTCTCACTGAAATAGTTGTCGCCATCTTACTTTTTTTTTGACAGTTGTCAAAGTAGTTGGTATTCGCGTATTGGAAAATAATATTCAATAACAATAACGTAACTGTTGTTTAATATATTTTTTTAATTTGGATAATTGACAAATATTAATTAAATATTTTGTATAAATATTGATCAATAAATCGGTATTATTATTTAAGAAATTTTAAATGAACCTTACTTTATGACGTCATAGGCTCCGCCCATAATGGACTGGGAAAGTGTGACGTCAAAATTTGTGTTCTATGCTGTTGAACTGAGGAATATCAACGAAATGATTCCAAACGGCCACATTATAAAACTCCAGAAATAACTTTTGTTTGAGTTATTTTGTTATTATTATACTTTGAAATATAACGGATGTTTCATAATTAAATACATATAAGCAAAATCTTTCCAAATTCGATTTTTAAAGTACCATTTTTGTAAGTATTCTTAAAATTTATGACAATGCACAACTTTGAAGGTTATGTTATAATATTTTTACGGAAATTGTTCGTCTATCTACTTTAGTGATATGTAAATCATATTAATGAACACTTAAAAACGAAAAAACAGTAATTAACTCCCAACAATCAAGAAAATACAATAAAATAGTTAATAACACCTATAAAACATACCATAAAAAAAGTTGTTTGGAATCATTTGGTTTGACACTTACGTCACTACTTTCCCAGTCCATGGCCTTTTAAAGACTTTATCTCCCAGTAATTAATAAAGACGTACTTTTACTACGTATATACATGTACATAAAGATGCATTTATTGACCGCTTGAAGAAAAAATAATTTTAAAAGCAAAAAGTAACAAATTAATAGGAGTGCAAAAAAATTCAATGATAATCAAACATCTAAGTTTGGAGGAAAATAACAAAGTAACTTTACTTTGGGCACCTGTCGGGTTGAGATTGAAACGGCGTAGCATATTTTGTGCAATTGCAATTGCACAAATCAATCAGACAGTCAATAACGGTTGACGAACACATATTTTCAGAAGGGTAAGCAAACGAAAATCTGGAATACTCATTAATAATAGTAAGGAGGTATCTATTGCGAGAATTAGATGGAAGAGGACCCTTGAAATCCATGCTGATTCGCTCGAAAGGATGGGCGTCCTGATTGTAATAGAAAATACCTTTTAGAACGATTAAGGCTTTATTCAGCACAAAAGTCGAGTGACAGAATAAATAATATAATTCATTAAAAACCTCATAATAAAGTAATTGCTATGGTAACAAGTTAGAACCGTACTAGCACCACAGGGTGTAAGAAAACTTTGCTTCCAAGAATCAGGAAAAATTCCCTGCTCCAAATTTAAATTAAATAGACTGTTAATGGCGTTAGCTAGAATAAAAACACATTTTTTTAATACATAAAGTAGAATGCCACCAGGACCATAAGAAAGTTTCCATGGATCTCTCATAATTGCTTCTATAATTTTCTGAACATTAATATCGTAAAGTAACTCGTACATTTCAGCTTTTTGCACGCAATTCTTTTTCGAGCAACAAAAAGGAACCATAATAATTATACGTTTATTAGAAGAATTGCCCAAACGTTTAATAGAAGCAAAACCACGATTCAAAACATTAAAAAAGGTGGGATAACGACCAAACTATTTGCAGAAAAAGAGGAACTGGAAGACCATTTATAACTACAGCGGAGCAAGACGAAGCATTAACTGATTACTTAAGGGAAAATCCATTTCATACGGCAAGACATGCAAAAGTTGCAGTAAACTTTAATGCTTCAATAACAACCGCATTAAGAAGAATTAGAAAAACTAATTTAAAGAATTGTGCGGCCGCCCGGAAATACAAACTCAATGAAGAACATAAACAAGGTAGATTAATTTTTGCCTTAAATTATGTTTTAAACGATACATTAAATTTTTGGGGAAGGGTAGTTTTTTCCGATGAAAAAGTATTCCAATCACATAGTGACGGCCATATTAGAGTTTATAGACCGCCTGGAAGTAGGTTTAATGAAAATTATATTTCTTCTAATGATAAGTCTGGACGATTTTCTGTAAATGTTTGGGCTTGGATGTATAGAGGAGGTTTAGGAATGTGCTGGAGAATCGAAGGAAGATTAAATGCTAGAAACTATTTGGATATTTTAGATGGGGTAATGTTACCATCGGTTAGGGAAATTTTTCCCAATGATAATTTTATTTTTTCAACAATTGCTCAGTGTAATTGCTCGCAACGTACGCAATTATATTGCTGAAAATAATATTGAAAAGCTTCCATGGGTCGCTAAAAGTCCAGATCTTAATCCAATAGAGAATGTTTAGGGGCTTATGGTAAAAATACAATTCCACGAAACAAAGAACACTTATGGACGCTAATAGAAGAAACCTGGGAGAGCTTGACAGAAGATGAAAATTTAACATTAAATTTAATTGACTCAATGCCTACAAGATTACAATAATAATGGAGGTATGACACGTTATTAATCATTGAATGTAAACTTTCATGGCTGCTATGCTACCATTATCTATAATCTATTTGTTACTTCATTTAATTGTTTATGTATGAATGATAATAGATTTTTATTTTTTCCAATTTGTTTTATTGCTTTATAAAATTTAATTTCATCATTACATCTACTAACATTTTTATTGAGCTGGCAACACTGCCATAGAAATTATACCATAACAGCTGATTTAGCATTGACACTTTTTAAAAGATCAATTTACACAACTACAAAAACACTATTTTTGATTATAATAGTTGTACCAGTTTTATATGACGCGGAGTGTACTTACAGTTTGTATTTGTATGAAAAGTTGTTTTGAAAATGTCCAAAACGTAACCTCAAATATTCAGAAACTGATAACACTTGTCAAATGACGAAAAAATCTCTCAAAAGTTGCGGCAATGTACGAAGGCATGGTAAAAATTTACTAGCAATTCAAAATAGACTGAAAAAGACTGAAATGTACGAGTACACTATTTACGCTATTACGCATATATCTATATTTTAAATTTAAATCGTCAGTTTTTTAACTGTAAATTTTTCGCAAGTTCGGCAGATTCTGACAGGCATTTAGATTTGACTTATCATTCTGACAATTTTTTTTATTGCTTCTTCTTGCAATCTTCGATGTGTATCCACCGAGGCATCTCTCTCCAATTTCGCCAGCTCTGAGACTATTATACTAGGTACTCAAAAAAGTGACCAGTTGTTGATCCGGTTCCTGTGTTTAATTAACCATTTATCGTTACGCAAAGTATTTCACTTTCTATTTTTTCTATATATATTCGTTTTACATAAATATAAGATCAATCTCGCTAGTTTAATAAAAATGTAAATAATTTTGGGTGTGTTGATCTTCTTCTATTTTTAAATAACGCAGTAATAAATTTTAAAACTACGCCTTAATTCCATATAAATCAATATAAAAATCTCTTGTCAAAAGATTGCAACCACAATATTACCAAAACAAATGTCTCTTTTCTTTAAACGTTATTTAAATGAGGTAACCATAAATAGTAAATGCCAACATTTAATTGTGTTTAGGTTACAGTTACAGTTATTCAATTACTTTACGTATTTATATAATAAACAGATGAAATAAGCCGTAACTACAGACCAGCATAAATTAAAGGAAATTTAAAATCGGTTGATTTTAAATAAACCGTATCATATTTAAATATTTATTTAATTTCTTGTTAATTGCATCATATTTTATTATTAAGTGCCAGTAAACAGGTATTAAGAAAAAAATATTAATTATTATTAAAATACTTAAAAGTTACTCGTTCCATTCCAATTGCTTCTCTTATTGAATAAATAGAAATGTATTTTTTTTAAAACAAACTTTTACTTTCTCTAAAATTAATAAACTATCGACATATTTAAATTCATATTTGCACTATTCAAATTCGCATGGAGTAAACAAAATTACACCTTAATCTGAATAGATCCCTATTTGGTTATTTACTTTAATATTTACCTAAAACAATAAAACTATTAATTTATTAATATTAATTACGCAATTAGTAATATTAGTAAAGACTTGAGTAATGTAGCAGCAAAACTCTAAAATAATGTCTAAAAATGAGTTAAATATATTTACAGAATACGGATACACAATTTTCCTTTCGTGATAAGATCCCCACTGGCGTATATCTCCTAGCCCGCTGGCTACTTATAAAACTATCCTAAAGAGTTTCTTGAAGACTTTCTTCTGCAGCCATACCCACTTGCGCTCTCGATAGGGTTACGGTCATGTTACGGTGCAACACTCAGTGAGATGTGGTAGTGTTTTCAACTTTTTTTTTGTGCATATTTATTGTTGTTTATTTGTGACTGTGCCTTAGTCATTCATAGACATTTTTTGGATTTAACGTTTTTAGAAGACATGGTAAGATATCTGTTCCTAAGTTTAATTCAAAGTATTTCCTAGAAAATTAATATTCCAATAATACAAATAGGATTTTTAACAAAACATAATTATTCCTACATTTATTCATTAATCACTTTTTTTTCGGGAACATTTTTCATTTAATTATTATACAGTAAAAATGTAGAATAATCTATTATTATAAAATCCGTATACATGTGCTTATGTTTATGGCTTTTGTATCTAATTTATTTTAAACACACGTTTCATAGAGATCTGTAATTATTTATATTTGTTCTTTTTTTAAGTTACATCTATAATGATAGAATAGTGCCGTGATTAATGTAAAGATTTTATCACTGTTGTATTTGTATTGTATTTCGATATATTATATTTAATTTTCCTCCATGATAAAATTCATAACAACCGAAAAGACAAAAGAATAAATTGTAGGAAATTGAAAGAATAATTTGGTAAAATTAAATAAGGTAGTTTATGGAAACTAAGTATTTAATAAAAAAGGATGTAGGTATGCCATATACAGGGTGATTAATTAGTGTGAGGAAACTCAGTAGGTCTGTTACAGTAAAAATTCCAAAAAAAACTTATTTATAAAATTTGTAGACAGCTTTAAACTCCACATTTTAAAATTAGTTACAATCTTACAGGTTTTTCTATAAGATGGAGGCACACCAAACTTATGTTTTTTTAAATAGAACACCATGTATTTTATTTTAAATTCGAAATCTGCATCACTTCCACATCACAACAATGTAAAGTTTTATTATGTTATACCGGGTATTTAAAAAGTTATAACCAATAATACCTGAAAATCATATCAAGTTTAACCCCCTGTATAATTAAAAAGGAGTAAAGGAGCATTGATCTATTGCAACCATAAATTTTTAATAATTGTTAAAAATTATAAAACATATTCGTTTTCATAATATTAGTTAAATTAAATACAGGGTAAGTCAAAATGCAAGAACATTATTTTCTTGCTAATTTTAAATAGAACACCCTGTATTTTATATCACTATCGAAAAGTACTAATACCATTCTTCAAATTTTATGTAGTACTCCCTATACCTAAAATGATCAGTTTTCTAGATATTTTTATTTTTCTATCAAAGTATTAATTTGGTAGATATTTTAACGTTTACGAATAATTATTGTGAGTTGACCATGATTGGCTTGTCATAAACTAACATATTGATATTATTGTTTATTAATTCAAAAATGAAATAGCATCACAGAAAAGAAAACAATTTATTTCAAATAAAATTTATAAAAAATAACCAACGGAAATTAAAAAAAAATAACAACACAGAAAAATAATAGTATATTATTTAACGAGCGGTAATGTAGGTCATAACTCACGCAGATGAAGTTTGCAGCACGAGCCGCAGGCGAGTGCAGTAATTCATCAAGTGAGTTATGACCATTACCGCAAGTTGAATACTATACTTTATCTACGACTTTAACAATAAATACTAAAATGTAAGTATAGAGAAAGAACTTTATTTATAAACCGTAATAGTAATAACAAATGAAATAAAAGTTTCAAGTAGTAATTATTCATTTTGCTTATTGATGAAATTAACTGTAAATTGTGAACAACCAGTAAACTGAATATGTGGAACTGAATTATGCAAGTTAATTGTTTCGTTTTGGGTTTGTTGCATATATGTTGTAGAAGAAGTACCAACTGGTTGAGGAGTTATAGAACTATATATTTTATTTGCAGTATTTGTCTTATTCCTTTCGGAATCATCAATGTATCCCTAAGCAACATTAGTTGATCTCCAACCACCATGGCGTTTCAGTGCCGTGATATTACTATCTGATAATTTTAAAAACGTAGCAATATCCTTCCCCATTGCTCCAAATTTGTGATTCCATGACAGTATATAGTTACTGTGACAGTATGGTGTAATAACTCACTAGAGAGTTATTATAACTCACGCTATTTGTTTATGGATATTATTATTTCCTCAAAAGCTGTTGAATAATTATTGTATAATTTAATAGGAGTAGATAAAAAAAATAACAACACAGAAAAATAAAAAAAAACAACAGTAATTTTAACTTATCTTACTTAAGTAAGGTGTTCAAATGACCACCCAAATGATAGTAATGAATTTTTATTGCATTCCCCTAAAATCCAGGGGGGCTAGTTTTGAAATATTTCACTAGTGAAATTTCTCATATTTCGACCAACCCAAGTTTCGAAAATATTTCACAAATTTAATTCGAATGCTGTTTAGCTGTCGAAATGCTAATTTCACTTGCGAATTTTTAATTTATTTGGGGTTAGAATCATCGAATTTTGTGTTGTGGTTTTGTCAGATACTTTGTTTAGTTTTAATATCCCTTCTTTAAGTTTTTCTTTTTTGTACATTAGTCATAACTGAAAATAAGATTCAAATAGGTATCATAACGTATACTTAACCTCAAATTAGTCTTTTTTTTCTTCACAATAAACGTTTGAACTAATATGTGGGCTATTTTATTATTGTCAGATTGTATCGTTCGAATAAATTCATTTAAGTGAATTTATAATAATTTCGTTTTACTATAATTCAAACATTCAAAACTAGGTATATAATATTTCGATGGCGAATTAAAAATCGAAATATTTCACTTGTGAATTGAATTTTACTGACATTCAAAACTAGACCCCGGTCATATGTACAATTTCACCAGTAGTAAAATTCATTATTGCTAATTTAAATTGAATTAATGACTGAATTACTAAATAATAATTATTGCTAATTTACGGTGTACCACAATATTGAATTAATAAACAATAATGTCAAACTGTCAGTTTCTGACAAACCAATCATGGCCAACTCATAATAATTATTTGTAAACGTTAAAATATCTACCAAATTAATAACTTAGATAAAAAAATAAAAATATCTAGAAAACTGATAACTTTAAGATTAGGGAGTACCTCATAAAATTTGAAGTATGACATTAGTACTTTTCGATAGTGATACAGGGTGTTCTATTTAAAATTACCAAGAAAATAATGTACTTGCATTTTGACTTACCCTGTATTTGATTTAACGAATATTATATAAACGAATATGTTTTATAATTTTTAACAATTATTAAAAAAATATAAAAAATTAGTTAAAATACTGCAGGTTTTTCCATAAGATGGAGGCACACCAAACTTATGTTTTTTAAATGGAACACCCTGTATTTTATTTTAAATTCGAAATCTGCATCACTTCCACATCACAACAATGTAAAGTTTTATTATGTTATACCGGGTATTTAAAAAGTTATAACCAATATTACCTGAAAATCGTATCAAGTTTAACTCCCTATATTTAGGATTAGGGAGTACCTCATAAAATTTGAAGTATGACATTAGTACTTTTCGATAGTGATACTAAATACAGGGTGTTCTATTTAAAATTACCAAGAAAATAATGTACATACTTGCATTTTGACTTACCCTGTATTTGATTTAACGAATATTATGAAAACGAATATGTTTTATAATTTTTAACAATTATTAAAAAACTATGGTTGCAATAGATCAATGCTCCTATACTCTTTTTTAATTATACAGAGAGTTAAACTTGATACGATTTTCAGGTAATATTGGTTATAACTTTTTAAATACCCGGTTCAACATAATAAAACTTTACATTGTTGTGATGTGGAAGCTTCCTCACACTAATCAATCACCCTGTATAATTTCTTCATAATTGGACTCCCGTTCCTTTTATTTACAGATTTTGATGTAAATACTATATCGTCAGTAAGCAGTGCTTATTTTTCTATAAAAACTTGCCTCACCCATACATTTTTTTAAGCTCCCTTTCTATTTTTAACCTTCATCAATGAAAATTATAAGAATTAATGTATAAATCAGATCAAAATTTGAAAGTACTGTTAAGATAATAATATATTTATTATTCTACATTTTCATATTATCAGTGTATACTTTTGTTATAATAAAGATGAGTACCTACTCAATAATATTTGTCCAAAATGACAACAAGAGTACTGCAGCTTCAGATTTAGGCCTTGATCATTTATATGTGGGTAATAAATAGGTGTGGTAATATGATTCATGAAAATTAATAAAATCAATTTTGTTGTATATGAATACAACCTATTTATACTTGAAACAAGCAGTAATCATGACTATAATTTTGCAATTAGAAACAATAATAAAAACAGTTTTATATTTATAAATGTTAAATAGGTTATTTATATTTATTGTACCCTGTTAATTGAGGAGGGTGAAGCCCCACAGCTTCATCCGCACTTAGACCTAATTAGGTCCATTGTTCTTTCTCCTAACCCTGACCCTATAGTTCTTCCACTCTACGGATTAGAAGTAGTCAACGACTACTTATGTTGGCTAGTCACTAGCTTTGTTCTGGTTTACTTGATTACTGTTTTCAAACTGTCAGGATTCTGCGCACTAAAAAATCCTGTGTTCGGGTTTTTCTTGTACGGTTTTCGAACCGTTCTATAATTTTAGTTTGGTGTTCGGGTTTTATTTCTGACTGTTTTCGGACGATTTGAAAACTGTCAAATCAGTCCAAGGTTAAAAGTAAGAATTTTTCGTGGACTAATTGACGCATGCGCTTGGTCATTTGTCAGTCATTGTTTGTAGTGTGCATTTTAAATTCAAATTATTCTTGGTATTTTAATTTATTGAGTATATTATTATGGATTTATTGGCAGAATTCTCGTCAGATTCATCCTCATCTTTTTCATCATCAAGTGATGATGGATTGGAGATGGTAGCAAATCTTTTTTTACCCGAATTATTACAGAAAAAAGTAAAAAATGAGAATTATGCCGAAGAAACAGTACCCCTATATAGTGATGAACAGTTTATCCAACATTTTAGGTTTGTGGACAAAATAATTTACTTTTTGTATCAGATATTAAAAAATAAGGCGTTCGGGTTTTTTCATTTGTTGATAGTTTTCAAACCGTACATAAATAGTCCTTGGATTTAGTCTACTGCACATCCAGTTGTGCGCAGTCAGCAAATCGTTCTCAAACCGTCCGAAAAACGAAACCTGAATAAAGCTATTAGCTTGTTAAGGTAGGATTTTCGTTTAGTTGAGAGAGCCAAGCGCAGTGATACAGAATGTGCACAACAGACTCCTCTTGGTCAGAGAGTCAGTGATGTGGTTACCTTCTGAGCTGGCTTACACCTTCGTCCAGCTAACTGCGTCCACAGTTGCCTTTGTCAGAGCTCGGTAACATTCTTACATTGTTCCTGAACATTTCTGTTAGCTATTTTGTTTGCTGTTGCTATTTATAGTTATACTCTACCTGAACTACACTTGCATGTTTTCCCATTGCCCATTGGATATGTATGTCCAAGGATTCTGAGTATCCATCCCTTCCCTATTTTGTTTTAGATCTGTCCATGCAGATGTCTATTATGTATGTATAAATTAGGATCTATTGTGTCCCCCCTTACTTGCCATGTTCTGATGTTTTCTCAGATTTATAGCAGCTCCTCGAGTCCTATTTTCCTGAGGAAGTTTAGGACATCGTCGGGCTTCAAATCAGGTAGATCCCCTTCTTCTATTTCATGTGCTCCTAGGTATCTAGCCCTAGAATTTTGCAAGGCAGGGCATTCTGAGAGTATGTGTATTGAGGTTTCATCCTCTTCCTTACAGAATCTGCACTTTGCTTCATCTGCTAACCCTAGATTCTTCATGTGGCTTCTTAACCGGCAATGCCTGGTTAATATTCCCGTTAGAATTCGGAGCCTTTTTTACTGAGGTTGAGGCAGCTAAGAGATCTCTTCTGGTCATAGTTCCCCAGTAGTATCTTAGATTGCCTCAGTCCTTCCAGCTGATTCCAGTATTTGGATTTTTCCTTCTCCATTTCTTCCCTTAGTTACTCTACTGCTGATCCCACAATATGGTTCTGGTCCCAAATGTGGGGTTTCAGCTCCTTTTTTTGCCAGCTTATCTGCTGTTTCGTTCCCCTCTATTCCTATGTGTCCCGGGACCCATAGGAGGGTGACAGTGTTCTTCTGACCTAGTTGATTTAGTTTGCCTAGGCATTCCCAAACCATCTTCGAGCTGATTATATTTGAGCTCAGCGCTTTGATGGCTGCTTGACTATCCGACATGATCACAATCTCTTGTCTGCGGTAGTTTCTTCCAATATTAAATTCCACACATCTTTCGATGGCGCGGACTTCTGCTTGAAAGATGCTCGGGTATGTGCCCAAGCTTTCTGAGTATTTGGCTCTCGGTCCAAAAACTCCTATCCCAATTCCCTCGTCTAGCTTGGAACCGTCCATATACCACTTTATGGTATTCTGGTTTAAATTCTGTATGGTGACTTCATCCCATTCAGATTTATTACTTAACTTTGTGATGAATTTTCTCACAAAGTTGAATTTCTTTGGCATATCATCTTGGGGCATTTCCCAAGTTTGATCAAATTGAAGTGATCGAGGTTTTTCCCTGATAATTCCTTCTTTGATCATTCTATATATTGTTTTCTTCCTTACACTTTCTAGCAGAATGTGCAGTGGGGTCAAGTTTAAAATCACCTCCATTGCAGCAGTGGGGCAAGTTCCCATTTTTCCTCGTCGTACTCAGATTAGCCCTTGCGCCCCAAGCCACTGCCCCATATGTGATTAATGGTCTCACTATTGCTGTGTACATCCATTGCAGAATACGTGGGTTACATCCCCAGTTCTTCCCTGCAATGTTCCTGCACACCATGAGGGCCTTGGTTGCTTTGTGTATTACTTCGTCTTCGTGTTTATTCCAGAGTAACCTGCTATCTAGGATAAGCCCTAGATATTTTACCTCTGTTTTCCACTCGACGATGTTCTCCCCTATTTTTATGATTTTTAGATCAGGTTCCTTTTTCCTTGCAAAGGCTACTAGTGTGGTTTTGATACTGAGTCCCACCGAGTCACACCATTGTTTCGCAATGTTTAGTCCTCTTTGAACAATATCACAGAGGACATTTTCATACTTCCCTTTTGCCAGGATAACCATGTCGTCGGAATACCCTTGACATGGTATGCCTTCCCTAGTCAATTGACAGAGTAGACTGTCCACAGTGAGACTCCACATAAGTGGGGATGCAACTCCCCCCTGTGGACAGCCTCTGGTCACATTAATGAAGATAGTGTCTTGTCCTGCCTCCATTTCTGCGATTCTTGTAGATAGCAGTTGCGACATCCAGTTGGATGTCGTTCTATCTACTCCTTTCTCAATCAGTGCTCTTTTGACTGCCTCATGTGGCGTATTGTCAAAGGCCCCTTCTATGTCTAGAAAGGCACATACCACGGTCTCTTTTTTATTCAGAGCGTCTTGGATTTCGTCAGTTAATTGTGTTAAAGCGGTTTCCGTGGACTTTCCCGCTTGGTACGCATGTTGACGGGGTGCAATGGCTATTATACCTGCGGTCTTTAGTGATGTTAAATTACAACCTAAACGCAACATGTGTATTTAATTGTGTTTATATTGAAATTTATTGTATCAACCCTTACTATGTGGAAGTTCATCTTACTAGGGACTTTAATAAGTAAATAAATAAAAGTGAAAGTTTCGTTAAAAAGTTTAATTGTTTAATGTTCTTTGTGTATATATTTTTTCTCTTCAAGGATCTGATACAGTTGTCCAACACACTTTTACACTGTAGGGGGGATAGCACTCCTCCCTGTGACCACCCTCTTTATCTGCCTTACCTTTGATCCTTACATATTGAGACTTATTTCTATTTCTCAAGGCAACATATTTCCTATCCATCCACTTAGTAGACCTGGAATCCTTGTCCTCTATGGAGGATGGAATCTTAGGGAAGGTAGTTTTGTCAAACGCGTCTTTGATAACCCCCGAAGTCTAGCGAGCTTTTTATACGTCCCACGAATTAAAGTATTCATTAGTGGAAACATTTTTCCAGACAAACCAAAGAGGTAGAAAAACTACAAGTTTATGATGTAAAAGAAATTTAAAAAAAAGATATCTAAAACATCTAAACTGTCATCGATATGAGTTTTGACGTCACGACCAATGAAGGTGCGTTTTGACTTCTATTTGAATTTATTGATTTTAACTTACTTTCAATTTGATATTATATAAAAAATAACCAGAATTGTTGCGTTGCAATGGGTTTAGGATTAAATATTTATAAGTTACTATATGATTACGAAGGAATTTCATTGATTTATTTCTAATGAAAACACCGAATTTCATATTTGCGAAGCATAAATGTGCTCCGTAAATCTAACTTCTTAATCCAATTATATAATTACGGCCCTGCTACAGTTTCCTTTCGAATGTACAATTTACAACCGATTAGCGCAAGCGCATTTCCTCCTCAAGGCGAAATATGCTTGAATTAACTTTACAGTTTATCTAAACCTCAATACCATATTTCCCAAACGGTGGATAGAGAGATGAAGATCAATTAAATGACCAACGTGATGATCTGATGTTTCATTATTTGATTTCTTTTTATGAGGATATGTGAAGTACAATTTGTATTAAACTTAACCTGATTTAAGTGACTTAAAAAACACTTAATCAATTTAAACATTTATTTCATTAACATTCATACCTAGTTCATTTTAGTGTTCTACGTAACCAAATGATTTTAGTTAATTTTATCTTAAATTACAATTACAATTAAAAACGATAACATTGTTAAGAGACTTTTTAAACGATACATCACAAGCTTATACTTTCCATTTTAGAAAATCGGTGTTATATTATGTCATTCAAAGGGGGTTGCAGATAGGGAAATAATTTTTCACGTTGAAGAATGTCAATTTGTAATTAAAATTTTTTTTGGTATTTTTTATAAATATGTACAGCAACCGAAATAATATATGATAGTCCTTAAACTGAAGTAACTACAACTAAAAATAAAATAATAAAGTAACACGTATTGTTTTTATGTTTTCTGTAGAAATATAACCACCAGTATATCTACATTCGGTGTAATACATCAATCTACAATCTATTTTGGAATTTCGTTCCGTGTAAACTTGGTTTCTCTTTATTTCTCTTTCTTTTTACACTTTCCACGCTCTGTTTTGTACAACGTAGAAAATATTTATAGAACGTTCGTTAGTGCTTTGCGAAAGTACTATGGAATAATTCATTCATTTTTTAAAGAAAAGTTACTCATTTAAAACAAACCTGTTCACTTTAATTATGCAGTAAATAACTTATCAAGTAAAATTGAAGTAAAACTTAACTTGATTTAGGATGTTTGTTAAAATATACCCCTTATATACCTCTCCGAATGTATCTAATGGTCAAAACATTTCAAGGACATCAGAATCAGGAACAGCACGATTCAAGAAATGATATTATTTGTAGAGGCCGTGGATTCTGAGTAGACCTGTGACGTCAACCGGCGCAGTACACAAATTTGTGGTTGAAAATTGTCCTATTAACTATACTAATAATTGCATCCCTTACTGATTCATTCTGGCCAGTCCGCCGTTTACGTCGTATTGTCTCTTTGAATAGCGCAGTAAATTTTGCTTATTTTTAAATTATATTATTTAGTTTAGTGTATTTTAATTATAGCAGTTATTCAGTTGTGCGCAACTATTTACGACGTCACGGGTCTACTCAGAATCCACGGCCTCACAGGATGTGTTTCAGTAATCATAATGAATTTGTTTTTACATATTCTGTTGAATTAAAATTTAGATTTTAACAGCCCAAACTATTAATTCATTTCAAAAAAAAATTAAAAATAAAAAACTTTTATGTATGGTACTAAAAAAATATTTATATCTTACTTTAAAAGAATTTAGAAAGGTACCATTTCTTATTCTTACACCGTAATAATTAAAAATGTTTTTAGTATTAGTATAATAAATTTTATTAAAAAATGATTTCTTCTTTGATGATAAAAAGCTTTCTCTCCAAGCAAATTTTTTTTAATAATACCTCAACTCCTATTATTTTAAGTGCTGGTTAAAGAGCACCTGAGAACATTTTGCATAGGTAACTGAAACAGCATACACAACAGCTTCTGTGCTCTAAATTATCCCAGAGTATGTCATCTGTTTGCTTACTGGATAAAAGAAGAGTTATCCAAACTAAAGTCACTCAATAAGAAGCAGCAGAAAGGGAATACAATAGATCAAATAATGGTCGCAGTATAATCCTCCTCATCCTCAGTCCGTGTTTTGTAAAATGCTTCCTGTGATTTTTTTTAATTTGATAAGACCATCCTAAAGGAGATCTGCCTCTTTAATCAATCAATATGATAGTTTAAGAAAGAAATACATTTCTTATTACATGAAGTTTTAGTAAATTGGTAAACTAGAAAATGTCAAACGAAGTTTCTCTAATGTCCTTCTTTTTATTTGAATGCAATATTCCGCTAAGTTATTTACACAGATAAAACCACAGATAATTAAAAAAAAAGGTTATAAGTGATAGTCCAAACAAAGCATGTTTTAGTGTGATTTTAGTTAGGTACCAAAAAAGATTCATTTTGATGTTAATACTACAGCACTAAATTAGAATTTTATATTTTAACTATTATGAACTATATAAATATTAATAAGGTATGTATGGAATAGTAAAAAGGAAAATATACACTGCTCAACAATTGAAGTGGATAAACAGTTACAATAAAACAGAAAAAATTGAAAAATGTTAAATCAACACAATCCAAACCTTTGCTGTCCTGAATAAATAAGCTCCAAAGATCAATACGAATTAAATTGGTAAAAAATGGTTATAGTTGTGAAATCCAATTGTACTTATGGTCACAGTTAGCAGAGATAGCCAAATAAAGGCGTAGAAATCATAAACGGTTTCATTAAAATTAAATTGTTTAGCCAGGACAAAGCAATTTTGAAAACAATTTAACTAACTTGAATTGCAGATACTTCCAGTATAATCAGGTGTAGTTCTAAGAAGGCTGAGTAGCTGTTTAAAGAAACTAACTTGAGCGCGTTCTAATTAATCTTCATATCTTAAGCCCCATATTGATATGCAGTAAGAGCATATTATATGATCATTGAACTATACAGCTCCAATTTTGCGGCCCATGATGCCATTTTTGATTTAATCATAATAGTATAACTGATAACTTGATTAACCTTACTAATAGTTATCCTGAATATTTCCGAAAACAAACCTGAAGATACAAAACCCACTCCAGCTAGCAACATTCAGCAAGACTTTTAAGCATTCCATTAAGGTCATATTATGAGTGACTTGGTATGACAAGGTCACCTGCATATTGCAGGAGGAGAATACTTCTTTTACTATCACCCTCGCTCTTCAGAAAACTATTCCATGTAGGAGATGAATATTAAAAAAATAGGTGGGCCTAAGGACACTCCCTGTAATATGCCTTCTGTTATTGGAAAGGATTTGGTATATTTATGGTTAGGGGTTACCTTATTGAAACAGGCTTAAACAAATTTTGAATTATTGGAAATATTTTGGAACTTACATCAGAATGATATTTATACATTTTAAACTAACCTATGATAGGGAAAGCATATTTTTGGCAGTGAAAGAACTAGAAGTGAGTGAAAAAGTGATAAGTCTAGTAAAAGTGGCCCTAACAGATACAGACTATAAAGTACTCATTCAAGGTCAAACATCAGAGAGCCTGTCTCTCTGACAGGCTGAGACAGTCTGTTTATACAATGCATTAAGATCACAAGGAGACTAAGACAGATCCGCTTTCTACAACCTTATTTCATATGATTCTGGACATTGCTATAAGAGAAAGTGAAATACCTACTGCAAAGGGGACAATATATAACCAGATGTGTCAATTCATAGCATATGCAGATTTTGGCAAGAACAAGAACTAATCCAATTGCAGTGATAAAAAAATTGGAAAGATCATCAAAAGCTTAAGGTCTGGTAATAAATCAAACCAAGACCAAATTTATTGTACTTATCGTCTCAGTAATGCAACAGCAGAATTAAAAGTAGCAATAATCAGAATAGACTTTTAATTATCTGGGAATTGCCATTACAAGCAGTGGAGATGAAAAAGAAGCGGGACAGGAAAGAATAACCAAAGGCATGAAATATATGGGAAGTATATTTTGCATATTTTAAGATCAAAGACTGTCTCAAGAAATACCAAGAAAAGAGTTTACAAAACCATAAAAAGCCAGTAGTATTGTATGGATCTGAGGTGAGAAAACTAAACAAAAGAAAAGAAGATTTGGAAAAATTCGAACGGAAAGTATTACGAAAGATATATGGCGGAAAAAAATAAATAACTTATAACGAACTAGAAGAGTTTTATGACCAACTATTAATAACAAACAAAGCCAGGGTTCAAAGGAAGAGATGGTTGGCCATGTACAAAGATAGACCAATGGGAGGCCGACAAATCAAGTTTTGAGAGGAGGAGGCATAACAGGGAGACGTAAGCGGGGTAGACCAAGAACGAAATGGTTATATACAGTAGAGAGGGACCTGGAAGAAATAGGAATAACAAATTGGAGAAATAAAAATATAAAAGAACAGAGAAGAACATGCTAACAAGCCATGGGCCTGCTTGGTTCGTAATGCTCAACTTTATATAATTATATCAGTTTATAGTTTGTTGTACAAAATATTATGTTTTATGGAATCAAACGCTTTTCTGTAAGCAATAAATGCCGCAAAGATCTTGCGCCTAGGATGCATTTGAATGTGAAAGTTTATAATAGACACATTGTCTAAATAACCTTTGTTATTTGTAAAGCCATTTTGAATTTCTGGGAGAATATTATATACTTTGCTATAATCAGATAATCTTAGTAGAACTTTAAAAGTAAATAAATGTTCCATACAATAAATTAGTGCTTTTTATAAAGCATAGTTTTATATTATTACGTTGGAGTTTCCTCTTGTCAAGAATTTTGTTAATGAGAGAACACGTTAATTTAAAAATTCATAAGGGACGCCATCATTGTTATTTGTACATTTGTTCAGACAAGACTGTAATTCTCTTATGGAATTGGAATAATCTAGGTAAGAGTGACGGGCGTCATAAAAAATATAGTCTACTTGCTACTTAGGAATAGACAGGTGCATCAGGGACGAAGTGCTGAAGGCTCTTGGCGATCTCCAATACGCTTAACAGCCGGCATGGATTGCTTTCCATAGAGGACAAGGAAATAGCAATAGTTCTTTTTTAAATGTGGAAGGGGCGTTTAACAATGTGTCTCCCGAGTCAGTGACAAAAGCTCTACCTTTATAAGCGAATGGATAAAGATGGCTCTAGCGAGTAGGCGCTAGGCGAAGCTACCATTTAAATAAAGGTAGAAAGAGGGTGTCCGCAGGGTGGACTACTATTTCCACTGTTGTGGGCTACCTTGGTAGATGGAAGCTAGGAAAGAGTTTTACTGTCTCGGATATGCAGATGATCTGACAGCCGTGGTGAACGGATGATTTGCTAGCGTAGTTTCAGGTCTTACGCAGGGGGCTCTGAAAAAAGTGGACAACTGGTGTGAGGTTGAGGGTCTATCGGGCAATCCTCATAAAACACTAGGAAGCCACCAGAGATCAAGAGGATATTCCATGCTTAATACTTCCAGGTTAATTACTTGAGTATAATATTTGACCAGAATAGATAAATCCGGTTGGGAGAGTATTGAGGTAGTACCGCGAAACTCGAAAGAAGTCAATTTTGTTGGGAATTATAGAGAATTTTGAAATTGTAACGTTATTTTCGTATTCAACAGGGTCGACACAATGGTTCTACACTATTTTTATCAAGCATAAACTTTATTAAGAATTTTAGCAAAATTTGAAGGCAGTAAATTCAATGGTATTTGTTTCGTCACTTTCTTAAGTAAAAAATTTTTGTTGTCAAAATACTTGAAAATGGGGTTTTTAAAGACGCTGAATCTAATAGGAAGTGTAAAAGATAGATAAATCCGGTTGGGAAAGTATTGAGGTAGAAGTACTACAGCGAAACTGAAATAAAAAAATCATACAAAAGTCTACAATGGACTAGTTTAGTGATTTTTTTTTATATTTGCATCTTATAAAATAGGTTTTTAGTGGTTGAACTGTACAAATAAAATTTTTATAAAATTAATCCTCTAGCCATAATCGGCTTTTGAAATTTAAATTTAATGGTTACATACGTCATAAGTGGTAAGTGACGTGTTTCAATAAGATTGGTAGAAAATTTGCGATATTGTCGATATGCTTTAATATTAACCGAGAAACTTATCTCTCTCTCTTATTTGTTGTCATTAAAAAGAGATAAACATATCGATATTTTTGTTCTCTGATTGACACTTTATCAAATAAGGAGTAAAACACTAAACAAAATATTCTGCCATTTTCGTTAGTTTAATTTGTTGTTTGGTTGTGTTTGGTTTATGAAAGAAATTACTTCTATACTATTTTTGGTTCGAAAATAAAAATCCCTAACACCTTCTCTTGGTGTTATAGCGGTTCCTTCAAAAATAACCAATAGAAGTAATTGTTCTCTCGAGGAGCAACCCTTCTATCGGTAAAGTGAGAGAAGGAATTTCAAGAATACAGTTTTGGCATTTTCAATAGAACCACGCCCACTTTCTATTGGCTGTTCTATTCTATCACCGTCAAGAATAGGGGTCTTGTTTGTTTATTACAGATAAACACGATTTTCTCTCCTGTCATATATCTTGTCAACTGGTACAATCAGTTAGTCACAGAACACGGTGTTTTGTGCCGCCAGTTCTTTGAGAATACTTGGAACGAACGTAGCTAAAATGTGACAACGTTGACTTTTAAACACACTTCATTATTGGTTATTAGTTGGCGCTACGTTTAAAACTTACTAATTATTTATTGCTAAATTTTACGAAATGAGAAAAAACAAATTGCAAAATGAATACCAATATAATTAAGTAGTTATCTTATCCTAAATATATATTGCTATCATTTTGATTAATATGATCCCACTAAACTAGTAAATTGCCATTGGGAGATACAGACGGTTGTGTGGGAAAACATGGGGGCTCAACCCAAAGACGAACCTTTGGTTGCATACGAGGTTCAGGAGTTTGGTGGACAAAAACCCAGCAGGTTGGAGCTCCTCAAACGCTTGGCGGGGTTCAAAAGCTGGCATGCCAGAGCAGCAGGGGAGCGAGTAGAACGACTCCAACGGAAGCGTTAGAGTTTTTACTAAACTGACTAGTTTTTCATAGTTATATTCAAAGGGAAGCTATGTCATTAATACATAGACTAATGCAAGGTCAGGCCCCAATAAACTGTGGGCAAGGTGCCGACCAGGACAAATGATATCAGAAAATAAAAGTAGGCTGTATTTTAGGGATGCACATAGACCTAGACCCCCAAAAAAGGACTGAGAAACCGGTTCTCATGTAGAAGGATGAAACTCTTTTTGGTACACGGATGGCTCCGAAATCGTTGTGGGTACAGAGGCTGGGATATACGGCACAAAGCCAAGGACAGAAGTCCAGCTATGCCTAGGAAAGTACGTGGCTGTATATCAAGCAGAAATTGCCGCTATGCCGTTGTGCTACAAGAACGAGTCCATAGTAATCCATTCTGACAGTCAAGCGGCTCTAGGGGTACTCAGTTCGGTACAGGTCAACTCAAGGCTTGTATGGGCCTAAGTTTGTGCGCTCAATCAGGTGGGGTGCTGCAATCGGCTAACACTTGTCTGGGTACAGGGGAAGTTGCAAAAACCCCATTGATAGGACCTGAACCCGTCTTTGGAATCGCTAATAGACTTAAAAAAGCACCCATCAGCGAATGGGTGCAAATAAAGTCTGTTGAATGGTGGGTACTCTCATACGGACGAAAGATAAAGTACAATTTTATCGTCTTGTACAATAAATAACTATTTCCTTGCATTTTTATGTTTAAAACGATCCTTTCGAGTTATTTTGCAAACTGAAAATTGCACTCGATTGCTTCCTCATTGTCGGAAACATTTTTTCTTTTGCTGCTGGGTATTAAAACTTGTATTGACATCATTAGAGAAAGTGGTTTTTTTAATAAATAGTGGTTACTAAGTGATATTGTCCCAGATTACAAGTTTAATTATGGTTATAGAATGTACGTTCTAAATTTTATTTTTTTTGTAAATCTATACCTGCATATCAGTCCGTCGATTGTTGCCAAACGAAATGAAACATTCACTTTTAGGTACAGGACTGCACTTAAAAAGTTATAGATAGTTATAGTAAATAGACAGCACACGAGGCTGATATTTATCTCACAGGAATGGTTACAATAATCAACCATTCAAATTTGGGTTCATTTTTTGTTTCAGAAATTGAAGCATCTGCATTTAGTAATTGCCGCCCAGCTAGTTTGCTTAATAGCGACACAAAATGAAGAATCGTACGACACTAATGAATGGATACCAGTAACTCAAAAACCCGGTGAAGAGATTACTCAAAAGAAAGCTACAGCCCGAGTGCTTAATCTCGATTCGCCATCTCAAAAATTTTTTTCCGATGAAATAAAGTTTAAAAAGATTAGGCCAAACTTCCAATCAAGGCCTAAACACAAGGACAGGTACAACGTACCCAAATATGAAAGTGTCTACAAATTCGAACAGCCCCCGTCATTCCCACAAGCTGGTAAGTTTATTCATTCATTATTACACAATTCTTAGTATACCTACCTCTATTATGTTTATTAATGTTAAAACTGTCAATCTTCATCGATTGCAACATTACTTTAAGAATCAGTTTACTTATATTATCACCTCACAGATTAGGACTAAGAACAAATTGTATCATTACAACGGAAATTCTTTATTGAACAATTTATAGAGGCCTATATAATTGTCTACTTTTAATAAGCTAAATTAATAAACATTTACATTTAAACAGTTCGGTGTATCTTTGCACATCATAGTTGTACAGAATAAATCAAAGCATTTAAATTAAACGTAAGTCTTTTCTAGATTCATGAAATAATTGGGAAATGTTTAATATCCCGTTAAACGTATTTATAGTGATTGTTTTTATTTGTAATCGATGTTAAAAACTCATTATAGTGGAAGGCTAATTTATGGAATATTATCATTATTTCGAGAACCGTCGAGTTTTGAGGGTAATCCCGAAACAGGTCGATTTTTGTTATAAAATACCCATCTTATAACGTACATGGAGTAAGGATGACGTCACCGGTGTGGGTGTAGTGACGTAATCGTTAATATTTTTAAATAGAAATCGGTATAATGCGACACATCATTTGAAGGAGAATTTAATTCTCTATTTAACGACATTACATTTGTAAATAAAATATTTTTTTAAGGGTACAAAAACATTTTCATTTTTATTTTAATTCAACCAAATTACAACTAATGATTTAATTCATAACGTCCTTTAAAGTAACCAAATTATGCATAATAATTATTTTAAATTAAATGTTCCAAATGCCATTCATCGGTTTCTTGACAATATGCGAATCTACGGACACATTCATCAAGTACATTGCGGATGACTTCTGGAGTAATGAGACTCATTTCATGCCTAATTATATCTTTAAAGTTCTGTAAATTTTGGGGTCTATTGACATAAACTTTTGATTTTATGTAACCCCCACAGGAAAAAGTCTAGAGGTGTTAGATCTGGCGACCTTGCTGGCCACTCTATAAAACCTCGTCTTCCGATCCATCTCCTGGGAAAGCAATTATTTAAATTTAAAAATTGACGTACTTCACGTGCGTAATGCGGAGGGGCTCCATCTTGTTGAAACCAGATATTGTCACTAGGTAAATTTGCATTATTGGCATTTAGATACATGTTAGCAAGGACAAGTATAAGTTGATTTCTCAAAAAAGTTAAATAACGTTCCCCTGTTACATTTTCTTCAAAGAAAAAAGGGCCAATGATTCTGTCATCGATATTGCGTGTGTGCCTCAGTCATCCAATGTGGGTTTTCTTGACTCCGATACCTGCAATTTTGACGATTCACGGTACCATGTAAAAAAAATGTGGCTTCATCGGAAAAGAGGATTTGATTGATGAAACGTGGATTGCCGATAAATAAATTCTTGATAATTTCATAAAATTGAAGCCGGTGATCGGGATCGTCGTCGTTTAATTCCTTGTGTATTTGAATTTTGTAGGGATGGTATTTTTCTATTTTTAAAATACGTGATACCGATCGTTGGGAAACACCAGCATATTCACCCACTTGTGTTGAACTACTGTGAGGATTGTCATGGGCATTTAACAAAACATCAAGTTTCACATTGTCTTCAATTTTAGGACGCCCAGCGTTTGGAATATGTTTAACGTGACCAGTTTCTCCAAATTTTCGGACTATTTTACTTACTGTTGATTGGCTGATGGGTCTGTCTGGATATTTTGCATTGAATAAATTGTATACCTCGTTCTGTGTTCTTTTTTATCTCCACATCCGCTAAGAATTAATATTTCTATGCGTTGTGTTTCATTTAGGTGAGCCATAATTTAGTATTCAAAAGTAAAAATTACAATTGACAACTGATGACAATTCACAAAATCAAAAAATATTTACGACAATAAATATTACAGTAACTATGCCAATATCACTTGCTTGATTTAACATTTGACAAAAAGTTTCAGTGTTTATGAGATAACTTTTTGTGTCCATTATTATTTTTACTTATTTTTGCTTTTTTAAGTATTTATTTCAGGAAGTCATGGCAGGAACCGATGGATAGCATTTGGAACATTTAATTTAAAATAATTATTATGCATAATTTGGTTACTTTAAAGGACGTTATGAATTAAATCATTAGTTGTAATTTGGTTGAATTTAAATAAAAAAAAATGTTTTGGTACTCTTAAAAAATATTTTAGTTACAAATGTAATGTCGTTAAATAGAGAATTAAATTCTCCTTCAAATGAGGTGTCGCACTATACCGATTTCTATTTACAAAAATTAACAATTACGTCACTACACCCACAACGGTGACATCATCCTTACTCCATGTACGTTATAAGATGGGTATTTTATAACAAAAATAGACCTGTTTCGGGATTACCTTAAAAACTCGACGGTTCTCGAAATAATAATAATATTCCATAAATTAGCCGTCCACTGTAGAAATGTTTTGAATTGAAATTGAAATTTTTTGGATTCGAAAAATATAACTAAGCAGATTCTGGAATGGGATAGGAAAGATCTACGCATTCTTATAGGACTGCTTACGGAACACTGTCGTCTAAGATACCACCTGAAGAAAATAGGTGTGAGTCAAACTTTAGACTGTCGCTTCTGCAGTGAGGCAGACGAGACTGCAGAACACATATTATGTTCTGGAAATTACTAGGCACCGCAATCTTGGTTTCCCAAAATTGGAGCCTAACGACTTTAAACAGGTCTCGCCGCAGACAACCATTGACTTCGCAAGGAGGACTGGTTTGTATGGCGATTTATAACCTTAGGGGTGAGCCGCAATAGACCCAACGGTTTTCGCAGTGGAGGGGTGGTTGAGCGCCCCACTCACATTGAACCTAACCTAACCTAGATTCATGAATTCGTCCCCAAGCCGTTAAGCTGAATTAAACAACTTGTGCAAATAATAGTACTAATGGTGTGGTACCTACCTATTTTTGTGCAACTCAATTTTTCCAGCAAAGTACAAACACTGAATATCGCAAAACATATTTTATTACAAATAATATGAGTACTTACATACAAATGTTTCCTTATATATTAATACACAGAATATAATAATTTTACGGCTCATAAAAATATGCCATACATTTGATAAAATTAAACCTCGAAGTTGTTCCATTTTCATATTCCTTAATTTTTTTAGCAATGTACTGCTCACGTCTACGCTCTGTTGGATCACGCACTAACCTAACCTAACCCTAACTTTGAATTTTTATGTAAGCATCTGTTTGGAATTATTTTAAAATTTCATTGAAATGAAAAATTGTTGGATGCCTAACAAAAAAACTGGCATTAAATTTTGCGTGAAAAGATTCTATGCTATCTCTGAGGTCAGCCCACTAACTGGGTGGAAAAATGGCTTCTTCGGAAATATAATTATCCACCAAATAATCGCTGAAGCGCGCTAAACGCTCATTTTCGGGTTGTGTTTCCGAATAATCAAAAGCGAAACAATCACCTATATGCTTCCGGGTTTAAAGATGGTAAACCAAATATATAGCGCAGCCATTTTCCCATTTCACTATTGTCATCTTTATAAGCAGGCGCAAGGCCCAAATTTTGAAATTTTCGAGATCAAGCTTGCCCCAAATGAAATTTGCACCCTACAAACACCGTTTTTATACCATTGTGAATGACTAAGAACTTTCACAATATATTCGCAAAATACGTTTTTAAATGCAATGACAGCCGTTTCGCTAGAATTAGCACATAGTAAGGGTTAGTACAATACATTTAAATGTGAATGGCAATTTCAAAGTCTGCTACAAAGATTTGTGGGTTCAGAATTAAACCTAAATGATGACATTTGTCCCGTAAAATTTCTAAAAGATCTTTATAAGTATATACAGTACATTCCTTCTTATTTGGTAATAAACAAAAAAAGTGGAATGTAATATCTACTTTCTAGTAGGTATGTGAAGCGTAACTGCAAAAAATGATCGGGACAATACTTAAATGTACCATCAACATGTACTTTGTTTTACATAAAACAGTTATATTTTATACGCAAGTAAATACAATAATTTCTTTAATATCGTCGATAATAAATACAAAATCTTCTTTTTTTAACGTCGTAATAGTCATTATTTTGATAACATTAATAACTTCTAGTCTATTTTTCGATATAGGTGGTAGAAATTTTCGTCTAACCTAACCAACCTTTTCTTTTAAGGCTGCATGTATTATTTTGGAATGCTTCACAGATGTTATCGGTTGCTCTTCGTTTTACACTTGCACTCACTATTTGCCTATTCAATTTTTTCAAATCTGTTCACTTTTACAGTATAAACTTTAGCCTTACAGGAGCGATCCGAACAACGCCAACATACTTCACCACTTTTCAAAATTTTTTGTTTGGTAAATTTCACTATAAATTGCTCACAAATTATTATATACTAAGGGCCGCTAGATCAATCTCTTGGTAAGTTAATCATAAAATACCAAGGGGTTAAATTTAATCTCTTTGGTAAGCTTCTGTTAAAATCGAATTTGTTAGATCATTCTATGTTTATCCTTTTGGTACGACGTGACATAATTTCTATCAAAATTAAATGTTGGCAATTCTGTTTTGTATGTGTTTTGTGTTTTATGCTGAGAGTGTTGTCAAAATTCAAAATATTCACCTATTGTAATTAATAATGGAAAATATTGAAAAAAGAAAAAGGGTTCAAATTCTTGTGCTGAAGAACCGGATTTGTTATGCGACCTAGTGGTTAAATATTCATACATTATAAAAATAAAAAAAACGGATGCTTTATGTCATAGTGGTTGCATGCACCCCTCCAAACTCTCCAACTGCCATTAACATATTACCAGTGGCATAAAACCGTAGTGTAATTAATAATAATAATAATAATAATAATAATAATAATTTATTGCTTCAAAACACAAGTGTTACAGCAAGGGTTCGGTAATGAAGTAAATTTACATATATATATATATATATATATATATATAATTAAATTTCTGTTATATATATATACTCGTATAAAAAAAGAACAATTCATAAAAAAAAGTCTACACTTGTCATTCATAATAATAGCACGCAATTTAAGAATACTCCAAATATAATGACATACTATTTTAATGTTTACTAGATTTAGATTATCCAAAACATTGAAAAATAAATGAGAACTGTTAAACAAATCAACTTTTGGCCTCATAGTTGTAAAAATCGGGCATTCAAAAATTAGGTGATATATCGTTTCATTTACATGACAGTTACAAATAGTACATAAGTCACTTGGATTGATTATATGGTTGTTTCCATTTAATGTAAACACAAGTCTGAAAGAGTTACACAACCTTAACTGGGCAATAGTGCGAGTGAGTTGAATAGGCATTTCTAACAAAAGATATCCGGCGGGGACATTGGACACATGTAGCTTATTGTAAAAAGTTAGAAAGGTGCCTTTCTGTCTTAGAGAAATATCTTCTTGATGAAGATGTTCAAAATAGGACTTAAGAACGTCTTTTTTACTAGCCACTAGTTCCCTTAAATTTAAATTATCCCACAGGTGACCACTTCCTAAACACACAAAAATTCTTTTTTAGCTGAAGAGCCCAACTATACCTATCATCACATGATGACATGCGGTGTTGATGTAATAAGCATATCTTGGGAACCTATGATCAGGCATAGCTAAAACTTTTATTAGCCATTGATAGGCAGCCTTAAATACATTGTAAGCGTATTTGACCCTTCCAGTTTCGAGCCTCACAGCATAATCAGGGGTATTTTTTGGCAGTAAAAGAATCCGCTTTAAGAAGTGCACCTGAACTCTCTCCAGTATGTCACCATATCTTAAACCCCAGATGGCAACAGAGTTTGACATCATACTCAGAGCTAGTGATTCAAAAAGTTTAATGCGTGCTTCCCATGACTGCATTTTTGTCTTCGTCATAATAGGCAATATGGCCCCAATTGCTTGCTTACTTTTATCAGCGGCAATAGTTGCCATCTCTCTGAAAAGACCAGAAGATACAAAGGTTGTTCCTAAATAAACATAACTGTTTGATAAAGGTATCTGGTTACCATTAAATAAAAATCTAGCATTGGTTGGTCTGTAGCCACCCCTAGAGAATGATATAATTTTTGTTTTTGAAGTATTAACAGTTAATCTATTTTCGGCGGTGTAGTTCTCAAGAATTTTTAGTTTTCTTGCAACATCAATTTCAGAATCCGCTAGAATAACAAGGTCGTCGGCATAAAGTAACGTAAGAACGTCATTATTACTATTGATATTTATACCTCGAGCATTATTTTTTAAAAAATAGGATTCAACGTCGGAGATAAATAAGGCAAAAAGTAGTGGGCTCAAAGAATCCCCCTGCAAAACCCCGGCAGATACATCAAAAGGTCGCGTTAAACCATCGGACGCTTTCACTCTAATTGTCGCATGATCGTACATGGATTTTATCACACGAATAATCTTAGAGGAAATTCCAATACCAAACAACTTTTCCCAGAGTAATGAGTGGTAAACAGATACAAAAGCACGTTTAAAATCCACAAATATTGCAAAAAAATTCCTTTTGTGAATATGAACCACAGAGGTTAATGTGTATATATTATCAATACATCCACGGCCAGCACGAAATCCAGCCTGAGATTCAGGGAGTATGTTGTTACTTTCTGTCCAAGCTGACATTCTATTCAGAATTATTTGAGTGAAAACCTTAGCCGAGCAGTTAACTAAAGCCAATCCTCTGTAATTAAAAGGATCCTCCGCAGGACCACCTTTATGCAACATAGAAAGAAGTATATCGGACCAGTCAAGCGGAAGTTCAGCTGTATCAAAAATGAGATTAAACAGATGATTTAAGTAAAGGATCCAATTATTCGGCAGGTTTTTATAAAATTCGTAAGAAATAGAATCGATGCCCGGAGCTTTTTTATTTTTGCAACTATTAAGCACGGAATATATTTCATCAGTAGTTATCGACGAGTCTAGAAATGGATGCAAGACATCAGTAAAAATAGGATTTAGGTAAACTTTTGTAGGGTATATATTTTCATACAAATTCTCCCAAACTTGTACCGGTAGGCTTTTATTTTTATGTACAGAACAACTTCTGAATCGTTTCACGGTCAACCAAAACTGTCTTGCATCTTTAATGTTAGATAGGTCGGATATGATTAGTTTTTCATACTCTTTTTTTTAGATAAAATTAATAATTTGTAGGAATGTCTTGATTCAGCATACAAAGCTACTGCTGAATCAGAAAAGTTTTCCTTTTTACACAACTTTAGTGCTTGCTTTACATCTTTTTTGGCAAGCACACAGTTACTGTCAAACCATGGCTTACTAATATTTTTTCTTTGGTAGTTGATGTTTACCTTTCTAATCATTCCCAAAACTTCCGCCGATTCCAATATGGCAGAGTGTAGATTCTCGTAAGAGTCTTGAATACCAATCATTACCTGTACTCTGTTTGAGGAACGCATACACAATTTGTAAGCCAGTTCTTTGTTATTGTTCCAAAGTATTGATTTCTTAGTATCTATCAGGATAGAGGGTACAGATTCATAATTATTAATAAGGATATTTAGTTCAAGAACAATTGGAAAATGATCGGACATATAATTATTGATATCAACTAGAAAATCAGAAATAATATTAAGATGCGTGCTACTTACCCATACCAAATCAATCACACTTCTACCCAGTTTAGTGACATAAGTATATTTACCAGGATTGTCTTGAGTGGTTCTACCATTTAAGAGAGATAGTGAGTTGTTGCTCATAAATTCTAACAAGATACGACCTCTCTGGTTAATGATAGTGTCAAGACTTTTTCTGTTTACAGACAAATTTGTATTTTCTAAGACCTCGTGAGATATTGTATCTAAATTGCCAACCCGACAATTAAAATCCCCACCAACCACAATTAAAGTGTCGTAAAACTTTTCTGAAATTTCAGTTAGAACACTGTTGAACATTTCAAGCATATATGGTAACTCTAGTGATGGGTTAAAATAAACGCCACATACTATAAATTTGCAGAACGGCGTTGAAAATAAACACACAATCCACCAGGGGCATTCACTTAATAAAGATGCGGTAAAACAATTTTTTGTAGAAATACATAGGCCACCTGAAGGTCTTCCAACGGCTTTATTTTTTGAAGCAGGGAATGAAAAATGATTAAAATTATCAAGATAAGTTTGAGCGATAATCTGAGTAGTGCACCAAGTTTCACACAAAAAAACAATATCAAAAGTACATTCTTCAGCGAAGTTCTGAAAATTCTGGAAACCGTGACAATTCCAGAAACAAATATTTAATGGTTTTTTTATACAGTTCATTTTCGAATTAATTTCATTTACAAACTTTGTTGTTTTTTCTCCTGAAAGCAAGTCTTTTTCCATTTCGGTCTCCAATGGATTTTTTAGCACAGGCATCTCTTCTATCCATTTTTTGCCGTGGCCGGAATATCTAGTTCCATTTTTTCTTTATTCCATTTCCATATTTTTCCGTCTATGTGTAATTTTTGATAACCAACTCTGACGTATTTGCCTTTAGCTCTTTCTATTTTAGCAGTGTTCCGTATCTCTTGTTGAATTTTCATCTCTTCGTGTGTTAGGTCATTGTTTATATATACTTCCGGTTTTTTTCCTCGCAGTTTATTTTTGTTTTGCATTATTTTCATTTTCAGTGGTTAAATATTCATACATTATAAAAATAAAAAAAACGGATGCTTTATGTCATAGTGGTTGCATGCACCCCTCCAAACTCTCCAACTGCCATTAACATATTACCAGTGGCATAAAACCGTAGTGTAATTAATAACTGTTGAAGTGGGGTTAAGCAATTACTTCTGTAATTACAAAAAACTCAAGATTTTCAATTAATTGCAGTAGAGCATTTGCACTTTCTTTGCTTAATCTAAACCTAATTTTAAATTCACTGTCATCCCAGAAATTCATATGATCCGGTCTATCTCTTACAATGTATGGCTTTCTTAAAAGAACCGCAAAAAAATCTTCATTTTCATCGCCACTATCGCTATCGAAAATGTTATATTTTGAATAATATCCATTTCAATTTTTTTGAAGTTCACAAAAATGCCTCAATTATTAGAGATTAAGGTTATGAATCTCTTGGTGTATATTGTAATGTTTTAAAAAATTAATAGTAAATATAACTTACCAAATAAATAACTTGAATTGAAGTAAACCATTAAACATGAATGTTATTTACAAATCTTCTCATTAAATGAATAATACACCAAAAATTTCTTTATTAGAGCCAATCCAGTAAACCGTAATACACACAAGAACACAAAAACCATCTTGATAATGAATGAATGCTAACACCAGTAGTCGATCCAAGAATCAAAATCCAAAACACTAATTTGTTTAAGCTAAAAATAAAAAAATTAAAAAAAAAAATATTAGAATATGTTAATAATAAATCATAGGAATACAATATTAGTAAGAAACCAACCATATTTGTTATATTAAGTTAGTTAGATCAAAAGCTAAATAAGTAATAATTAAAGTTAATAATAATAATGATTTTAATAATATTTTTTTATAAGTAGCTATAAAATGAGAATAAGTAAGGTATAGGTTATTTAAAATTATTATATGAAGTAGAGAATATTTAACTGTATACAGTCAGTAAAATAAGATACAAAAATTTAAATCTCAACAAACTAATTTAAATATTTGAGCAAATTAAATGAATCAGAGACAATGATTATAATTTGATAAACAAATTTTACTTACCCCAAACAACATTTTCAAATTCATTTAAGTATCAAATGATGAGTCTTGTAGTATGATGTATCGGATATCAGTACAAGTCTAGTAGTCCCTATGTCCTGAACATCTCAGATTTGATAGAAATACAATATTTAAGACAGAACCTAAAAAGAGAGATATTGAAATATATTACATGATAGAATAAAGCTGTGAGAAAGTGATGTTTGTGTTTACAAGCTAAGACTATTTAATCAAGCTTGATCAAAGACTTTATGAATGATAAATTCAATAAAAAAAAAACACTATAAATAGTGATGTGGTGATTAAAAACGTTGACTATAAACTTTAAAAAGGTGCTTGTATGAGAAGGACATAAACTTAGTATTAGATGTTTAATTGATGTTTCTATTTGTTGTAATTGTATGTTTTTGTAAAGTAATTAATTTTAAGTTGTTTTTTGATGTTTTTGGATGTTATTAATTCGTTTACTTGATAAATTTTGTATGTAAATCACTATGACATAGTAAAATTTTAAAAGCAAATAAAAGCTAATATAAGCGGTTTCATTGAAAATAAAAGTTATCTGATCATATTTTAATATGTAAAATTTCATTTTTTGTTAAAAATATTGGCCAAAAAGAGATATTAGCTCACAATTGTTAAATTTGATATTAATAATTGTCAAAATGGCTGACATTGTTTACTCCAAAAAGCCAGCTGTTTTAATAAAGAAAAATTGATTTTAAAATTCTAAAAATGTTAATTTATAATGAAATAAATAGTACAGATTTAATTTGTAATAATTTTAAGGTCAGAAAATGTATAATTAAAAAGTCAATTTTTCAAAATTTTGATGTAAGAGAGGTTATATAAAAACAAAACACGCTCGAAAAGGCAGCCATTATGAAAATTTGACCGAGGGTATATAAGCCCTTGGAGAAGAAAATTCGGGAGCATTCTAATTTGATCAAAAGGTCACTCCACGTCAGTATATTTTAAAAATTACCATAAAAACAATGGCCGATGACTGTTAAAAATAAAAGATGGCTGAAAAGTAATATGATAAATCATATAATGTATTTTCAAACAAATCTATTGGAAAAATTGTAAATGGTTATAAATTGTGTACCGAATAATAAATATTAAATCCTAAGAAGAAAAATTAAATTTGTTTTGACTAACCTGCAATAATAATAAAATATCTGGAAGAAACGAAGGAAAAATAACATCCAGTGATTGCAATCCTGTTTAATTTCCATCCAAGGATGCATTTGCACGTGTTGTAAATTACCATTGGAAGAAAGCCGAACCTGGGAAGCCACTACGAATGATTTCCATCCTTCACCGTCAGGAACAAGTGATTTAGGGTATGTTTTTAACTTTATTCACTTATATCACTTTCATGACTTCTAAAAACATTGTGAGTAATATATTTCAGTATCGTTGAATAATTTTTTATAATCTTGATTAGAGAACATCATATTATTAAGAAATTTTTTCACAACTAATAAACACACGCTTCTTTACCCCAGAAATAACCGTTAAGGATCACGTGTTTCTATGTGCGGGGTTGATGCGCACAAAATCTGCCATAGCCGTATCATTAAAGAGATCAAGGGTATATTATTCTTTTAGGGAAAACAAAGTTAACAAATAAAATATTGTTAAATCTTACATTTGAACTGACTACTGAGTTTATGAGTCTATAGTGCTAAATAATTGATTTGATATATAAAATTTAATAATAAATGATAAACAAAATTACATATTTTAAATTTGATAACATAATTATTTTTTCAAACAGAAGGATCAATAAAATAAAGAAATTTTAAGGTGTTTTAGATTAAAAAAGGATTAAATTAAAATTGAAACAAATTTAAATATAAAGAATAGCCCCACAAAACTTTAAAAATAAAAATTTCAAATTATAAAACAACAAAATTAATAATTACATCAATAATAACAATATTTATGCAATCTGTACATACTTAATAATTGTAATTTATTACAAAAATGGCGCCCAACGTGGGGCTACAATAAAAAACGTGGGGCTCTAAAAAAAAATTAATTGGCTATAATAAAAAAAAATTGACTGGTTAAAGTAATTAATTGACTAGTAAAATCATTTAAAACAAAATTTTATACTTAATTTTGATAAAACTTAATCAAAATTGTAAAAATGGATAAAATGCATTGGACGGAGGATAAAAATAAAGAAATATGGAGATTATTAATAGAGATAAGAAAAGATATCAGAGATATGAGCAAGAAATGGGGCAAAAATAATGAAAAATGTGAAGAAAATGAAGAAAACATAGGAGAAATGGATAAAGATTTAGAAGAAACTAAAGAAGAATTGAAGAAGGAATTTAAAGAAGATAAAGAAGATTTAAACGATACATTTAATAAGAAGTTTGATGAATCAAAGGAAGAAATGGGGGAACAAAATGAGAAATTACAAGAAGAGATTAAAGATACAAAACAAGAAATTAAAGAAGAAATGAAAAAGATGTTTGTAAAGAAATTTGATGAAAATGGAAAAGATTTAAAAGAAGAGATTATAGAAAATATTGGTAAAGAAAGAGAGAATTTGAAGATACAAATAGTAAGCCAAAATGAAAATATGAAGAAGTTTAGTGAAGAAGAAAAAGTATTTGAAAAGGAGGAATATGCAGAAACAAACAATAAAATTTTAGAAGAAATTGACAGAAACAAAGATAAAGATGTTGAAACTGGGAAGATTGAGATGAATAATTTAATCAAAATTGATACTAAATATGACATAAATGAAAATAAGAATAAGATTAATTTAAAAATAATCATAGATGTGGAAGAAAACAAGAAGATTAAAAATTTACTTGAACAATTGACTGGAAGGAAACTAATGGAGACAAAGAAAGAAAAGGAAGAAATGAATATGAACACCGATATAGGAAAAGTTAAAAGAATGAGAAGACAAACCAATGATAAAAAGTTACACATGTTAATGAAAGCAACTAAAACCAGGAAGAGACTTGTAGAAAGAAATTGGAAGAAGGTAAAAAAGAAAATGAATAATTTATTGAGTAGGGGTAAGGTAGTAACTAGGTGTAAATAATATTGCTAATTATATTTGTAGGTAGTAAGTAAGTTTTTATTGTTTGAATTTTAAAATGTTGTGTATTATATTAAATTTAAAATACCACCCCAATCAATTATATTAACTTATATGAAACTTAGATCAATTATATTATAATGGTCATTGAATATTCAAGGGTAAAAATTATGATAAACTGTTATATTAATTATACTAATTGAAATGAAACTTAAATCAAATACATTCTAATGAGTTATTGCATATTCAAGATTAAAATTATGACAAACCGTTACAAATTTTAATTAATATAAGAAACAAAACATTATTAATAGATTCAAAATCAATTTCAAAACTAAATAATATTAAAGATTAATGAAATAAAATTCCAAATATAATAGTATTAACCATTATTAAAAACAAAAACTATGTGAAATAAATAAATAAATATGATATTAAAATAAATCTATGTTGAAATCATAATAAATTGTAAACTACTAGCTGTGTTTAATTTGGATAGTGATATGGTAATATTAAATGATACATAGGAACAATTAAAAACTATAATTAATTATAAAGAAGAGAAGAAAGTATAACTAAATGGTATATGGATGTCAATGGATATGATAGAAGAAGTAGAAGATAGTAAGAAGGATATTAATTATATTAGAAATGATTATGAAGATGATTAAGAAGAAAGTTATGGATATGAAGTTTAAAGAAGAAAGTTATGATTATGAAGTAGATAGAAGAAAGAAGAAGATGTATTTGAAAATGATGATTTGATTGTGATGGAATATATTACAATATTGTAGGAGATTTGTTGATGAAGTATAGAAGTTTGATGTTTAAGGAGCCAAAAGAAGCTACCGAACATGAATATAATATGGAGGTGAGAAATGTTGAGGAGTTTAAGGTGAAAATATATCCTGTACCATTAAAGTTAAAAGAAAAGAGTGAAGAGAGAATAAGAAATTTTATAGATTGAAGGAATAATTCGAAGAAGTAACAAATCATATATCAATTCACTAGTAGTTGTACAAAATTAGAGCAAAATAGTAATTTAATTAAAAATTTTTCATAATAAATTAAAAAGAAATGCAGAACGATATTTAAAAAGGAGGTACAAAAATTTAAAGAAACCAACGGTATTCAAAGAAGGGGATTGGGTAATTGAAAGGTCACTACAGGTAGCCAACAAAAGAAATAATGAGTGTGCAAAATTAAAACTACCGTTTATAGGACCATTTATAATCGAAAAAGCTTATGAAAACAGTTATATTTTAAGAAATCCACATAACAATTTATTGAGGGGAAAGGTAAACGTTAAAAACTTATATGCATACCATCAATAGACCAACATTTTAAAAATCTAGCTAAATTTAGAATATAAGATAGTTTAAGATGTAGATATTAGAATAAGTAAATATTATATTGTATTTTAAAATTAGGAATAAAGTATGAGTTATCAATGAATAGTTAGTGGTTATATACAACCAAATGAATTAGAATTTATGTTAGATGTTAATGAAGATTATTTGTAAGGTACAATTAAGGTATATGTTAGAATTGAAAGATAACAAAGTGGAATTTTAAGCTTATTAGATTTGGATCAAATATAATGGAATTAAATTTTAAAAATTATTACCGAGTAACAATTTGTTAAAATTAAATTGGGGGAAATTTGTAATGTTTTAAAAAAAATAATAGTAAATATAACTTACCAAATAAATAACTTGAATTGAAGTAAACCATTAAACATGAATGTTATTTACAAATCTTCTCATTAAATGAATAATACACCAAAAATTTCTTTATTAGAGCCAATTCAATAAACCGTAATACACACAAGAACACAAAAACCATCTTGATAATGAATGAATGCTAACACCAGTAGTCGATCCAAGAATCAAAATCCAAAACACTAATTTGTTTAAGCTAAAAATAAAAAAATTAAAAAAAAAAATATTAGAATATGTTAATAATAAATCATAGGAATACAATATTAGTAAGAAACCAACCATATTTGTTATATTAAGTTAGTTAGATCAAAAAGCTAAATAAGTAATAATTAAGGTTAATAATAATAATGATTTTAATAATATTTTTTTATAAGTAGCTATAAAATGAGAATAAGTAAGGTATAGGTTATTTAAAATTATTATATGAAGTAGAGAATATTTAACTGTATACAGTCAGTAAAATAAGATACAAAAATTTAAATCTCAACAAACTAATTTAAATATTTGAGCAAATTAAATGAATCAGAGACAATGATTATAATTTGATAAACAAATTTTACTTACCCCAAACAACATTTTCAAATTCATTTAAGTATCAAATGATGAGTCTTGTAGTATGATGTATCGGATATCAGTACAAGTCTAGTAGTCCCTATGTCCTGAACATCTCAGATTTGATAGAAATACAATATTTAAGACAGAACCTAAAAAGAGAGATATTGAAATATATTACATGATAGAATAAAGCTGTGAGAAAGTGATGTTTGTGTTTACAAGCTAAGACTATTTAATCAAGCTTGATCAAAGACTTTATGAATGATAAATTCAATAAAAAAAAAAAAAACACTATAAATAGTGATGTGGTGATTAAAAACGTTGACTATAAACTTTAAAAAGGTGCTTGTATGAGAAGGACATAAACTTAGTATTAGATGTTTAATTGATGTTTCTATTTGTTGTAATTGTATGTTTTTGTAAAGTAATTAATTTTAAGTTGTTTTTTGATGTTTTTTGGATGTTATTAATTCGTCTATTTGATAAATTTTGTATGTAAATCACTATGACATAGTAAAATTTTAAAAGCAAATAAAAGCTAATATAAGCGGTTTCATTGAAAATAAAAGTTATCTGATCATATTTTAATATGTAAAATTTCATTTTTTGTTAAAAATATTGGCCAAAAAGAGATATTAGCTCACAATTGTTAAATTTGATATTAATAATTGTCAAAATGGCTGACATTGTTTACTCCAAAAAGCCAGCTGTTTTAATAAAGAAAAATTGATTTTAAAATTCTAAAAATGTTAATTTATAATGAAATAAATAGTACAGATTTAATTTGTAATAATTTTAAGGTCAGAAAATGTATAATTAAAAAGTCAATTTTTCAAAATTTTGATGTAAGAGAGGTTATATAAAAACAAAACACACTCGAAAAGGCAGCCATTATGAAAATTTGACGGAGGGTATATAAGCCCTTGGAAAAGAAAATTCGGGAGCATTCTAATTTGATCAAAAGGTCACTCCACGTCAGTATATTTTAAAAATTACCATAAAAACAATGGCCGATGACTGTTAAAAATAAAAGATGGCTGAAAAGTAATATGATAAATCATATAATGTATTTTCAAACAAATCTATTGGAAAAATTGTAAATGGTTATAAATTGTGTACCAAATAATAAATATTAAATCCTAAGAAGAAAAATTAAATTTGTTTTGACTAACCTGCAATAATAATAAAATATCTGGAAGAAACGAAGGAAAAATAACATCCAGTGGTTGTAATCCTGTTTAATTTCCATCCAAGGATGCATTTGCACGTGTTGTAAATTACCATTGGAAGAAAGCCGAACCTGGGAAGCCACTACGAATGATTTCCATCCTTCACCGTCAGGAACAAGTGATTTAGGGTATGTTTTTAATTTTATTCACTTATATCACTTTCATGACTTCTAAAAATATTGTGAGTAATATATTTCAGTATCGTTGAATAATTTTTATAATCTTGATTAGAGAACATCATATTATTAACAAACTTTTTCACAACTAATAAACACACGCTTCTTTACCCCAGAAATAACCGTTAAGGATCACGTGTTTCTATGTGCGGGGTTGATGCGCACAAAATCTGCCATAGTCGTACCATTAAAGAGATCAAGGGTATATTATTCTTTTAGGGAAAACAAAGTTAACAAATAAAATATTGTTAAATCTTACATTTGAACTGACTACTGAGTTTATGAGTCTATAATGCTAAATAATTGATTTTGATATATAAAATTTAATAATAAATGATAAACCAAAATTACATATTTTAAATTTGATAACATAATTATTTTTTCAAACAGAAGGATCAATAAAATAAAGAAATTTTAAGGTGTTTTAGATTAAAAAAGGATTAAATTAAAATTGAAACAAATTTAAATATAAAGAATAGCCCCACAAAACTTTAAAAATAAAAATTTCAAATTATAAAACAACAAAATTAATAATTACATCAATAATAACAATATTTATGCAATCTGTACATACATTATAATTGTAATTTATTACAATATGTAACAATAAAAAAGTGGCTGGTAGCTTAACTTCTTGGTAAAGCCATTTATCCCCTTGGTAAATTATACCAGTACATTGATATAACGATTTTGACAATTACCAAAAGGTTATTTTTACTAACCACTTTACCAATCGATTGATCTAGCGGCCCTAAGTGACATAAAAATCCGAACACCCAGTTTAAATGATTTTAGTTTTATAAAATTTTGTATAACTACTTACTTACTGAAGCATAATAAGTAAAAGATAAAAATTTCAAAATGATTACATTGCTTTAAAGCCCTTTTACCTTTAATACTGTGTGGATGCACCCCGACGCATTTTCCAACGCACCTAGGCATGCTTCTGATTAGGTGGTCAATGTCCTCGTGTGGTATCTAATTCCAGGCAACCACCAACTCCTCTTAAAGTTCTTCTAGAGTCTGAGGAGGACATTTCAAATTGAGCAATCTTCTACCCATCATATCCCACACGTGCTCAATTGGGGATAAGTCGGGAGATCTTGGTGGTCAAGGTAACAATGTGACATCATTATGTTGAAAGAAGTCTATTGTGACTCTTGCGACATGTGGTCGGGCATTATCTTTTTGGAAAGTTGGATTTACCAGGGTGTCAAGATAGGGTAAAAGATGAGGTTCTAAAACTTCTTGGATATAACGCTGCGCGTTATGAAGATTAAAGGTAATCTTGAACCATAAGCTATATATAGCACCCCAAACTATCACTCCAACAGTTTGATGAGCATGCCTTTCAACAAAAAACCGTGGATTTCTCCTTTCACCACGTCGTCTTCTAACCCTCGCTGGAGTTAAAGGGAGGATCCAGTGTGGTCGGTATGAAAACAGGCCAAAACGTCTTATTCGTCGGTAAACACTTCTCATGCCAATAGGTCTTCCGTGTTCTGCAAACCATTCATTTGCAATGGACCTGTTAGTTGATAAACGGTCCCCTAAGCCCAATAATCTTAGGCGGCGATCTTCACGGTCTGTTGTTCTGCGGGGGCGTCCAGAACTCCTTGCTCTTTGCTTTCTCGAAGCCATGTCTGACAACACCTATCCACGGTGTCTACACTTCTTTGCACTCTAACTGCAATTTCCCGAAAAGAAAATCCAGCTTCCCGAAGTCCCACTATACGACCCCTATCAAACTCACTAAGTTGACGAAATCGTACAGGTCTCCGTACCCTAGACATCGTAACCAATCGTAAAGAATGTCAAGAACCAAAATCCGCAAAATTTGGATCTTTACTACGGCTACAATATTCATTTTTGTATTGTTAGTGGATTTCAAAAAAAGCACTATAAAAACCGGAATCTTCAACTGATAAGGCTGAAAATTTTATCAATTGTTTATTTCATTAAAATAAATAAATTCACCAAATTTTATTAATGATAAAACAAAGTAATTTATCTGTGTTTCTGAGTTCAACACTTCCTAGTCAAGGGTTAAAGTCTAACATTAATCTTTTTGATATCTTTCATATTAAACTTTCTTTTATATATTATAAATAATTTTATAATAACATTATTTCATCAATATTTTTTTAGGAATCGGGAAGTTTCAATATTTTCCAAAACAAGCAGTTCAACATCCCATCTATCAGCAGAAACCATCTTTGGAAGTATATCGACCTCCACCACTTCCACAATACGTTCAAAATTCCCAAACAGCATTCTCTAATGTACCTAATAACGTTCCACAGTTTACAATTCCTTTGAACGGCAGCAATTATTACCAAACAATAAATCCATTATCAATAAATCAACAATTATCAGGAAATATTCAGTTTCAAGGGCCTAATGGAGTTGGTATTCAGTTTAAACATCCCGGTCCAGTGAATCATGACAATAAGATACATCAATATCCTGGCAGTATAACTGGAGGGCAAGTCGCGTTTACGAACACCAATGGAGTCGATTACGCAAATAAACAAGTTCTCAGTGGACAACCTCAAGCAGCTGCTGATATACAAAAGGAATCCGTACAGTTGGTTTATGTGCCTTTGGAAAACTTGAAAGAAAATAGTCAACTTATTACCCAGGACACCCAAACAATTTATAAACAGGTAAGAATAGTATACTATTGTGTAAGAAAGTTAATAAAAATTTGACCTACGTGTAGGAGAGTGGATCGGATTGCTCATCTAATTTTTTTTGGCCTAGTTATATCTTTTACCAATTTTCAGTCTTTTGGACTCGCCCCCTTATTATTAACAACCGACTGATAAAAAAATTGAGCTGCTGAAAAAAGTGTCTGGGTTAAGCATTGTTAAGCTTTCCTGTTGTGTCTCCGTGTAAGAGTACGAGGGTTTCCGACCTAACAAAGATACTAGACATTTTTTTCTTCAAATTAATTTTTATTTTTCTACATAGTCTCCTTGTAAGTCTATACACTTCTCCTAGCGATGCTCCCATCTCTTCAACCCGTCCAAATAGTACTCGGCGTCTTTCTCTGCAAAATAGTTGTTTACGAAGGTGATGGCCTCCTCATTCGACGAAAATCTCTGTCCTCCCAGCGCAACTTTTAGCTTAGAGAACAAAAAAAGTCTCTTGTGGCTAGATCTGGTAAGTAAGGAGGGTGGTCAAGCAGTTCAAACCGTAATTCGTGGATTTTCGCCACGCATTGTCTTGGTGAAACAAAATTCTTTTTTCTGCAAATGTGGCTGTTTTTCCGCAATTTCTGCCTTCAGCTTGTCAAGTAATGATGCGTAGTATGCTCCTGTAATGGTTTTTCCTTTTTGAAGATAATCGATTAAGATAACTCCATGACTATCCCAGAAAACAGTTGCCATCACTTTCTCAGCCGAAGGAACAACCTTTGCTATTTTGGAGCCGATTCCCCCTTCGCAGTCCATTGTTTTGACTGTGTTTTTGTTTCTGGAGTATAATGGTGTATCCATCTACAGTAATTAATCGGCGCAAAAACTCTAATTTATTGCGCCTAAACTGCGCCAACAGAGTTGGAAATGTTCATTCGAACAGGTTTTTGGTCCAAAATGAGCAAACGCGACACCCAACCCGCGGGCAGCTTTCTCATGCCTAAATACGTTCTTTGGACATGTTTATAGCCTCTGCTACCTTTCTAATTTTAATTCGACGGTTGTCTAGCACCATTTGGTGAACTTGAGCGATATTATCGTCAGTGGTTGCAGTTTTTGGACGTCCCGAACGTTCATCGTCACCCAAGCTGGTACGTCCAACTTGTCTTTGATTTGCGTATTTAATGACAGCTCGATACTCGATTTTTTCCATTTTCATAAAAACACTCACATCGACTCACTCAAATAATTGTCAAACAACTGCGCGTCCAAAATGGCTGAAATTTTGGGTACCTTTCAAAGCATGCGCAAACAAATTCCCCAACTTTTGTTTACGAGTGTTGCCATCTTCATGTTGAGGTCGGAAACTTTTCAGACAACCCTCGTAATCTGGTCTTTCTTTGCTAATACTTTGTGGATTGTGGAACATTGGAGAGTGTGTTATGTCCTCGCAAAATTTTTTCTCCGCATTCCTTTTAGCTTTACGGATTTCTTTATTGTACTGCGTAAGTTTTGATCTATGCTCATCCCATGCTTGTATCATGCTAAATATCATGCTTAGATTCTTTCTGAAAAAAATGCGTGCAACTGTAAGATGCTTTCACATAAACTCTAAAAAAATTGATCAAAAACAGATAAGAATCTCGCAACCCTTTAAACTGCTAATTAAAGTATAATCAGATGAGCAAAAATCGTCGTAAATAACATTAGAAAGATCTACAGAAAAGGTAGCACAGGTTTGCTCCAAGCAATCCTTAAAGCTCATAACCTATCAAAACATCCCAGTAGTTTCATTTTCGTCTTGTAGTTAAAATAACCCATGAGGATATTATACCACTAGTCTTTTAAAAAATAAAGTCCAATAAATGGAATGGCTATATATTTGTCAAAAACGAATCTCCTTTTTTTTAGGTTGAATCACCCAAATATGAGAATCCTTTGGACAAGCAGCATCGTTTGGCAGTTATCGAACAAGATTTCATACAGCAAGCTTTACAAGCAACAAAACTGCAAGAACAAATTCAGCAGGGAAACCCCATTTTGTACCAAATATCGACAACTCCGAAACCGATTAAAAAGAGAAAACCTCATCAACCACCTCTGGCTGTCTATGTCGAGGGTGAAAATCAACATGTTTCACTTTCAGACGTACTAGAAGCTTTAAAAGATGCGAAATCGATATCAGTGCAGGACAGCATTCAATCTGATTCTCCCCAAATATTCATAGGACCTTCTACATTAGAATCAACGGAATATTCTAAATTTCCTTTGCCATATCTTAACGGTATCGATGGTAACAGACTGAACAAAAATGTAGAAAATCTACCATTTTTCGTAGCTCCTCTTAGTTTCAAAACACCTCCAGGTTTTTCTAAAATACCTTTACCGGCTCCCCACGTGGGCTCAGTGGTCATTTCAAATAAAGAAGATTTACAGGACAAACGATCAACTTCAAAACCAAACGAATTTAACGATTCTACCAATAAGCAAAGTATTAACTCAGTGTCTTCCACTACACCGAGATCGAATCACAATTCTTTGAACGTTCAACCTTACTTTGGACAATCGTATTACGATCCAGTACAATTTGTTTCTTCTCCACAACCACAAACATTCGATGAGAAACAACAAGAATATACGTTATCAACCACTAGTTATAACCATAAACCCAGTGAAACAGAATATAACAAACCCGTAAATTCGCAATCGAATATTGAAGCAGAAGTTCTTTTAAATAGTAAAGATTCAACAAAACCAGCCTTTCAGTACGCGTACATCGACGAAATAGCAACAGGACCGACTTCAGTTGGTAATAGTCAGTTAAGTTCCACATATCCATCATCCCAAGATATTTTCAACCCCTCGATCTATCAAGATACTTCAGGAGGTCAACAAGAGGAAATTGTAAGTATACGGCCGAAACCTGAAGCAGTGACTCATTATTCATCATCACGACAAAAAACAACGACCAAAGATCGTCTTCCTGACGTTAATCCACTGGAATTAGCTATAAATGAATTCGAATTACATGAAATTAACACACAATTGGAGGAAAAACCGAGAATTAAAAACCAAAATAATTATAAAGAAAGTCATAGTCAAATCGCGGATGATAACGATTATAGGTATCGAAACAGTTACAAAACGAGACCTAGTCAAACCGAAAAACAAAAATATACACACCAAAGGACTACTGCTACTTCTAGTCAAAATGAGGAAGATACTGGATACAGATTCGATCCAGAACTTCACCGATTTTCTAGTACCCCATTATCAATTCTTAGAGATAGCTACGTTGAAACTACAACCAGACCTGTTAGCAAGCAACGGGGAAGAACAAGGGCACGTCCAACGACCACTACTACTACTACTACTACTACTACAGCACCTCAAGCTGAAGAGCATTATACAGTCCTTGAAGAATTTGATGTAAGAGATCAATCTTCTAAACAACAAACAAACCCATCAAATGTGAATTATGCTACTCAAACTGATCAAATTCAGGTTGAACCAGTACAAAATCAACCAAAAACGGATTTAACTCAATATTCCGGTTCTTTTACAGAAATTGAAAATATACCGACAAATGTATACAGTTTAAATCCTAAACCAGAAAAAACTTATTTTGATCAATTTTATACGTTGAATCAAAACCGACCAATTTTAAACAGCAACGCTCGACCGAACGGTGATAATTATGAACAGCAAGGACAATTCGAAGTTAGTCCACACACAAATTCAGCATCACAAGGGGAATATAAACAAGAACAGCAAGTACCAGTTCAATATTTGAATTCTTTTGAAGATCCATCTGTTCGATCTCTACTCATTCCCAATCTTCTAGTTCCGACTACTACAAATTCCCTTTATGCAGGCCCTTCGTATTTACCGACTACTGAGAAAATTATTTCAACTACAACAACTACCACCACCACCACCACCGAGAATCCAATCACAACCACTACCACTACTGTACCTAATAGTCGTACACGTAGTAGAACACGAGGAGGAAGTAGGTATAGCGGAAGTACTACCACCAAAAGACCAGTATCCAGAAGGAAACCAACAAATTCAAGAGTAAAAATTGAACATACAAGAAACCCTACAGAAGTTGAATATGCTACTAGAAATTCAAACACAAAACAAAGATTTAGATCCAGAGTGAATACCACACCCGATTCAATAACGGAAAGGCTGTCGACAACTGAAAACCAGGTAATTCTATAGTGTTAAGCTAATTTATTGACTATACAGGGTGTGGTGCGATAAGTTTTGATTAAAAGTAATGGCGGATACAGTTATGTTAAAAATCTGAAATTACGAAGCTGTAACTATAATAAAAAACTCTTCTTTTTTACAAAACTTCCACTGTTATTGAGGTTAAAAAAGCAATGTTTTAAATAAATAGTGGAAGTTTTGTTAAAACGAAGAGTTTTTATTATTCTTAATAAGATTGTCTTCCAAAAAGTAAGGGTTAGTACAATCAATTTAATTTTACGAAGCTGTAGGTATTAGATGACGCTGAGTTCGAATATAATGTTGTCCTGAATGTGGCACTTCCGGTTATACCGGAAATAGACGTCAACTTTGTTATTTTTAATAGAACCTAATATTTTTTTTTTATTTTCGAATTCTACATGAAATTTTAGATAAAATTTGTGCACAATGTCCTATACCAAAAATGAAGTATTTTCAAGATATTTCGTGTTTTTCAAAATTTTGAAAAAATCTTAGTCCACATTAAATAACGATATCTCCATTAATATCGAAGCTAGTGACGTGAAATTGTAACCAATAAACAACAAGGGCTTGCTCCATTTGTCCAACTCATTGATATTTCAGTTTGAAACTTGGATTTCCAAAAAAATACCAAAAGTAACAAAAACACATAAGCAAAAGTCAACTTAAAGACTTTTAGAGGTTCACTTACCTTGATAAACGTCTTCTTGGCTTCTGAGGGCCCTCGACTCACACTGGCATAAAGTTTAATATGATTCACTTCAAAAAAATAATTGATAAACAGCCGACACAATATCTCAACCGTTACTCCTGGCCAACAACTATAGTATGTACAAAAAGTACGAGGAGTAATAAACCCTAATTAAGTATGCCAAACCTTTACAGGGAGCACCATGAAATTTTTGATAAATCTCTTACTTTAAATTACATTTCTTCCGTAAATCTAAAAACCAGGTAGATCGACCCCGTATTTGTTTCAGTTGTAGCAAAGTTTAGGGTTTCTTCATTGTTAAAGGATTAGCAGATAAGCAATAACGCAATGCAGTGGTGTGTATTTTGGGAAAAAATACGTTTTAAATTATAATATATACTATAATAAAAAATGAAAAGAAATAATTATTGAAATACATTTATTACTTACATTTTATTCTATATCCGACTCGAAAGAGGAAGAATCGTTGTTGACATTAATAATAATAGGGTCGATTAAATCATCACAAATATTGTCAATTTTCCACATATTTGCCTCTACTTTGATAACATGCTCGATACAGTTTGTCCAATTTTCCTTACTAACATGACTTACAGCACTCTCAAACAATTTCACAACATCGTTTATTTTAAAAGTAGTATTGTTTTTTTCAACTTCCCCCTTTACCTGAGCTCATATTAATTCTATGGGATTAAGTTCACAATGATAAGGGGGAAGTCGAAGAACTGATATACCACGAGAAGAAGCCATTTCTTCTACAATGTAGGTTTTGTATTTATTCTTGTTCATTTTTGCAATTCTGTAAAGTTCTTTCCTTAGTGGATCTTTTGGAAACTTAATATTTTTCGAAATAAGCCACTCCAAAAGCTCTGCTTTACGCCAACGACTTGTGGGCAATGCTTCTCGTAACTGTGAATAGTAACTTGCGTTGTCCATAACAATAACAGCCCCTTTTTGAATCAGATTCAAGATTTGAACAAACCATTCCTCGAAGACATCCCCATTCATATCTTCGTGATAGTCCCCCGTGCGTTTTGAAAAGTTAATAATCCACCATTAACAAAACCTTCAGAACTTCCAACATGGATAATGATAAGTCTTTTTCCTTTTCCAGATGGTGGCTGCAAACCTAACGACAAACCTTCCACGAATGCCTGCCTTCCGCTTTTAATGTTTTCATCTTGCCAAGATTTGGAAACTGTATATCCAGCATTTATCCATGTTTCGTCTAAGTAGAAGATTTTCAAATTTTGTTCTCTGGCATGTCGAATGCTTCTTAAATAGTCTCTTCTCCAAAAACTTCTCCGGTTTATCTATCAAGAGAGATTTTCTATTATGTTTTGTATATCTGAAACCCACATCTTTCAAAAGTTTGCATAATGTCATTCTGGAGAATTTTGTATAGTCCGTATCTTCTTGCACTGATGTCATAATTTTGTCAAGTGTTGGAATTTCCTTTCGTAAGTAAAATCCATGGACTTTACGCCTTAGTCTTTGTTTTAATGACTCATCGATCTCAATTGGTTTTCGGCCTGAAGGAGTTTTAGGGGGTTGAAGAGTTCCATTCTTGCTTTCTTTTAGTAATCTATAAATTGTTGATTTAGCAACACACAACATAGCAGCCGTTAATTTTCCACAATATCATCAACACTTGCTCTTGGATCCTTGTTTTTCAATGATATATAACAATTCAATATCAGAGTTTTTTCATTTAAAGATAATGGACCTGTTTTTGGTCGTTTAGATGGTCCTTGGCTTATCGACATTGTTTGGTACTTGCACAATTAATATTCAACAAATGTTTTAAATATATTCCAACTGTTTAGGTACAATATTATGAAAACCATACAACTTCATACAACTTTACTCAAAGAACTAATACTAAGTACTGATTTAATGTACCTAATTTCTTTTAAAATAATATTCCCGATAATGTTTCTAAGAAAACTGGGTTGTTTGGAAAATCCCTCTCAATAATCGAATAATCTGTAAATAGGTGTAATCGTATTAAGCCGATTACAGTAGGCCACTTGCCATTTAAAATTTCTGAGAAAAATTCCCCAAACACTACATATAGGAGTAATACAAATAAAAAATATTCATGTTGCTTCTTTGAATATAATAAAAACAATATCTTGCTATCTTGACTTTAATTAATTTTTTAAAAATATATTTCATTTTAATTTATTTGTGACTATATTCAAAGTTTGAATTAATCTTCTTACAAAAAGAACAAATATATATAAAATAATGATTGTTACAGATTGGTTTGTTTTCTATTATGAATAAACTTTGTTGCCTTTCTTTATCAAAGTTACTAAAACTTATGTACCTCAGTCACTTTGTTTTATTAAAATTAGTACATCCCGTTACCTCCGACCTAAATCGTATATTCTTTAGCATAGCTGCAACTCATTCGTTCAATACAAGATGTACCTTACGGTATACCCTCTTAAAATATATTTTGGTACGTCTATGAAATCTACTTAAATGAATGATTTATTACTCCTTGTCCTTTCTATATAGACTATAGTATGTATATTTGTAAAAATACAAAGCTTGAATTGCTGTGTGTGCAAATAGTATATTAAACAATGCATTTCATATGGAATTCTGTTACGAGTGTCACAACAGCCATATGAAATAAGTTATTTATAATATTTTTTATATTTTGCCATTTTATCATTTTTTAAATTAATTTATTATTTTTATGTAATTAAGATAATTTTGATTTTAAATAGTATGTCGGTAGCACTGTGTAATTTATAACAGTTTTGACATTTAAATTATAAAATGTTATTGTTTTCAAATATTTTATAATGACACCAATAATAATATATTTTATATTTAGGTAAAAGATGATATTCATATTCACAAATACTTTCTTAAAGAACAATATAAAATTAATAAATTGCTATTAGCCACAAATGTCATTGTCAATAGTCTTGTCATTAGATACTTCACTCATGTCGCCAACCATTTAAAACAAAAATTTGCGTGCGTAAAAGTTACATTACGATACGCAAATGCGTTTTATAATGAAGATTTTTATAAGTGCAAAATATAAAAAAACCTTTAAATGAACCTCTAAACAATCACGAAAATGAAGAACCACGAATACAAAAATGTGGTACAGATTGTCTCCCTCGTAAATAACCAAATTTTTTTAAAATAAATGAAAATCCAACAATATGTTAATAGAAAACCTAACCTAACCTAACCTAACCTAACCTAACCTAACCTAACCTAACCTAACCTAACCTAACCAAATTACCCACTGGTTTTTGATGTAATATAGTATTTCATTAATAAATTGAAATAACAATAAAAAGCTGCTGACATAAAATAGGGGGTACAGATTCCTGAACGTGGCTTCTGCACCATCTACTGCTCACTTGCTCGCAAAGGAATAAATAACTAGCTTTCTAAGCTATTTGAATTATGCAATTAAAATTCTTTTACTTACGTGAAATATATTGAAATTAATTTTTTTTTGTTTGCAATATTCAAACTTTATTTTGTTTCAGATATATCGAGCGTCTAGCTCTAACGCACCTTTAAACCTGCATACTCACCCTGATGGATCAGAATCTTATATGCAGTATGAGCAGGTGGTAGATAATAAACCTGAGGAACGATTACTGAGTGCGGACTATCCCAAATTCCCCAGTACATCTGCTCGTCCAGTTATACAATATGAAAACACAGCTTCCTCTCCCAAACCTGTTTTAAACGTACAAGTTACCTATCCTGTCGAAACTTATCAGTATGAACAAGAAGAAACTCCTAAGGTAAAAGTTAGGAGTAGAATTCGTGAAAGGCCAAGAGTTACTTCTACAACTACGGAAAGAGTAACTCTTAAACCGGTCGTAAATGAAGAGGCGGGTAACGAATTTTTTGGATTTTTCAGACAACCGAACTTTGGACCTCCGATGAATATAAAACAAGAAGTAGTAACAACCCCTACTAGAATATTTTCTTACCAGACAGAAGATTATCAAGTAACCGATAGTACTGATAGTTCTACTGTTAAATTCGTTGGAGAAATAGTACCAAAATACACGAGTAGAGAAGTCGAAACCGAAACTCCAAAACCAAGATTAAGAACAAGAACAAGACCGAACGTGCGTAAATCAAATTCTCGTCAGGATATTGTAGAACAAACTACAAAGCGAAATACAGTTGTTAGATCAAGAGGAAAAACTCATTACAGGATACCAGAAAATATGAAGAAACCCATTGATGAGGAAGCAGACGTAGAAGGAGGAAATTATCCTCGATACTTTCAAGAAACACGAGGTGTAACGACACCAAGAAACGAATTCCAAATAACGGTTGCACCTGAAGAATACGAAGATGATCAAGCACCTCATTCATCTGTCAATAGACCGAACGTTGTGGCTTCCCCTAAAGAATGGCATGAAGCTTCTCTTTCAGATCATGTCAGCGATGGTGATCCACAAAACAACAGTTTGCTCTCAGAACAACCATTATCTACAGATGAACCTTTCGCGTTGCCATTAATGAAATCATCTTTAGAGGAAAGCAGCACCGATGGCAGTGATGAGCGTTTCAGGAAAACTTCACAACAAATCGAACAACAGTTTGAAGCCATCAACAGTTTTAATGAACCAAAAAAAGAAGAAAATAAAGAAAAGAAAAAGAAAAGAAAAGGAGTGTGGAAGCTAGTTAAGCAACGACCGGTTGATCGACTGGAAACGTCAGAATCACAAAATTATTTTTCGGTGTTGAATTCTTACCAAGACATCAAAAAAGTAAAAGATGAACATATTCACTTGGAGAGCGAATCAGCAACTAATGCTAATATAGAAAACAAAACATTGGTAACCAACACTCAATTTTTTACAGAAAATTATAGTACAGGAATGCCAGATAATGTCGTTAAAGAAAGCAAAGAAATAAATCAGAAACCGATTTCTAAAAATCACCAAGAAGAATTCATCACCGATAATAAAAAAATCAGTACAATTACATCGACACCATCAACGGAATACACTACAAAAACAGAAGAAGATTTTATAGATTCCATATATGAGATGTTTGGAATAAATCGAAATAATTCAAATACTGCTGTAACAGAAACTGACAGTGAGCCAACCTTAACAACAACACAAAATCCAACTTTTCCAGAGGAACTAACTGAAGCAAGTTTCTCTACTGAACCAGCAACAGAAACCACTACTTGGCAAGATATTTTTACAACTTTTTCGGTGGTGGGAAAGAGGCAAGATAATAAAATTTTACCACATCAAGTTGAACCGTGGGATATGAAACTAGTGAGAACCTCAACGTCCACCGAAGTGTCACACGAAACTGAAATATGCTATAGGGGAAGATGTATACGATCTCCTGACAAAAAAGAGAATTTAAAAAAATGAATTGAATGTTGTAAAGTAATTAGCCAACCGTTATAATACTATATTACATTTGTAAATACATTCATTTCTTAGGTATACCTATATAAAAATTGTTAGTGATACAGAATATTTCATAGATTCTATATTTAACATTAAACAATTTAAAATGTAGCTACAAACTTAGTGTTATTAAAATCGGATGGTAGATAGATAAAAGTATTGAATAGTGAAAATAGACTCATATTGAGTGGCTCAGAACAAGAGGTGCCTATCCAAGTTCGGAGATATTAAGGATTAAAGTTCATTAGAGTTCAAAAATTCAAGTTGGCTGGAAAATTCAGGGTGTTTCAAAAAAGGTAACACCGTCTCTAGGATAGGTAAAAAACTGAAAAATAATTGGGGTTTGCTTAGTAAAATTTTTTTCTAACGCCATCCGTTTTCAAGATAAAGGGCGTTGAAGAAAATAAAAAATTACACATTTATTACAATTTTGCCGAAACTACTGGCATCATTGCAATGAAATTTTATACGAATATGTTTTGGAAGCTGATATATCCCATGAATTTGTTTTTATAACTAACTCTCATAGAGGGCGCTAGTTACACGATTCATACAACGTATTATTCAACATAACTTTTTTAGGGTAGAATTATTAGTCAAAACTCCAAGTGAACATAAACATCGTTTAATTTTACACCAAAAAGGTACTCTTGGTAAAACTCGATATTATGTACCGTTTTCGAAATATTTTGATTTGAAAATTATGAAGTAATAACCGCTCTTGCTCCTCGTATAATTTAATGATAAAGTTCGCTTTTCTCTAAGTTTGCCATGTAAAATTGACATTTATTGATTGTTATGACAATAAGTCAACAATAAATAGAGTTTTGAAACCTTGTTATTTGTAAAATTAGATATTGTTAAACAAAATGTACTCAAATGTTGAATACACCGACATGTTATTAACTTTAGGCGAGTGTTTAGGGAAACTCTAGTGCAGCTTTTACGCGTTATGCAGAAAAGTTTCCTAGAAGAAACTTACCAAGTAAAAAAACATTTAGAGCAGTTGAACGACGTGAACTAGCGCCCTCTATGAGAGTTAGTTATAAAAACAAATTCATGGGATATATCAGCTTCCAAAACATATTCGTATAAAATTTCATTGCAATGGTGCCAGTAGTTTCGGCAAAATCGTAAGAAATGTGTAATTTTTTATTTTCTTCAACGCCCTTTATCTTGAAAACGGATGGCGTTAGAAAAAAATTTTACTAAGCAAACCCCAATTATTTTTCAGTTTTTTACCTATCCTAGAGACGGTGTTACCTTTTTTTGAAACACCCTGTATATTTCAAAGACTTTTTGGAAAGGAAACCTATATTTTATGTTATTCACATTAAAATAAAAAATTTTTCCCTCAGATATTCACTGCTCTGAAAAAAGTATAGGCCCTTTTGACTTTCACAAAAATTTTAAACTAAGTCTAGTCATCATTGTGGATGCTCATGGAAAAATGTAAAAAATATCACTAATCATCCTGATTTTCTGCTTCATCTTCATCTGCAGGATCTGCAAGTCCAAGATCTATCTCATTTTGTGTTTTTAGATTCCGAAAATATTAGTGGTGTATCGGAGGAATGTAACTCAATAATGATAATAAATCTTTCTTCTTTTCGGTTGTTATACCTCTACCTTCAGGAAACAATAAATCTAATTCTATAAACGCATTTGGTGAAGGACGACCTCGAGAATTCTTTTTTAGATCTACCTTATGAAATGGGGATTCTTTATTATAGTTATACTTAAAGTACATCGTTCTAGGTTCTTTTTTCGGAGTTGGATCCATGATATTTTCAACCATTCCACTTTTTCTCCTGTTGGTGTCTTCTTCCTGTTTACTTTATCATTTTCTAAATTTTTTGTGCTGAAAAATCCTCTCTTTTCATTTTATCAATTACCCCAAAATTCTGGTCGCACATAGAGGAGCTGTGGCCAGATACAAAAAACTTCAAATTTATTTCTTCTATGTTGACAAAGTTAGTTACTTAATTGAATATCTTCTCTCCGCATTGGTCAAGCTTTCAAACGTACAAAATTTTCTATATTAAGTAGCCTATACCACATTGTTTTTAACCACAAAATTTCTGTGTTGACAAATTGAAAATTCATTTATTCTACACATTCAAACAAATTATAGCTTACTTGTAGACTCACTATCATTTTAAGGGGGGATATATTCTGCTTCTTCTTCGTGAAAATCACTGAAATCTTTTTCGCTATCGATTTCGGCCGCCATGTTAACTGAAGATTAGACACGTATGGCTTAAACGTAATATGACACTATGGTTTGTGCTTTCACTAATAGATGGTGCTAATGGTATTATATTGATAATATCGTATAGGCACCTCTGCTCCTAGCTAAAACTGATGTTTCTATTTCCAACTATGAACCTACTTCATTTTTGCAGTTTTGTGTTATAGGCACCTTTGGTTCTGAGCCACTCATATTTAGTGCACTTATCCGTAGGACGTACTATGTAGACATTTATTTTTTTCAGCTTTTGACTAGCTCATTTAATGGTTAATTTTTACAATAATTTAAATTTACTAACAAATGAAGTGAGATTTTGTTTTATTTTATAAATATATGTAATTTATTTCATTTCTTGAACCAATATATTATTTTTAATTGTATATAATTGTTTGAATGTTGGTATTTGTGGTACCTATGTCATGAATGGTTTGAGTAGGCTTTTATTTCCATTTATACATCGATAATTTATTATACTATTAACTGAACGTTGTAGACTATGTCCAAAAGTAAATTGTTTATTTTTAATAAAAAAATTAATATCATTAAAATTAAATGTGTTTTTTTTAATACTCCTTGTAAATTTATTTTAAATTTTTACTGATTCCCACGAGACGTCTCGTCTGCGAGAGTCTCGCATCGTCTCGTCTCGTTTTCGAGATAAGAGATATATAGATGAGGAGGTATTAAAAACAATAACTTAAATTTCTGTAATGTTGATTGTTAGTACTGGGTTAAGTTGGGTTAGGTTAGGTTAGGTTAGGTTAGGTTAGGTTAGGTTAGGTTAGGTTAGGTTAGGTTAGGTTAGGTTAGGTTAGGTTAGGTTAGGTTAGGTTAGGTTAGGTTAGGTTAGGTTAGGTTAGGTTAGGTTAGGTTAGGCCAGGTTAGGTTAGGTTAGGTTAGGTTAGGTTAGGTTAGGTTAGGTTAGGTTAGGTTAGGTTAGGTTAGGTTAGGTTAGGTTAGGTTAGGTTAGGTTAGGTTAGGTTAGGTTAGGTTAGGTTAGGTTAGGTTAGGTTAGGTTAGGTTAGGTTAAGTTTAGGTTAGGTTAGGTTAGGTTAGGTTAGGTTAGGTTAGGTTAGGTTAGGTTAGGTTAGGTTAGGTTACGTTAACTATGCTTCTTTAAACATTCATTCAGAGTAATCAAAGGATCAACACCTCTAAGACCACAAACGAACCTACAGTACTAACGTATGTCTTAAAAGTTTTGGCGCAATATTCACTGAAGTCAAAATATGCAGTTATGATAAAAACATCTACCTAGCTAGCTTTAAAAACAAAATATCGCAATTGGTTTGTCTTTATTTTGACATTACCTACAGTTTGACACATTATTTGCTGTTTATTGTAATATAGATAATTGTAGAATATTATAAACAACTGAGTTAAATTATTTGCATTAAAAATTAGTTTGTGTCAAAACTTTTGAGCATTAGTTAAACCATTTTCAAATATATAATTCGTTAATATAATAGGAAACTTTCTTTTCTTGCATTAAGAATTTCATACCGGAAAAAAACTATGTACAGGGTGTTTATTTTAATGTGATCCCCTATTAAGTATTAACTTTTCTGTTTTTCTATTTAGACAAAAATTTATATTATAATTTTGTATTATACGCACCATTTTAACGTAGATTTCGTGCATCAACTACTATTTTTTTGAGTTACTGTCATTTGAAAAATGGCCATTTTGACAGTTTGGACGGTTAAGGCACCTAAACGATTTAGTCTGAAATGGTTGGCACATTCGTAGCTTAAAATTTTATAGATTATCCAGCGGGATCAACATCCCATTAAAACAGTAATGTGCAAACGGTTTCTTTCTAAGTATAACGGCCAATGGCCATTTGTACACTTGAAACACCAAATCTATTCAGAATCTAAAAATAGATAATATATGCTCCAATTAAAAATATATAATTTCTGCAATAAGTAGTTCATATTAAATATGATTTTTTTATTTAAATTTTAACCCTACAGCTTTTCTCTATAATATATTTTCTAATAAATGCGCAAAACGAAGACCTTAAAAAGGATTCAAATTATAAATAACACCTTGTACACACGACGAGACTTTTGCGAGACTCTCGCGCGAGATGAAACGAGACTGCAGGCTGCGAGACGAGACTCGAGACGAGACTTTATATTTCGGTTGCGAGACGAGACGAGACTTTATGAAAGTCTCGTCTCGTTGGTCTCGTGGGAATCACTATAAATTTTGTATCATTATAAGGATAATGATATAAATTGATAAAAGAAAAATGTATTTTGTAAAATGTTGAAATAGTATTATGTATCAATGACGAAAAACTGTCTTTTATAGTTGTTTTCATTGAGGTGCATATTATTTTTTTTTCGTTGATATTCATAAAAATGAATATAAACAAGCTGACACGACAGACGTTGTCCTGTCTTGACGATGATTATTGATTTCGAATTGGTTTAATTAATAAAAAAAGTTTGTTTATTATTATAATTCCAAAACGGGAACAGGTAACATATAACTCTCTATGTGAAAAACATGGATTTTCAAGATTGATGTACCCTCGTATTATAATTTTGTTTAATATACCTATACTCGTATTATATTTTTGTAAAATAAAGTCCTTTCGCCATCTGCCAACTTTCTTATATACCATCGTATTATATTTTTGTTAAATAGTATCCCTTTACTATCTGCCAACTTTCTTATATACCATCGTATTATATTTTTGTTAATTAATGTCCATTCTCCATATACCAACTTTTAGATGTACCCTCGTATTTTACTTTTTGTTAAACAGTATCCGTTCGCCATCTACCAACTTTTTGATGTATTATATTTTTGTTAAATAGAATCCTTACCAAAAAGTTGGTAGATGGCGGTAGATTTAAATCTAAAACAAGTGACCGGGCGATAGACATGTTACACCATCTTCGCTTGTTTTACACAAAAAAAAGAGAAATCCTTTGCTAAAATCTAACAAAACACCTAATTTATAAGATGTCACCATTGAAAAGAAATAATTATTCTGATAATATCGAGTTCTAGGTATCTAAATAAATTAAAAACTATTTACATTACACTTGTTAAATAAAGACATGTATATAATTAGTCTTACAATTCTGTATAAATTCTAATTATGATCATTAATTATGATAATTAGTTATTTTATACATAATTTGTTTACCGTATAGAAGACATGCAATTTTTAATCATTTAATTATTACTGTACGGAGAGGGTCTAAATACTAGAATAAATTTATTGATTTAAGAATAGGCCACGTTAGAGGCAAATCCTCTTTTTAAATTATAATTTTTAAACATATATATCATACTAATGACGGTATCCACCTAGGTGTGATGACGTATTCGAAGATTTTTTTTAATGAGAATAGTGGTCTTGTGATAACTCATTTGAAAGGTTATTCATTCACTCATATAAAACATTAACATATTGATGGCAAAAAAGATTTAATTTTCATGTTAAATACGGTTTACCACATAAGAAACTGTTTATAAAAAAAGAAAATTAGATTAAATATTCAGATTGCCGCTCACCAACTTCACCATTGTGGATTATTTGTGGTCCATTGATCCGTCCAACCTTTTTTTATCTTATGAAGTTTGAAAAAATCAATTGCTGTAAAGATCTCAAGGAAAAACCTCTATTTAAAATATCTTCCTTACATTTTTCTTCATAAGTACAGGTCCAGGGTGCATAAGCCACGATGGCATGGATATGCCATTGCAAGAGCGACGTGGATGAGAAAACATACGCTCATGGGGAATCGCGTTAGTTCCTTTAGACAGGAGGGATCTAATCGAGTGCAGAGCTATAGGCATGGCCTTTTCCCAATCGGTAACGTGTAGATTCTGCGAGCGTAGATGAAGCTGTATTGTTTTCCATAGTGTACCATTCAGACGTTCTACTAGTCCATTTCCTTGGGGGTTGTATGGTGTTGTTCGACTGGTAGCTACGCCCAAACTTGTTAGGAAGGTTTCCATATCGTCCGAAAGAAAGGAAGTGCCCCTGTCTGAGTGTATGTAAGCAGGAGTACCGAATAAACAAAATAGGTCTTTAAGACACTTGATTACGGTATCAGAGGTCATATTTTTACAGGCATAGGCAAATGGGAACCGACTATATTCGTCGATGATTGTCAGTATGTATTTATTCTCAGTGCTTGACGGTAAAGGCCTCTTAAAATCTAAATCAAGCCTTTCGAAGGGGGCTGTTGCCTTGACTTGCTGACCTTCGTTCTTCATATACCTGGGTTTAATCTCCGCGCAAACAGGGCAATGCTTCCGCATTCAAAGAGTGCGGATTATGACACTAAAGAGTTCATATCGCGGGGGCTGGAAATCAACCAGTGTAGCAGAAGGATACGTAGAAAATTCTTTGAGAAATAAGATTCAAATAGCATCACAAATTGAAAAGGGTCACAACGAAATGAATATTCCGAAAGCTAGTACAAATACTTACACATCTAATAATACTAATTTCAATACTGCCACTTCTGTCTAATTAATATTCATTTCTGAGAGCAATTGTTATATGTAATTTATAATAAAAAGTTTATAATAAGCAAATATATTCACCCAATCCTTTTTAACAAAAATTAACGGCCACAGAAAAAATATTGTACGTAACACGATCCGGAAGTGATTTTACGGCACTCGCAGCATTTCAGGACTCGCCTACGGCTCGCCCTGGAAACTTCCTACTCATCCAGTAAAATATCACTTTTGAAACTTGTTACGTAAATTACTATTTTCCCAACCACATTTGAACTAACGTGTATATCCATTGCAAATGTAAATAATTTAGGTAATTATTTGAAATTAATATTGATCATTATATAATTGTTTTAAATGTATTTTAATTGTCGAATAACATTACTTATAAATATAAAGTAAAGTATATTGCTGTTTAGAAGAAATAAAGCTAGATAAAATGTTTCGATTACTATATTTATTTTTTGTTGCATTTTCCGTAGTAACTTCAAGTCCCCTGTTGGAGGTAAGATGTGCTTTGTTAATTAATCAACATAATAATTGGTATTTTCATAAAAGAAAAAATATTCGCATCAGTTTTTTCTCCAGGAAATTATTTAGTTAAAAACTAAAATATTTTTAATATTTTTTTTTATTTATTTATTTATTATATTTTTTATTTAACTTTCATTTTGTTTGGTACTCACAAAACACACAAAACAAAATTTTAAATATTAATACTAACAAATAGATCTTATTTTATATACTTGCTCATAGTATTTAAGTATTATCTTTTTAATAATTATTTCAGATTAAGGATGAAACTGTAAAATCCATACAAGTAGCCTTGCACGACCTATGTGTAGCGAAAACTGGTGTTAAAGCTGCATCTATAGAGGATGGAAAAAAAGGAATTCTTGATCGTGACCCAAAACTTATGGTAGTTTTTATTAATATCTTTATTAAGAGTAATAAAATTTTATTGAATGCTATTCAAATTCCGTCGTCTCTATTTTTGATCTATGTTCGCGTAAAAGGTGAAGAACTTTTCATTAAAAAGTTGACTCATTCTATTCACTTATTTTATTATTATTTTTCGCTTTATATTTAGTGCGATTTCTACCAATTTCTACTCGCATTTTTATCTCCTCTTTTCTTTAATGTTTACCCCTATTCTCCGATGAGAAGCTCGTGTTTATTTTCTTTTCAGCTTGCTTCTGCAAATAATATTCTTGGATAAAATTGAAGATTTTCTAAAAATTTAATAAAAAAAAGTTTCACTTTTATATTAAAGATGTAACAAAAAAAAATTCTTTACGTGTCACATTTTTTATTAAAAATGTAATTATAATAAATTATTCAATAAACAGCTCGAGATTAAAACAAAACGAAATTTTTTATAGGAATATTGGACTTGTGTATGGACATCTTCTGGTTTGGTGAGTAAAAATTGAAATACACTATTTTTCTAACAAAAAATATACTATTTTAATGTGAACAATAGAATCCAAACATTTAGAAACCCTAACATAGCTTTCCTGTTCTGAATATCAATCGGACAGTGGTAAATACTTATAATTTTATTAGTTTCCTTAAGCACGTTTCTTCAAGTAACGTGCTTTCGGAAACTAATAAAATTATTTCGTGATTATCACTGTCCTTGATATATTACTACTCATAAAACCACAAAAAAGTTATATACCACTGGTTAATTTGAATAAATGATTTGAACCGTCCACAGGTTGATTGATTTATTCTAAAATGGGTTTCTAGAGTGCCTTCAGTAATTTTCTAATTACTAAATAAACATTAACGTTAACATAAAAATTTTAACATAACCCTTAAGGGGGGGGGGTTAAAGTTAATTCGTTTAAAAAAAGGCATATTTTTATGAATTTTTTGTGAGGAACCAGTTGAAATTTCTTTATTAAATCCAATGATACATTGAAGTATAACATTTGAAGAATGTTCTGTAAAATTTTCACAAAAAAATATTAACAAATACGGTAATGGCAGCAAGTATTCGGACGTGCCTCGAAAAAAAGGAGTTGCGGTGGACATCATAACTTGGTGCTGGATCACTTGAAATCAAAAAATCAAAGTTCATTCGTTAGATAACAGTTTTCCCCAGGAGGTGACGTGGGGGTTTTTCGAAATTTAAATTTTTACTTTTTTGGAGTACTTTGAAGGAAAAAACGCGATTTTTCGTGAAAAAAGCCTCCTAATTTGTTATTGTAAAATAACAATTATCAACGAATTTGAAAAAACTCTTCGTCGGGGCCTCTTAAATAATAGACAGAAATAGTGTTCAAAATTTCAAAACGATCGGTGCAGTAGTTTTGAAGTTATAAAGTCCACCGACTTTAAAAAAGTGACTATTGTGGGAAAAACGCTTTAAAGTTTTGAACACTAAAAAATCTTATATAAAACGTTTATAAGCAAATTTTATCGGCTTACCTCACACTGAATCATCAATGCCAGGTCCATAAAGGATGTTGCTATCATCCATGATGTCTAAAGCATCTTTTTGCGCCTGTCTACGAAGAATCCTGCCTTCTTTGGTTTGTCTCTGAGCTTCCTGATCGGCTCGGCTTATACGTATGGAGTCAGTTGATCGCGCACACTCATGAGCACTTGGTCCACTACTAATTCCCATGCCTTCCATGAAGGTTAGTAAAGCAAAAGAACCTTCATTGAAGACACTGGCTGCCACATAAGCTGCAATTTCAACGATGACAGAGGTTCCACTCAAGTGCTTTGGTGAGATTTTCCAAATAAGTTGGTTCAAGCTCTCATTGTTGTTCTGCGTGAAGCATCTTTGCTCAGATATATAGTATATAGTATACAAAATATACAGTACAGGCATAAGGACGTTTGTACTTAAGTCGGAATTTCTATAAATAGAACTGGGGGGAAAGAAAAAGTATACTAGAGAGCTAAACATCTGCCAGGCAACAATAGAGCGCTCGGGTCGAGTAGGGATTAAAATCCAACAGGTATAAAAATATTCGTAACTTGGTCAATTTTACTCCGATGCACTTGAAATTTTGAGACAATATTCTTAAAGTATTAAGCATTCTTTTAAAAAAATAAAACAAAAACAAAAAAAATTAAATACTTTACCCCCCCTTAAGGCCAAATGCACAGCCAAATTTAAACTTCATCGCATTGAGAATATTGCTTATTTGCGCAGACTGGAAGCCTTACAAAATAGTTATTTAAGGAAGTGTACTTATAACACAATTTTGGCAAGAATAAACCTAAAGTCTTTAGAAGTTTCACTTCTCAACAACTCTTCTCCAGTTGAATTATATTAAAACTAGGCCAATACGGAATTTAGCTTCAACAAGAAAATTATGAGTTTGATATACAAAAATATCCTGACCCCTGGTATGTCACCCCCCTGTCAAAATTTCTGCCGGCGCCCTTGCTTCAGTCGCTAAAATACTACCCACCTGAATGTGGCGTTAAAACGATGACATTCTATAGTAAATGCACCTTCAAATCAGAGGATTGCCATTAAGGTAATATGCTGAATCGCAGTACAAATCGGAAACATAAACTACGATTATTAATTAAACCATACGATACTGCGCCTATGGAGCATGCTTTAAATAACTGTAAATAATGTTAATACGCGGCCCGGTTGAGAAGGCCTTTTGTAAGACATTGTTCATAGGATAGAGATAATAATCATCTTAAAAGTAGGAAGGTATGCATCCTATAATGATGCAGCATTAGGTGTACTGGATTTAGGACCGTCTATTATTTTTGTGAATTCCTCACTTGAAAGGGTTCAGTCTACATTTCTGCAGACAAGTTAAAAATTGGGTTTCTTGGGGCTTTACCACAATAACTACCTAGATGCCAAGTCATCTGGAACTGGCCTGGTGTTTTTTTTCTAGGTTAGGGGGCGAAGATATTTGGATGTTAATAACGGTTTGAGGTATGTTTATTAAATTTGGAGCACATATTTATCTATTTATCTCGCAATTCTAAATATATGACCCAAATTCAAAATGTTATGTAAAATAATTTTTGAGTTGTGAGGGAGTGAAAAGTGGCTACAAATATTTCGTGTGCATGGTGCTGCTCACCATTTTTGTTAGCTTTAACTTGGCTTGACATATTACGGCGTGTCTATTTCTTTTGTTTTCCTTTTGCAGATGGATAAGAAAGGCGACATTGAATATGATTTAGTTGGTGCTATGTGTCCACCCAATAGTAAAGACGCAGTAATGAAGTCCTTAAAGAATTGTCACGACAAAGCATCAGGTAACTTTTTATATCTGTATTACTAATGGAGATAATAATAATAATAATAACTTTATTCACTTACAATACAAGCTATAACAATATAAAAAATTTCAAAAATGTGTGTTAGTGAATGTAAAAATACATCGATAAGTGAATGAACACTTGTTTCGAACAAAAAAAAAATGTTAGTACACTATATCTACTTCCTTAAAAATAATATATTAAGTTATTACTGTATAGTTTAGATAAATATAATCAAAAATCCAACCATATATGTTTTCCCTGTATTTGTAGGTTAATAAATAACGAATCTTGGACTAATAAATAAAACAAACATGAATAAAGTGGTAACCAAAAACTACGAATAATTTAAAAAATTATGGACCATACCACGATGATTGGATATTATGTGTTGCCTTAATTTGGTTTTAAAACGATGAAGATTTTTTATAATTTTTATATTTTCAGGGACTGTATTGTAGAGCTTGGGTGCCATGAACAAGTGTGATCTTTGGGAAATTGTTTTTGTCATTAAAGGAGGAATGTAATAATGTCTTTGGCGAGTTTCGTAATTGTGAGTTGGAAGTTGAGAGCATCGTTTGTTTGTATGATATTTAATGCAAGAGCATAGATAATAAAGTTGTTGCAAGTCCAATATCTTTGTTTCCATATATAAAGCGTCACTAGGGTATCTTATTTTTTGGAATAGATTATTTTTATAAATCGTCTCTGAGTGACTTCTAATGGATGCAAGTGGGTTTTTAAAGCTGCGCCCCAGGCAACTATCCCATAACGTAGATGACTTTCCACTAGCGAGAAGTATATAGTTCTGAGCGATTCTACTGGTAAAAGATTCTTTAATGTTTTTACTTTATACAAAATACTTCTTAGTTTGTTGAAGGCATAAGATATATGCAAATTCCATTTTAAATGGCAATCGATAACAACTCCCAGATATTTTATTTTTGTTTCGGGGGAAGATGGTAATAGTTACTGTACCTGCAATAACATTTAATTGAGTGAAGGTAGGAGCCCCAAAAGAATTACAACTAAATCGTAAGTAATTAGTTTAACTTAAATTCATTGTTAACAATTTACTACCTAAATACCTTTTAATTACAGCAAAATCCCATTCAACTTTAAATTTTGACTGGAGCCAGTTTTCAACACGGTAAAATATGGCCATGTCATCTGCAAATCCTATTACAACACCCTCAACCCCCAATGAAAACAAACCATTGATATATATATATTGAATAATATAGGCCCAAGTATGGAGCCTTGAGGAATGCCGTATTCAATTTCTTCAGGGCTGCTTTTAACATCGTCAATTCTCACAATCTGATTTCTGTTACTTAAATAACTACTAAACAATTCAAGACAACTGCCCCGAATTCCTATTTTCTCCAGAGATTGCAAAAAGTAAAGTATGGCTCACAGTATCAAAGGCCTTTGATAAGTCGATAAATACAGTTAAACATGGAATGCTATTATTTAGACAGGCAGTTATTTTTTCTGTTAAAGTTAAGATAGCATCTTCTGTTGATATTTTTTCTTGGAACCCAAATTGTCGTTTTGAAATTATACCATATTTATTCAAATAACTTTGCAGTCTATTTTTAATTATTTTTTCAAAAACTTTTGAGAGGTGAGTTATTAAAGAAATAGGTCGGTAGTTCGTTATTTCACATACATCGCCTTTTTTATACAGTGGAACAATAATGGAATTTTTAAAAGCAGAAGGGTATATTCCTTTATTGACACACTGGTTTATTACGTAATTTAAAGGGTCAGAAATGTAAGAAGAGATTAATTTTATAGCTTCGGCTTTAATGTCGTCAATACCTACTGCCTTTTTATTTTTTAGTTCCTGAATTGTACTGGTTATTTCTCTTCCATCGACCGGAGCAAAGACGAAAGTATTGGGGATAGATGGTTCCTCGTGCCTAAAATTGGTATCTACTTTAATTTTTTTCGCTAAATTCGTTCCCATTTTAATGAAATTCTTGTTGAATTCATTTGCAATGTCATACTTGTCAGTTAGCATCTTACCGCTATTGCTTCTAATTTTATCGATGTTTCTCTTGCACTTTTTTGTTTGACTTATTTCTTTTACCACATCCCATAAATTTTTTGAACTATTTTTGTTACTCTCAATTTTTTGCTTGTAGTAGTTAAATTTAGTTTTTTTTATAGCAGCATTAAGTCTATTTCTTATTTGTTTATATTGTGTTTTTAATTCCAAGTTATTAGGTTGTTTTTGTAATTTACTATGCATTTCATTTTTTTTATTAATTGAGTGCAGTAAATCATTTGTGATCCACGGCAATATTTTGTCGCGTTTTCTAAGAATAAAGCGTTTTTCAGTACAACGGTTTAGTCCATCCGTGATAATAGTGATTAAATTATTTGTTGCAGAGTCCGGATTTTCAGAACTGTATACAGGATTCCATGAAATGTTTTCAAATATATTACGAATTTTATTTTTATTAATAAATTGTTTCACATTATTTGTTTTTGTTTTCACTTGTTCGTTACTTAATACGATTTGTAATAGGGTTGTAAAGTGATCGGTTATATTGGTTTAATAATCACTGGTATGATATTCTGCATTAGGTCGTCATTACATTTCAAAAAAATATTATCTATATACACGACTTGCTATCACCGTCGATTATTGTAGCCTCGTTTACAGTAGACAAGTATACAAATTCATTTAATGTATTTAAATATTCGATTGTTAATTTTTTTTCTGGAGTTAGCAAATCGATGTTTTTTTCCCCAGCTAGTATACAAATTGTGTCTTTTCTCTCGGCATATCCTCTAAGAATCCTAGTTAGACCTTCAATATATTCTTGTATATCTGAGTTTGGTGACCTGTATATATCTTTAATAAGAACAGTTTTTTTTTCATTTAGGTTAATATTGATTTTTAAAGCTTTCAAATTTTTAAATATTTCAATCTAATCATAATTAAAATGAAATGAGGACTTTATAAATGCAACTACTCCATCGTTTTGATTTAGGCAACTGTCATTGTAAACCATATTGTAGCCTGTGATATGGAAAAGAGTTTCATCTTTAATATTCCAAGTCTCACTCAAGATTATGCAATCAAACTCTAGTCCAATCTGTTCTAAAAATATTTTAAATTCGTCAAGATTTTTGTTTATACTGCTAATATTCATTTGTATAATTTTAAAATTTTTGTTAATTTCGTTTACTTTTAAAATTTCTGAACATTGATTTTCGTTTTCAATGGTATATGTTTTAACTTGACACATTTCAAAATCACGTATGTATTGGTCCATAATTAATTAACGAATCAATCTATAGAATTTATTTGTGTATCAAGTGAGATCAAGTATTAACGAATTTTTTGATGTTATATTTTACTGGAATTTAAGGAACTCTTAACTTGAACATTACGAAATGTTCAAATACATATTTTTCTTTAAATGAAGTGTAATAGTATAAATTTTAATTTCATAGGTGAAAAGGTTCTAAGCAGTCTCATTTTAAAAATGACGCAATGTATTTCAACAACAGATCCAGAAGTAAGAGGTCTATTCAAAATATTTTTTTAGGCTAATAATTTTTTTATTTATTTTCAGCATTTTCTAATGTTTTGAGAAACAAAAGAATCAAGAGTATTTAATGGTTAAACTTTTGTTTGTAGAGATGAAAAGGTAAATAAATTCAAAAATATACGAAAAATCGTTTTTTATTCTTAAACCCTCAAAATATTTAATACACCAGTAATTCCATTATTTTGCTAATATTTTCTAGGGAAGGATGAATCGATTTTGCTGAAAGTTGAAGTTCTCTCTGATAATCAGCTATTTCAAAAAAATTCCAAAAAATATCAGAAGTTAAAAACAACGAAGTAAAAAAGTGGGAGTTTAATTTTTTTTAATATCTCGAAAAATATTCAAGATTTTCAAAATGTTAAAAAAGTTTGGAAAGATCATTAAATTTTCTAAAAAAAGGTCCAACTCCCTATACACCCCCTATATAAAGAGTTTACTTTTATTAATTGCTGTATATACCCCAATATTACTGGTTTATATTGTAACGAATTGTCTCCATAAAAGAGGCCACCTGACTTAACCTAATTGAGGGTGTCACTTTGACAAGTGGATGTTGCCCGCAATGGGAAAGATCAGGCTGTGGAAAAGTCGAGATGTTTCTAGAAGCAAACAATGACCAATCGTCGAAAATTCTAGAAACATAGAAAAATATATAAAGGGATGACTGCCCAGCGCTCTGAGATTGCAAACGAGATGGCCGTCCAGCGCTCCGAGATTGCAAACGACATGGCCACCCAGCGCTCCGAGATTACTGCCCAGATTTCATCCGAGATGTCCAGCCATAGAATAGACATTGCCAATCAGATGTCCCATCTGCGTGACGTCCTATCCGTCGAAATGAACGAGAAGCTTGCACAACAGGAACAGAGAATAGCATGACTGGAGGAACCTAGCGCAGCAGTGGAAAGGCTTGAGACGAGCCTGTCAACCCTTGAGATTAAATTCCAGGCGATAGAAGAACGAGTCTCCCGTGCGTCTACAAGAGAAGAGGCCCGTTCCGAACCCAGTGGTGCCGGGGAGACCAGGGCAACAAAGTTGGTGGCTTCATTGTTGCCCTGCGGTTGCCCTGCGGTCGTCCAGGGAGAAAGCGGTAGCCCTGTCACACTGCGTGGTGATGCTCTAGATGTGCTACAATCTATGCCTCCAGAAAAATGAAGGGACTTTGACAAGTTGGTGAAGCGGCTAGAAATTAGGTATGGCCAAGCCCATCTGGAGCAAGTATATCGATCACAGCTCAAGAATAGAAGACAAAGCTAGTGAAAGTCTCCAAGAGGCTGACGTAGCGAGAATGGTACGGTTTGCCTACCCTTCTGCTCCCGAGGATCTTTTGGAGAGCCTAGCTACCCCAGCCTTCGTCGACGACCTGCGAGATTATCAGCTGCAGAGGGCGTTGCGGCTAGCACGACCCAAAACCCTGATTGATGCACTGTCCACCGCATTGGAGTTTGAGGCAGCAACTGAAGCGTCTCGTTCCCATGTCCGTGTCCGAGTCCTCTCCAGCGAGACCATCGAAGTAGGCCAGCAGGGGGACCACATCGGGAGTTAATGGAAGAGCTTATGAACACGATGAAGGCGTTTTCGGGAAAGAAGAGGAGACCTATCAGATGCTAGAGCTGCGACGAACTTGTTCACGTGAGAAGTTTGTGCTCACGTCGGGGGAATAGTTCCCGCGACAGCCCCAATCTGCAGAAAAACTAGAAAGGGTCGACTCTTGGAAAGCGACATCGACCCGAAAGAACTTTCAAGACCATCTACTCATCATCGTGGCTTCATTAAGATACGAATCCAATAGTATCCGACAAGCCGCCTGAAAACTTCCTCAAGTCAAGAAATAGGAAGCGGAACGAAGTCTGCAGGATATGGTTAGAAATGGGGTAGTAGAACCTTCCAATAGTCCCTGGGCCTCGCCGGTAGTCTTGGTGAAGAAGAAGTATGGTTCAACCCGTTTCTGCGTTGACTACCGTAGGCTCAATGATGTAACCAAGAAGGACAGTTACCCGCTACCAAGAATCGACGACGCTCTTGATGCATTGACTGGATCCAAGCTGTTTTCCACCCTGGACCTGAAGACCGGATACTTGGCAGGTGGAGATGGACGTGGCAGATAAGTAGAAGACGGGTTATGGCAGTTTACCGTACTTCCATTTGGCCTCTGCCATGCTCCAGCAACATTTGAGCGATTAATGGAGAACATCCTCAGGGGACTGTCCTGGAAGACTTGCTTCGTCTACCTAGATGACATCATAATCCTGGGACGAACATTCGACGAATCTTGAGGAGGTCTTCAAGAGACTTCAGGCTGCCAATTTGACATTTAAAGTCAAGAAATGTCACCTCTTCCACACTAAGTTAAATTACCTAGGTCATGTAGTGAGCGGAGAAGGAGTAGCTGTGGATCCAGACAAGATTCACGACAGGAAGGAAGAAGCTTTCAATGGGACGAAGAATGCCAGATAGCCTTTGACACTTTGAAAAAGCGATTGACCTCGACTGCAATCCTCGGTTACCCAATTCCTGAGGGCAAGTTTATCCTCGATACAGATGCCAGCAATTGTGAGAATCGGTGCCATTTTGAGCCAACTCCAGGATGGTCACGAGAGAGTCCTTGGTTACTTCAGCAAGACGTTATCCAAACTTGAGCGTAACTATTGCGTAACCAGAAGAGAACTATTGGCCGTGGTGAAGGCTGTAGACCACTTCTACAAGAATCTGTATGGGTGAAGGTTCCTGCTCAGAACTGATCACGCCTGTTTACGATGGCTCCTTAATTTCAAGAATCCTGAGGGACAAGTAACCAGGTGGTTAGAGAAGCTCCAAGAATACGACTTCTAGATCGAACATCGTCCCTGAGTGAGCCACCGGAACGCCGATGCGCTTTCCAGAAGACCATGTTTGCCGGATTGCACCCACTGCAGCCGCTTGGAAGAGAAGGAAGCGATTCTTCAGCAGATCACTGTGGTTAGTGAAGAATGGTCTCCGGAGCGAATTCCAGAACACGAACAGAACGATCCAGATTTGAATAGAGTTAGGGCCTGGAAGATAGCCAATCAACGTCCAACCTGGCAGGAAATTTCGCCATCGTCGAAAACTCTGAAGTCGTACTGGTCGCAATGGGATTCTCTTGTGATTGAAGATGGCTTGCTGAAAAGGAATGTGGAGAATGCTGATGGAATTGAAGTTAAGAAGCAGCTTCTGATCCCAAACAATTGCGTTCCAGAGGTACTACGACATCTTCACGATGGAGCGTCTGGAGGACACCTTGGCGGGAAGAAGACCCTACAAAAAGTACGCGAGAGATTCTATTGAATAAACTGCTCCAATGATGTCAAAGATACGCTACCTGCGCTGCAAGTAATGGACCACATCGTAAGCGGCGGGCTGCAATGAAGCAGTACATCGTCGGAAGCCCTGCATCACAATTTGTAAGTTATTACCAGCAAAAGATAGAAGAGATAGAAAAGATAATATATAATATATCCGAGGACCATAGCATATCTATTTCTTTGGCTATTTTGCACGAAAGGTAATATGAAAATAGGGCTATTGAGGAAATGGAAAATGTTTTAAATAATAAAATATGACTTCTATGTACACGAAAATTACCAGTTTCTTGGAGATTCACCAGATGGATAACTGGAAGACAGCACGGCGATGACTCAGGAGAAGTTATTGAAAAAAGAAAAATGAAGTTTTGGGAAAAAATTGCAATATAAATAAAAAACACAATTGGTTCTTTCAAATCAAGGCCAACAAGTGAGATTTAAAGATTAATAAAGATTTTAACCAATTTCGTAAAGTAACAATCTTGGAAATAAATAATCTTGAGAACATTACTGTTTACATTAACACAAAATTTAAATGCTTTCCTTTAGTAAGAGTTGCGGCTTATGGGTTCCCTACTGAGGGATTATTGTTGTAAACAGAACTCATTAAGACAAAATAGCTTGTAAGAGACTATACCTTTTATAATGTTCATTCAGTATTAAAATTTTTCAAGATTCAATACTTGCTCTAATTTGATATTTCCAGTCAGTAGGTATATTGATTATTGTAATCTATTCAACTGAATTTAACGACGTCAAAAAATGCCACTGTTTGTGACAACTGTTTCTAAAATTCCCGAATACCTTTATGCAACCCTTTTTGATGACCTATCCATGTTTCCACTGTCCCTACTATTTTTTTTGTATAATGTACAAACTTAGTACCTACATTAACTTTGTAAATACTAGATAATTTTGGTACCTACCCAAAAAAAACTAAATCCCACTATATCTTACAAACACATAAAAATTGATAAAGAAATACAAACGTATCTTACTTTTCTATGAGGAATCAAATAAAGATATAAAAAATGGAGGTTACAATTTAAATAAAAGAAGAAATCTTCGTTTTCTCAAGTTAAAATTTAACCCAATGTTGTGACCAGCTTGTATAATAAATTTCATATTTAAACACAATAACTTTAATTTAGGCCTTTAGGTGCAAAACAATGTTATAATTTAATTTTATCAATTTTAATAAGCATCTTTTTGACATTAAAAAAACTGTAAAGTTTAGGTGGCACCTAAATTTCATTGTCTAACCCAAAAAAGGAAAAATGTAGTATTCCATTTAAAATAGTGAAGTTAGTGTCAATTTTCGGTATAATCGGAAGTGCTATAAATTTGAACGTATTTTATTTGAATTCAGAAGTATCCGTTCCCCAAAAACTTCTAGGTGCAGTTCGACATAGGTCAGCCATTGGGAAACTGGTATTGAAGGGGAGGACACCTTCTGAGAAAATATTCCCAGTAAAAGAAAGTAAATAAAACCTCATATTCATTTTGAAACTAAATATATTGCTTAAGAAATATCCCATTTGATGAAATGAATTTATGTACAAGAATGTTAACACATGAATTTGTATTTAAATCGAAATACAACGAAATACTGATTATGATAACACTGAGTATGTATTGAGTATTTTCATAATTATTTACTGATTTGATATGAATCAATTAGAAAACGAAATATTAAAGAAACTGCTAAACTTACACGAAAAAAAAGAAACAACTCTCGTCTAGTTTGAGCAGTCCAAAAACAGATATGATATTAAGATATTTACGTTATGATGTACACATTATATACAACATAATATTTACAAAGGTACTGAGTTACAATTTGCTATGATTGATCATAAAACGAATCAGAATGTTTCTTTTAACCATAGGCGATATACAACAATCCCTACAGAAAAACTCATTTAACCTTATTTATTATTTAAATACAGTTTATTCATTTGCCGATAAAATATTAAACACTTTACAAAATTAATGCTATTTTAATTATTAGTGAAGTGTGTAAGCCGATAATCAATTGAAGAGCTTGGAAAAAGTATATTAAGCCACAATTTAAATAATTACTATAAATCGTGATTTATTTTGTAAGAGTCAGTGAAGAGTAGGTAAGAAGCCACGGATTTGTTTTTAAGGATTTTGGATAAGAATTGGCAACACTTTTATAATTTTAAGTAAATGTGGTTTGACCTTTTTCTCTAAAGGATTTTTTAAGCAGAAAAATGAGTATACATCTCCTGCCAATATCGAGACAACGGTAAAGAAACCAAAATCAATATGGAGACAACAAAATATTGAATGTAGGGATGCTTTACTCATGCAAAGAAGAAAATAAATTTCGGGTCAATCCAGTAGAGACGAGAACACTCTTTTTATACAAAAATAATCACAAAAACTGTAGTAAGTAGTCAAGGATTTAAGATGATTGATGAATCAGCTGCTGCAAAATTAACATTGCGCAAGCGTATCATATAAATTATTCCGGAAACATTCGTATGTAAGAATCCAAACTTTTCAACACTTACTAAAGAAGTTTTCACATATTATGTTCTACCTGTATTTGAATAAAAGTTTACCAAAAAATAATTTGTTTCCTTATGTTAGAACATAAATCACTCAAAAAAAATTAGTGTGGTTTAGTACCCTTTTTCTCCGAGCCCTTTTATTGCAAATAATCAGAAAAAAAAACAAGAAATATACTTTTGTCAATATAAACAAATCTCTTTTGTGTTCTTTATAGAGTCCTGTACTGACCATACTAGTTTTCTTAATTTCAGTAACTAACTTTTGTAAATTAAGTCGAATAAACAAATTATCATAGAATTTGGATTAGTTAAAGAAATTTATACTGATTCGTTTTATAAAAGACGATTATCAACTTTTACCGAAATTTCTAAACAAATATTTTTATACATGAAAACCTAAATATTTAAGCAACACAAGATATGTAAAAACATGTTAAACAATTATCAACTTTATAAATATAATAGGTGTCAATTTTATAAAATTCAACATATTCTATAAATATTTTTATTTGAAAGTAACAAAGTAATTGCTGTAATTACATAAACCAATTCTTTAAAAATAATTCTTGTTATTGAAAAATTGTAATTCAAATGAAATAGAAAATTTTTAATTCGGAACAGTTAAAACTAAATATCAATGGAGGTTAGAGGAAATAAGGACAATATCTGTGCTATATGTTTTCCAAATAGCTTGAAATAGCTGCTGGACTCTTCTTTTGCTACTATTCTGTGGGTTGAGTTTAACTACCGTATGATATTTCTCTCTATCCTCCATACAAATATCTAAAGTGAGATTTATCCTAATATTAAAAAATCAGCATAGCGAGCTTGTCATTGTTAATTATGGATAGCGTTGTATATGCTAAGAAGCATAATTCCAAATTACATATTTAAATGTCAAATAATTTTGCGGTGACCTTTAAAATTATTACGCTTCAGAGACTTAATTACCGTCTTAATTCGAAAAAAAAAATGGGTAAATCACTTTATTTTAGACGTATTGAAAAGTTCTAAAAGTTAAAAAATGGCACGATGGGCAGTTACAACCTTAAATTGTTAGAATTACGGTAAATTCGACATACCTATGAACGTATTTAATATTTTGGCACAAAAAGTAATCAATAATTTGACTGAACATAAGAAAACATCGTTCTCAAATCGTAAAATAAAATACGCTGAGATTAATAACCGATTGGCTGAACGATTGCAAATCGGTTTTCAGGAGCATTAGAACATACGTAATTATAGGTTATAACTATATAAAACAGATTTCGTGGTAAATCACAAATACATTCAATATTTACAATTAATCTATTAATTACTAAAAATTGATTGTCCATATATAATTTGTAGAGTAAGCAAAAAAAACAATAATTATCACAGTAAAGTCAGCTAATGTGAAATAATTCCATAATATGAAAAAAATATTTTATATATTGAGCTATAAGCAATATCTACCTCCAAGTTTTACATGACTCTTTAAGAAATACAAATGTGGAATATTTTACATTATGAAATTCTTAGATTACAACATTTTCTTACATGTATCTCATTTATTCCTGGAAAAATTACTTTAAAAATATTGAAGTGGAAGGAAAAGCCATAAAAAATTTTAAGGATGGCCTATTTATTGTGTATAACCAATCACGGTTTAAATAATAATAAATTTGAAATCAGTTAAACAGTTGTCCACGCCCACATCTTTAATGTTTGCAGCATAAGGTATTTTATTGACAAATTGCCTGTGTATTATACAGTACGGTTTTATTTGTTTTTTATTGCAACCTCTCTACTGATTCCTTTTTTACTTCACTTAGTTTGGAACCCTCGATAATAAATGTTTGTTTGGGATTAAAATCCCTTTCCAAAATTCTTTTTTTCCTTCTTTTAGGTAGGTTGTTAGAAATAATAAATAACATTCCATAAAATGAAAGATAAAATATAAAAATATTTATTTTTGAATCTCCAACAGTTTCTAATCAATCTTGATGGTACTAATTTTAATTGTTTTTATGTTGAATTTAATATTCTAAAAGAATTTTTGTTAACGTTTTTCTGTTACGTTCGGATCAAAATGACCCTACATTTATTTATTTTATATTTTATTTAGTAAATAAATAGGGTGGTAAAAATCAAAATGTAGCAATACATTTTAAAAATGAGCCGTCAACGACAGTGTGAAAAATGTAATAAATATCTAATAAACATAGATATAATAATCAAATATTTAGGTTGTTTTATTGTTGATTTATTGTTCTTTGTGTAAAATTCATTATTTTTTATAAACAACAGACTTGTTTTTATTTGATAAAAATAAAAATGTTTTTGGATTCGCTTTAGTTATACAAGAAAGCACACGTAAAAAAATACGCCTAGGATTCTACCTCTGTGGTGTGAAAATGTGTAGATATTATTTTGTGTGAATTTGTAGTGTGTCGCAAAAATGCGAAAAAAACCTATTTATTCGGGACATGACCGACTCTTGTAAATAAACTTAATCGCCAAAAACCATTTAATGTAGGCTTTTTAAAAATTGCCACTCCTATCTTGTTGAAACAGGGCATTTTTATAACTTCGGTAGGTAAAGGAAATTGACATTTAGATATATATGCTATTCTAAAGCCGACTGTACACAAAACTTCAAAAAGAATTTCGAGTTTTTCCCATTTTCTTTAATTCACAGAAAATTATACTCCACATTAGGCGACTTTACAATTTTCAAATTTATATAAAAAATGAAGTAGAGGCCGTGGATTCTGAGTAGACCCGTGACGTCGTAAATAGTTGCGCACAACTAAATAACTGCTATAATTAAAATACACTAAACTAAATAATATAATTTAAAAATAAGCAAAATTTACTACGCTATTCAAAGAGACAATACGACGTAAACGGCGGACTGACCAGAATGAATCAGTAAGGGCTGCAATTATTAGTATAGTTAATAGGACAATTTTCAAACACAAATTTGTGTACTGCGCCGGTTGACGTTACAGGTCTACTCAGAATCCACGGCCTCTACAAGGTTATTTTTTTGACCAACGAAAAACTGTAATTGAGCATGAGTCAAAAAATAAAATAAAAACGAACTAAACTAAAGTACTTGTAAAAACTTCCTTTTTACAGTGTTTGCGATTTTTTTACTACAATTATTCCGATCATAAAAATATAGACAAAATACTTCCGACAAAAACAGATTAATTAGCCTCGTTTAAATTCAACGCCGCGACACTTTAGCGCAATTATTTATTGATAAATCGATGTCTTGACAAAAATAATATCAAGAATAACTATTCGTTTGAACTCAACTTCCACGTTTAATGAAAAAAGTAGCTTTTAAATTACAATTGCAGCTGTTTCGCTACAACATCGTCAGATTGACATATTTAAGTTACATTTTGTTTGTTTGTAGCTAGGTACCTGATGTTGATTAAGTAGGTAAGGCTAGTCCAAGTATGGAAGTAATAAGACATAAAAATATTAAAGCCTAGATGTTATTAGTCCTAAGGGATTATCCTGGATGTAGGATGTATGTAGGGAATTGGTGGGTAATGCTAAGGTAGGTTTTATGTTTCTAATTGTTTGTGCATTGTAGATGGCCACAAAATTTAAATTCATTACATTTAATTCAATATGTGAGACAGCAACAGGTTTCAGTATTTTTTGTTTCTAGGCTTTAAAATGGTGAGAAATTATCAAAGGAAAATGAGCAATAACCGAAATGGAAAAATTACAAGCCATATTTTTCATATTCTAAGGACAATCTAGAGAAAGCACTAAGTGAAATTAGGAAAGGAAATTTAAGTATAAGAGAAGCATCGGAGAAATATATTGTTCCAAAGTCAACACAAAACTACTCCGATAAAAAGGACAACTTGCCAGGAAAAGATTGGGCAATAAATTTTATCAAACGTCACAAAAATAAAATATCAAATCGACTTTCAGCTAACATATCCACAAAAAGGGCTGCTCTGACCATTGAAGTCTTAGACCGCTTTTTTGAAACAACTAGTTGAACATACAATCTCACTCTTACACATCAATGACATTCAAATAGTACAGATTTGTGATAAAAAACAAAATTTAGACTTTCTTGAAGATCTTGAAATAAAGAGACATCTAGCAGATCCACAATTTAAAGTTGGTAATGAACAAATAAATCTTGGAAGTTCTCCACTATTAAACTGTTTACTTTGATTGAGTCTTCAATAACATAGACAAGACATAAATGTAATACAAATATATTAAGTTATTGTAAAGATCAACATGATATAGTTTTTTCCTGGTTTTCCTATATCATTGCACAGTTATACTGATCTTAGAGTGAATTACATCCAGGATAATCCCTTAGTGTTAATAACATCTAGGCTTTAATATTGTCTTATTACTTCCATACTTGGACTAGCCTTAATACTACCTAAACAACATCAGGTATCTAGCTACAAACAAACAAAATGTAACTTAAATGTCAATCTGACGATGTTGTAGCGAATCAGCTGCAATTGTAATTTAAAAGCTAAATTTTTTTATTAAATGTGGAAGTTGAGTTCAAACGAATAGTTTTTTATTATTCTTAGTACGATGGAAAATCGAGAATGGACTAGTTTAGTATGATCTTATTAATCATAATGGTGATAGTACATATATTTAAGATAAGATTCCTAGTTATGCATATTGCTATTAACTTAGAATTTCTCAACATTTAGCAATAAATACTTTAAGTCCTAGTGTCGACTATAGAATAATGAAGTATATGAAGTCAACGTTGGCAAATTTTATCTTCGTTCGTTTATATTATTTGTCAAGGAATGAACGAATTGACAAGGAATCTGAGAGGAGCAGCTTGTTCATTGAAGCTGAATAGTCCATAGAAATTTTATGTGTACAGTTGAAATGCTACAGACCTATTAACAAAAACAAATATTAACAAAAAACACTAAACTAGTCCATTGTAACTCACGCATACATTTTTCAGAAAATATGTTCAATGATAATAACTCTTAATCAAAAAGAAAAAAAAAGTTATAAATACTTATTTATGAAAATGTATTTTACTGTTAATCTTTCAAAAACTGACATCTCAATATAGTGCATTTTTAGTGCCATCAATTGAGGCTGTCAACAGAAGATTTCTTATTCGTTTAAAACTTTTGATGGCTGTGATGGATAGAAAACGATCAAATAATGCAGCACTTACTGTAATTCGATAAAACAATTCTAAATCAAAACTGTACAAAATACACTATAAATAGCACTGGATCCTAAAACACATCCATTGATTAAGAATCATTAACTTGCGAACCTATTAAGTGTTTAATTAACTTTATTGGAGTACAGAAATAATATAAAATTATCAGTCTTGAAGCTAAAATTAATTATTGTTAATAAAGAAATCATGCTAAAATTTGTTTGTTTCTATTACCACATGAAATGTTAATAGTTTTGACAAAAAAAATATATTATATTTTTTAAACATATGGCAAATTTAAGCACAAGTCGCATTATTATGGCATTATAACAGAACTATAATAATCTTGGGAAAATCAATTAAAATCAGTCAGCTGTAATTTTACACCAGTAAAAAATATGGACCTGTAGATTCTAAAATATGAAAAACATACTAATAATTTATCAGTAAACTAAATTTAATACTTTAAACATAAGTTTTATTAAAATATAAAATTTTTACGAACTTCTCATCTGGTGAAGAGTTGAGCAGAACTAAAAGTTCACAACAAATCGTTTAGGTGGCTCCTAAAACTGTACTTTAGTCTTCAATAATTATCCACCATTAACCATTACGAATATTTCTTTCTCAAACGCATATTTCCATATCTTCCATTTTGATGACAGTATCTGAGCTGGCTAATTTTAATAAAGTCTTTTTTATTCTAAGTGCTGGTAGTCTAACATTTGGATTCTGATGCCAGCATTCTTTCATAAGTTTAGACATTCCAGATAACAACTAAAAAGACCATCAATTATTTGGAGACAATTTTAATTGCTTGGTTATTGCAAATAACATCTACACATTTAAAGAAAATGCTCCACAAAAGGAATGTAAAAGAATATGAAAAGACTATTATAAAAATCTGTTATTAGAGCCAGAGTCTAGTCCAATCATAAAAAAAAAATCAGATAAAGAGCTACTTACAGAACCAATTAGCATCGTCAGCTAATCAGCGAAACGGACGTCATTGAGGTTAAAAAAGCAATTTTTTAAATAAATAGTGGAAGTTTTGTTAAATCGAAGAGTTTTTTATTATTCTTAAAAGTCGTATTGGTAAAGCTTCGGGAAGCGACAGATTACCCATAGAACTATTAAAGTAACGTGGACAAGAATTGATAGACTAAATATATAATGTAATAAAAATTATATGGAAAGAGAAAAACATGCTGAAAGACTAGAGAAAGGGGCAAATAAATAAAATCCACAAAAAAAGAAGGCTAACAAATGTGTAAAAATAAAAATGAGAATGAATATAGAACAAGTAAGAATCAAAAGATATTACAGGAAATGAGAGAAGATATTGTAAGAAGAGAGCTGATACCCGTACAACTATTTAGGCAGGAAAAGGCAAAAGAAAGTGCTACAAAGAACTTAATAGTTGCAAGGGGTGAAACAAGACCTAAATAGGAATGAAATTACCAACTGGAAACAAAAAGAAAAAAAATGGAGAAATATTAGAGAGAAAATTAAATAATGAAAGGACTCATCTACCTTGTTTGAAAAGACCTAGAAAGCTTAAAGTAGCGTACCCCTCACGGTAATTTAAGCAAACTTTGGAATTCAAAATTATTTTAAATTAACACAAGTCAAGCATTATTCACTTCTCGGTTAATTCTTACCATATCACTCGTCCATCTGTTGGGCAAATTGGGACGCTGGCAATCAACACATACTACTTTTCTCATATCTTCAAAACTTGGATCACTTGGTACTACATCATAAAAAGGCGGTTTGTAGTCTTCAGCAATTCCATTACTTATCGTTCTCTTGGCCATTTCCCAAAATACTAATCCCAGAGCATACACATCTGCTTTCCTGAATGAGTCAAAATGATCCATTCGTATCCTAAAAATAGGTTTGGATTATCATTAATATTATATACTCAGCCAATTATAAATCCATAAATAGAAGATCTGTACCTTTTTTTCTGTCACTTCCAACTTAATGCAATATAGAAAATTCTATAAACTGTGATATTCTGAAATAAGAGTTTTGTTTGAACTATACAACTCATTATGAATCTGTGACCAATAAATTTTTTAAATAAATAGTGGAAGTATTGACCAACAGTTATTTGTTTAGTACGTTTTTTGTGATAATATGGGCTATCCTCTAGTTATCTAAGGTATCCGCCAGTTTAAACTAACAGATAGCTATTTGACAGTTTAACTGCTGGATAAAATTTAGTCTGATATCAATAAACCCACCTTTCTAAATTAACTAGCAGATAGGTGCTCTCTGACAGATAAATTGCAATTGATAAACCGGCCCTAAGAGATACAAAAAATTAAACATTACAATATTAATTAGGTAATGGTAATACAAAGGTTTTATTTATAGCCGATCTATACGGTATTCAACTCCAAGATAAGCAGATGCAATGATCAATTGAATTAGAGATGAGGTTTGAAACCAAATATCAAGTAAATGAAGTATATATAAATATTAAATTTTTCTTGTTGATGCTGGTTCTGCCAAAGATATGGAACAGTTCTGCAAAATTCCTACACATATATAATTGAAACTCATTGAATTAAACAAAAAACCACCCTAAATTGTATGGTTAATAATGAAACTACTAGTTTGACCAGAAGTAGTATATTGAAACCTATATTTATTACTGCTGAGTAGAAAAATTCAGTGGAATGAAACATATCACAAGAATGAAGGAAGAACAAATAGTGACAATTGCTAGAGATGTCACTTTCAGGAAGAAGAAGCACAGGAAGACCTCGTAAGCGCTAAAGCAATAATCTACTTAGGGTGAGTTACGATGATAACCAAGTTTCCTTTTTCAGACACCAAAAGTAAACTCTCAACTCAAGAATATCTTCAAAATCCGAGTCTGTAGATGATACCCATGTCTTAAATTAAATTTCAAATGCAGAACAAATAATAATATTAATTATAACTAAACACTAATAAAAATATATAACTAAATTGTCATTAAATAAACATTGATTTAAATAGAAAATTCAAATCAAACTAAGAATTTTTTGTATGAATATCCAACACTGCTTGAAAACTGTCAGAAATCAGTGAGAACTAGCAAGTAAATAAATACTGAGCCCAGCATGTTAGTGATTGCTGAAGGAACAAACCTTATAAACAACAAAGGATAGCAGCATCCCAAAAATAATTTATAGAAATAAATCATCAACAGTCAGGTGTTGAAATACTTAATATAAAATTTATATCATTTATTTCTGAGGGATTTTTATCAAAATAATAACCTAAAACAAAAAATACTCTTTTTCCTCTTCTTGTTATATTTAATCTTTTTTAAAGCTTTGCCCCAATCATTCATCATTTACCTCTAAGCTGGATGTAAATGTCTATCCTTAACAAAAATAAACCAAAACTACTAAGATGTACCTTCTGGTTTACATTTAGACATTTCACCATACAACATGTTACAAAACTGTTTCTTACATAAAAAGAAGTATTTAAAATTGAATTCTAAATTGTCAGAAACCATACCTTTATGTACAACAATGATCTGTATTTCTAGAAATAAATTACTTACGTCTCATCAAGAACTTCAGGACTCATATATCTTTTTGTTCCAACTCTTGGATTGGATCCAATATCCAATTCATCAGTAGATTGAGTATGAGTTACAGCTAACCCAAAATCAGCTAGGCAACAGGTACCGTTGATTTTTACTAATATATTTTTGCTTTTAATATCTCTATGTGCCATTGCTGGTTTTCCCTAAAAATAATTTTATTCACAATTGTCCAATGACAAACACCAGTAATCTTACTATAATTTCTGTTATCATATAAACAATATAATTATTTGTTGGAGCAAAAAAATTAAATCCAAGTTACTATTAAAAATTTTACTTAGCTTCAGTCTTATCATTCAACTATAGTGAGAAGCAATACAAAGAAATTTATTCTTAAATAGTATATTATACAAAAAGCAATTAATGACGGTCATAATTATGGTATACAAATTATAGAACTAAAATAATGTGATTAAGAATAATAAAAAACTCTTCATTTGAACGTAACTTCCAAGTTTATTTGAAAATTTAGGTTTTAAATTACAATGACGGCCGTTTCGCTGATTAGCATCGTCAGATTGACATTTAAGTTACATTTAAAACCTAATTTTTCAAATAAACTTGGAAGTTACGTTCAAACGAAGAGTTTTTTATTAGTCTTAATAAGATGGACTTCCAAAAAGTAAGGGTTAGTATAAATATAAAATAATGTGAGTTTTTCCTTTTAATAAATAATAAATTGTTTATACAATTTTTCATAAGCTTCTTGGGATTTTTGCAGCAGTACATTGTTTACCATAGAACTAAAATTTCTATTTGCTGGTGTTAAATTTTCAACATTTTTGTGAATTTAAAATATTTTGTATTAAATAATAAAATTGATAATATCAAAATTGTCAGATGAATAGCAAAATTTTCATGTTCATGGCAAATTTAATCATTTAATCATTAAGGTAGGTATAGTTTAAATTTTATTTAACAATTTAAAATATTGTAGTGGTTAAAACATAATATATACCTGTGTTCCAAATATTTCAGTATGTAAATGTACAAGTCCATTAGCTATAGATAGACACAGTCTCATTAATTGCTGATGAGATAAAGAAGTATGGTTAAGATAGTCATAAAGGCTACCTAAAGAATGATAGTGTGTAATTAGCCACAGCTGAGTACATGAATTTCGTGATGTCATATCAGATCCAATATAACCCAGTATGTTTTCATGACGCAGTAATATTGTGCTGAAACCAAAAACCAATAAGATTTAAATAATTGCATTAATTAAGATAAACATTCAAAGTGTGTTAATTAGGATTACCTATTTATGCTCATATTTATCTCACCTATAAATTTCAGTTTCCCTAGACCAACTTGCTTCATCTCTTGAAAAAAATATTTTTACAGCAATAAATTCTCCATGCCACATTCCTTTCCACACCTCTCCATACCTTCCTTTGCCGATACATTCTACTAATGATATTTGTTTTGCTAAGGTTCTTTGTATTAAAAGTGGCAAGCCTGAGCCACTACCAGATGTCATTGATTGTTCCAAATATTCTCTTAATGTACTATCTCCAGCAGCTGTAGCTCGAAGTAATTCATCAGTAGCATAGTAAGTGTCTGGGTCATCCCTATTTTCATTACACATCCTATTTAAGTAAAATATTTATTTATTAATTGATTAAGCCGTGTAATTATCAAAGTATAGTGGTTTTCATAAACCAAAAAAATTGGATTAAATTAAATTAAATTAATATTAAAGTTAACAATAAAGTATTGTATTAAGTACCTACAACTAATTTTAATTCAAGAAAAAATAATTGATTAATTGAATTAATTATTAATAACTCCCTCAATCTTAGTAAATGCAGTGTCCCTTATTAAGTTTTTAGCATAGTAAGAAATATTCCTACCTATTTCTATAATATCTTCTCATAAAGTACAAAATGATAATACCAATAGTTCCAAATAACACCAAAGGTCCCAAAACAGCTGCAAATATCTTTAATCCATAAATAACAGATTCTGTATATGGACTTCTCTCTTCAATCACTGGAGGTAATTCAGGAAACTCTCCATCATTGCAGAAATCTCCTTCACAACAATCTATTTTAAATAGTCCACTAGCATGTCTCTTGTGTTGAGCTGTTATTGAACCTGTCCTACAATATAAAGGAAGCTGTTCTTGCAGCACTGTACATCCTCTTGTAATGCTTTCTTCTCCACTACTTTCCCTAACTCGAGATTTCCAACACTGAATAGCTTCCTGACAAATTGATGGTTTTGAACAATCAGGTGGTTCACATGAATGACATTTGTAGCGTTTAACATGTGTATTTTGAGTAATATTTAAATTTGATTGTCTAGCAAGAAGTTCAGGAGGAGGTTCTCCAGGATCATTATTACTTATCAAGTCAATATCATCTTCTAAATCATCTCTTAATTCTGGTCGTCTTTGTACTTCTCCTAAAATATTAATTATGATACATATTTAGACATGGGTGAATTTTCAAAAATGGTAGTTACATTAAGTTGTACATAAAACAACCTAGTCTTTAGATTAAATTTATTGTAGTTATTAAAATAAACACTAATTATTATGTCTACTTTTAATGAAATGTTAAAAAAGAACCAACTGTTTGTTTTAAAGACATTTATATAAGTAGGAACGAAATAGTATTTATATTCTAAACAAATAATAATGTTTATGCTAATTTGATTATTTTAATAAAACATTCAAAACAATGCATTTTAAGTTTACCTGTAGCTAGATGTATAATTAAAACAATAAACAAATAACTCCCTATTTTCTTAGCATCCATGATAAAATTGTGTTTATGACATAAATGACAAATGACAATAATGACATATTTGTAGAGGTGAGTTCACAGAAATTATATTTCTGTGGGTGAGTTGCGATTTTGCTACTTTGTCACTGCTACAGTTCCTTCTAACGTCTTCCTACTAACGTCAGTATGCTCGAAGGTCTTATAAAACCGAACGCACCTTTTAATGTTCTGTTGTGAAATTGTTCTATGGCTAGAATAACATGTGATCTCCCATGGATCTCCCGTTCTGATAAAAGGTTATGTGAGGTTAAGTTTCAAAGTAAGAGTAGAGTACTTTAAATATTTATATAGGAGTTTAAATTCAAATTTTGTTGAATAAACTAAAAATATTTTGAGAATGGTAAAACCTGTTAAGAAATATGACACAATTATTAGAACTATTGATGACGATGATGAAGTGGAATATTTGTCAGAAAATAGTGATGTTGAAGTAGAGGTAAAACAGTTTATTACAATAATGTGATTTTAGTTGTTCAATTTTAATGTTAATAAGTTACTTATATATACTTTGCCTAATAATTTTATGGTTATTGAATAATAGGCATCCACTATGTTTTGTGAACACACAAATAATATTTTAGAGATTTTGATAAAGAAGAAAATGTATATTGAGCAAGGACAAGAAATTATGATATTTTTATATTAATGTACAGTGTCATTAATACACAAATTTTTCTATTCTGTAAATTTCTCTTAAAAGGTTTTCTATTTGGAAAATTTAAATATTTCTCTGTGTGGCTATTCTTGAGATCTTTCGCAGCACTGCAAACCACTTACGAATACTTCATGAAAATGCCATAGATAACCATCTGCAATGTGAAAAAAAATTAAATCACTCATAAGGTAAAAAAATTTTTGGCAACAGCATATTTGGTAAAAATCTAACCTAAGTATAATATGTTCTGATTGTTCTAGGGTAACAAATAAGCTTGTGCGAGTATTGTGTCAATTTAATCATTTTTAGCTAAAAAATACTTTTTAATACCTAGTTTATTTGTTATTGACCCAAATTAATTCAATTGATGAAGTCAGAAGGTGTGTAATGAGTTAAGTGCACAATCCCATTATTAAAGCCCAATTTTATTTGGTGGAAAAGGGATATACATGGCTTCTTTTCCAATAATCATAATTAAAAAAAAGGCTGATTATTATATTGTCTGTAATTTCCAAGTCTTCTAAACTTGCTAGATTCTGTAATTAATCCATCCTATTCCAAACTCAAGCAACAACAAAAAAATAACAGCTGTCAAATAATATGCAAATATGCAGTATCATTTCAAAATTTGTTCACATCTCTTTTACAAATGGTCAAGAATAGTGTCCCTGATTATTTTTAGGGCTGGCAGATAGTATTAATAAAAAAAACGTACATTCCATTTCTAAAAAAATTATGCATTGAAAATCTTCCAGTTACTTAATACTACAATTATCTTTTGTACATCATTAGGCAAAAGGACAGTCCAGGTGAAAACTGGATTATTTATCTTAATAATAAAGAAATACAACTTTTCTTCAAAATCTTTAAACTCCTGTGGATAAATATTGTTTACTGAATTTCTAAAATACTCTTTAAAGTTAAAATTTTTTAAACATATGTCCATTTATTTATTTTAGTTTCAACCATCCAAACAAAAAACTAAAAACAAAGATGACTTTGATACTGATTTTAACTTTGTTAGTTCAATTGAGGAATATAACAAAGATACATGGAATGATTTAACTAAATATGTAAAAAGAAAAGCAAAGCAAAAAACTGATGACAAAATTAAAAAGGTTAGAGACTCCCAAATTGAAGAAGAAACAACAGAAACCACAGGGATTATAAATGATGATGCAGAGTCTGATTTGTCTTTATCAGAAGATGAACTGAAACATGATAAAATAAAACTGAAAGAAAAAAAGAAAAAGAAAAAAAATAATTTAGAGGATGATAAGACCTATTTTGAAGACATTGAATTAAATTCAGAAGATAATATTAGTTTTTACCAAATGAATTTGTCCAGGCCTTTGTTAAAAGCTATTGCTGAAATGAAATTTGTGCATCCCACTCCTATTCAGTCTGCTACTATCCCAGTGGCATTACTAGGTATGATATTTTATTACCTAAACCAAAGTATGGTTATTTTCTAATTTGTTTTTCAGGAAGAGATATATGTGGTTGTGCAGCAACAGGCACAGGAAAAACAGCTGCTTATATGTTACCAACATTGGAAAGACTTCTGTACAGACCATCAGATGTTGCATCAGTGATAAGAGTTTTAGTTCTAGTTCCAACTAGAGAATTGGGTGTTCAGGTGTATCAAGTCACTAAACAAATATGTCAATTTACAGATATACATGTTGGATTAGCTGTAGGTGGTTTGGATTTGAAAATTCAAGAAACTATTTTGCGAAAAAATCCAGATATAGTTATTGCAACACCTGGTCGATTAATAGATCATTTGAAGAGTACTCCAACTTTTAGTTTAGATTCTATAGAAGTTCTTATATTAGATGAAGCTGATCGTATGCTTGATGAGTATTTTGCTGAACAAATGAATGAAATTGTCAAACAGTGTTCCAGAAAGAGGCAAACAATGTTATTTTCAGCTACCATGACTGAGGAAGTAGAAAGTTTAGCAGCTGTATCTCTAACTAAACCTGTTAGGTTATTTGTTGATAGCAATAGGGATGTAGCTTTTAATTTAAGACAGGAGTTTGTAAGAATTAGATCTGATAAAGAAATCGATAGGGAACCCATTCTTGCAGCCCTTGTGTGTAGGACATTTAGAGAGCATTGTATGGTGTTTGTACAAACAAAAAAGCAAGCTCACCGTTTACATATTCTCTTAGGTCTATTGGGCCTTAAAGTAGCTGAATTACATGGTAACTTAACCCAACCTCAACGCCTTGAAAATTTGGAAAGGTTTAAAAATAAACAGGTTGATATTTTGATAGCAACAGATGTAGCTGCTCGAGGTCTCGATATTTCAGGAGTTCAAACAGTTATAAACTTTGTAATGCCTGCTACAGTTGAACATTATATCCACAGGGTTGGTAGAACTGCCAGGGCTGGAAGAGCTGGTATATCAGTAAGTTTGGCGGGAGAAAAAGAAAGAAAAATGGTAAAAGATGTTATTAAGCGTGCCAAAAATCCCGTGAAAAGTAGAGTAATCCCACCAGATATTCTCGAGAAATACAGAACAAAAATTCAGTCTCTAGAATTTAAAATTAATGAGATACTGCAAGAGGAATATGAGGAAAGATTACTGAGTAAAACTGAAAATCAAGCAAATAGGGCTGAAAAACTACTAAAAGGTGAAAAATCAGAAGTTCGACCCTGGTTTCAAACTAAAACACAAAGAAAAGAAGAAAAAGAAAAACTAAGCTTAAAAAATACTTCTTCTAAAAAAGATAAATCTCCAAACAAAAATAATAACAAAAAGAAAGGTAAAAATAAAGAAGATGCTGAAGATAGAATAAACAACGAATTAAATAAAGTGGCCCTTGTTCAAGCAAGATTGGCAAAAAGAAAACAAAAGCAAAAGAAAATTAATACAGTTAGGGATGAAAGTTTTCAAAATGATAAAACCGTCAGCAAGAAAAGAAAATCACATTTCCATGATTTAGTTGATACTTCAAATAAAAAAGTTAAGAAACTTCGTTACGATAGCAGTTTCAAACAAAGAATTCAAAAAAAAGGGAATGGTAGAAAAATAGAAAAGAAAAAAAAAGTATATGGCAGACCTCTACAAAAAAATAAAAAATAATATAGTAATGAAGACATTTCTTGTATTTTGTTTCTAATAAAATTTTTTATACATTTTTGTACTTTCTGTTTGTCTTCCATTAAGAAGGGAAAAGTGTGTATAAAAGCAAAAGTTGAGACGCAGTGTCAGATTTGTTTCGTCTATTGGTTCGTTAACAGTTTATTTAATCAATAAAAATTTGGCAGACCTCTACAAGAAAAGAAAAAAATAATATAGTAAGCAATACATTTTTTATATTTTGTTTGTAATAAACAGTTTGTTCATTTTTGTACTTTCTGTTTGTCTAATATTAGGAATAAGTGAAAAGTACGTATAAAAGCAAAATTTTAGACGTCAGTTTTATTTTGTCTATTCATGTTCATGTAACAATTTTTTAATCAATAATAATATTTGATTATATATATTATACCAGAATTATTGGGGTAAACGGTTTTTGAAAACTCTTCTACTTATTTTCCAAGCTTCCGAAATATATTTATTTCATTATCATATTATTTATAAATAATAATTTAACTTAATATATTTATGTTACAATAATGTGTTATCTATGTATAAAATGAAGACTCAATCAAAGTAAACAGTTTAATAGTGGAGAACTTCCAAGATTTATTTGTTCATATTAACTACTTTAAACTGTTGAACTGCTAGATGTCTTTTAGTTCAACCGTTCAGTTATTTATTGTTCTTAGTAAGATGGACTTCCACAAAGTAAAGGTTACCACAATTAATTTCATTAAGTTTTTTGTACTTTTTTGTATTGTTAGGGAAATGTAGAAACGTTACTTGGTTGTAGAGTCACATCCAACGACGAATCGATCCGATTGGGAGTGCGAAAAATATTGCTGGCGATTACAGTCTCCCTACCCTACTACGTATGGTTTATCTATGTATACTAGTGTGACGTAATACAGTCATCTAAAAGTATTTGGTTTGGTATTTCTACTAAATTAAAGATGCCTAATATTATAAATGAAATTAAATTAGATTTTAAAGATGTTCTCCTGAGACCTAAAAGATCAACAATAAAAAGTAGAAATGATGTAAGTACTTATAATTTTTGGTTAAGTATTTTGTGTTTATGTTGAAAAATATATTTTTTTTCTGGCACTATTTTTATATGTATATCACATTACTCCTGTTAATACCTATTATGATAATATTAATTAAAATAAATTAAACTAAAAAAATTAGTTTTTAGCTGTTTCGTAAATAAAATGTCGAATTATTTCATTTTAAATTTTGATCTAATACTGTAAACCACATTTCTAATGTTAAGTTTTAATGAAATTAGAACATAGGTATATTATTTTAGACATACATATACCTACTTGTACGTTGTACATGTATCAAAAAATTTTGGCAACAATTAGCTTTGAAAAATTCTTCTTATAAAATAGGTATTAATCTTTTATTTTGAATATCCTGGTGCGTTTAACAGTTCACCGCACCACTTTGTATATATTATTATATGTAATAATCGTCTGTATATAAACATTAAATAATTTGTCAACTTAATAACCGATAACCCTTTTATATCAGACTTGGCAATTAAATATTTTTAGTATCATAAATTATGTTTTATAACTATTTATTATCAAAGAACTGTAGTCATAATATACAAATCAGAAGGAAATTTTTTCTAATATAAATAATAATACTTAAACTTGACTATTTTCACCAAAAGAAGAAAAATAATTTAAAATAAATGCATTAAAAAAAACTTCCGTGCGATACTTGAAAGTGTGGATGCCATTTATTTGCACACCCCTTATCTTTTTTTGTAGGTAGTTGGATTTACCAGATTTTATTTACGTTGCATTCTAAAATTCATCAGAATTACCCATATCACAATAAAAAAAACTTCCTTGCGATACTTGAAAGTGTGGATGTCATTTATTTGCACTACTTATCTTTTTTTGTAGTTGGATTTCCCAGATTTTTATTTACGTTGCATTCTAATATTCAAGTATCGCAGTTTACTTGTGTGTATAATGTACAAGACAAATTTAATATTTAACGCTTTTTACATATTGTTCATACAACAAAGCTGCATTTGGTAACAACTATTATTTTCCCTTATTTTAAAAAATATCAGGCTTTTTTGTAATACCTAACGTCTTGTCTTATCGTTATCATGCTTTCCTGACCAACGTATAACCAAGTTCGCAATGTAGATAACATGAATGTAAAAAAAGGCACGTCCTTAGCTCCATCGATGGGCTAAAGCATTGTCATCGGAAAATAATCGATGTGTATTTTTATTCAACATGCGTGTCTCGCTTAGAATCATCGAATGGTTCTTTTTTAATGCGATTAGGCCAATTTTTGTAGCTTTGTTAATTTTTTTGTGATTTTTTAAAAATAATTTCTAAAATTTAATCGAGGGTCCATAAAAATAGATATCCTTAGAAGAAGTATATAATATAAGCTTGGACTAACATTTCTGAATAATAAATAAAAATAAGGTTGAATTTATGGCATTAGAAAATGAAACATCACATAAACGAAAAATGAACCTCTGGGGCCGTTCGTTGCGGAGTGCGGGAGGTTGGTGTGCTTATCTTTGAAATTATGTAACCGTCAGTCGCACTCCAAGGGAGCATTAGTATCAATTTTCTTTCTGATATAATTGCAAGTTGCATGCTTTAGCCTCATTGTACATGTATATTTTTTAGGTATTAGTTTCGAGATCTCGATCTCGAAAAATCTCTGAATCGAGACGAGATAAGGAATCTTGATTCAGCTGTAATAAACCCATTATTTTATCTTTAATAAATAAATGTTTCTTTGGAAACGTGATCTGTTGGGCGGAACGTGGAAGAATTCGCAGCATTGGAACAATGGCCAATCAGCTTTTTTGAAATTTAGGAGGGTATAAGTTGTTAGCGGTGGTTTTATGGGATCGAATAGTGATGTAGGAGATGGTCGAAGCTAATTTTGTTCCAATGTTACATTCTCGATCGAAGTGGTGAATGAGGTTAGCAGACCATATAATATAGTCTACTATTGAAGTTTCTTGGTGGCCATATAAGGTGGGAGAGGGGATTCTGATTCTAATCAGGAAAAGAGTAAAGAGTTCTCTGATTAGAAGAGTGCCGGCTAAACTGTCACAGGTGTCCCCGAACATAATGTGACGGGCGTTGGTTGTAGTAAACAAATAATTTGAATAAAGAAATAATTAATATGACTTGGAGGGTATGACCTGGAGGGTAAGTAATGTGTAATTCCATTGCGGACAAGAAAACCGATACCTCGAGAGGATTGGTTCCTGTTTCTGTGAGATGTTTGGAATCCAGAGACGTTGGGGGGAGTTTACTGAGGGTACCGGTGATACGAATGATTCGGATTTTATCTTGAAAGAGGGTTTGGGATTTATTCTCTCCTGGGAACAGGAACGTAAAATGGGCTTTTTTGCCTGAATGTAGGATGGTGCAGTTAATGCCATAGGAAATTGGCAATAACCGATTGAGACAGTGCGACTGTGTCGCGGGGATGGCGATGAGGAATGCAGTGCATATGACTTTGATGAGTCTTTGGGTCTGGAGTTCAAATTCAAGTTTCTTGAGGCGGGGTTGGGTAAAGAATGCAGTTTCCTTGACATTATCTGACGATGCTAGTTTTTAGCGAAACAGCTGCAATTGAATTTAAAACGTATTTTATGAGTAAATAGTGGAAGTTTCATTCAACCATTTAGTTGTTTACTGTTCTTCTTAACAAGATATTTTGTCTTGACTTCTAAGCTATGACAATTGGCAATAAATAAAGAAAACTTTAGTAGTAATTACACACTTATACTTGGATTAAGAAGTGCTTGCTTGGACCACTTTTATGCTTCGCAAATATGGAATATGAATATGAAATTGTTTTTAAATAAATTGAATAAAATATTAAAGTATTATTTTTCTTTAAAAGTTGATTTTAATACATATTTTATGAAAGAACCGAGGGACGAAGTCAATAGACCCATCTCGTTAATGACACAAATTGAATACTCGTGCGCGAACTAACTCCCACTCTCGTAGTTCCCCCTAAATATTCGTGCCCCTTATAAAATTGTGTTGGTATGACATGCAAAAGTAATCAGTAATCCAAAGTAAAGTAAATCCAAAGAGAAGTCTAGGTACACACACAAATCGTTAATATTAAATACACAAAGACAAGAAAAACACAATAACAACTAGCAAGCGGCGTCACGAACAAAATAAAAATTAAAACTTCTCCTTTTTGTGGTTTATGGCCTGGGCTGCCGCGGCTATACGGCAAATAGAAGCTAGCTTTTGACAGCTAAAAGGTTTATTTTCATTTAAATTGTGGTATTCCTGGGTAGCAATACGTTGTGTTCTATGGTAAGAAGTAGTCATATTTTTGCAGTGGAAGGGGAAAATTCAAAAATATTTGCGCATGAGTATTCAATAAAGAGATAGGTGTATTGTGAAGAAGAGAAAAGTCTAGAGATTACTGTGGAGAATGAGTGAAGGATCCTAACAGAAGTTAAATTATAGGTAGAGTCGATTCCATAAATAACGCGACAGCTGAAGTAAAATTCGGCAATGTGGGGGTATTCGCCGACGATCTCCGATCGGCGCGCGCCGCAGCGAAGTCGAAGAATTCTAGTAGAACAATTGCTAAGCGGATTCCGTGTGCGGTGTTTCTTATTCCCAGCGACAGCTGGGCCACTGGAATCTATTTCTCGAACTGGGTAATCGCTAGCGTTCGAGTCGACGGTAAAGATAGGTGGGAAAACCGGAGATGTCGCTATAATTTTGGAATCAACTCTACTTCTACGCCACGTTAAAACTGTGATTATATTTGAAAACATGGTCGGATTAAAATATTTTGATGGTAACATTCTGTTACAGCACTTAGTAGTTAGAAAGTTTATTTGTGTCCATTTTTGCAATGAGTAATTAGTGGTTGATCAAATTACTATTTTATCAACATTTATTCTTAATGAATTGTTATAGCAACATCGTAATTATCCTCATTTTATTGAAATCCTTTTTTTAGTGTTTATTAATATAAAAAAAATTAATTGAAGGTCAGTTATATTAAAACATATTACTTAATTATCTTGTATTTTTCTTTTGTAGGTTAATTTGTATAGAAATATTACTTTTCGAAATTCAAAACAAAATTATAACGGCATCCCCGTAATGGCGTCAAATATGGACACTGTTGGTACTTTCAATATGGCTCGCGCTCTTTCCAAAGTAAGTATCTGAATTATGTTTGGTAGGTAGAACCCCTTTATATTGCCTGGAGATTTTACATATAACAGGATTTAAAATAATTTGGTTTTCTTATGCAGAACATAGCCACTAAGTATAAAACATAGCTGTGTACCTAAAATCCTAGTTAATTGAAAATACATTTTTATTGCATATTTACCGATTTCCAAAAAAAAACACTCTGTAAGAGTTAATTAATATCCATTAAATGTATGCAAACTGTATGTTTAATTAAACTTAAAAAATATTACCTTTTCTACTTAGATTTTTTTACTTATCATGATTGAGAGAAAGGGATTTGCCAATTTTGATCTATTTTATTTGCAAAAGAATTTTGTTTAGATTTAGCTGTTGGTAGCTTTTACATATTGCTTATGTTCTGGTAATGAATTTTGAGATGAGCTATATGGCCTTAAAAGTAGCTGCGCACTAAATTCATAAAGTGAAAACTAAAAATATCGATTTGGTTTTATGACAGAGCCATAGTATAATTATAGTCCAGTCAAATTATGTTAAAAATACCATAATTTTATTGCGAAATATAATATAAAATGTGTACCAATAATATTTAGTTAAATAAATAAATGAAATAAATATATTGCCTTTCACTTCTTATTAATAATTCTTAATATTTATAAATTATTTCTTGAGAATTATTTATTGAGAAGCATAATTGTATTTAAATATCTAGTTGCCGCCTTTGTTACAATTAAACAAGAAAAATTTTATTTATGAAAAAAGGAGTATTGTCATAATGCCTAACGGGCGTGTACTGTACGATATTTTATTTCTTCCTGTTTTTATAAATTACTTTTAAAATCCTAAAATTTGTCCTTAAAGGTTAAATTACCTAAAAAGCCCCTATAAGGGCTAATCCCTTAGGGCTAATAACATCTAGGCTTTAATATTAGTTATGTATTATTACTGCCATACTTAGTCTATACTCTGGTTCACAGTTATTATGCAGTGTGGCCGGCATAGGCCAATGTAAATCTTATGGGCGAATATTCAACACTGTTGCCACTTTGGTTTCTTTATACGTGATAATTAAACATATAAAATTTGAATATTTTAGCGGATTTACATTTTACATTAAACGCGTAAAATTTATCTAAAAGCATAATTATAAATATTCTTAATTACTCACTAAACGATTTTCAAATGAATAATTTAGTCAACATTTAAATCATAATAGTAACACAATGGCAAGTTATATTCCCGCGCCAGTTGGAACCAAATTCGAAGAACATGCCGATATGGCAACGCCGTCGTCCATAAACGTAATGCTGCATAATAACTGTGAACCAGAGTATAGCCTTAATACTACCTAATCAACATCAGGTACAGTCGGCTTTAGAATAGCATATACATGTTAAATGTGAATTTCGTTTACCTACCGAAGTTATAAAAACGCCCTTTAAACGCCTACATTAAATGGTTTTTGGGGATTAAATTTATTTACAAGGGACAGAGGGACAGGCAATTTGTCAATAAAATACCTTATGCTGCAAACATTAAAGATGTGGGCGTGGACAACTGTTTAACTGATTTCAAATTTATTATTATTTAAACCGTGATTGGTTATATACAATAAATAGGCCGTCCTTAAAATTAAGGCCGTCCTTAAAATTAATTCATTGTAAGCGATTTGAGTTTGAAAATGTATATGCTATTCTGAAGCCGATAGTACCTAGCTACAAACAAACAAAATGTAACTTCAATCTGACGATGCTAATTCTAGCGAGACGGCTGTCAATGTGATTAAAAACCTAATTTTTTATTTAAACGTGGAAGTTGCGTTCAATCGAGGAGTTTTTTATTATTCTTAATAAGATGGACTTCCAAAAAGTAAGGGTTGGTGCAATAAATTTATAACGGCCAAAAATAAAAAATCTTTATAAGAATGTTTTAAAATTTCAATTAAATACATACCTTATTATCAAGGAAATTAACTCACTTAACAAAATATTTCCACAAACTATTGTGTTTACTACACTAACTAAACGATTAAAATAATATAATTAACTACAAACTATAATTAACTAAAAAAGAGAACCTAATTTACTGCACTACTAAAGTATTGGGAGCCGATCTGATCTGAACGAGAGGCAGTCAAAGAATTAAATTTTAGGGCTAACTTAATTAGGATAGTTAATACAGTCGGCTTTAGAATAGCATATACATATTAAATGTGAATTTCTTTTACCTACCGAAGTTATAACAACGCCCTTCTTAAACAACATAGTAGTGGCAATTTTTAAAACGCCTACATTAAATGGTTTTTGGGGATTAAGTATATTTACAAGGGTCGGTCATGTCCCGAATAAATAGGTCTATCTACAAATTCACACAAAATAATAATATCTACACATTATCAAACCACAGAGGTAGAGACCTAGGCGTATTTTTTTACGTGTGCTTTCTTGTATAACTAAAGCGAAAAACATTTTTAAGCATAATAAATTATATTTATCAAAAAAACAAGTCTGTTGTTTATAAAAAATAATTTATTTTACACAAAGAACAATAAATCAACAATAAAACAACCTAAATATTTGATTATTATATCTATGTTTATTAGATATTTATTACATTTTTCACACTGTCGTTGACGGCTCATTTTTAAAATGTATTGCTACATTTTGATTTCTACCACCCTATTTATTTACTAAATAAAATATATAATAAATAAATGGAGGGTAATTTTGATACGAACGTAACAGAAAAACGTTAACAAAAATTATTTTAGAATATTAAATTCAACATAAAAACAATTAAAATTAGTACCATCAAGATTGATTAGAAACTGTTGGAGATTCAAAAATAAATATTTTTATATTTCATCTTTCATTTTATGGAATGTTATTTATTATTTCTAACAACCTACCTAAAAGAATGAAATAAAAAAGATGTTTTGAAAAGGGATTTTAATCCCAAACAAAAATTTATTATCGACGGTTCCAAACTAAGTGAAGTAAAAAAGGAATCAGTAGAGAGGTTGCAATAAAAAACAAATAAAACCGTACTGTATAATACACAGGGCAATTTGTCAATAAAATATTTTATGCTGCAAACATTAAAGATGTGGGCGTGGACAACTGTTTAACTGATTTCAAATTTATTATTATTTAAACCGTGATTGGTTATACACAATAAATGGGCCATCCTTAAAATTAATTTAATGTAAGCGATTTGAGTTTGAAAACGTATATGCTATTCTGAAGCCGATAGTATAGCCCTTTTCGAACGTAAACTAGTGTTCTGCAACGCTTTCGTTCAGAGCTCATCTCAAAATACATTACCCCTTCTTATAATTTTTTATTTTAGAATGGTTTGTTTACCTGCATACATAAATACTATAGCAAAGACGAATGGAAAGAATTTGCACAAAATAATCCGGAGTGTTTGAAGCACGTAGCTGTTAGTGCAGGAATGGCAGACGCCGATTTTGATAGATTATCAGATATTTTAAAAGCAGTTCCTAATGTAAACTTTATTTGCTTAGACGTTGCTAATGGTTATTCCCAACATTTTGTAGATTATGTTAGAAAAGTTAGAGCAACATTTCCAACGCACACTATTATTGTAAGTATTTGAGTTTTTATATTTTCATACCAAACCGTTATTATTATATAATCAGTGGAAATGGCTTTTGTAAAAGACAAACTACGAGATCATCTACAAATATTTCTAACAATATTTTTATAGTTGTATAAATTTCACATGGGCAGTGCTAAGGGAGCTCAAAGACCGTCTTCATTGTAACTGTCTACATATGGTATTCCTAACTATATTATTATTTTTGCTACAGCGCTGTTTTTTTCTTTGTTTCGACCCTGATCAGTCAATTTAAATAAATTGTTACTTTAAATATATATCATTAAACCAATATTGAACAAAAAATAAATAATATAATTATTTTAGGCAGGCAATGTAGTAACAGGTGAAATGGTAGAAGAATTAATTTTATCAGGAGCCGATATTATTAAAGTTGGAATCGGTCCTGGATCAGTTTGCACAACGCGAATGAAGACTGGTGTTGGATATCCTCAACTTTCAGCTGTTATCGAGTGCGCAGATGCTGCACATGGACTTCAAGGCCACATTATTTCGGTAAGTTACTTTCTTTTAGGAACTCTGTTAAATTGAGTGTATTGTGCTCTTTACAAAGTTGTTTAATTGTACTCTTCTATAAGATTAACTCATATATACCTACAGATAGAAACAAAATATTACACTCAGAGTTTCTTGACTCCTTGATTTATCGATTGTATTAAATTTGAAGGGATATATAGAATATTGAAGAAATGATCCATAACTCAAATGTGGCTGATTTAAAATATCAATAAAACACTAAGTCAAACCATAATAAATTTAATGTTAAAACTATAAAAATGCAACTAGTTTCGGTCTTAGACCATGATAATGTAAAAGTCAATGCATTTGTAATATTTGTAATATTGTACATCAGCCTGATGATGGTCTAAGACCGAAACTAGTCGCATTTTTATAATTTTAACATTAAAATTATTGTGGTTTGACTTAGCGTTTTATTGATATATATTATATATAGAATACTTGAAGGATATACAGGGTGTTTCATAAAAGGTGAAGAAGTTTTAAACATAACTTTATTAAGGTTAGACTTAAAAATTTTGGTAAAAATTAGCAAATCCAAGGGTATTTTTCAAATTTATCGTAATAACCCTTACTCTGTGGGAGTATATATCTTACTAAGAATAATAAGCAACTCAACGTTTGAACTAAACTGCTCTTTTAATTAAAAAATTAGCTACAATTGAAGTGGAAGATTAGTTCAAACATTTAGTTGTTTATTAGGCTGTAGTTCCGATTAACTCCCATCAGAATTTCGCCTTGGTATTAACACGGTAAATAGTTCTCGTGAAGCTCGATCGAAAAAAAGTTGTCTAGATGTGTGCATTTGAACTTTACTTCGGTTAGGGTAGATTAGGTTTGGTTAGGTTAGGTTAGGTTAAGGCCGGTTCATGCAACGTTCATTATGATTACATTAACATTACATTATCATTAAGAAAAGTTGAGCACCCAATTTATAGTGGAGACGTTCATGCAACACATTAAGGCATTACAATTACATTAAGCCCACTAAGAAGTTGGGAACTTTCAACTTTTCATTTACATTACATTATATTCTTAGTGGAAACAGTAAAAGCGCATGCGCAGTACGATAGCATGGAAATGTGAATTAGTATTTATGTCAAAATTCCTATGTTTAGGTAATGTTGATATTGAAGGCCGGTTTTACAAGCAATAAAAAAATATTTTAATAAAATCAAAAATAGAATAGATGTATAACAACTTGAACTTTTTGAATATTGTAGCAGATGCATAGAACATAACTGTCAATAGTGGACAGTATACGCATGCGCCAATACAGAATTTATAATGTAATGAAGTCTTGCATGAACGACAACATTTTTTTAGTGAAAGTGTAATTATAATGTAATGTTAATGTAATTATAATGTTCGTTGCATGAACCGGCCTTTAGGTTAGGTTAGGTTGGGTTGGGTGAAAAGATCATATCCGGGTATATGAGACAAATCAGCATAAAAAACTCGCGTTTTTGTAGAAAAAATTCAATGCGCATGCGCAACTTCTGGACACGATTTTCGAATTCCGCATATTCGGAATAGTAGGTTAGTCATTTTTGGTAATGAAATTCCAATGGGAGTTAATCGGAACCTTCTTCGTTTATTATTCTTGGTATTATTTTAATTTAATAGAAACTTGTTTTTTAAAAACAACTACTGAACTAACAAATTTATTTGACACAGAAATTACAAACAAGTTTAAAATAATAACTATAACTTCAGAACTAACACTTGTAACTAAACATCAGAACTAAAACTTGTAACTAAACATCAGAACTAAAACTTTTACCTCTCAAAATACTAGGAACAATCAGAAGATTTGAAAAAATTCGAGATCGCCAACTGACGAAATAATTACCATGACTGTTTATTTTGTTATTGAAACTATGTATGGATGAAACTATTGTAAACAAATATTTTAACTTGCTAGTGAAAAGAAACATTGGGGCTTAAATAGTCCGGTTTTTTATACACTTGACAATGACGAACCATTTCTTTTACTAAATTTTATTTAATATTTCCTATTTCGCCAAAAGCACCAATATAACTCCAAAATATCGTTGCATTTGCTTCGGCAACAATGCTTGAAATAATTAAAGAGACTGTGTCAAATTTCGTAGTATAACCGCTTCTGGGTGTGCTATCATTCAAACAAGACGTGCGGCATTGTCGCTTATTGAGCAACTAATTCCTATGATCTAACCGAATGAAGTAGTTCAATGATTAAACATACTGTAAAATTTATTGTATAATTTAGGTGGTATATTTCATAAAATATTAATATAAGAGATAGCATTATGGTCCCAATATTTTTGCAAATGTAATCAACAAATACTATAAATGATTCAATAACAATCACAAATCTAAGGTCTATGATCTATGCGTTTAAATTTCTTCTAGTCTTATAGTATAGTGTAGTATATTATCGTTTACCCATATACCGTTAGGTGTAGGATTGTTTTATTTTAAAACAGTATATAAAAACCCCTTTTAGACGAAGCGAAGTATATAAATGTACAATTTTAAGCAACTGCCTTGTTTGAACAAATGCATTATATTGTAAAGTTCTAGTTACGTTAGCTCGGATCATGCCACTTTCTTCAAATAAACTAAACGCTAAATACACTTGACACATTTGGCATTTAAGAAAAAAGGCGATCATGCTTTTTTATTCATTATCTTTTAATTCTTTTTTAACAAGATATTTGATAATTTTTTAGGATGGCGGGTGTACTTGTGCTGGTGACGTAGCTAAAGCTTTTGGTGCTGGAGCTGATTTTGTAATGGCCGGGGGAATGTTTGCCGGTCACGATGAAGGTGATGGTGAATTAATTGAAAGAAATGGAAAGAAATTTAAATTGTTTTATGGAATGTCATCAAGCACAGCCATGGATAAACATGCAGGTATTTATAAATATATTTTAACTTTAACTCTAATGGTATATACAATAAAATTGACCTTTACCCTGAAGTTGCTAACAGCGAACAGCCATGGATAAACATGCAGGTATTTATAAATATATTTTAACTTTAACTCTAATGGTATATACAATAAAATTGACCTTTACCCTGAAGTTGCTAACAGCGAACAGTAGTAAACACAAACTTTATATACTTCATCCTTTTGTACTGCCAGTAGAAACACATCAAACAATTATGTTCACTTGTCTATCAAGCAGTGACATACGTTCTTTTCGACTCTAATTATGACCTTCGCATGTTGGAAAGAGATAGTACCAAAAAAGTTTAAACGGTTGTACATATTCATAAGAATTAATTTTGACTTCGGGGTGCATGATTGAACTCCTCCGAAACTGCTTTATTAATTTCTACCAAATTTTATATGCATATTCAGTGGGTCTGAGAATCGGAAAGCACACCCCTAAATTTAATTTTTATATTTTTGGAAAAAATGTATGAGGGAGTCCGCTGGCACTACCACTACAAAAATTTTAGATCAAAAATGAGGGTATGTTTTCTAGGCCGTTTTGTTCATTTGGTGATATAAAATTACTATATTTTTACATTTGAAGTAATTTAAGCACTCCCTGAGTACATACTTGTGCAAAATAAAGATTTTTAATTAATTTTGGGGTTAAAAATGTCATTAGCAGTGATTTTAGGTATATATCTATATATTTATAGAGTGTTTCTTGCCACCATTTACATTAGTAAAAATTGACAGTTAAAGTTAGTTCTCATTGGTCGCTTTACTAAGAAATTTCTGTTTGCACCAAGACTGTCAACACTAACACTAGTTAAATGAAGTTTGCTTTGTTTTCCTGGAGTTTTGGAGCACCATCTGGTGCTAATATGGTGGTCGCGAATACAATATTGAATTTGGCATATTTTTTGTTCAAAACCTGAAATATTCAGTAGTATTTATTTAATACGTTTTTCTAGGTGGCGTAGCGGAATACCGAGCATCAGAAGGAAAAACCGTCGAAGTACCTTACAAAGGAGAAGTTCAAAATACCGTTTTAGATATTTTGGGTGGTCTTCGTAGTGCTTGTACTTACACTGGAGCTATAAAATTAAAAGAGTTACCTCGAAGATCCACTTTTATACGGTGTACCCAACAGCTGAATAATATATACAGTTAATAGTCCAATTATAAAATTTAAGGCAAAATTGGATGGCCAATTTATCCTAATTTAATATGTTTATCATTTATATGTAGACAAAGATTATATATCATTATTCATTACGTTCTTCATTTCCCCTAATATTGGTTTATTAAACCTAGAGAGGTTGCGCAAGAAATAATAGGTTTGTTCCAACCAAGCAAAGAACCGTTCTAGAACGATAGTATTACCACTCACGAGACCAAATAAGTGCACTGCGCAACTCAGTACACCACTGCGCACAAAAATTACTATTTTAGAACGGTTTTTTGCTTGGTTGGAACAGACCTATAGTTATATGTATATATGTTATAAGTAAAGTTTGCTGGAAAGTTATGTCTTGTGCTTAGGGTATTGTGTGTAATCCATTATTAGTGTGTTAACAGAGGTTCTGACTGTTCCTACCAAGTGGAGTACTAGATTCCCAAATCTCACTAAAGTTGGTCCAGAAATATGCCTTCAGTCTATGGTGATTTAAAAGGGCTCAGTTGATCCTTAGTTCCTTGTTGCAAATAAAAATGAACCAGGAAAATGTGTTTTAGCATTTTCTTTGGATTGTCGTCAACACCAAATAGGCTGCTCGCTCATCTCCATCATACCTATGATAAGTACAGTCCGCTTTAGAATAGTATATACATGTTAAATGTGAATTTCCTTTACCTACCGAAGTTATAAAAACGCCCTGCTTCAACAACATAGGAGTGGCAATTTTTAAAACGCCTACAATTACTTACTTCACTAAGGAATAAAAAATAATAATAAAAAAACACTTAGAAGAGGTGGTGGCGTAAACAGTTCTTTGGTGTTGTTCCGAAATAAAATTGTTTTTAAAAAAAGAAATAGATATCAGATTTAAACAAAAATTGTCAAAAACATTTATAAGATCAATGCTTTTTATTTTTTAATAAACTTATTGGCTTATGTTAAGGGGGTGTTTAAGGATTTTAAAAAATCATTAAAAATAAACGAATAAACTAATTGTAATAAAATTTTATATTTTACTGAGAAAATTGTACCTAAGTGTAAAAAATTTACCTGTTAATTATAAAAATATTAAATTGGAAGGGGCAGATATTAATGGCAATAAAGGGATTAGAGAAATATGTTTTCTGAACATTCATGTTGGATTATAAACCTTTTTCTTTCTAGTAGTTAGGGTAAAGTAGTTGGGGTAAAATGCGTCGAATATTCTCCCGCCGGTAAATAGGTTGCAATAAAAAACAAATCAAATCGTACTGTATAATACAATATCATCCCTCTTTGTGTAACATTAAAGATGTGGGCGTGGATAACTGATTTCAAATTTATTATTATTTAAACCGTGATTGGTTATATACAATAAGAATAAATAGGCAATCCTTAAAATGAATTCAATGCAAGCAAATTGGAGTTTGAAAATGTATATGCTATTCTGAAGCCGATAGTACCTATACTGGTCTGTTGCCTGCGTACAGTTTGAATATTCGTTCATGATTAACATTTCTTAAATCTGCAAGAAAAGACCACTTCACCACTAACATCTTTCTTTATTTGTCAAAACCACTGTCTGTATTAATTAAATTTTTTTTAAACGTAAAAAATGCGCAATAATCTGCCTGTAAAAATACAAAACATTCATGACCACATTTCATATTTACTGGAGTAAACCTTTTTTACTAAAACATATATATTAACATTTTACACGGATTATTGCTTTATGATTTTATTTATTAATCTCTTTTTTCTGTTCTTTACTATCTAAACCTAAAATTGAGTTTAGGGTTAATTACTTTTATTATTTAATTCCCATTATTTTTTTATTCTATACTGTGTACAGTCGGCTTTAGAATAGCATATACATGTTAAATGTGAATTTCGTGTAACTACCGAAGTTATAAAAACGCCCTTTAAACGCCTACGTTAAATGGTTTTTGCGGATTCAGTTTATTTACAAGGGACAGAGAGATGGGCAGTTTGTCAATAAAATACCTTATGCTGCAAACATTAAAGATGTGGGCGTGGACAACTGTTAAACTGATTTCAAATTTATTAATTATTTATTTATTAAACCGTGATTGGTTATACATAATAAATAGGCCGTCCTTAAAATTAAGGCCATCCTTAAAATTAATTCATTGTAAGCGATTTGTGTTTGAAAATGTATATGCTATTCTGAAGCCGATAGTACATAGAGTTTACAATTAATTAGTTTTGTACTTAGTGCATTCGTATATGTTTTGCGTTGTTTTTATTTTTCACAAATTTAACTTATTTTTTTTTTATTTTCTTACCAGTTTTGTCGACTAATTGTAAAACTTTTTTTACAATAAAGCATACAAATATTATTATATTTTTATTATGGTGAGGTTAAGTTTAATGTAAGTGAAAAGCTGCTAGTCAACCCCTCTACTGCCACCATCAGAGACCAATTGTAGCTCAACCCTAGATTTTATAGTTCACCATTTATTCCACTTCGTCTATCTGTACGACCCTAAGAACATGTTGCGCCGTTTCGTCTTCACATTGCTGAAACGATAGTCCAATGTGTCAGAGCCCAATGTTCTTCCTCTTCTAATTCACTCCAGGATCTGCGACAAGGGGCTTTCTGAGGGTTACCAAATACAAGTTTCAATCAAGAATCGATACGATGAACGGTTTGGATATCGGCGGGGAGAGGGCAGCGCATCTACGCTATTTACATACATTGAACCGATCAAACCAAATACCGGCCAATCCTTCGGCAGAGGTTTACCGGATTTAAAGAAAGTGTTAGCAGCTTACTATTGAATGTTGACCCTCTATACTTCCTTCAGCGTCTTGGGGGAGTGTTGATCTCCCACAGCCCGATCCTACTCGGTGAAGGGAGCTGACCTTCACCACTACCCGGTCAAAAGGAGTGTTGATCCTCTTGATTTATCCTATATTCGTGAAGGGTTTTGACCTATCCCACCCAAATCGTCGGGAATGTTAATCCCGGACGATTTATCCCAACCGCGTAAGGAGTGTTGATCCTTACGAACTCGCGGCTCTCCGTAGTGTTGATCCGGTGAGACCGCACACCTTCATTAACCACATCGACGTCGGCTATAAGACGCAAATTTCTTCATTAACGAGTCTCTCATCGAGAAGACATTTTCCGCCAGGAATGACGCTCAATAGGAACTTTTCAGTAGTCACAAATTATTGTACATTTTTTATATATACCTTGTCCAGTATAAATGTAGGTGCACGTCATCATAGTGAACAAATCGCTCTATTCGTTTGACTTTCTTCGTTCGTTTGCTACTGTCAATCAGTATGTTTATTTACTGTAAACTTGATAATTATTGAAATTCGTAGGCCGCAAGTTATTACAAAAGATAAATAAATGCTTTAGGAAAGATTTTGTAATTCATTTTATATCAAATACAACTCGTGAGCTTATTAAATATAAACTTCAAACGAACATAACTCATGCTAAAATATTTTAGATGTTGGCAAAATTGCGCTCTGTTGCCGCGTTCAAACATGGTAATAGTGTAGTCAAATAAAACGAAGAATATTAGAGAAACTTCGTTTGACATTTATTAGATTCTAATACTATTTTAAATGTTTGGCAACATAGTCCCGTTCTGATAGCTGTGACGTGCACCTATATTTATACTGGACAAGGTATATATTTATTATTTACTTTAACTCAAAAATAATGTCTAATAACACAACATCTCTGTTCTACCCAAGCGGCAAAAAGGACTTAACGCCTTAGCCACTCCCCAAAGAGGAATTCGCGAAGAGACAACATTACAAGTTATTGATAAATAACAAGTTATCGATAATTATCCAGCTATTGATAATTCGAAAAATATTCTTCTACAAAGGGTTAGAGAATAGAATAAATAGATCCAGAGTCCAGATTTAGGATTTGAGTTGAGGCTGGGAGATAATGGCTAGATGTGGCAGAGGAGTGCCAGTTGGGGGTAGCGAGGTATGTGGGGCGTGGCTTCGAAAAATTCGTAGACAACGGGCCCAAGTTTGGGCGGCGTGTTGGACATCGTGGGGAATCGGGTATAGAGCTGTGGCTGTATTGTTCCCTTCCTGTCAGCCATTCGGTAAGTGTTATAGGAAAACCACAGAAGACCTATAACTTGACAGAGCGCCGGGGAGTGGTTAGCTAGACTAATGAGGTAGTTCCAGGAATTGTGAAGATTCCTCGAAGGAGTTACCCGGGTTTTGTTAGAGAAGAGATATTTGTTTTGTTATAACCCCTGGGATTGCGGGGTGGAGGCGGTGCTGTATAGAATAGCTTTGTAGCCTAAGAGTAGGCAAATAAATGTTTTGTAGGTGTGCAGATGTTCGAACGGATCCTCCTCAGGAACCGAACAATGTTGGACTCATCACCGCTAGGATAAAAGAACAATTTTTTGTTATATTTATCAATTTTTTAACAACAATTTAGTTTATACTCATACTTTTTCCTTGAAAATGAAATAAATATATTTTGAAAGCTTGGAAAACAAGTAAAAGAGATTGATACGCTTGCCAACAAAATTTTATAAGGGGCATGAACATTTAGGGGGAACTACGAGAGTGGGAGTTGGTTCGCGCATGAGTATTAAATTTGAGCCATTAACGAGATGGGTCTATTTGCAAAAATTCTGCCCAAACGGCATTGCACTTACTGTTAGGTTAGGTTCAATGTGAGTGGGGCGCTCATCCACCCCTCCACTGCGACCACCGTTGGGTCTATTGTGGCTCACCCCTAGGGTTATAAATTGCCATACAAGCCAATCCTCCTTGCGAAGTCAATGGTTGTCTGCGGCGAGACCTGTTTAAAGTCGTTAGGCGCCAATTTTGGGAAACCAAAAATGCGGTGCCTAGTATTTTCCAGGGCGGAGCAAGAACATAATATGTGTTCTGCAGTCTCGTCTTCCACACTGCAGAAGCGGCAGTCTGAAGATCTATTTTTTTCAGGTAGTATCTTAGGCGACCTATAAGAATGCGTAGGTCTTTCCTATCCCACTCTAGAATCTGCTTAGTTATAATTTTCGAGGGTTTGGAGATGAAAGCCTTCGAATGGATTAGTCCTGGGATATCATTCCAGTACATGAGGATTTTCCTCTCTATCGAGCCGGAGATAATATCTTTGGCAGTACTTTTGGTAATGCCAAAGAATGGTTCAGGTCCTATAAATCTAGACTCTGCTCCTTTTTTGGCAAGAGTGTCGGCTTTTTCGTTACCCACCACTCCGCTATGTCCTGGTGCCCAGAGCAAAGTTACCCTGTTGTTGGAACCAAGACGTTCTAAGGCTTTAATACAGTTCCATACCAACTTTGAATTAAGCCGGTTGGAGCTCAGTGCCTTAAGAGCTGCCTGGCTATCTGATACAATATGTATGTTTTTGTTTACAAGAGGGTGATTTATCAGCTCTCTTGCACACAATTCAATGGCGAAAACCTCTGCCTGAAAGATGGTAGCATATGAGCCGAGGTTTACTGCGATTTCAACCCTCGGTTTGCTACCATACACTCCTGCTCCAACACCTTCTGGAGTTTTGGAGCCATCAGTGTATAGTACGTAGTCCGTCCCAGAGAAAGAGATGATCCCCATTTCCCATTCGTCTCTCTTCGGAAAGAGGACTTTAAAGGACTGTTCTACGTGCGTCTGGGTGGCTAGGATATCTGAGACCATCCCAAGCGTGTGGTGATCTTTAATTTCACGCATCAGGCCCGAGTGGTCCCAGAGCCTCTCCCCTTTTACCATCCTGGCATCCTTCTCCAATAGTAAATTGAGTGGGGTTATATCCAGGATGATCTCCATTGCTGCTGTCGGGGTAGTGGACATGGCCACGCAAGCCAGTCGCTGAAGTCCAGACAATCTTGCTCTGGTGGATTTCTGGAGTCCCTTGGACCACCAGGCCACCGAGCCATACGTGATCATTGGTTTTATCACTGTTTGATAAATCCAGTAAATCTGTTTGGGGCTCGTTCCCCAAGATTTGCCGCAGATTCTCCTGAGATTCCACAGGGAAGTCCTGGCTTTATTTATTGTTCTTTCCACATGGGCGTTCCAGGTAAGTTTACTATCCAAGATGATCCCCAGATATTTTACCTCCGTCGCAAAGTGAATCGTTTCGCCAGATAAAATTGGTTGGCGAAGCTTAGTTAGCTTTCTCCTTTTTGTAAAAGGAACAATAACAGTCTTGCGGGGGTTAACAGACAACTGCTCCACCTCACACCTACTGTTAACCATATTTAGGGCATCCTGAAGGATCTCCGAGATAACCTCTTCAAATTTGCCTCTAACTATTATAACTATTATTATAACCAGATCGTCTGCATAACACTGAAAATCCACCCCCCGCCGAGAGAGGTTGTTCAGAAGGGAGTCAACCAGGAGAGACCACAGGAGGGGAGAAAGAACCCCCCCCTGCGGACATCCCCTAGCCGCCCTAAACCTGACCGATTCTCCCTGCAGTGAGTGCACTTACTGTAGATAAAGGAAATATAATAATAAGTTTGTAATAGTTATTTATATAATTAGGAGATTGATCTTGAACAATTTCACCCTGTATTTAATTTACTGTCATAAGAAGTTGAATTCAGTTTAGTTACGTTCTTTTATTCACCGGTGGCTCCATCAATCCACCAACCACGTTCATATATTCTTTGGTGAAATCTAGTTTGACGTAACCACGCGTTCATTTATTACTATGTTGTACACCAAAATTGCACAACCCATTCCATCGATGTATGGAGATGGTGGACGGATTTGTCATGCGTTTTTTTATATCACTGGTGACTCCAACAATTCAGTCATCAAAGAGTGACGTCACTTCCATCATTGATGAATACATGGTGTGAAAAAGAACGTACCTTTATAAAGGAGAAAAATATAATATGATACATGGTGTTACATTGATAGAAAAGGGCGCGGGCTGTGCTGTACGCTGTATATTTACGTTTTATTTCAATTTCACAGAATTGTAAATAAAATTCGACGTATCAACGTTTTTTAAAATTCTGTAAATTAAGAGCAAAATTAATTTTATTCCACAATTGCTTCTGTATAAAAATTGTAACATGTCTATCGCCATGCTACCTCGCTTTAGATTATCGTCGTTGCCAACCTTAAAATGAATCCCGTTTACCGTTATATTAGACACTTTCCACTACCGTCCGCCCTTAAACGAGTACACGCTCAATGAAACGTTACCGAAATCACCATAGAGTAATACCGACCATATATAGCATTTAACAAGTTTCAGTCTCAATTGTAAACTGATGTGTGTGTCAGTGAGCAGCCCCCGTATTTTCATAAAGCTACTTCTCGCTTGAGCAATCCTTGCTGTTATTTCTTGTTCAGGATCAAGTTTGTTGTTAATCCAGCACCCTAGGTATTTGTACTTTGTCACCTGTTCAAGCATTCTGTTTTTCTGAATCTTCTGAATCTCTTTATTTAGGTACAAAGAATGGACTTATCTTCTAATGATATCTTTATTAAAGTTATCGATCATAATGGACTTTTTTCCTACGTGTTTTTTTGGTTCACTAACATTTCCCTGTTTTCTCTCACTTAAAAATCGATAGATACTTCGTTCTCTAACACCGGTCATATTGGAGCACTTAGTCACCACATCACGAAGAATTGTTGATGCATCTTGATATATTAGTGCATCTTAAACATTTAAAACAATAGTTTTTTTCTCTTTGAGAAAACGCACTTTGTTTTAAATGAGCCACTTTGCTGGAACAAAACTCGAACTTGACGCCATTTTCACTACCTAAAATGTTCTTGGAGGAAAATAATAAAAATGTAGATCACAATATAAACAAATTCTCAATTTATAGACTAATAACGTACGTGTATTTGCAATTATACACATAGGGTTACCTTAATTCCTTAACACCCCTAACGAACACAATTATTTTCGTTAAAATGAAAAAATAAAATATTCTAAATATCGTATAATGACTACTTATCCCTAACCTAAGAAGATTAAAATATGTATGTTGATTAATAGTATATTGTTTAACGAGTGACGAAAGTAGCATTTTTTGAAGCGAAAGAACAGTTTACAGTTTAGGTAATGTTCTTGAGCTTTAAAAAATACTTTCGACGAGTAAAACACTATACTTTTTCTACAACCCAGAGTATATCAGCACATTCTCCGAAAATGAATTTACGTGATTTTCAATTCTCCATTCCATAAATTTTGTATATATTTCTTCATACCTTTTTTTAGATTTTATTGGTAGTAAATCTAATGAAGTTTCCTCTGCTTGATTTTTTATTTCTTCGGGTGTATGACTGTAATCTAATTCACTTTCAGAATCGGAGCTCATGATTTCAAATAAATACTTCTAGAGCAAACTGACAATTCACAAGAAACGTCAAACTAATGAAACCTGGGCACTAGATAAAAATGGTGAAACGTCAAACTAATGAAACCAGGGCACTAGATAAAAATGGTTTTTAAATCCAATTTAATTTTTTAATTTATATATTTATTAAATAAAAAGTTGTATTCTAATTATAAAAATAATTTTTGCTCGAATTTTTGTTTGCGTTTATTAATAATTTAAAATCGTAAAAACATTATATACCTATGCAAGCGCAAAAAAAATGGTTAAAAATATAAACGTCACTAGAGACGAAAATATATTCTCTCACTTGCAACGGAAATCGCGTTTTCGCTGAACGTTTACTATTACAAAATAACGTCATTTTATATAGGGTTGTAGAAAAAGAAATTTCTTAATACAGATATAAATAAGTACGTACACTATACTGATTTAGGGTGTTGTTTGCAACATTTTATGATTTAATGACTTTTCTTAGCTGCCAACTGCAAATAAGCGAACTCTAACTAACTTAACTCCCAAAAATACATTGATCAGCAAAATTTCACAGAGAAGAAATAGTGGTTTTTTAAGGAATTTACTGTAAACCTATTAATAGATAGATGCGGATAAAGAACATACCTAGATGACCTAAAAGTAATTACATATTTTATTACAAGAGTAATCAATTCCTTTTATTTAATCTTTAACAAATATTTTGAGAAAACTATTCCATTTCATTAATTCAAGTATAAGTGTTTAAAGTAAAGTAGGCAGCGTTGGTTTATTGTATATAGTGAGAGAGCCTCATCTTTTGTTTTTAGTAAATAATATATATATATTGGAAATAAAGGCCGTCTTCGTCGAGAGTGTGGCAAGGTCCAACAAGGTAACTGCTGAATGTACCGGTGCTGAAGACTTGGCTGACAAGATATCAGGCAATGACCGCATATTCGAGAACATTGAACCGACAAACACCATTTCTTCGGAGAACCAAAGCCGTGTAGTTCCGTAATACAAGAAAACACGAAATATTTAATTACCTGAATGTTTAGGAAAACATATGTAATAATAATAAGGAATACATTTAAGCTAAACCCACTAAATATTTTATTTAAAATTTTCTTTTTTGATGTAAAACATTATTTAAAATAATTAATAATGTATGGTTGATGGAAATCAAACATTAATCAAAAGTATAACATCAAAATCTGTGTGAAAATAACAACATTGCATTCTTGTGTTGTACATAAAAATATATATAGTAGCAATAAAACATAAAGTCAACCCACAGTGTAATTTAATAAAAATGTTACATCAGCGACTTGTTTCGGTCACAAGACCATCTTCAGGCTCTAAGAGAAGAACACAATGTGTCAGAATTAAGAATTACAAAAGTCAAAATATATACGACAAAATATAACATGTAGGTACAAAAGTTAAATCATATAAGACAAAATATAACATGTAATAGAATATGGTAGTTAATCTAACAGTAAATAATGTATTTTAAGATTTATAGAACAAACAGAATCAATGTTAAAACATACACCAATCATTAAATATATTGTACAGACTCACCTTCATGTGCAGACGTGCAGACTGCAGCGTTTAACAAGTTATAACAGCTGTTCATCTTATGTCAGTGCGACGGACTGGTAAATATGCGGTTCCTGACTTTAGGAGAAGAATATCCATTGGCAAGGGACTACATGAAGGTTACAGTTTCAAAGCTTATAGACTTCGTTAAGAGTGTCGGACTGGGGGATGTAATCTAGTTTTTCGAGGACCACAATAGATCTGAAAACGTCGCAGTGGAATAGGCTTCTGGCCACCTCTTAAACATCTATCTATCTATCTATAACAGCTGTTATGAGTAAAATAGGGAAAATTTTTTAATGTAAAATGAGAAAAATGAAAATTATATTGTATAGTGGAAGTAACATTTATAAAAAAATATATACAGGGCGTCCTACGACGAGTGCCACCTAGAAGTTTATGGCGAAGGAAAAACGCGAGATTAATGAAATTTGGTATACAGGGGTTTTTGATACTTCTGAGTTTAACTAAAATATTTTCAATTTGATCGCACTTCCGGTTATACCGGAAACCGACACCAACTTCACTATTTTAAATGCAACACCCTATTTATTTTCTTATTTTTGGTTAGTTCGTTAAATTTAAGTGTTAGTTTATGTAAGGTACTTTGTATCTAAAATTAACCGTTTAGGAGAAATTTAATGTTTTTCGAAAATTTTGACAGAAATCACGCTTAATAAAATGATGATTATTTCAATACCTAAATTATTTAAATTAAAAAGTAAATGTATTATTTTGCATTTAAGATCTTCAATTGTAAGTAAATAAAGTGTATTTAAAAAAATATTATACAGGGTAATCACACTATTGAGTTAAATTTTAAATTAAAAAAACGAAGGTATCTTCCTTATTTCACTAGCAACCCATATTTCTTAATTTTAATTTATTTCCTTATAAAAAAAAGGTAAATTCATATTTACATCCCTATATCAATTCCTAATAGTTTTTTTTACGATTTTCGGCTACAATGCAACTTTATTTGGCTTTGTTTCATTATTGCTGTTTAGTCTTCGATTAAAATCAATTTTGTTTTGAAAATGAAATAGAGAAAATGAAACATTTCAAAAGAAAATTAATTTAAACAATAATTTATTAATGAAATAAACAAAATCAAACAAAGACAAGTAGGTAAGTAGTGTTCAAATTAAAAAAAAACTAACAAGTTATCTTTAAACATTTTGTGAAAAAGTAAGACCAAAAATTATCCCAACAAATATTCAAAATTTCTTTCATTTACTTTTAAACACTTATTAATTCTTGTTAAAATTTGTTGGTTTGTTGCTCTTTGTATAAATTCAGGAGGCAGATTATTAAATGTTTCTCTTACCCTTTGTTTGATAACTATTTTGTTAATTGTAAGTGGGATCAAATTGAAAATATTTTAGTTAAACTCAGTAGTATCAAAAACCCCTGTATACCAAATTTCATTAATCTCGCGTTTTTCCTTCGCCATAAACTTCTAGGTGGCACTCGTCGTAGGACACCTTGTATATTGTAGTACCTATGGCTTACTGATAGTTTTTATTAATTAAACAACAAACTAATACTATTAATGTTCCAAATAATCTAACAAACGAAAAACTCTTTGGGTTTCAATATGAATAAATATATGTGAGCTAAAGCTAAAAAATATTGATCATACTTAGATTAAATAAATAGATACCTTAGAGAATTATTGTTATATCTTATGCATAATAAATATGACAGGTACTAAATTCAACTAACTTTGCTTTTGCGGTCTTATACATAATTCAAAATATTGAGATACAATATTTTTATTGTGCAACTCTGTATATACAGAACAATAATCCCAATAAAACATCATAATATTATGCCGTTTGAATATTGAATATGCCGTGCTGGTTTACATTGTCATTGTATCTAAACAATATTTCGTTTGTTTACGTTGATGTCAGAAAAAACTGGTTCACAAAAATAGTATAAAATTACCTATTCATTATTTTTAATTTTCTGTTGCCTTATTTAATAAAAACTGTATTTTTCACCGTTCTTTCTTTGAACATGCAACTTAAAAAATAGCATTCTTGGATGATATACAATGTATGGCTTTTTCCTACTTAGAAGTATAGTAGTTTTCACAATAAATGGTATTGACTGAAGGATTATAATAAAACCAATTAGACCCTTAAGTTGTAAAATCCGAGATGCACATCATAAATGTAAAAGGACCTGATTCAGGTAATTTTGTTTCTCAGAGAGGGATTGTAGAGGATTACAGCTTACACTTCTTGTTCATTTTAGTCTTTGTATTTCATTGGAAGTGTTCACTTGTGTTACGGCGTGCAATAATTTTATAACATTTATTTGTTATTACAGACATTAATAGCAAATATTTTATACCCCAACGTACAGAATAGGCAGTATGTGGCGTCCGTGGATAAAAAGTAATAGTGCTTCTTCCAGTGGTTTGTTAAAGAAGAATCACTTATCTTGTGACGCGAAAATCATTATAAAAAATGTGTATAGTTCCTTACTTCAGCAAGGATATAACGCGGGTGCTGCAGCAAGAGTAACCAGTAATTTGACGAAGGTGCCTCTTACTTCAGTTAGACGAATTGTTGAAAATTCCATGAAATCAAGAAAAAAGCGTAAAGATTCCGGTGTCACAAAAAGTCTAGACGACTGGGAAAAAAATTTGATAAGGCGAAAAATCTACACTATGTACGATGAGCAGCGTGTCGCTACAATCAAAAATCTGAAACAACAGCTCATCAATGACGAAACTCACATCAACTGTGGCCTCACTACTCTTTGGCGAGCTCTGTCTGCAATGGGCTTTAAATATTGCAAAATTGACAAGAGACAAGTAATAATGGAATCCACACGTTTAATAAACTGGCGTTCTGAATATATAACGTCAATAAGAAAATACCGGTCTGAAAATCGGCTAATACTCTACCTCGACGAGACGTGGTTTGACACGCATGACACCCCTTCCAAAGGATGGTCTGATTCCTCTGATAAGTGTAAAACAAAAGCACCATCAAATAAAGGGAAGAGAATCACAATATTACACGTGCATGATCAGAAAATGGTTCGATCCCAAACGCTATGTGGCTTTCTGCTACAAATATTAAGGTCTCTTGTGTTGATTATCACGAAGATACAACATTAGAGCTTTTTGAAGATTGGTTTAAAAATTGTATGTTACCCAACCATCCGCCAAACAGCGTTATAGTAATGGACAACGCAAGCTATTATAGTCGATAATTGCAAAAAAATCCTGGCTCAAAGAATACGAAATTGGAGATTCAATACTTCATGACTGCAAATGACATATATTTTGAGGAAAATTATACAACAAATGAACTTTAACAAGTGCTGCAATCATTTTCTTTAAAAAAAACGTATATTTGTGATACAATTGTAGAAGAATTGGGACATACAGTGTTACGACTACCTCCCTACTACTGCGTGTTCAATCCCATAGAGCTTATGTGGCACCAACTTAAATCGAGTGTGCGCGAAAAAAAAATACTTCTCCGACTTTAAGTGCTAGTGTGGTAGAATTAATTAGGAACTGTATGAATGACATTCCTACCGAGAGTTGGAAAAGTTCTGTTAGTCATGTTATAAATGTTGAAAACTTGTACCTTTCTGTTAAATCAATTGCGCCAATTATAATTAATTTAGATGAGGATAGCCATAGCGACACTGAACTAAATATAGAATAGAATTGTAACATTTAAATAAATTACTTTTTTACCTGATGATTTTTTACACAATGAGATTAAATCGGGTAGTTTATTGCAGTTAATAAGCCAATACCATTTACTGTGAAAAATACTATACAAACATTTATTCTATTAAAATTAAATCTTTACATGTTTTATTCTAAAACAGGAACTAACTATTTCCTAGTAATTAAAGATACTTCAATCTGACGATAATAATAATAGGTATAACGACACAGTTGTCATTGAGCTAAAAAGTTACTTTTTAAGTGAACCCTGGAAGTTTTGTTAAAAAATTCTTTGTTTAATGTTCTTAATTGTTAGATATCTTTTAGTTCCTCACTCTTCAATAAAATTCACAACTTTTTCTCACAAATAGTACATTCTTGGAAATATACTTTGTCTATCTGGACGACATCTTAATATTGAGGAAGATATTTTATGAACATTAGAAGAATTTGGAAGATGTATTTAAACGATTTAAAGCTGCCCAGCTCATGTTAAACCCTAGGAATTTCCAAAACCGAGTCAACTATCAGGGTCATATTGTTAACAATAAAGGAGTGGTGATAGATCCAGAAAAAATTACCTCCATCAAGCATTGACCTCAACAAACCGAGAAACACCAAGTTAGGAGCTTCCTTGGATATGCACTTACTATCGGAGGTTTATAAAGAAGTTTTGAGAGATTGCCCAAGCCAATTACTTGACTGACAGAAGATTCAAGATTTTTTCATTGGGCTGAAGAATTGCAAGTCAATTTTGAAGTCCTGAAGAGATATTTAACCACGGCGCCGATACTAGGATATCCACTGCCAGAGGGAGACTTCATTTTTGATACTGATGCAAGCAACGTAGGAATGGGAGCAGTGCTTTCACAGATTTAAGTAGGACAGGAAAGAGTGCTGGGATATTTCAGTAAAGTCCTCTCCAAATCAGAACGGATCTACTGCGTGATGAGAAGAGACTTCTGTGGAACACTTCTATTAGTGTTTATAAGGAAGGAAATTCATGCAGCACTCGAGTGGTTGATGCCGACTCCCTGTCTAGACGACTTTGTCCATCAGACTGTTCCCACTGCAACAAGGCAGAATCTAAGGAAGCTGAAATTTAAAGAACCACGTTAGTCAGCAAAGAATAGTCACCCACTAGGATTAGAGAAGATCGAGAAAATGATCCTTACCTGAAGATGATCCTACAATAGAAGGACCTACCTGGCGAGAAGTGTCGAGATTCTCACCGACACTTCAGGCATATTGTTCTCTGGAAGAAGACATATTAAAACGAATCTTTGAAAAATATTATGGATCCGAAAATAGAAAACAAATAGTTATCCCGAGAACAAGAGTAGCTGAGGTACTAAGAGAGTTACACGACAAACATTCGGAAGTTCATCTGGGAGTAGAGGAAGTGGTTTGAACGAAAGTGACAAGGTATTGCTGCAGAACCCGACAAGAAGAAAAGGGTTTTCTCCAAAATTTACAAAATTCTTGGGAGAGTCCGTATTTGACTATGAAGAGGATCAATGACCTAATTTATCATATAAGTAATATTCCCAATGGAAAATCGAAAGTGGTCCACCAGAACCGACTCGCGCCATACGAAGGAGATCTTGACAAAGAAGTAGCGGTAGACTGTATCTAGGAAGATCCAGACCCTATCTTCGAAAAATTCATGGGAGCATATGGAGGGATCGGTAGAGCAAAGACAAGATTTTTCACGCACCCTGAACACTATTCACTGGCATGCAACATCCCAACTAATATCAAAGAAGCACGGGGTTTGGCCACCGTCTTCCGAAAGAAGTTTGGGCAATTAGAAACACTTTCAGAGCAGACTCCAACCCCTGGCAAAACACTGAAACTCAAACACAATTCGCAGTTCATTTTTTATCTGGTAACAAAATTTTGAACCGAAATGTGTAGCAAGCGCTACAAAGTCTTAGAGACCATGTGCTGGAATTCAACGTGAAGAAACTGGCTATGCTCAAGATAGAGAGCAACCAGTTGGATTCGTCGGAAGTCGTTCCCGGCGAATGCGCGGACCAGACAACGAATCTGACTCATCGTCGGATGAATACGACGAAATGGAAGCCGACAATTAAAGGAGTAAGTGCTTTTTGCATTAATTTATATTTAATTCTTACTTTTTAATATGTACCCACATAACAACAATTGTACATTCACATTCTAAGAATATGCCCATGAATTACGTTTTCCAACATTCTGAAAGGTATATGCTAAACAACTCCATTTCACGTTCCTTTTGTAAATTTGTATGTTCTTTATGGTGCATTCTTAACATGTAATTTTTAAATACCCAACAATCATTCCACTGAAAGTGATATGATGATATGATAAGAATATGTTGTACAAACGATGAAAGGAATATTCTTTTGGGGACGTGAATATAATGTGCGATATTCATTCCTTTTGTTTGGATGAACAAGTTACAAGATTACTTTTGATATTTGAAGAATATAACTTGGTTATCGAAACTCGCGATAGACAGTAAAAAAGTGTATGTTTGTGCAGTAGTAGTCTAAACTGTGTACAGTAAAAATATATGGTAATACTGAGAATATGCTATGTATGTAGGTACTACCAGAACATTTTTATCACCAGAATATAATATCCTTATCATGCACTGAGTAGTATCAAGACATATTCTAAGAACGTTCTTGTTTGGACTAAAATAGAATATTACCATCTAATGCTGAGAATTTGATCTTTACATACTTCAGAACATTCATTGCATATACATATCAAGTAATTTGGTACGGCCTTTTGAGGTGACTATCACATTCTGATCATGTACTGAACGGTATTTACGCATGTTAAAAGAACATCCTTGTTCCAAAAAGAATGTTCTTATTATGTGAAAAGAATGTAAAATTGTTGTCTGGGTAGCATATTTATTTTAATTTTAATTTTAATTTGAATTATGCTTTAAAAAAACTTCGGTGATGAGATCTATTCAGCTACCTATTGTGACAATATTATCTAGGGTTTCTATTGTGTTTGGGTTAGTTAATCCCTAATTACAGAGTGAACTCTTTGAAAAATAATAACTATGACTATGTTTCAATAGAAATGTATACTGCTTTTAGTTATTTTTCCATGAACCACCCTTGCTTTGATATAAAATATGTAAAAAAATATCTTCCACATTCTATTGTACTTTTCAGCTGTTTTACCCTCTTCCACGTTTGTACAAATCTGCCCCACTGCTGCGCAACCTACCCCATTGCCGACCAAAACTTCCCACCTCCATGTACCCCACACATTTGAATAAATAGATATCCCTTCAATAAAATATAGTTTTCAGTAAACTACATAGACCTAACATAGACTCTCAGTTTTAATGCATATCATTCAAATAAGTAAATGTAGTTACCCATTTTGAAAATCAACATATTTATAATTTCTTAAAGATTTATAAAAGAAAACTTACTTGGCATTCAATTTGGCGCACCCTCGTACCTAAATACCTAGTTCAAATCTAAAATTTGCATATTTGAATCTTAGGGTGTAGTATATCTATAGATAGGTAGTAGTAGTATGTATAGTACTTAGTTTAAAATATAAGTAGGTATTTTAACAAATACTTTCCAGAATTGGTCCTCCAGGATGATAGATTAAATAAGTTAATATAAAAGCAGCGAATTATTAAGCATACAGTAGTAAATAACTCTTTTTATATTAAGAGCACAATTTAGATTGTAATCAAGGCAGGCGAAATTAGTTGCATTAAACTTTTTGAAAAGCTAAATTACCAGTAAAAAAGTTAAGTATTTTCTTATGAATGGTTCTTAAGAAGAAATAAATAAAAATAGGCAACATGCGGCAAACGAAGTTTAATTATATAACAAACTATAGAATAAACCAGGTACAGTTACCTTGCGACTGTACATCGTACTCGTACTTTATTCTGATTGGTTCGTCGTTCAGGTAAACGTCTGTGTTGTCTCTTAGCATGCACACGGGAAACGGCCTACAGAGATACCTGTACGAATACTTGAAAATACACAAAACTAATTTATTAGTTAGGCTGTGAATATGAAATGTGAACGTTTAACAACATTTTTTTAAGAAATTTTAATTCGTTTTCGGAACGACGGCATATTTGTTTTTAAATCGTATTGTTTAATAAGTTTTTTAAGTGTCGTGTATCCTAATTTCAAATGTGTATATGTGTAAAGTGAATGTGATTTCTCCGACAAAAGTGCAGAGAAACCAATTTTTATATATTATATAAATCAGAACAATCTACGAGTAATACCTGGTCTGTTTTCAATCTACAAATTCTAAATAAGTACTTACTTTATTATATTTTTATTAAATTGTGATGTGTTTACTTTTATAACTTTCATGTACATTTTAGTGTAACTGAGATACCTAGGTATTAAGGTTAAGTTAACACAAAAAAGCTGTGATCTTTATAGACTTACTTAAAACTTTCTAAAAAAATCCTGTACTAAAGTCCGTAACGGCAATTCATAACCGAATTTATATTTGCCTAAATCAAACAGGTGTCACGTGGCAAAATGTCGGATTGTTTATAATTGGTTTGTAAATATGCCGTGTTAGTTCGTTTTTTATTTAGGAAAATTGCAAATGAGTATCAAGGGTTTAAATATGATCGGACCCCATTACATATGTGTTTTGTATGTAACGACAGCGGGTCTCCAAGGACCTTTGATGGGATCAGATGAACAAGAAATCGTTCTTCTCATTTATGTCATAGTGGACGTTATTCAGAATACGGTAAGAGTTTATTTATTTACAGTTTAAATATCTTCCTGGAAATATTTTTCTTTAAACCAGGCGAATTATAAGAATATACTAGAGGGTTTAGAATCATTTTTTGTATATAAATGAATAATGTAATATTAATAGGTTTTTGTTATATTTAAAAGTTGTTCACTTTTTAATGTCTGGTACCCATGTATTGATTTGTATAATATGGTTTATTATTGATATTGTTATCTGTTTTATTTAGTACATAATAATTTATCCATAAAATGATATGAAATTTAACATAGCTTAAAATATGATCAATTAGTTAACGTTTATGACATTATTAAGTAATAATCTATTTCTAGTTAATGACAAAAGTAACAAGTAAAAAATGAATATTAACTATAATATTAACACTCATTTGGTTCTTGTCATTACTTAAATACTTGGAATTTTAAACTTATAAAAACCTAATATTGGCTCTAAATATTTATATATCTTTGAATATATTTTATTTTATAAAAATAAAACCATTTTATATGATCTCCTTTAACTATATAGGTATTATAATTATTATATACAGGTTGCCTATTTCTCTATATATACGTGTTAAATAAAATCGTTATGCTAAAAATTTAATTGGCACACATTATTTAGACTAAGGGTGGATCTCACTTCTCACTCAATTGTTTTGTTTTCTTTGAAGATATAGGTATAATGTTTTGCGTATTAAATTTCCTTCAAACTTTAATCATTCTAAATTGTGGGAAGCTTTTAAATTATAAACATATTATTTATTACTCAACAAAAAATTGTTCTTTTATTATTTTACAATATTTTTAAAAACTGGAATTTAGTAAAACCTATATACACTAAATTTTAAAAGTAATATTCCTCTACAAAAATATTATGTCATGTAACTAAAGCAATTGGCCATAAACACGCAGTGTTTCTGTTAAAATATATTCAAAATTTAATGAAATATAACTTTTTTTATAAGTAGGTAGGTAACTTTATTTTAATTTTAAAAATCAATTATTTCTTGGCTTTTATCATTATGATTTTATGAAAAAACTGAAATGGTCGTTTTCGTGAGCTTTTAAAAAAGTAACTGGTTTTCGGTAGGCACTATACAATCAAACAGGACGTGTTTTTAAAACTGGATATACCTAACTCGATCAGTTATTTCTTTGTTAATCTTTTTTATTAATTTTAAAATTTTGTTTTGCTTATTAACAACATAAAGTAGTACTTTTAACTTGAGAAATATAGATATTAATGTTGTTTATGTCCGAATGGAGACACTATTTTAGTAAGAACAATAAATAACTGAACAGTTAAACTAAACTTCCACTATTTATTCGAAAAATTCGCTTTAAAATTCAATTACAGCTGTTTCGCTACAACTAACATCGTCAGATTGACGTTGTCAATCAATAAAAACTTACTATAAACTTTAAAACTACTAAGGTACAAGTGGAGGGTATATATAACTCATATTGACCAAATAAAAGGGGTATAGAAAGAGAATAGTAGACAAGTTTTGTTAAAAATGTAAATTTTATACACTTTAAATCAGTTTATATATTCACCTACCTATATTGTTAACATTGAAACAACGACCAAATTTAAAATTTGACCTTTGAGTTGTACGTATTTGACCGCAGAATTCAAATATGTAAAATGTAATGTGTTGTTCCATTTAAAATTCAAATTTTACATTATTTCAGAAAAAATTGATTTTCCTTCATAATGTTTATTAAATAAGAAATATTTTTAATTTAAATAGAAGCAAACTTTATAAGTGAAACACAACTACGTCATCATTTTAATGGCTGTCTATATCCACCTACCTTATCGGTTGCTAGGTAACGTGTTTGAATGAATTTAATTGATAGGTGCCGAAGTTGTAGTTATTTTTAAAAATAAAGAATATTCGCATAGAATTTAAATAAAAACTAATTGAACAAATTAATGAACTTTTATGTTCATTTATGTACGTTGCTCTATTAATGTCGAGAATAAGAAAATTAACCTGTAAAAAGTAGTTTGTTATTCAAGCTGTCGAAAAATGCATCTTTACGTACATATGTATAGTATTTTTCACAGTAAAGGGTATTGGCTTATTAACTGCAATAATCTACCCGATATAATCTCATTATGTAGAAAATCATCAGGTAAAAGATGCAAATGTGCTACAGGGTCGAACTTAAGAAATTTGAATTTTGCATAATATAGGAGATATACAAGTAACTTATTTAAATGTTACAATTCTAATCTATATTTAGTTCAGTGTCACTATCGCTATCCTCATCTAAATTAATTATAATTGGGGCAGTTGATTTTACAGAAAGGTACGAGTTTTCAACAGAACTTTTCCAACTCTCGGTAGGAATGTCATTCATACAGTTCCTAATTAATTCTACCACACTACCACTTTAAAGTGGGAGAAGTATTTTTTCCGCGCACACTCGATTTAAGTAAGTAGGGTCCCAATTCTTCTGCAATTGTATCACAAACCTACGTTTTTTTTTTAAAGAAAATGACTGCAGTACTTGTAAAAGTTCTTTTTTTGTATAATTTTTCTCAAAATATATGTCATTTGCATCCATCAAGTTTTGAATGTCCAATTTCGTATTCTTTTAACCAGGAATTTTTTGCAATTGTCGAGTATGATAGCTTGCGTTGTCCATTACTATAACGCTGTTTGGCGGAATGTTGGGTCACAGAAAAATTTTAAACCAATCTTCAAAAAGCTCTGCTCTCGTATCTTCGTGATAATCAACACAAGAGTCCTTAATATTTTTGGCAGAAAACCACATAGCGTTTGGGATCCAACCTTTTCTGATCCTGCGTGTAATATTGTGATTCTCTTCCCTTTATTTGATGGTGCTTTTGTTTTACACTTATCAGAGGAATCAGACCATCCTTTGGAAGGGGTGTTATGCGTGTCAAACCACGTCTCGTCGAGGTAGAGTATTGGCCGATTTTCATACCGGTATTTTCTTATTGACGCTACATATTCAGAACGCCAGTTTATTAAACGTGTGGATTCCATTATAACTTGTCTCTTGTCAATTTTGCGATATTTAAAGCCCATTGCAGACAGAGCTCGCCAAAGAGTAGCGAGGCCAAAGTTGTGAGTTTCGTCATTGATGAGCCGCTGTTTCATAGTGTAGATTTTTTGCCTCATCAAATTTTTTTCCCAGTCGTCTAGACTTTTTGTACACCGGAATCTTTAGGTTTTTTTCTTGATTTCATGGAATTTTCAACAATTCGTCTAACTGAAGTAAGAGTCACCTTCGTCAAATTACTGGTTATTCTTGCTGCAGCACCCGCGTTATATCCATGCTAAAGTAAGGAACTACTTATACACATTTTTTATAATGATTTTCGCCACATACTGCGTATTCTGTACGTTGGGGTAAAATCTTTGCTATTAATGTCTGTAATAACAAATAAATGTTATAAAATTATTGCACGCCGTAACACAAAAGTGAACACTTCCAATGAAATACAAAGACTAAAATGAACAAGAAGTGTAAGCTGTCATCGTCTACAATCCCTCTCTGAGAAACAAAATTACCTGAATCAGGTCCTTTTACATTGATGATGTGCATCTCGGATTTTACAACTTAAGGGTCTAATTAGTTTTATTATAATCCTTTAGGCAATACCATTTATTGTGAAAAATTCTATGCAAACATAGTACAAGTACTTATTTCAAGTATGAGGGAGTAAAAGTAAGTCATAGGTGGAGCCTTTGACGCTAACGTCAAAAACGAGGTCAAAAAGTAAGCATTTCAAAAAGGATAACAACAATTTATTTTTAATAATTATATAAAATTCATAATTAATATCTATTACTTGTCCAATTTAAAAAAAATAAACTTAATGTAATAAATAATTGTTAGTTTTCAACGCTAGGTCGCTAGGTACCTGCTGTTGATTAGGTAGTTAGTGAAACAGCTGTCATTGAATTAAAAAAAGCAATTTTTTGAATACGTAGTGGAAGCATTGTTTAAAAACTTCTATTTTTAATGTTCTTAATAACATGTTTACATAAAAACAAACATATAAGTATAACTTAACAAAAGTGGTGTGTGTGTGGTGGAGGGGGGGGTTGGGGAGAATAGCCTCAGACATAGTAGTATTTGAAGGATTTAAAAAACTAAAAATATCCGTCCAATTTATGTTTAATCTCACCAGTTTTTAAGATACTTTTTTTAATTAGTTACCTTATTAAGGATATTTATTAAGAATGACAAAAAACAATAACAATTTAATAATGTAGAATTTATTTAAATAAATTATGTATGGGACACAAAAAGTCAGTTATATTACAAAACTACTATTTATGTTGAAGAAAACAATAGTAATAACGATATAATTGTTAAATTAATAGCGAAATAAATATCTCTCTAAAAATTCAACAAGGCCATTTAATCTTAGTTAAATAATAAACAATTAACTATCATCACATATTACCGAGTATATTACCATCTAGTTTTAAATTAAATTAAAATGTAATGCCCTTGAATATGCAACAAGTGATTACCATACTTTTTTAATATTTTTTAATTTTCCCATACTCCTCTCTACACAAACGCTCAAAAGTAAGCTTAACCTTCCAAAATATAGCGTAAACTTATTCCATTTACTTACGTAACCGCATTTTCAAATCTTTTGACCTGCTTCAAACTTTAGTTTCATTTTTAATCTGCACTTTCTGCCAGTTCTTTGTTTACATATGTTCGTTAAGGCAACATTGTCTAGTCAGTAGTCCTACTACAATTAATAGAACCTAACCTAAGCTGGAGATGTCGAGAGGTTGTTTCTTTTATGAAAGTTATTAAATGAATGTCATCGAGTGTCTTAGAACCTCCATCTTCGATCAACCTAGTTTGTTATTGTAACTCTAGCTACATTCTCAGCTACATTTTATACTTAGAAGTAAATGGTTCCAGATATACTTATAACTATTTCTCTAGCCATTTTTCTAGCTAGAGAATGTGGGTTTTTTGTGTCGTTCAATGCCAGGTACCCTAAATAGACTAACTTTGTTGTTTTGTTGATCTTAACTTGATTCCAGTTGCTTGAACAATTTTACTTTAGCCGCTCTCGCGGAGCTGCAGACGAATATCCTTTGATTGGAAAATTGTGGCTATATTATAGTAATTTTCACAATTAATGGTATTGACTGAAGGATTATAATAAAACCAACTAGACCCTTAAGTTGTAAAATCCGAGATGCACATCATAAAAATGTAAAAGCACCTGATTCAGGTAATTTTGTTTCTCAGAGAGGGATTGTAGAGGATTACAGCTTACACTTATTGTTCATTTTAGTCTTTGTATTTCATTGGAAGTGTTCACTTGTGTTACGGCGTGCAATAATTTTATAACATTTATTTGTTATTACAGACATTAATACCAAAGATTTTATAACCCCAACGTACAGAATAGGCAGTATGTGGCGTTCGTGGATAAAAAGTAATAGTGCTTCTTCCAGTGGTTCGTTAAAGAAGAATCACTTATCTTGTGACGCGAAAATCATTATAAAAATGTGTATAAGTAGTTCTTTACTTCAGCAAGGTTATAACGCGGGTGCTGTAGCAAGAGTAACCAGTAATTTGACGAAGGTGCCTCTTACTTCAGTTAGAAGAATTGTTGAAAATTCCATGGAATCAAGAAAAAAGCCTAAAGATTCCGGTGTCACAAAAAGTCTAGACGACTGTGAAAAATATTTGATAAGGCGAAAAATCTACACTATGTACGACGAGCAGCGTGTCCCTACAATCAAAAGTCTGAAACAGCGGCTCATCAATGACGAAATTCACATCAACTGTGGCCTCACTACTCTTTGGCGAGCTCTGTCTGCAATGGGCTTTAAATATTGCAAAATTGACAAGAGACAAGTAATAATGGAATTCACACGTTTAATAAACTGGCGTTCTGAATGTATAAGGTCAATAAGAAAATACCGGTCTGAAAATCGGCCAATACTCTACCTCGATGAGACGTGGTTTGACACGCATGATACCCCTTCCAAAGTATGGTCTGATTCCTCTGATAAGTGTAAAACAAAAGCACTATCAAATAAAGGGAAGAGAATTACAATATTACACGCAGGATCAGAAAATGGTTGGATCCCAAACGCTATGTGGCTTTCTGCCAAAAATATTAAGGATCTTGTGTAGATTATCACGAAGATACGACATCAGAACTTTTTGACGATTGGTTTAAAAATTGTCTGTTAACCAACCTTCCTCCAAACAGCGTTATAGTAATGGACAACGCAAGCTATCATAGTCGATAATTGCAAAAAAATCCTGGCTCAAAAAATACGAAATTGGAGATTCAATACTTCATGGCTGCAAATGACATATATTTTGAGGAAAATTATACAAAAAAAGAACTTTTACAAGTGCTGCAGTCATTTTCTTAAAAAAAAAACGTATGTTTGTGATACAATTTGCAGAAGAATTGAGACATACAGTGTTACGACTAGAGTTAATTCCAAAATTATCGCGACAGCTACGGTTTTCCCACCTATCTTTACCGTCGACTCGAACGCTAGCGATTACCCAGTTCGAGAAATAGATTCCAGTGGCCCAGCTGCCGCTGGGACTAAGAAACACCGCACACGGAATCCGCTTAGCAATTGTTCTACTAGAATTCTCCGACTGCGCTGCGGCGCGAGCCGATCGGAGATCGTCGGCGAATACCCCCACATTGCCGAATTTTACTTGAGCTGTCGCTATAATTTTGGAATCAACTCTACCTCCCTACTACTGCGTGTTCAATCCCATAGAACTTATGTGGCACTAACTTAAATCGAGTGTGCGCGGAAAAAATACTTCTGCAACTTTAAGAGGTAGTGTGGTAGAATTAATTAGAAACTTTATGCATGACATTCCTACCGAGAGTTGGAAAAGTTCTGTTATAAAAGTGGAAAACTCGTATCTTTCTGAAAAATCAATTGCGCCAATTATAATTAATTTAGATGAGGATAACGATAGCGACACTGAACTAAATATAGAATAGAATTGTTACATTTAAATAAATTACTTGTTTATCTCATATATTATGCAAAATTCAAATTTTTTAAGTTCGACCCTGTAGCACATTTTACCTGATAATTTTCTACACAATGAGATTAAATCGGGTAGTTTATTGCAGTTAATAATCCAATACCATTTACTGTGAAAAATACTATACCTATGATTTCGCTCATATTCAGTGTCTTGTTTAAGATACTATAAGAAAGTCGCCAAGTCTAATATACAGAGAGGGTTTAAGTTATGGAATACATTCATTTTTCAATAAGAAGCAACTTTCGAGACAAATCCTGAAAGAGGTCCTTTGCGTGATGACGTAATCTAAGATTTTTTTAAATGAGAATAGGGGTCGTGTGACAGTTCATGTGAAAGTTTATTAAATTTTAAAATTTTCAATCAGTGGTATAAAACATAACATATTAATTATTTAAACACGGCGGCAAAAAATATTCAATTTTTAAATTAAATGCATTTTACTATCCAATTCCCCATTTTAATTTTAAGCTAGTAATTATAGGTATATTTTTAAATAAATTTATTCATTTTAATATGGCTCTGTATTATTAATGGATAGAAAGTAGCAGATCAATATTAATATTTACGTAAAACAAATTTAAATTTACACTGACACTTGTGTGTTGGTCGGTAAAAGTTGTTAAGGAAAGTAAAAAAGTAAATTTTACCTATAATTTGAAAACTGGCCATGAAAAAGAAAAAAATTGGTACGACCTCATAAATAGAGAGAAAATAACATAGCCATATTGTAAATTTATTCAGAATAAGAGACATATATATATCGTAAAACAGATAAATTGTTAACAATAAAGTAGAAATTCAATAATAGGACTAATTATAAGTTATTTCCTCCAATTAATATTAATCTATTTTTGAATAAACACGTAATTCAAAAATACTTAATAACAGCGAGAACTTTGTGATAAGATAAAAATAAATAACCAATGTTTAGAAAAGGCGCAAAATTTTAACACCCAGAGTTGATATATCTACCCTATCCCAATTTTTATTTTTAAACGCTCTACGGCATAACTACGTGAGGTCAGTTTTAAGTTGTAAGAAAAGTGGGGTATGCCTTTCCTGCAGAGTCGGAATAGGACCAAATGTTTTGTGTTCCGTTGTTATTGAATTTTTTTATTGTTGTTTCTGCAAGGATTTAAAATATTTATAGTTTTAGTCTTGGCTTTAGTTTATTCTGTTTGGGTTATAACTATTATATTATTATTTGTAGCATTTACTGTTAATTGTTTTCTAGGAGTGTAAATACATCATATAAAAATAATCTTTATATATAGTCGATATAATATTGATTCATTAATAACATTGTCTTCTGTCCCTTGCAAATATTATACCTTTTCCTACCGAAAGAAAGAATATGTTTACAATTTAAATTTTTCATAGACTTTTTTGTATATTCAAAAAATTACTATTTTACTATATTTTCGCAAATACCGGTTACCCTATCACTATGTAATACTTTTTATTACATGCTTTGGTTTTTTATACATACAATTAAATATTGTATTCCTAAAACATAATAAACTGCATATTGTATAATCTTCCGTATCAAATAACGCAAAATTTCTCTGTATGACATTAAAAACTTTAATATACAACCCTAACAAAATTTAATTGTACTGGATTTAAAAAATTAATATTTCTGCATTTCGTTTACTAGTAACACTAATAGACCAAGAGCCAGTGACCAATTTTGGGTGGTCATTTCAAAAGTCACGAAACTTTTCCTGGTAAATCCTCTATACATACTGTAAATTAAAAGCCACTTCTGGCAGCCCTCTGTGGCCGGGGTAAACTACCCTAAAATTTTAAAGAGGGTAAGAAATAAATTTCATATTAGTCAAAGTATCAGTCATAAAATTTTGGGAAAGTAAATTTAACAGTATTTTGTTTTTATAGAATTTTTGCCAGAACATTTACACCCCTCCTAATTGTTGACAGAACGCTTTAATTATTTATAAAAAAAATGCATTTTCGTCATTTTAACAGTTTTCAAATTTTAACAGAATAAATAAAATACATAAATAATAAAAAATATAATATGCCAGAACGAAATTCCATCACCAACAATCTGCCAGAGCAAAAAACATATTGGTGCGAGTGCGAGTAAGATAGGGATATGGAAACCTGCGAGTTAGAGAGAGCGCGTTAATGGGGCATCTATGGGCTTCATTAGATGTAGATATAATATTTGGAAGTTAAATATATACCATATAAAAAATTTTTATTATACTAATTAAAAAGTACAAAATTTATATTTTTTGAAAAATTAATAAGTCTAATAGTCTTCATCCCCGTGTGCATTATCGTATTGGTCATCGTGATCCTCAACGAATGCAGGTAGAGTTAATTCCAAAATTATCGCGACAGCTACGGTTTTCCCACCTATCTTTACCGTCGACTCGAACGCTAGCGATTACCCAGTTCGAGAAATAGATTCCAGTGGCCCAGCTGTCGCTGGGACTAAGAAACACCGCACACGGAATCCGCTTAGCAATTGTTCTACTAGAATTCTCCGACTGCGCTGCGGCGCGAGCCGATCGGAGATCGTCGGCGAATACCCCCACATTGCCGAATTTTACTTGAGCTGTCGCTATAATTTTGGAATCAACTCTAAGAGCAATGGACCTTCTACAAAATGTCTACCGTAAAAGAAAATAATACCTAGAATAGTACGTGTTTCATCGTTTCAATATTTTCCACAATATCCTTGACAATGACCTGGAAACATCTGTGTCAAAGGTACAGAAAAATATTTTTCAATTAATATTTAAACAAGATTAAGAGCAATTGATTGCATGATTTATGATTTTAAATCTAAATCTAATGAAGCCCATAGATGCCTCTAACTCGCAGGTTTCCATATCCCTATCTTACTCGCACTAGCACGAATATGTTTTTTGCTCTGGCAGATTGTTGGTGATGGAATTTCGTTCTGGCATTGTATATTTTTTATTATTTATGTATTTTATTTATTCTGTTAAAATTTGAAAACTGATAAAATGACGAAAATGCATTTTTTTTATAAATAATTAAAGCGTTCTGTCAACAATTAGGAGGGGTGTAAATGTTCTGGCAAAAATTCTATAAAAACAAAATACTGTTATAAGTACTTTCCTAAAATTTTATGATTGATACTTTGACTAAAATGATATTTATTTCTTACCCTCTTTAAAATTTTAGGGTAGTTTACCTCGGCCAAAGAGGGCTGCCAGAAGTGGCTTTTAATTTACAGTAGGTACAGAGGATTTACCAGGAAAAGTTTCGTGACTTTTGAAATGACCACCCAAAATTGGTCACTGGCCCAAATTATACCTAAAACCGTTTTACACGTCGGGTGCTAGAGTATGCTAGGAATTTAGTTGTGCAACAAAGATAAAAGATTCTCTATAGTCCGTCTCACCTTGACTTTGCAGTACAGGCTCTTATGGCCAACAGCGATGCCAAATGTCATCAGAATATGATTTGTAAAAAACCGGCACAATAATCATACTAATGACTAAAACATTCAAGAGGCTTCCAGAATTGAAACTAAGTTGTTCTTATCTGTGGACAAACGCATTAAAATGACAAAATCATAACATACGTCATTAGCATTCAAATTAAAATCGGCATCGCCGCGCTAAAAACTCCCATAAGTATTGCATTGCCCTACGTTCCCTGTACTGCAAAGTCAAGGTGAGACGGACTATAGTTATAAAATTCTGCACTGGACATGGTTTTTATTTTTTTCTTTACCTGTGGTTCTTGTTTGAATTTTTAATTTTTTTTTCTTTTAGAATCTTTTTATAAATTTATTGTTAAGGGCAAAAAGTCCTTCAGAATAAACACTAATAAGTTATTATACTATATTTGTTTGTAGTTGGCAGCACAGTGAATTCATTAAAAATGCAAATCCAGGGTGGTTCATGAAAAATAACTAAAAGTGTAGTATACATTTATATTGAAACATAGTCATAGTTGTTATTTTTTAAATAGTCCACCCTGTAAATGGGGATTAACTAACCCAAACACAATAGAAACCCTAATATTGCCAAAACAGGTAGCTGAATAGATTTCATGACTGTAGAACCGAAGATTTTTTAAAGCTTAATTCAAATTAAAATAAAAATTAAAAGTAAAATAAAAATATACTGCATATTAAAAAGTAAGAATTAAAAAGATATAAATTAATGCAAAAAGAACTTACTCCTTTAATTATTGGCTTCTATTTCGTCAGATTCGTTGCCAGGTCCGATAGGACTTACAATGGGTTCGAACAGTTCTTCAATATTGATATCAACACTCCACAATCGTTCTTCTACCTTCTTCACATGGTTTATAGCATTGGTCCAATTTTCCCGTTTTACGTTTCCAAAAGAATTTATCAATTTATCATTCAATTTAAAAGTTGTATTGTTTCTTGCCACCTCACCTTTTATCTGTACCCATATTAATTCTATACGGTTTAATTGACAGTGATAAGGTGGAAAACGTAATACAGTTATTGTTTTTTCCTTCGTAGTTTCGTAAATTACATATCTTTTATGTTGTAACTTGTGGCGCTTTGCAATTTGCAGTAATTCCGTTTTCAGCCTGGTGTCGTCAAAAGAAATATTCTTGCTCTTGAGCCATTTTTTAATATCTCCTTTTTTCCATAACGTCGTTGGTAACTTTTCTATCAGTTTTGAATGATAACTGGCCTTATCTAAGACAACCACTGCAGCACTTGGCAAAAAGTCCAATAGCTGGGAAAAATAATCTTCAAAAACATTAGAGGTGGTAATCTTTGGTTGACTTTGATAAAAAGTCGAATACCCCATTTTCTACAAAACTACCCTAACACTGCAAGGAAATATACTAAATGTAAAAGAAAACACTAAATTTCTGGGTATGTACTTAGACTCAAAGTTAACCTGGGGAAAGCATATAAACACTCTAGTACTAGAAGGCCATAAGAGACTTAATCTGATGAAAACCCTCACTAATAAAAACTGGAGAGCAGACGGACAAACGCTTATGTTGTTTTACAAATCTATGATTAGATCTCGTCTGGACTATGGTGCTATTGTATATGATTCCTCCAACGTATCAAGACTGAAGCAGCTAGAAATTATACAAAACTCTGCATTCAGAATTATAACCGGAGCATTTAAAACAACTCCTACCAAGACTTTACGATGGGAACTCGGGGAACCTGAACTTGGCCTAAGGCGTAAACTGCTTAGCATTAACTATGCGGTAGCAGTCTACTCTAATAAATCGAACCCTGCATACGAATGTTTTGTAATAGACAGACTGCAAACTATAAGTTTCAAGAGACCTAGACTTTCTAAACCTTTTTACGAAAGGGTTAAAGCATATAAAGAGTTTTTTCAAATTTCATTCTCAGATGTCTATATATGCATAAAACAAATACTATTGAACCTTGGCTTTTTAAACCTTCTCAATTTATTACTTCTTTGTTAAATCTTAACAAGCACGACACAAATCCAACCATCATTAAATCAAAACTATTAGAAATACCTGTCCAGTATAATAACTTCCAACGCATATACACAGATGCATCCAAAACTACAAATGGTGTTGGTGCTGCAGTAGTTACCACTACTCATAATTTAATCTTCAATCTTCCGACACCATTTCAATCCATTCAGCAGAGCTTTACGCAATTTATCAAGCCCTTGTATTTATTAACAAAAACAACCTCTGTAACCAGTATATCATTCTAACTGACTCATTTACCTCCATAACATCTATACAGCAATTATACTCTAAGCATGAAACTGTAATTGACATAAAATGTGAATTAGCCACAGCCAAAAATAAAAACAATACGGTAATTTTTATATGGATCCCATCTCACATTGATATCATCGGCAATGAAGAGGCAGACAAGTGCGCGCGCGATGCAATATCCAATTCTAGTGCAGCTGTAGTTAATAAAATAACATGTGAGGATATGAAAGTGTCGGTCAAAAGTAAAATGATTCAGATGTGGCAATCAGAATGGAATAACAGTGCTTTTAAGTTATTTGAAATTAAGCCAAAGTTTCACAAATGGCAGTGCTTTTCAACAAATCGATTTTATCAAGTTAAAATAACTAGATTACGGTTAGGTCATACAAAACTCACATATGATTATCTTATGAAGAAAGTGAGGAAACCACATTGTGAGTCTTGTAATATAGCTATAACAGTGAAACATATTTTAGTGGATTGTAAAAAATATGTAATACATAGAAACAAGTCTAATCTACCAAATACGATATCAAGCATTCTAAATGGAAATTACATAAACAATTTGTATCAGTTTTTAAAATTAACACAATTGTATAATGTCTTGTAATGTTTGAGTAATTTAAGAATGTAAACTTGCTTAATCCTGTCGCTAATAACCCTAGCGGTTGATGCGACAATAAAATTTTAAATAAAAAAAAAAGATAGTTCTTCCCTCGCTCCGAAACTTCTTAAGTATTGTGTTCTCCAGCAAATAATTTCTTCTGTCCCATTCAAAAATTTTTTGTTTTGTTGCGACTTAAAACCAATTTATTTTAGGAGTTTCCATAACGTATTTCGTCCAAATTTGGGAATCGTATCTACTTCTGCTATAACAGTCATTACTTTGCCCAAATTCGGAATCTCGTTATTTAGGTACAAAGAATGGACTTGTCTTCTACTGATATCTCTATTAAAGTTATCGGCCATAATGGACTTTTTTCCTACGTGTTTTTTTGGTTCACTAACATTTCCCTGTTTTCTCTCACTTAAAAATCCATAGATACTTCGCTCTCTAACATCGGTCATATTGGAGCACCTAGTCACCACATCACGAACAGTTGCTGATGCATCTTGATATAACTGGTGTAAAGTTAGCGGCCAATTTCTAGCAGCCGTTTTCAGTCTAGCCGCCAAATGACCAGCGGCGTCGTATGTATATATTTAATATATAAAAATAAAGAAAAAATGATTAAATGAAATCTTCTTATAATTTTGTATAAAGACTTTTAATAAAGAAAAGTTTATGAACTAAAAATTCACATCTGTGTAAATATATAAGACGAAGTGAGAAAAGCGGAGAAAAGCTAAATGACGAAGTACAAAAATGTATATTAGAGTCCTTAGGAATAATTTAGCCAACTTAATATTTTCACCGTAACTTCATCTTGTTTTTAAAAACTTTCTCCATGAATTTTATGGAATTGCAAGCCGTCTAAGGGGTATAGTGGGGTCATTATGTTTTGAAAAACATAGATAAGAGTCCCTAGGAAATATTTAGCCAACTTAATATTTTCACTATACCTTCATCTTATTCTTAAAAACCTCCTCCATGAATTTTATGGAATCGCAAGCCTTTTAATGGTAGAGTGCGGTCAATAAAATGGAGAAATTTTGAAAAATAGAGATTAGGGGCCCTAGGAAATATTTAGCCAACTTAATAGTTTCACCATAACTTCATTCTTAAACACCAACCCCGCCTATTTCTATTCATGATGACGTCACTTGTTAAGTGGTGTCCTTATTGGTCTGTTGATATTCCACTTAACATCTAATGTTGCCAAATCACCTATTAAAAACAAGTTAGCCGGAAATTTGTCTTCATAAAATAGTGATTGATGCCAAAAACTTCTTAGAAATTAATACTTCATCTCATCAATAGACATAGGACACTGTCTTGATGATCATATCAGAATTAGCAGCGTGGAAGAACCACGAAATTGATTTTTGACACTCATTTAAAACCTTTTCTAAATATTCGTTAGAAATTTGGCAACATGTTATGTTATTCTCTTTCTTTCTTTCTTGGTTTAGAAGTGTGCTGCCATGTTGTCACGTTAAAAAAGCTAAATGCCCTCAAGTATGAATTACCACCTAATGCTTAATATCTGAGAGAATATATAAAAGTTTAGTAGTTCATTTCATAATTAATGCACAAAACCTCAATATTTGAGAATCAATTGTGATTATTTCCTGAAACTTAATAAAATTTGATGATTCATTTTGACAAGTGGCAACCGTGTTGTTCTTCTCTTCCCCTTCAAACTAAATCGTGACGTCACTTGCTATATGCAGCAAAATTTCGACTGTTTGAATTGGTGATTTAGAGTTAGTATGATCATTAAAAAATATCAAATCGCCTAATAATCAATTACCTATATTATTTAAATATAAATTAAAAAATATATACCTAGTCCACTCGCCTATTTCGCTATTTCTTGTTTTACCTTTTCTATTATCTCTCATATTTTACAGCAATATTTGTTCATTATTAATTATTTTCTAGCTTCATATTCTTGAACAGTTCCAACATTATATCATTTAATTAGGTAATTATCTTCTTATAAAGATGTTTTTTTTTGGTTTTAAAAATAAAAAACTGGTTTGTTTGAATGTGCATAAATATTACAAAAAAATAATTGTTAACGACTGAATCCACAAACATTCATTTTTAAAATAAACTTTGTGTAATCTTATTGATCATAATCTTATTTTAAATGCACTGGCACTACTCTATACATTATTTAATTTTTGGGTTTCTCACAATATTCTAGGCATGTATCGTATACATAGGCCTTGATAATGAGAAAGTAAATAAAAACTCAATGTAGCAATAATGCAATAGGCTTGTACCGAGGCTTATACGTTTATTATACTGGTTAACCACAGATTAAAACATAATTGTGAAGTTTTAAATAAATAAAATAAAATAAACTTTATGATATGAAATTTATTGTACTAACCCTAACTGTGTGAAAGTCCATCTTATTAAGAACATTAAACAACCGTTCAGTTGTTTAATGTTGCTAACTTTATGATAGTTTCACTTATAAACAATTGTCATGAATATTGTAGCCGTAGTAAAGATTTAATCCATTGAGGATTTTGGTTCTTGACATTCTTTACGATTGGTTACGATGCCTAGGGTACGGAGACCTGTACGATTTCGTGAACTGAGTTTGATAGGAGTCGTATAGAGGGACTTCGGGAAGCTGGATTTTCTTTTCGGGAAATTGCAGTTAGAGTGCAAAGAAGTGTAGACACCGTGGTTAGGTGTTGTCAGGCATGGCTTCGAGAAGGCCCTAAGCAAAGAGCAAGGGGCTCTGGACCGTAGACCGTAGAACAACAGACGTGAAGATCGCCGCCTAAGATTATTGACCTTAGGGGACCGTTTCTCCACTACTAGGTCCATTGCAAATGAATGATTTGCAGAACACGGAAGACCTATTGGCATGCGTTCACCGACGAATAAGACGTTTTGGCCTGTTTTCATACCGGCCACACGTAATCGCCTTGAGTGGTTGTTATGTACTAATACTTTAGTTTATTATATTGTTTGTAGAGAGTAGTCGAATGTCACACATTGTCATTATTATTATTATTATTATTACAGTTGACAGAAGCAAACATGAACCCTGGGTGGGCGTGTCCTTGTCGCTGTAGTTGTATTTTCATCTCACTTATGCAGCCACTAAAATTGATATTATCGTTAACATTGGCTCGTGATTGGCTGATTGTGATAACCTTGAAATTAGTTGGCATATTTTCCGCGGACCATGTTTGCTTCTGTCGACTGTATTATTATTATATTTTTGTCATTGTGAAATATATTAAAATATTCAATGATAAAGTATATGTTGTATTTTAACTTACTGAAGCATTAATAAAATACATATTAAATTGGCGACGAGTAAAAAAAGAAGGAAAATTTAATAGCCACTCAAGAAGAATTAATTCAAATTCTAACTGGAATTTTTTCCAACATTCAAGCACAGCAGAGACCTGTAGGTATTAAAGAGCAAATCCAAAATCAAATATTACATTTTGATGCATTTGTTGAAAATGTGGAATGTTTTAAAAACTACCTACAAAGGTTAGACAATTTCTTCAAACTTAAAGGTTTAGATAAAGATGATGCAGATTCAAATGAAGCGAAAAAGATGATTCTTATTAACTGTCTAGGAGCGAAGCTTTATAAATTATTAGTTAGTCTAACTGCTCCTGAAACGCCTGCGTCTAGAACCTATCTAGAATTATTGACAAACCATTTGTCACCGAAAATAAATATTTTATCTGAACAACATAAGTATTTTAACATAATTCAATCACCAACAGAGTCTATTGCAAATTATATTGCTTCTGTTAGGAGTTGTGATTTTACAGTTAAATGTAATCAAAATGAATGTTTAACAAATATAATTGATCAACTATTAAGAGCTCAATTTATAAGAGGATTGTATGATGCTGAAATACGTGAAAAAATTCTTCAACAACCTGATATTTCTTTTAAGAAGACTCAAGAAACTGCTTTAATAATTGAAGCTTCCAAAATTCAGAACAAAGAGGTTTACAAAACAAATTATACAAATAATGATATTAACAGAATTCAAGATATAAAAGCAGGCCCATCTACCAACAGATTTATTAAGAAGAAAAATAATAATAAAATCTCGAATGGTTCTAAAGTGGACTTAAAAAAATTAGGTTTAGCTGGGCTATGTTTACATTGTGGACATAATAATCATTCTACAGAAAAATGTTATAGTGTTAATAGATTAAAATGTCAAAATTGATAATAAAAAACTCTTCGTTTTAACAAAACTTCCAATATTTACTTTAAAAATTGCTTTTTTTGAGTCTTTTAAAAAAGCAATTTTTAAATAAATATTGGAAGTTTTGTTAAAACGAAGAGTTTTTTATTATCCTTAATAAGATGGACTTCCAAAAAGTAAGGGTTAGTACAATCAATTTAATGTCAAAATTGTTTTAAAAAGGGCCATATCAGTAAGGTGTGTATTACTAGCCTAATAAAAGAAAAACAAAATCATATACAAAATATAAGCTCTGATGAATCTGATGATGATGACGAAAATTTTTCTGTTAATCAAATTATTGACATATTTCATCAAAATTCTGATATATATGAACCAAAAATGCTTGTTCAAGTGAAAATCAAGGAAAAACCGGTGAGTTTTGAATGCGATACAGGTAGTCCAGTCACCATTATGTCCCAGCAAGATTTCAATGCTTTAAATCTACAAAATATTTCGTTAAGAAAAACAGACATTGGTTTCTGTTCCTATATACGAAGCATATTTTCAAGCCAATTGGATATGTCAAGGTTCCAGTTTCTTTTAAAAATCAAAAATAAGTATATAGGTGAAATTTATATTGTACCACAATATGGTAATGCAATTGTGGGGAGAAGATGGATTCGGAAATTAAATATTTTACCAGAAATACAAAATTTTGATGTTGAAATTAAAAATGTAATTCCTGATTTAAATCCAATATTTGAAGAATTTAAGGACATATTTGAATCAAAAGTTGGAAAAATTCCAGATTATAAATGTTCTTTGCTTTTGAAAGCAGACTCAAAACCGAGATTTATTAAACCTCGACGCGTTCCAAATGCTTTAGAAGAAAAAGTGGAGAAGGAGTTAAACATTTTAGAAAATGAAGGAATAATAGAAAAAGTAGACCATTCTGAATGGGGCACGCCATGTCAGTATAACCGACTTTGAATACCATTTGAAAATATTGCCATTGCTTCTTCCTTATTATTTCATCTTGTAGGGATCTACAATTGAATTGCTCTCTTAATTCTATGGTTTTTGGAGCTTGGTCAAATGATGCCAAATTGGATATTATATGTACGAGTTTTAGAAAAACACAGATACTTCTAGTCTAAAAGCAAATCCAATGGTTTATACCATCCCAGAAGCTATTGCAAGTGGATGTTGATAGGAGAACAAATAATTGTAATATAAGATATTGCGATATTCATGGTAATGCTGTTGTTAAAATTATAGCCTTTATTCTGTAGAAAAAATGACGAGAAAAAATAAATGCAACCTAGCAACCTGAAGAGAATAGATATTTCGAGGAATAAAGTATTTTTTTATATATATAGACGTTAATTTAAAAAAAATATATCACATCTTATCGATTGAATTAGATTGTCGTGGGGATTATCCACTTATTTCTTATCTAAAACTGACAAAAATGAAAAAAGTAGCTGCTTGTAGCTTATGTGACAGCAGATGAATTATACGCTCACTATTTTTGAGGAAGATATTTGTGGAGTATTAAGAATATTGATGGAAAAACGAGATACTCCTATACCATTTGACATATCGTATATCAAATATTATTTAATAAAAAAAATTGGTCTGTGAATGCGGTAATTGGAAATGAAATTTCTGAATTGGAGAACTCGTTAATTATCAACCCAAAGCATTAAGTAGAAAGTAAACGGGAAATTAGATAGTTTCAATAAAAATCACACATCATTAATAAAACCACATTTAAATTTGTGTGTTCCTAGTTTGAATTTCAATAACTGCGTTTGCAGTGAGACTTTCCTAAAATTCTTATTAGAAATCCTTTAGAAAAGACTTAAAGATTGTTATTATACAGGTTAAATATGTGTTCGTTTTTTTCTATTTACGATTATTTTTAGATATTATTTAAGAACTGCCTTAAGGGAATCAGTGCCTTTCTTGGCTAAGACGTCCGCTTGTTAGATTCTTTTACTTTTTACCAGGAAAGAGACCCAGTCATAAAGAAAAGTTGGTTTCCTTTAGCTTTAAATATTGCCAGATATTAGATATTCTATCTCGATAAATGACAAAATAAAATTACATTTTACAGTATGTCCTAAGAAAAATTCCTCAAGGTTTAATATTAAATTATTTTTACAAAATTACTCACAATTTAAAAAGTAAGGGTTAGTACAATCAATTTAAATATAGCACAATGTAAATACCTAAATTTCAACATTATTTTTGTTTCTTGTTCTCAAATTTTAAGGATGTGACGTTGGTATAACATTTTGTGAAGAATTTGTTTGCAATTTAGACCCAACCGCACTAGGACTTGTTTCTTTTGAGTAATTTTTTTGACCGTCACTGTCACGTTTCGGAGCATTATTATTTCCTAAATTTATTTCTGACAAAGAACATTTATTGGAATTTTCATGGACATTTTCAGATAAGAAGGTAGTAGACTCAGGGTACAATATAATGGATTTCCGTGGTTTTATCTGATTGGAATGACGACGTACAACTTTGTTATTGTCTAGTTTTATGTCAAAAGTTACATTTCCTACTTTATTAATAATTAATCCAGGAATCCAACTGGAACTTTTAACATCTCTAAAATCCTTCACATAAATTTGGTCACCTATATTAAAATATTTGGGTTTACCATCAAAATTATCAATTTGTTTTTGTACTTTTAAATTAGTTATTTCAAATTAAAACTGTAGGACTAACATTTGTTGTACAATGCTCTACTCTGTAATTAAACAAAAATTTTTCTAAAGCTACTTCCACTTCTACTCCTTCTTTAAATGCTTTTTTTATGCAAAGTTTAATATTTTTGACAGCATTTTCAGCGCAATCATTGCTTTGTGTATGATAAGGTGGTGAAAATAAAAAGTGTTTAACCTTGTTAATTTTCAAATAATCCTCAAATTCGACAGAAAAAAAGGGAGGCAAATTATCAGATACCAAGGTATCTGATAATCCAAAATGCGAGAATAAAAATCTTAAAATTTTTATAGTTGCTTGGGTGGTAGTATTGTTGATTTTAAATACCTCCAGCCATTTCGAAAATGCATCGGTGACAATTAAATATTTATTATTATTAATAGGTCCTAAAAAATCAATATGCAACCTAGACCAAGGTTTTGTAGTTATTGGCCAAGGCTGTAGTACAGACTTTTCAGGATTTGGCTGAAACTGACACTACATAAAATTTCAATGTCCAAGTCAATTTTATACCAATAACAATATGATCTAGCTTGTGATTTACTCTTATTAGTACCTAAATGACTTCTATGAATCTCATTTAATACTTGTTTCTGTAAAATTTGAGGTATCACCACTCTTACTTCCCACAAAATGCACCCGTGTTCCAAATGTAATTCATTTTGCTTACTATAATAACTTTTCAGTTCCTCCGATAAATTATAATTATTTATGGGCCAACCTGTATATCAAAAATGAAAAACTTTCAGTAATATTTGATCTTTTTGTGTTTCTTTTGCTATTATTTTGTAATTTATTGGTAATTTAGATTCCTCTAAGTAAAGTATGTGTCCAAAATCTGAAGAATATTTATTAAAGTAATATTTTAATTTACCACAGTTTGCACTGCGGCAGTAAAAAAACTATATTGTATATATGCCTCAGATAGAAGGTTTTACTATTGCAGTAATATACGATTTACTAATATTACTAAAAATTTGATTGACTCTTGCAGTAAAACTATATTTCTACTGTGTTAAAATATATTTACAAAAGCGGCAATTTTTTCTTACTATTGCAATGTTGTCGATATGCTTTAATATTAACCGAGAAACTTATCTCCCTCTCTTATTTGTTGTCATTAAAAAGAGATAAACATATCGATATTTTTGTTCTCTGATTAACACTTTATTAAATAAGGAGTAAAACACTAAATAAAATATTCTGTCATTTTCGTTAGTTTAATTTGTTGTTTGGTTGTGTTTGGTTTATGAAAGAAATTACTTCTATACTATTTTTGGTTCGAAAATAAAAATCCCTAACACCTTCTCTTGGTGTTATAGTGGTTCCTTCAAAAATAACCAATAGAAGTAATTGTTCTCTCGGGGAGCAACCCTTCTATCGGAACAGTGAAAGAACGAATTTCAAGAATACCGTTTTGGCAACCACACTCACTTTCTATTGGCTGTTCTATTCTATCACCGTCAAGAATAGGGGTCTTGTTTGTTTATTACAGATAAACACGATTTTCTCTCCTGTCATATATCTTGTCAACTGGTACAATCAATTAGTCACAGAACTCGGTGTTTTGTGCCAGTTCTTTAAGAATACTTGAAACGAACGTAGCTAAAATATGACAACGTTGACTTTTAAACACACTTCATTATTGGTTATTAGTTGGCGCTACGTTTAAAACTTACTAATTATTTATTGCTAAATTTTACGAAATTAGAAAAATTAATTGCAAAACGAATACCAATATAAGTAAGTAGGTATCTTATCCTAAATATATATTGCTATCATTTTGATTAATATGATCCTACTAAACTAGTCCATTATACGAGTATGTGATTAATGCTGACAAATTAAAAAAGTGTATTTCGCATCTTAATTGTTGTGGATAGTTGTGATATAAACTATATAAATATTAATCTGGAAATAACAGTTCATTAAAAAATGCATACATATCTTATTTAACTTTCTAATTTTGTGTTAAGTCGGATTTCTTTGAATGATTCAGTAGTGGTTAAATTTAATAAAAATAAATAATTGTTTCCGATTGCTGCTTATATACATTCAAATTAATGTGGTTTCCTGTTGTACAGCAGAAATTCAAGTTTTTTTTTTTAAATTTTATTATAACCAACTTATTTTTATTATTTTACATTTTACTTTAAGGAATGTTGCTGAAAACATTTGTTTTTTATCTTTTGTATTTTTTATTTATAATATATTAATAAACATGTTTTTCAAATTTATGGGAGTTTGATATTAATTTTTTAATAGTTACAGACGTTAATTAATAATTTGACAAACAAAAAAAAATGTTTTAGACTAAGCATTGCACTGAAAAACAATTTTATTGGCAAAAGAGTTTGTTGAACTTTTGTGAATACTAATTTTTTTATTATAGCCATCGTTTACTAGGCATGTCATTTACAAATTCGATAAGTTAATTTTTACTCTTTCCCAAAAAAGTAAAATAAACAAATTTTTCTCTAAAGAAAAAAACAGTTACAATAAAACAGAAAAAATTGAAAAATGTTAAATCATTTACTGCGCAGGTCATAAGGTCCTTTCACGAAAATTAATATCGTGTGAGTCCACCCCTAGCTTGGCTTAGCATGGTCCTCATTAAATTCTTAATAAATTGCTGAGGTATGTTTTTCCATAAACTTGTTTGAGATTTGCAACAAGTTTTATACAGCAAAAAAGAAGGCTTGCATCAAGTTTGCCATGGCAACTTTAAAAACTTGCAGCAAGTTTAATTCATACTTTCTAGTTTCACTGCGACAAACTTGCATGAAGTTTGTTTTTTAAAAGAATATGCAAGTTTGATATAACAGACTTGCTCAAGGTTTGTTTTGAAATAATGGCTACAATTTTGTTACGACAAACTTGCCCTACCTTTGTTACGGTGATAATATTAATTCTCCTAGGTTAGGTTAAATTTTCTAGAATGTTCAATGTGTATGAGTCCTCCATGTCTCATACATCTTTACCATTTTTGAAATTTTATCCTAGAAAAATTATTATTACCGCCGTAAGAAGGTACAAACCTATAATTTAGGCACTCTGTTGTCTATAAACTGCACAGCTTAACCTAAGAAACCTCAATAATGTAAGTATTGCTGTAACCTCGTGAATACAACAACTTAAATAAAAAATACGTTACAAATTTTAATCATATAATAAATGAATATTTATTAATTATTCAAAATACAAAAAGTTAAAACTTATTTAGAAAATAACAAACACTTATTTTTTTAAAGAAAAAAATCACACATCACAATTTAAAATCACAATATTTCATTACAACCCAGGTTACACCCGCTAGGATCAGGTTCCTATCCTTTATGTTATCTGTCAGCTCTGAAACAAAAGAAATTATTAACTCTTATTGTATTAACAGAATTAAACTATGCTATTAAAAGTTGTAAAAAGATGTTAAAGTATAACAATATCGCAATAAAACCTAACACAATGTTGTCATGTACACATGATGCATGTACATGGAAAGTCATAAGAAGCAATTTGATAAATGATTCAAATTAATATCACTGTGGTAGTAAAATTTTGACGTTATATACATTATCTACAACCTTGTTAGGCTGTGAATTACATTAAACATGGACTTTTTATTTTCGATAGTATGTGAATACAGCTAGAAGCTACAAAAAATATAATAGAGACTTACCTTAATTTCACCAAAACAAAAAGAATACCACACTCTATTTAACAAGCACAAAACTGTCAGGTGCAAGCTGAACTTTGTTAATGTAAAAAGCTTCAGCTAAGTCGTAACAATTTGTCATCAAAACTCGAAGAAAATTATTAATATCACCGTATGCATACAAAACAACAAAATGGCTAAAATCCTAGACGAAAATCAAAATGCCGACATGATGTAAACGGCCATACCATCTGTTGCTTTAGAATTGCAATTGCGGCGTTGCACGATTTATAAAAGTAGCTGTTACATCTATGCTGGACTGCTTACACAACAAAGGATATTCCCTAGCTTCACAGTTTGCCCTCACAACGTGGCATCTACACTGCACAAGTTAATTTTAACATACAGCGCCACCTAAAGCTAGTGACGGCAACCTCGCGTCAAAGCGGGAAAAGTCAAGGCAAGACCACAAAATTCAAAATGATAACGAAGCCTGGACTCGTAGTATTCTCAAATCATTCTACGAAGAGAGCTGTTTGTCACTCCTACGAAAATAAAGAAATAGATGCATGTTTTCGTGGGAGCCCTATGCACAAATCACCTATAGTGACCCTATTGCAGCAATGTTGTCACAAACTTGGAACATTATCTTTGTCATAACAATTTTCGAGCAATATTTTGGCAAACTTAAAAGTTCATATTTAACCTAACAATATTGCAGTTATATGGTCACAAACTTGCTTCGTTGAAGGAATTGACTCTTTAGAAAATTTAAAACATATTAGACTTCCAGTTTTCTGGTCATCAAAACCGGAACTTTGGTTCCAACAGTTAGAAAGTCAATTTTTTATCTATAACGTCAAAGCGGACAAAAGCAAATATCACATTACAGTAGCACACTTACCACCGGAAATTTTTAGCGAGGTTTATGGTGTTATTAATAAACCACCGACAAGTGATTTATATATTTTTTTAAAAGATAGAATTCTGAGTAGGTTAACATTGTCAGAGGAAGCACGTTTAAATAAATTACTGTCTAGTCCAGAATTAGGTGATAAAAAACCCTCTGCATATTATAGGGAACTCATGCAAATTGCTGGGGATAAAACAATAGATGAAAAATTATTGATCAAATTGTTGAGAAAAAAATTACCATACGTAATCCAAATTGCTCTAACTTCTTCGTATTTGTGGTGCACTTGGCTTGTTACGACGAGTACACAAAATAACTCCTATCACTTTTTGACTTACATTCTAATCATATTTTGACGTTATTTCAAGTTGACAGTTTTATGACATTATTTTGTTTTTTGGTTATATGGTTATATGCAATTTTTTTTGAGTGACAGTCATTTGGCATTTCCTGTCAGTGCTAGTTCTTTCTGATAAAAAAGAAGAATAGAAAAGGATCCAAGTCGGCAGGAAGCTGGAAAAAAACCAGGAGAACGTCGCTATGGAAGATTATTATTGATAAGAAAGATAAATAACAGGGTTAGACAAAAAAATCTTGTGGGATCAGCAGTAGAGTAATCTTAGGAAAACTAAGGAAAGAAATGGAGAAGGAAAAATCCAAGTACTGGAATCAGCTGAAAGGACTGAGGCAATCTAAGATACTACTGGGGAACTATGACCAGAAGAGATCTCTTAGCTGCCTCAACCTCAGTAAAAAAAGGCTCCGAATTTTAACGGGAATATTAACCGGGCATTGCCGGTTAAGAAGCCACATGAAGAAACTAGGATTAGCAGATGAAGCAAAGTGCAGATCCTGTGAGGAAGAGGATGAAACCTCAATACACATACTCGCAGAATGCCCTGCCTTGCAAAATTCTAGGGCTAGATACCTAGGAGCACATGGAATAGAGGAAGGGGATCTACCTGACTTGAAGCCCGACGATGTCCTAAACTTCCTCAGGAAAATAGGACTCGAAGAGCTGCTATAATTCTGAGAAAATATCAGAATATGGCAAGTAAGGGGGGACACAATAGATCCTATAGGTCGCAGTGTAATTATCACCCCTAACTTATACATACATAGACAAAAAAATTGTCAAGCAATTTTATACATTTTTTAAATTATAATATGTATTAAAGTACAAGTTTTTGCTTTTTTACAATTAAAATTATATTTAGTGGAACCACACCACTAAAATGTGCTGATCTGTACATTAACTTAATCTATTTTTAATACATTAATTTGTTTATAAAACAAAGACTCAGTCAAAGCAAACAGTTTAATAGTGGAGACCTTCCAAGATTTATCTGCTTATTTACAAGTTTTAATTACTGATCTGCTAGATGTCTTTTTATTTCTAAGTCGTGATGTATAAAAAGGCAGTATTTTAAGCGACATGAGTTTACTTTTAAACTTATCTTAATTTTTACAAAGTGACAAAAGATTCTCTTTATAATTTTTATTAAACAAATCATACACCTTTTTATGTGTTAAAATTGGAGTTAAATATTAATTTTAAGTTCTAATCACTTTTCTTTGAGTTAATTCATCAATGTTAATTGCAAATGCCTGAAACATATTTTTTCTACTGCAATGTAGGGCGTGGCCCCACTAGTACGGTGCGCTGCGTAGCCACTGCGTCATTTTCAACGGATAGACGCTCAAGAGGCAAAGCGGGAGGGAGTGTGACACGCTGCTTTGTCCGAGCTCCGGTACGACATCGGACACTATGGAACTGTGAGAGGAGAAATCTGTATGACCGGAACATTTTTTATTTTCACAATAGGCGACTGGACTGATATTGAATATTGAACTTTGAACTACATCATCATCATTATTGTTACAGACTCTAATTAATTTTTGCATCCCATCAAAACTATTATAAATGCAATTTATGAGCCTATTCGTTGTTCGAAATCGTGAGATGGGTTATTAGACTTTGTATGAAAGTCAACCAAAGATTACCTCGAGGAAATGACATCTGATGTTTTTGAAGATTATTTTTCCCAGCTATTGGACTTTTTGCCAAGTGCTGCAGTGTTTGTCTTAGATAAGGCCAGTTATCATTCAAAACTGATAGAAAAGTTACCAACGACGTCATGGAAAAAAGGAGATATTAAAGAGTGGCTCCAGAGCAAGAATGTTTCTTTTGACGACACCATGCTGAAAACGGAATTACTGCAAATTGCAAAGCGCCACAAATTACAATATAAAACATACTATGTAATTGACGGAATGGCGAAGGAAAAAGGAATAAATGTATTACGTTTGCCACCTTATTACTGTCAATTAAACCCTAACCGTTCGTCTGAAAAATCCCCGGTCTACCATAGTAAAACACAATATTTTGACAAGATTCATTTTTTTTATTCAACATAGTTGCCTTCAAGGGCGATACAGCGATTATAGCGACCTTCCAACTTTTCGATACCATTTTTGTAGTACTCCTTCGGTTTGTCCTCAAAATAGGCTTCAGTTTCGGCGATTACCTCAGTATCAGAGCCGAATTTTTTTCCCGCGAGCATTCTCTTCAGGTCAGAGAAAAGGAAAAAGTCGCTGGGGGCTAGATCTGGAGAATACGGTGGGTGAGGAAGCAATTTGAAGCCCAATTCATGCAATTTTGCCATCGTTTTCGATGATTTGTGACACGGTGCATTGTCTTGATGAAACAACACTTTTTTCTTATTCATATGGGGCCGTTTTTTCGCGATTTCGGTCTTCAATCGCTCCAATAATGCACAGTAATAGTCGCTGTTGATTGTTTTTCCCTTTTCCAAATAGTCGATGAACAATATACCGTGTGTATCCCAAAAAACTGAGGCCATAACTTTGCCAGCTGACTGGTGAGTCTTTCCACGCTTTGGTGGCGGTGCACCGGCCGCAGTCCACTCAGCTGACTGTCGATTGGACTCAGGCGTGTAGTGATGGAGCCAAGTTTCATCCATAGTCACATATCGACGCAAAAAATCGGGTTTATTACGACTTAACAGCTGCAAACACTGCTCAGAATCATCAATTCGTTGCTGTTTTTGGTCGATTGTGAGCACGCGCGGCACCCATTTCGCACAGAGCTTCCGCATACCCAAATATTCGTAAACGATATGTCCAACATGTTCCTTAGATATCTTTAGAGTGTCAGCTATCTCGATCATATTCACTTTACGGTCACTCAAAATCATTTTGTGGATTTTTTTGATATTTTCGCCGGTAACCACCTCTTTTGGGCGTCCACTGCGTTCACCGTCTTCGGTGCTCATTTCACCACGCTTGAATTTTGCGTACCAGTCAATGATTGTTGATTTTCCTGGCGCAGAGTCCGGAAACTCATTATCAAGCCAAGCTTTTGCTTCAACTGTATTTTTTACTTTCAAATAACAATATTTAATGAGCACACGAAATTCTTTTTTTTCCATCTTTTTGAAAATAACAAAAGTTGCTGCACTAAAAATGCAATATCTCACAAACTAATAGTCCGACAGCTGTCAAATTTTTACACGAATCTTTTGAAGGTTGATACTATCTAAAAATGAAATGGATTTAATTCTAGTGTCGTCATCTATAGGTCAGACCGGGGACTTTTCAGCCGACCTGTTATAGAATAAATATGGGCACAGGTAAAAGGTGAGGTAGCAAGAAACAATACAACTTTTAAATTGAATGACCTTAGATAACTTTTGATAAATTCTTTTGAAAACGTAACACAGGAAAATTGGACCAATGCCATAAACCATGTGAAGAAGGAAGAAGAACAATTGTGGGGTGTTGATATCAATATTAAGAACTGTTCGAACCCATTGTAATTCCTATCGGACCAGGCAACGAATCTGACTCATCGTCGGATGAATACGACGAAATGGAGGCCGACAATTAAAGGAGTAAGTGCTTTTTGCATTAATTTATATTTAATTCTTACTTTTTTATATGTAGCATATTTTTAATTTACTTTTAATTTGAATTATGCTTTAAAAAAACTTCGGTTCTACGGTCATGGGATCTATTCAGCTACCTGTTGTGACAATATTATCTAGGTTTTCTATTGTGTTTGGGTTAGTTAATCCCTAATTACAGGGTGGACTCTTTGAAAAATAACAACTATTACTATGTTTCAATAAAAATGTATATATACTTTTAGTTATTTTTCATGAACCACCCTTGCTTGGGCTTTTAAGGATTTGCATTTATAATGAATTTACTGTGCTGCCAACTCCAAACAAATATAGTATAATAGTAAATAAATATTGATTGGAACTTTCACAAAATGCACTTGTCTAGCTCGTACATCCTTTATCTTATCTTTTCCTTGTACTTGTATAAAAAGTAGAATTACAGCTGATAATGTAGTGCTATTTGTTGGAAAATGGCTCCCTACTATACTAAAACTTGGTTAAGAATATAGGACAGTGAAGATTATTTTTATTTGCAGTCAACTGTTAAACTAAAAACTATAAAAACTCATATAAATACCTATTTGGAATATTTTACGTAAATAAAACTTTACTGTACATACTGGGTGCCGTACCATTTTTTACAAACTATATATTTCTTTCTTATAGAAATATTTTCACACATTTATGTTTGGAACGCTTCGTTCACCAAAATAATCACTACTCGTAATCTGTACTCGTGACGAGATTGAAGCTGTAGATACAGTTACGGTCTATAAAAAAATTATATTGCAGTAATTCGACAAAAACTTGAAGTGAATAGAAATGCGTTAAAAGTAGAACTAGTGTCATTTCACAATCAACTTCTGTAATGTTATTTTTAAAACAAAGTACAAAGCAGTATACAACAATGAGGTTATGGTATTCATCTTTTTGTATGTCAATGATATGGCGTTTGTGTACCTACCCTCCAGTAATTTAACAAGATCCCAACTAATTTAAGTATGTAAAACTTGGTTTATAAAATTTGTCAAAGGTAACTAGTAAAATTATTTGTTTAATAAAATTACTAATTTTCACTTGATTGATACTTACATACAATGCATTTTCAATGTTGAATATTTGTTTGTAATATTCTAAACAATAATATTATATATACACTGCTCAACAATTAAAGTGGATATTTTTTAGATTTCAGAAAATTGTGTACAAAAATACTATTTTTCTGAAATCCAGAAGTCCAGAAAATAGGCTTTTCCCGTGCGCGTGTGATAAATAAATAAAGCAGGCATTTCATTTTGTAGAATTGTAGTTGATGAAGTCGAAGGTACATTAGTATTTATTTCTTGGTGTTTCCCAACTACAATGGCTTTTGGTGTTGACGTTGTGTTTTCTATTCTTGAATGATTGAACAATTTACGAGAAACTTCAATCTTTCTGCTTACTGATTCTTCGATGTAGCCTTCAGCTACTATCGACGAATGCCAACCTCCATGTCTTTTTAGAGTAAGCAAATTCGCTCCGCCTTCGACTAACATAGACGCTGAAGATCGTCTTAAGCCGTGTCCAGGATTTTTTAGGTTCAAATATTCAGCAATCTGTTTTGTTGTACCACTTATAGTATAGTAACCTACATGTTGAGCATAACATCTACCATTACGATACGCAATAAGTAATCTTGTAGTTTTCATATTTGTAGGCCTTAGATTAATATATTTGCGATAAAAACTGCATGGATCAAAGGGGCATCCTTCCTTTGTAATGGTAAAACTTCTTGATTTCTGAGTGTTGCCATCTGGAAGGAATACCACCAAACACCGGCCATTGTCTTCCACGTCTTCCAAAGTTAATCGAATCAAGTCATCTCTTCTGCATGCACCGAAGATACCAAATATTAAAAACATTTTGAACATCTACTTCATTAACATTCATAGTTCTTTTTCGTGTTCTACATTTTATTACGTTTTGCATTACATTTTAGTTTTTGATTGTATTGTAGCGAATTTCGGTAACAACATGATATTAATTTTTTTTATGTTAATTTTTGCATCAAATTTAAAAACAATAACATTTTTAAATAGAGAATGAAGAGACCTATCAAATGATATATCACAAGCCTATACTTCCCATTTAAAAAATTGGGGGTTGTACCTGTCATTCTAAGGGGGTAGGGTTTGCATTTTCACGTTAAAGAATGTCAAGTTATAATTTAAATTTGACTTGTTTCGGGATTTTTTATAAATGTGTACAGTAACCGAAATAATGAGTTTATTCCATTTGGCTTTTACACACTGTATGCTACTACTTTCTCATACTTACAATTATTGTGAGATTATGTAAATATAAAATTAAACCAAATACACATAGTAAACTTTCTTACATCTAGGGAAAATGTAATATTAACCGGGGTTGGGGAAGTGAAAGGGAGGGGGTTGACAAATGACAGATATATGTACCGTAAAAATGTGTCCCCCTTGGAACAAAAATCGACCTGTTTTCTCATTTTCTTAAAAACTAATAAATATTGCCAAATTTCGAGGTGTTGGACTGTTTTCTGTGGCCCACAATGTATAAATTGTTCATAGAATAAAGACACAATTGTTATTTAAAATTTTAGGACGAAGTATATATATTCCTATTAATATGCACTCTTCGGCTTTAGAACAGTAGTTTGACAAGCATACTTAAACGGAACTCCTAATTGAGTTATTTAAAAGCCGTTACTTTCAACAAGATAATATAAAGGTCATAAAATGGATTTTACCAATTTAATAAATTGGTTTTTATATTACTTTTTTACCTTTAAAATGTTTGTCATATGGATAACTGTGTCTAAAAATACATAAAATGTATTTGTTAAAAAATAAATGGAATTTTAGTTATTAATAGATGTAGAATAGGGGTTCACTAGACAGGTCTCGAGGTCTCGGTATCAAAAACGGAGACCTGGACCACAACGGTAACAAAGATTTCTTTCGCTTATTTATCATTCCAAAGACTCGATAATAAAGAAGTGCATTTATTAGTATATTTACCTACGACCACCCCTGTAAGAGGTCAATAACACACAGTCTTCAATAATTGTAAAAGAAATTAAATTTTAGAAAGAATTATGGACTGTCAACAGAACATTTTTAAATCAAAATCATTTCCCAGTACACAATCAGGCTTTAGAAGTAACCATAGTTGCACAACAGCTTTTCTTCATGTGACTGATGATGTTATAAGAAGTATCGATCAAAAGATGTGCACAATTTTAATTCTTCTAGATTTTAATTGAGCGTTTGACACTCTTAACCATAAAATACTTTTATCAATTTTAGTAACTAAAACATTACAACGTTTTAATACTACTGGGATGGTAAAAAATTTGCTAAAACCTGGAAGACTGCGGACTGCAACGAACGAAACTGTTAAACAAAATATTGCAATCGATTTAGAAGAATCACCTCAAACTTCCACCACAAATTTGACACTAAACCATGATATCAGTCGACGTTCTGTAGGAAAGATATTAAAAAGTGAAAAGTATCATCCGTATAAGGTACAGTTGGTTCAAGAATTGTCATACGATGATTTTGACCGACGGCTGGAATTTTGCGAACAGCTAATGGACATCTGTAATGTCGACGAAAATTTTGCTTCTAGATAGTTTTTTTCGACGAGGCAACTTTTTTTTTAAATGGTACAGTTAATCGCCATAACTCAAGGTATTTGTCAAATGAGAATCCTCATTGGATTCATGGGATGGGAATTGTCAAAAATAAGCTTATAGGCCCATTTTTTATCGTCGGAAACTTGAATGGTGACAAGTATTTGGATCTGCTAAATAACGAAATTATTCCTGTACTTCAAAGAATAGGCAATTACCACAAAATATTTGGTTTCAACAAGATGGAGCACCTCCCCACTATGATAGACGGGTTAGGGATTTTCTGATTGCGAATTTTCCAAATCGATGGATTGGATGTAGAGGATTCATAGAGTGGCCTGCTCGTTCTCCGGATCTTAGCCAGTTAGATTTTTTTCTTTGGGGTTATCTAAAATCACGTGTTTACGTTAGACGACAAACAAACTTACAGGAATTGAGACAAAGAATTATTGATGAATGTAAACTAATACGAGGAGAAGTCTTGGAAAGAGTGACTCAAGAATTTGTTATTAGGATGGCATATTCTCAGCAAGTAAACGGTGAGCATTTTGAACATTTGAAGTAATTTTGTTTCTCATTATTCTAAAATAATGAAATGTACATCTATTGTACTACTATAACAGTGAGTTATTCCTCGTTTTTATACAAATTTGTTTACATTAAACTCAGTATGTATGAATTCAAAATAACAAGCTCTTTCAAAATCTGTAAAAATATATAGGGTGTCCCATTTAAATTAAAGAAGTTGATGGCATTTCCGGTTAAACCGGAAGTATATTATTATCAAAAAAATGTACATCAGATGCGTTTTGTTCCATTGCACTTACCTGCAAATTTTCATAAATATCCTTCTATTCGTTTAAATATATTTACTTGGTTCCATACTTTATCCCAACCCCGTATAATAAAAATCAGATTATTTTGTAGGTGTCACTCACTGCTACCTGATAACCTACAAAATAATTTGATTTTTATTATATATATTGTTAACTAAGATTAAACACAAATAAATATAGTAAATGAAAAACAAAAGGCGTTGCACGTCATAGATTTCAATGTCGTCATTCGTCAGTGATAACAACACAAAAGTTAAAAAATAAAAGTATCTCTCATTTAAAATTTAGTTATTTTAGAGCGGTATTGTTTTACAAGAAAGCGCTGTTGCCAAATAAAAAATATGGAAATAAAATATCGGATATACTGTTATCTTCGTCTTCTCCAAATAATCGAAGAAAACTATTATAGGATCGGAAGTTGTCCTTATCAAGTTATAAACAACTATTTAAGGTTATTTCTTCTGATTTTCTGATATTGTGGCGGTAATAAAATTATCTCAGTTCATCAAAATTACATTAACATATATATATTTTATGCAGCCCATCTTTATGTTTAAACTAAAATTTGTATTTCCAGACTTTTGGACATCTGTATTAAATTTAAAAATAATTTCCAAAGTAACCTCCAAGTTTTTTGTTGCATGTGTGTTTCATTTTAATTTCATTAGATGTGCCAATATAAAAATTGTTCAAAAATAACCAAATTAAAAAAAAAACACTTATATTTTATGAAAGGATAAATAATTGAAATAAGTACAATAAATAAATACAATTTTTAAACAAAGAATTAAAATTGATATGATTCAAATTAACCTTAAAACAAACAAAATGCACTGTATTGTTCATTATTAATCTCTTGAGGCGTTACGTATGTAAAATCACCGCCTACTTAGACCTATGTCTATGGTGAAGTATTATATTGCATACACACCAGCATAATTCTTTTGAGACTGGTTGGGCTACTGTGTCAATCTTTCATATTTTTAATAGGTCTGCCAATTGTGGTGCTACCAATTGTGTTGGTTTAGTTTTAAAACACTTAAATGAAATGGTCGTATGAACGGCGATAGGTTACTCTGAAATATTTTTTTCACTTCGATTAAGATTTAAATTGAAATGTGTCTGTAAGATTTAAACTAATAATAAATCGATCATAATTTATCAAATGAGGTGTCAGATTATAATGATGACTTGAATTTTATTCGGCATATAATTACAATTCTCGCAAATAATCAGATGTGCTAAACAACATAATATACATTTCGCATTACTTACCCTCTTAAAATGTTATACCAAAGAATAAAAAATAAATAAAATGAAAATGATGGTCAATTTTTTAAAAAGGTAAATGTTTTTTACAAAAATTGCATTATTTCTATATATAAACTAATCCAAAAAAAAATTAGGATTAGCTGGACAATTTTGATTATCAAATGTTTATATTTAAGTGGGAGGCACTTGAACAACATAATCATGTTATATTATTAAGTATAGTCCTGTAATGTACAAAATAAAATGTGAATACTGCCTAAAAATGTAAAAAATGTCAAAAAAAGGAATTTACACACGAATTGCATACAATATTTTTTACTACTGTAACATGTCTTATACTAAGTATTTCCATAATCTCTTTTTTTCATTTTTTTATTACATAGAATTTTGTTTATGGTATCGAATTTAATTTTAGCTATTTTCAAAAAACTACGCAATATTTTTGTATGATTTAAATAATTTTTTTTTCGCGTTTTACTAAAAATTAAGTAATTCTTTTAATAAATAAAAAAATAGTTGAATACCGAGTTTGATCTATAGTGTATTTGAAAATCAAGAGAGAGTAAATTCCCAGAAATGTTTTGCAGTTATCAGTGTTAAAGGCAGTAAACCATAGACGTGCGTTTTCAAAATTAAATTAATATGGAAATAGAAATATTTAATTTGTTTTAGTTATTTATACCTAGATTACCAATTTTAGATAGATAAACATAATTCGTAAGTAGTAATTTAATTTGGGTAAAATGAAGAAAAAGTCAATATTATTTTATGCATTTTGTTTTAGGCATATGTTTATTTACAAAATATGTATATAATATGTACAGATAATTACCATTACTTATAAATTAATATGAGGAGCTAAAAAAACAACTCTGTGTCAGAAGATTCACCATCTGATTCTAGAGAATTTACAATGGGCTATACAGGGTGTTTCAAAAAAAGGTAACACCGTCTCTAGGATAGGTAAAAAACTTAAAAATAATTGGGGTTTGCTTAGTAAAATTTTTTTCTAACGCCATCCGTTTTCAAGATAAATTTTACATGGCAAACTTAGAGAAAAGCGAACTTTATCATTAGTTTATACCAGGAGCGATTATTACTTCATAATTTTCAAATCAAAATATTCCGAAAACGGTACATAATATCGAGTTTTACCAAGAGTACCTTTTTGGTGTAGAATTAAACGATGTTTATGTTCACTTGGAGTTTTGACTAATAATTCTACCCTAAAAAAAGTTATGTTGAATAATACATTGTATGAATCGTGTAACTAGCGCCCTCTATGAGAGTTAGTTATAAAAACAAATTCAGCTTCCAAAACATATTCGTATAAAATTTCATTGCAATGGTGCCAGTAGTTTCGGCAAAATCGTAAGAAATGTGTAATTTTTTATTTTCTTCAACGCCCTTTATCTTGAAAACGGATGGCGTTAGAAAAAAATTTTACTAAGCAAACCCCAATTATTTTTCAGTTTTTTACGTATCCTAGAGACGGTGACACCTTTTTTTGAAACACCCTGTATAGTAATATCAATTATGTTATCTAGCTCCCACATTTTTTTTTCTATTTCTGTAAAGTGTCTAATACATTTTTGCCAATTTTCACTTATTACTTCAGATATTGCCTTATTGAAGAGATTTTTAACATCTTATAATTTAAAAGTAGTGTTATTTCTGGCAACATAACCTTTAACTTGAGCCCATATCAATTCTATCGGATTCAGCTCACAATGGTAGGGTGGTAAACGAAGGATTTCAATTTCTCGTTTTTTGGCTATCTCCTCAATATTATATTTTTTATAATTTTGCTTATGTTTTTTAGCAATAGTTAACAATTCTGCCCTCAGCATTGTTTTGTCAAAGGCTAAATTTATAGAAGATAACCATTTTGCAATTTCATCCTTTTTCCATTTAGTGGTTGGTAAAGGTTCAAATAATCTGGAGTGGTAACTTGCATTGTCCATTACAATAACCGATCCTTTTGGTATGAATTGAATCATCTGTTCAAAATATTCCTCAAACACGTCTCTCTTCGTGATAATCAACGGTTTTTTTGTTATTCAAATAAGAGTAAACCATTCTCAAGAAAACCGTTTGTACTGCCTATATGACAAATAATTAATCTTTTACCTTTTCCTATAGGTTCCTTAAAACCAGTAGTATATCCTTCTAGAAAAGCTTGATGGGATGATTTTATATTTTTGTCTTTCCAAACTCTTCCTACACAATGTCTTTCATTAACCCATGTTTCATCTAAATAATAAATGTTTTTATTTTGAGCTTTAACTTGTTGTATTCTCCTGAGGTACTGTCTTCTCCAACATACAATTTCTTCAGAATCAATTAGCATTGAGTGTCTGCCCATTTTTTCAAATTTAAAGTTTAACTCATGTAACGTTTTCCATAGTTTATCCCCGCTTATTGTGGGTAAATCAACATCATTCGTATAATGGCTTGCAAAACTTTATCTAAAGTTGGTATTTGCTTGTTTATAAAAAATGAGTGAACAAGCTTACGAATAGCATTTTTAAAAAACTCGTCCACGTTGACTTTTAATAGTTTTTGTCTATCTGGTTTCGGCTTTGGTGAGGTTACTTCACCTAATTTTTCCTCCTTTAGAACTCTATATATTGTAGATTTTCCATATTCCATTGCCTTAGATGTTGTTTCAACTACACTGTCAATAGTGTTTGAGGGATTTTGATGTTTAAAATAGTGGTACACATTCACTACAGCACTCTTTTCATTGAGCGATAAATGGTCTAGTTTTAATTTTTTCACTGGCGTATACTCACAAACTGTTTCCATTTTTAGTCACTACTATTTGTCACGTTTATCGAAAATCAAATAACTGCATTTCTAGAAACTTAAGTACTATTTAAGTCAAAATATATGTCATTAGAAGCTGTTGCCATTCGGAAGTCGTTAAATAACAATTATCCTTTTCTAATCTGGTTACGCCTATGACGCACGTTAATCCTCTTAGGCCTACTGTAGTAACAATGAAAGATCATAAAATAATGTGATAGTCCAAGAAATTTAATAAATTTTGTATTGAAATTAACAAAAACAATTTAGAATGCATTACAAATATTGAAGTTTTACCGCACGTACTGTACTATAGTTTTGCATACAGAATTAGTTTTTATTCTGGTAATTTACTCTCTCTTGATTTTCAAATACAGTATAATAAATGAAAGAAAATTTTTTGAATATTAAAAACAGTAGGTTAAGTGTGTAAAGTTTTATTAAATCCGCAACTAAGCGCTTTCGGCTTATAAGGCCATCATCAGAGTTACTTCGTTAAAAGATGAAACCTCTTCAGAAGAGACATTACAACACCTAACCTAACCTATAACAACCTACAGTCTTTCATTTACGAGATTGATCTGCTCTAACGTCAATCAGAAGCTTACAACGGCTTTTTATACTTTGGACGCAGAATTACAAATCCCGTTTTTACATAACCATATTCTTGTCAAAAAAAAACGATTTATTAAAAAATAATTTATATGCATGATTTAAATAAATATAAATTTAATCATTGACATCTTGTTTTATTAGTACTGATTATTTGCATCTTATAATATAATGAATCCCACAATTAAAGGTAGATAACGACATTTTTTGCCCTTAAGGGCATTCCATGGCTAATTTTATTAATTTAAATTAATTCTTGCACCATTGATCATTTTTGACTGTTTACCGTGACAGATTTTAAGTCAGTATAGTATAGGTGACATTTACTAACTCGACGGTAAGTAATTCACTTATCGTCGAGTAAAAAAATCTCTTAATTTTAATTTATTTTTTGAAAGAATTAAGAAAACTAACGAATTATTTATTAATATTGAAACTTATGGTACAATTTGTTAAATTATTTAATGAAATCCCACTTGTTTGGGCTGTGATTTCACTTCTAACAGAAACTCCTGCAGAATCGCATACATTAGTAGTATTACTAGTATTGCACAATATTTTTTTGGCATAATCTTTAGAAAAGATCCAATAAAACTCAAAGTCAAAACCACAGACTTTTATTTAAGTAATGTACAATTAGTGCAACTAGTTTCGGTCTAGATCAGACCATCATCAGGCTGTAAAGAACACAATAAGTGCAAAAAGTTAACAGTAGTAGAAAATAGTCTGTGGTTTTGACTTTGGGTTCTATTGGATCTTTTCTATTGGATTCAACCACATTTGAGATGGACCTATCTAATATCTAATTTATAATCTATTTTATTTTGAAGAGAATCTTCTATATAGCATTCTGTCACTGTCGATAAATGCCAACCTCCATGACGCTTTAATTAGAAATTCTTCATCCGGTGCTTCGATCAGAAATTTTTCAAATTGCTCCCGTGTAAAAATGCTTGCTTTCTAAGGCCTATAGCCAACATTTTTTCTCTTCAAATACTCGATCAAAGTTGAAAACTTGGAAATATAAATGCCATCATAAAGAAAAACGGTGGATTTAATCATTGAATATTTTGCCCAGACGCTTCTAGGAGCTTTTAACTGCAACGAAAAATGCCAATAGAGTCTTTTAATGAATTATTAAACTCTTGCCTTCGCACAATTTTTTAAAACTTTGGTAGGTAAAAATTGCGGAACATCCTTCTTCCCAAAAGGCCGTTCAATTTCTTCAAATTCACTTTCGCTCACATTTTAATTTATAATAATCAAAATTGTACTTAAAATTATTGACAACTAAATAAAAACTCAATTCTCCATTGTTGTTTTGCACCTTAGTTACTACCTCACAACCAAAGTATCTATCTTGATAAAATGAATGAAACTTGTCTCCCTCAGCCTACGACTGTAAACGGTAAACAATCTTTTTTTGAAAGAAATAGACAACTTAGCAGTAGCCTGTCCTAGCCTAATTTGTACAAGCCCGAAGCGAAGGGTTCATATCCAGTCTTTAGGATATCGACTCCCGCGCCCTTTTTCCAACTACCCCCGGTCCTCCTGGTACCGGTCTGTACAAATATCAGTTCTTCGGTTCAAAGAATAGACTTGTTGTCTTGTCCGTTGAACCAGTTGATGCTAGGCATCTTTTTCTGGTGTCCTCTTTTTGCCTCGTCTTTTTCATTGGGTCTTCTTCTTCTTGGTGTACCTGTAACGTACTTAGATTTTGATTAGTGTGGTAGAAGCTGGTGCTTCGGTCTAACGTACTTCCACTGCCCATCGCCCGGGTCGTAATATAACAGATTCCTGAGTTCCGCATTTGGTTGGTCTTCAAGTCTGGCAAAACCTGTCTCCGCTTTATAGTTCATAAGATCTAGAATTTTTACGATTTCCAGATCTCTGAAGATGTCTTGGTTGGGAACATACCATGGTGCGTTCACTGCCTGTCGGATACATAGGTTCTGCTGGACTTTTACCATGTTCCTGTTGGTTCTGCATGTTTGCCCCCAAGCCAGGGATGCGTATGTCAGGATCAGCATTATTACGGTCCGGATGAGCAGCAGTTTTGTGCGCAATTGTAGGTCGCTATTGCGTCCTATCAGGCACTGTAGTTGAGACCTTGCTGTTTTAGCTTTCGCTACTACCGTTTGGACATGCTCTTTGAAAGTCAGCCCTTTGTCTAAGGTAACTGGGACTCAATGGAATTCCATGGAACTCTCTGCTCGCTGAGTCTCACTTCTCCTGGTGTTGGTTGTCTTCTCTTTTGACATAGTACGGCCTGTGTCTTGTCTGCGTTGATATTTATTTTCCATTTTGTACACCATCTTTCTACAAGGGTAGCTGCTTCTTGTAGATATCTGGATTCCAGGCGAGGATGCTTGCTCCGCGCTGATATTGCTGTGTCGTCAGCGTACAGGGATAACCTGGTGTTTATCGTTTTTGGTATATCCGCTGTGTAAATGGTGTACAGCAATGATGCAAGGACTGCTCCTTGTGGCACCCCAGCTTCCAATTTCGTGTATCTGGTGGTTGTGTTGTTGTAACTTAGCAGTTCTCTACTAAGTATTTCCATAATCTCTTTTTTCATTTTTTGATTACATAGTATTTTGTTTCTGGTATCGAATTTAATTTTAGCTATTTTCCAAAAACTACGCAATACTTTTTAAAAGAAATTGTATGATTTAAATTCAATAGGGGATTTGTTCAAAACACACAATAGAGTGTTTTTACAAAGAACATTACGAAGCTTTTAGTTAAAGGTAAAAATGTATAAATAGGCATACATTTGGTTGACAAATAAGAATATGCCCGTTAAAAATGTTGTATTCGGGAAAAAATTAGCATACAATCATGGTTTCACTAACCCTGACGTTTAATTAAATGTCACTTTCCAACTAATTTAACAATGTTTTCATAAAAATTTTAATAAAAACACAGAAACGTAGTAATTCTGATGCAATTACAATGTAATCTTAAATTTTTAATTGTAATGTGTGGAATTGGAATGTATTACTTATTTTATGTGATTTTAATAATTATTATTGACAATAATAGTGCTAGGACCTTGTTAAAATAAATTCAGACGAAAATGTACCAAATTTTTCTAAAAGTACGCTAAGACGCTTGCTTAACGATATGTGGTTTGTTTATGGAAAGAGAGGAAGAGACTCGATCCTAATAGAAAGAGCTGATATAATCGCCTGGAGGCACAAATATTTAAGATCAGTGAAGAAGTTCCGCGAAGAAGGATATAACGTAATATATCTGGACGAGTCACGGATTAATGTGGGCCACAGTGTAAATTTTGAATGGAAAGACACTACCATAAAAAATGCCCGAGATGCATTTGTCAAAGGACTGACAACAGGACTGAAGGCTCCAAGTCAACGAGGACCGAGATTTGTTCTTCTTCATGCAGGCTGGAAAGACGGTTTTCTTGAGGGTGCAGAAAAAACTTTTCTGGCAAAGAAAGGTGCAGACGATTACCACGACGAAATGGACGCAGAAGGCTTTGAGCCCTGGTTTAAAGATCAATTGATCCCTAATTTGCCGAAAAACGAATCAAAGAATGTTGTAGTGTTGGACAATGCGTCATACCATTCGGCGAAGTTACCTTTTCCAAAGACAACTTGGAATAAGGAACAAATAAAGTACTGGCTACTGGGAAAAGAGATTTACTTCGAGGATGATTATTTAAAAACAGAATTATTGGCTACTGCAAACGCGTTTAGAGAGCAGTACGACCTAAGAAAAATAGACGACATTGCCACGGAACATAATATAACAGTCCTACGATTACCACCTTATCATAGCGAATTAAATCCTATTGAAATGGTGTGGAGCCAAGTGAAAGGATATGTGGCTCGTAATAATAGTACTTTTAAAAAAGAGGATGTGGAAAAACTTATAAAAACAGCGTATTTGCAAGTAACCCCAATGCAGTGGTCTAATTATGAAAAAAAGGTATAGAGAAGACAGAGGAAAAGATGTGGCAAACAGATCATTTAATGGAAGACATTGAGCCAATAATAATAAATCTAAATGAAGACGATGAAGATGAAGACTTGGATGACGATGAAGATCAGTAATATATTTCTTAACCCTCAAATGTTCCATTCAATTTTCATTTATTTTAGTTATTACCTGCTAATCATTGTCATTTTTAAAGTTTAATTTTAATTCAAGTTAAAATACGTAATTATTAATTCATTTACTTATTCTATATTTTGTTTGTTACAACAACTCGCCAGAAGAAGAAAAATCCTCGGAAAAATCATCGAAACGTCGGCAAGATTTCATTAGCTTTTCTCTGTTAATTGTTCTCCCTTAAAATTTAGATGACAGCTGACTTTTTTACCACTCGTCTTGTAATTTATGTATATATTATTGTTATTGACATATTTTTATTATTAATTATATTATTATATTATTATTTCATAATTTGACAAAGGTCTTTTGTAAGGCCGCTGTATTTATTTATTTTTTTATACGTGATAATTAAACGTATAAAATTTGAATATTTTAGCGGATTTACAATATTTTCCTTTAAACGCGTGAAATTTATCTAAAAGCATAATTATAAATATTCTTAATTACTCACTAAACGATTTTCAAATGAATAATTTAGTCAACATTTAAATCATAATAGTAGGTAACACAATGGCAAGTTATATTCCCGCGCCAGTTGGAACCAAATTCGAATAACATGCCGATATGGCAACGCCGTCGTCCATAAACGCAATGCTGCATAATAACTGTGACCCGCTCTATAACACTATATAATTGGACTATTTATCCTTATTTAAGATGTAGTCGGTATGTGAGATATGTTTTGTTTTATATGAAGACTGTATTTCACTCTTTCCATAAGTAACATAGTTGATTAGTGCAATTTGTCCGCACCATAACCAAAAATATATTATAATTTCACCTCTGACTTTGACCTCACGCCTTGTTTAACGTTAAAAAATGTGTATAGTAGTTGTTCATAGTATTTTTAATGTTGTTAATAAAATGGATTGTGAAGATTTCGAAGTATGGAAAAGAAATCATAGAAATCATAATGATGTATTCGTCATTGGTTGTAATTTACTGAACGAGTTTAATTAAAATGTTTAAAAAATATCGATTTTAATTTTATAATTTGTATAAGATTGCATAACCAGATGACAACCGATTCAGTGTGAACGGTCCTATCGATATCCTTTTCTAATATGTGATTTTCTCTTTTTGTACCGATTTGTCGCCAAAACTGATACTGATGTATCTTTTCAAACTGGTGGTCCGTTTTTCATGTTTTTTTACTGAGGTTTTTTATTTTTATTTTTGCTGATTTTGGTTTGCGTATTGTGTATTCAATTTAAGTTGTATATCCAATTTTTTTTATAAAATGGGTAATTCGATATCTATTGAAGACCTAATATGCTAACAGACTTTTTTCTTTTTGAAAATTTTATACAAAATGAATGTACGTATTTTTGGATTGAAGAGGAGGAAACTAGTGTTCAGAATAGTATTTTTTATAGATAAGTGTATTCAAATACCTTATCATATGTTTAGAGATTTTGAAGAACCATGGATGGGCAGATATAACAAAATGCTGTTTTTTCCAATATATCGCATGGAAAAAGAAACATTTAAAAAATTATTTAATGTAATTTTAGAAAATGACACTCATAGTTTAATAAAAAAGAAATATAGATGTGGGAATTTTCCTATTGCCCTTGAAAAAGGATTACTAATATTTATATGGTTTATATCAAAACCTGATTGTCTTAGTACAATAGCAGAAATATTTCGTGTTCTGCCATCTTCTGTAATGAGACTAACAAATGTTTTTTTAAATGTCATAAAATAAACTTAAGATCATAAGACCGTTTTAGCTATTTTTTTTAATTTTAAGCGGCAAAGAGCAAGAGCACAATTATATTTTTAAGATTAATTCGTTAATTGACAAATGACAACTGAGAAATCATCAACCGCTCCTAGAAACCACCTTCCTGACCACGGTCCTTAATTTTACGAACCGTTGAAAGTATACTCACCGGCAAAAGTTGGAAGCAACCTGTCGCGAAAACGTTACGGCTTCGCAAAATTGTGTAGGTACCGTTGAGTCAACATTACCTCGCGGCAAAACGCCTATTACCACAGAGTAATAATACAAATCAGAGTATCGACTCTATATGGAGGGGGTAAGCATCCACTTTCAGGTAACGCCATGACACTTTGGGAGTATCCATAGCCGTCGCCGTTAGTTTTGGTTAAGGTAGACAGTTGGTTGTATGTAAATAAATCAGTGGTAGCGTTTGTATTGTGTGGAATAGTGCATTGAACTATTTAATTCAGGTACAGAAAACTGCGAAGGAGATGCGGGACAAATGTTACTTACATTAAATGACATTAAAATAAATACTACTGATGCATGTACTCCTTCTCAGTATTCTGTATCTGATAAAGATACAGATTGATGTGTGTTTTGCGTAGAAATTCCATTTAGGTATATGTAATTATTTAACCTAAAAAAACAATTTTACTTTTTTTAAAAACAAATAAATCAACGTTTAGTTAATATTATTAGTCTTGTTGAAAACAAATTCTATTTTTCTAAAATAACAATTATCTCAACAATAAAGAAAAATTTCAAGTAAGGGTTTTATTTATAAGAATTTTTTTTGTACTACCCTGAGCTTATACCACAAAACAGAATATTGGTTAGCACAAAACAGACTAACCAGTATTCTGTTTTGTGGTTTATACTCCCAAAAAATGGCTGCTCTTGTCTTATGAACATCAAAGGAGCCGACAGCGAGTCGATACTCTGATTTGTATTATTTATTTGTATTTGTATTATTAACTCTGTGACATTACTATAAGACCAACTTTTGCACAATCAGAATTTAGAATATATTATCCTTAGAAAAATACAAAATCTGATTGCTGTTATGTTTCTGTACAGAATAATAATATCCAATAATATGCATTCATAGCTTTCATCTAGGAGCATATTCATAGTAAACATTTCTCTCTTTATTTTTGTCATAAATGTTTTTAACCATGTAATTAGACTCGAGCCTTGTTTGGTTAAGTTAAAATAAATAAATATTATCTTTTGTAAATATTTTTATGGTGTAAAAAATTACATTTGATTAAATTTTCTTTAAAAAAGTGCTAATGTTCATCACCCGAATTCAGAAATTTTTGCCCCTCCATTTTAACGAATACATTCCGTGGTATCTATAGTTTATTGAAGCAACTCATTCCAAGCAGTTTGTGAGGCATTAGGGAGATCTTCTAAGTTCATTGGAGGATTGGGAAGCAGACATACCATATCCCCAACATGTTCAGTGGACGAAAGGCTGGGTGAATGTGCGGGCCACTGTAGAATATCAATATTGTCGTCTTGTAGAAACTCCAAAGTAACTGCTGCAATATGTGCACGAGCATTATCTTACTGGAATAAAACATTGCTTAGCCTTTGATTATATGGTACAGCATTTGGTTCTAGAATAGTGATGAGCAAATGCATGACCAAGACCAAGACCGGGTTAGTCTTAGTCTTGGTTTTGCATACAAGGTCTTGGTCTTGGTCTTGGTCTTGGTCTTGGTCTTGCAGTCAAATAAGCAATCATGGTCTTGGTATTGTTCTTGCAGGGTCCAGTCTTGGTCTTGGTCTTGCATCAAGACCCTTGCAAGTCTTGCACTTTTTTTAGATGTACTGGCGTCCATTTTTACAAAAAAAAGGAAAAATAGTTTTTAACATCATTACAAGTAAAGAAAGATTAAATGAAAGGAATAGTATTTTTCATTATAACAATTTTGTTTTTTTTCATATTACATTGTAGCGATAAATCAAGTATGAAATAGTTATTATCGTAACAAGTGCGGAAAAGTTAATTTCCGCAAGACTTAGGATCAAAATTATTTTTACAAGCAAAATCACCTCAAAAATTATTTAGATACTTGAAAAGATGCGATTGTGACACTTAAATCTTTCATAGTGTCAATAAATACACGACTGTAGCTATAGCAACCCTACTTAAAGAGGTGAGTTTGTTGTTGCTTTGAGTAAGATTTACAGGGGTGATTTAATAAATTATGATTTTTTTAAAAACAAACATTTTAAAAATCCCTATTTTCATTTAAAATAAACTTAATTTGATACACCACCATTGGCTCTAATGCAATTTGTTCTGATGTAGTGATAACCTTCATAGATATTGTTTTGGTGTATATTAGTAGTTTTGAAATTAGTCTCTTGAAGACAAAGAAAATCTGGTTGATATATCGAAGTAAGGTGCTGTATTTGTTCTAAGCGCGGATAAAATCCGTCGCAGTTCCATTGTAGAATAGTGAAGTTTGTATTTGGAAAAGTAATGATAGAGAAACAGAAATAATTAAAATCCAGAGGTGGAATAATCAGTACATATCAGGGTCGTCGCTAATAGAGTAGGTCGAACTATTTGCACAGATTCATTATCCTCCATCCAATCTATTAATAATACATTCTCCAGCCATCCTATTGTCCATGATATACATAATATACACCAGCTACTTATAGCTCAACATACAGTATAGTCACACTCATATAGGTTCCCTCTCACGTTGGGATCACTGGCAACGAAAAAGCCGATTGCCTTTTTTATTTTGATTCAAATAATAAAAAACAAAAATAGGAAAAATGATATTTATTGTACTAACCCTTACTATGTGAAAGTTCATCTTATTCAGAATAATAAACAACTAAAAGGTTGAATTAACACTATTTATTCTTTAAACGGCTGTCATTACATTTAAAGTATTTAAAGAATAAATAGTGGAAGTTAATTCAACCTTTTAGTTGTTTATTGTTCTGAAAAATAGGATAAATATTTCGAATAGATATAGGTAAAAACTATTTTAGTTTCTTTGCCTAACACTTGATATACAGTAACCAGCGGGCGGACTCATTGTTGAGTCTATTACGGTGTTTTCTTATTACCAAAGATGCTTTTAAGAAGAGTGAAGAAGAAGAAGAGGGAGAAGAGCTGAGAGAAGAGATATCTTCGTTTCTTACTGCTCTAGATTGACCAAGATATTCTTCTATTTCCTTTCTTCGGTTTTGAGAGTCAGATATCATAGAGCTTGATGAGTTAGATGGTGCTGAATAAAGCTTATCAAAATCAATAATATCTTCATCTTCGGATAGACGGGCTATTGCCTCTTTTGTAACTGGCGCTTGCTCATCGCTACCACCACGGTACACTTCATATATTCCGTTACGTTATAAACTCTTACTTTACATCTGTGTTCACCGATAGCGGCCGCCTTGAATGATCGTCAAATTACGGCGGTTTACTGCGGCACCGCTATCCTAGAAAACCAAAGCTTTAGAGTTTAAAATAATCCATGGCTGCTTTATTTTTCGGTTTATATGTTTAAAAGGCGCAAGACCGCAAGACTCTTGCAGGCTTGGTCTTGCAATGCTAAGTCTTGGTATGGCATAATCTTGCACTGCTCGGTCTTGGTTTTGATCTAGCAGCCTAAAGTTGGTCTTGGTCTTGGTCTTGTATTTTCTGCAAGACCAAGACCAGTCTCCTCATCACTATTCTAGAACTTCTTGAATGAACCAATCAATTGACCAAAGGAGTTCGGCTACCTAAGCCAGTTCCACCCCAAATCATTAATTCTGTGGCAAGGGTTGTCGCCTTCCAAAGCAAACTCTAAAAATCGTCTTTCACCTCTTCGACGCTTTACAAGCAAAAGAGGAATTCGACTGAAAACACTACTCTATTTCATTCTTCATTCCAATTTGCCCATACATTACACCATTCCAACCTCAAGTTACGATAACGATTGTTTAAAGGGAGTATTAATCTCGGTCGATATGAAATCAGCCGATAGGAACGAATGCGGCGATATGTTGTAGGACGCATTGTGATCCTCTAGCCTATTTCTCCCAAAAAAATGTTTCTTATGGATCTTGAAGTACTATATCGATCCCTAAGGGCAAATAATCTCAATCCTCTATCTTCTCGATTTGTTGTAATTCTAGGTCGATCAGATGTTTCCTATTGTCTTCTGACCAGCTTCTCCAACAACGGATGGTTAAACTGGAAGATAACCAAGATTTTTATGACTTCCGACCTTTTTTAGTAATATATAAATATTAATACTAAGACTTATTAGTATAAAGTTATAATATATTTTAAATATTACGATAACTCCCTCATAACCGGCGGACGGAATATATAGCGGAGCGGAGTTGCCAAATCAATTTTACCGTTTTGGAGCCAGGAGCCCACTTCCCCCTCGTTAGTTTTTATCCTCTTTTATTGTCTTAGCAGTAAAACTGCTAGTGACTTACGGTCACTGCAAAGTCTCGAAGGAGGTAGAGTCCAAATTTTTAAAAACACTTTAATACAAGGTAAACGTTAATTATTAATTATTTTTTGAGTCTAATTAAAATCCAATCCTACCGAACAAAACATTTTCTAGATTTCGGTAATCGTAGAAGATTTAATTAAACCAAAAAAATTCTGAATGATAAATTTATGTTTTATATTAACAATATTTTAAAGGAACCACCGTAATTCCGTAACAAGTAGGTATTAAGTATGAATAAATTATCCGGTTTTAGACAAAATTAACAAGTTTGGGTAGGGCTAACATGAACTGTGGTAACTTTGTAATCATCAAGGTTATTTATATTAAGAATAATAAAATCCGTTTAATATAGGTATATAATAGTAAATTAAACAACGCATTTCATATGGCTTTCTGTTATGACACGAGTTCAAGTTAAAGAAAGCTGTGAAATTTGTTTATAATATTTTTTATATTTGGTCATTTTATAATTATTTAAATTAATTTATAATTTGTATGTAAATTACGAAAATTTTGATTTTAAAAAGTATGTTGGTAGCACTGTGTCTAATTCGTAACATTTGACAATTTTAAAATTTAAATTGTCAAATGTTAATGTTTTAAAATATTTTTAAATGAATAATACAGGAAATACACCACAAATTAAAAAAATTGCGGAAGAGGTCTATAATAATCTACTGCCTATGTATTATTTCCTATTTAAAGAAATATATTGTATCAGTAAAAGATGACATGCATATTCACAAATACTTCCTTAAAGAACAATACACAATTAATAAATTGCTATTAGCCGCAACTGTAATTGTCAACAGTCTTGTCATCAGTGCAAAAAATAAAATAGTATATTATTTAACAAGCATATATAATATAATCTATAATTAAGATTTTATAGGACTATAGGAAAAATAATTTTTTTAATAATTGTTTTAATATTTCTTAGGACCTCAAAATATAATAAGTGACATAAAAATCCGAACACCGTTTAAATGATTTTATTTTTATAAAATTTTGTATAAGTACTTACTGAAGCATAATAAGTAAATGATCAAAATTTCAAAATGATTACATTGCTTTAAAGCCCTTTTACCTTTAATAATGTGTGGATGCACCCCGATGTGTTACACATTCTCCAACACGCTTAGGCATGCTTCTGATCAGGTAGTCAATGTCCTCCTCTGGTATCTCATTCCAGGCAACCACCAACTCCTCTCGAAGTTATTCTAGAGTCTGAGGAGGGCGTTGCAAATTGAGCAATCTCCTACCAATCAATTGGGGATAAGTCGGGAGATCTTGGTGGTCAAGATATCAATTGAACATGTGGTCGGGCATTATCTTGTTGGAAAGTTGGATTTGCCAGGGTGCTAAGGGTAAAAGATGGGGTTCTAAAACTTCTTGGATATAACGCTGTGCGTTTATGTTACCTCTGATGAAGATTAAAGGTGATCTCGAACCATAACTCCAACAGTTTGATGAACATGCCCTTCAACAAAAAACCGTTGATTTCTCCTTTCACCAAATCGTCTTCTAACCCTCGCTCGACCATCGTGCATGCCTAAACAAAATCGAGACTCGTCACTAAAGACAATACTGTTCCATTCCTGATCCCAGAGTGACCGTTCTCTGCACCACTCAAGGCGATTACGTCGGTGTTCTGGAGTTAAAGGGAGGACCCAATGTGGTCGGTATGAAAACAGGCCAAAACATCTTATTCGTCGGTAAACACTTCGCATGCCAATAAGGTCTTCCGTGTTCTGCAAACCATTCATTTGCAATGCACCTGGTAGTGGAGAAACGGTCCCCTAAGGGCGATAATCTTAGGCGGCGATCTTCACGGTCTGTTGTTTTACGGGGGCGTCCAGAGTCCCTTGCTCTTTGCGTACGGCCTTCTCGAAGCCATGCCTGACAAGACCTAACCACGGTGTCTACACTTCTTTGCACTCTAACTGCAATTTTCCGAAAAGAAATTCCAGCTATACGACCCCTATCAAAATCACTTAGTTGACGAAATCGTACAGGTCTCTGTACCCTATGCATTGTAACCAATAGTAAAGAACCAAAATCCACAAAATTTGGATATTTACTACGGCTACTTACAATATTCATTTTTGGATTGTTAGTGGCTTTCAAAAAAAGCAGTATAAAAACCGGAATCTTCAACTGATATTGCTGAAAATTTTATCAATTTTTTATTTCAGTAAAATAAATAAATTTACCAAATTTTATTAATGTAAAATCATTTAAACTGGGTGTCGGATTTTTATGTCACTTAGTATATTTTAACACTGCCATTGCTTTAAGTTTAAGCAAATCGTAAATTTTCCATTAATTTTTTTATACTAGAATAATTATCGTCAATGTAGTTAGTGACGGTCCATGTTTTGCTGGAATTATTATAATTTATTATCGACGAACGCAATGTAATGTCCTCCTTGACCAAAGACCATTTTCCAAACCAATTAAGACATTTTAATTACCACAAATGTTATTTCACTTATCACTAAACAGAAACGCATTGAACTAATTTATGCTTTATATTTTAATATGAGAGTTATACGTTTTAAGAAAAACGAAAAGGAGAAATGCTTAAAATTACAAAACAACGTCACTGTGTTTTAGTTCATTTTATTTATTCTTCTTCTTTAGTTTTTTTGGGCTCCACCCTTACAGTATTGAGCCAGCGCAGGTTTTTATATCTTCGATTTCGGAAATGCCCTCACAGGCGTCTGGGAATTCCTATCTTCCCTTTCCATTCTGTAGCTAGCTGCAGGTGACATGTTAGTTTACAACATTACATAGGTAAAAACTTTTCTCGCTTGGGGGCTACAGCCAAGCATTACACAAACCCCGAAAGTAGCCTCTGATGGAAAAGAATAAGCTCTGAAGTAGAGAAAAAAGGTAGGATTTAAAGGTTTGAAAATTATAGATATGTGTAAGATTTTTAAATGTTCTGCTGGATTTATTGTTTTAAATTTTATTTGATTTTATTCTGCTTGAGGATGATTTGTTTTTTATTTATAGTGTTACCTATATTGAAGATTGACGTTACCAAAGGTCTAGCAGCTAGTAACATTTGAGTAGATTGACATCACCAAAAGTAGGTAACAAACATAAATTGCGGGTCCGAACCCCTTTTCTCCAATTCGAAGAAATTACAGCCATTAATCTATAGCACATGCGTATAATTTTTTCTATAATTGCGAAGTGTAAAGTCCTCGTACATTTAATTATCAAGTCTTAAAAAGGCAATCAGTGTAAAATGGTAAACCTGTCACCAGCTCATGTTCTAATACTGTACAAAAAGACTAAAACGTAAACATTTTCCTTTAAAAAAAGAGGGAAAAAATATGAACCTGAAGAAGGTATTAAAACGAAAAAAAATTCCTTTTGGAAAAAGGATGGCATTAATTAAATGCATAACTGGTATTATCAGGTACAAGGATAATTGCAAATTTCCAGAAGGTCATTTGTGTACTTGCGGTTTGGCCACCTGACGGTTTAAAAACCGAAACTATATTTCATGATCCTGAATTCTGGGCAAGAAGCATGAAACCAGTTCTTTGCGAATTTTACTTTGATTGTATTTTACCTGAAATTATCGATTCAAGAAAATTTAGAAATATGCCTATTAGAGAACCGCAATATATTCTAGAGGCAAAAAAACAAAATAAGAGGAAACGGAAAGAAGAACCTAGATAATAAAAATAATAATAGAATTCTTAGTTTTAAAATTATCCGAGTTTTCGTTGTTAAGTACATTTTGGAGAGGTTTCTCTTATGTTGTTTATCCGGTGTGCTGTCTAGCAACCAATGTTTTGTATTTCTTTAATAATGTTCTTTTATTATTTCACTGTTGTGTTTGCAAGGGTTTAATGTGGTCGTTTTGGAAATTCCAACCATTATATTATTATTTGTGAACCCTTTACCTTTAATTGTATTTAAGAGATTTAACTGTGTGACTGTCTCATAACAATAATCTGTTTATTTGTTATGTATCTGGTAAAAATAAAAAACCAGATGATAGTGCTAAAGATGAAGAAAAGGATAAATGGGAAAAATATGACCTAAATGCAAAATTAATCATTTCACCTAGTGAACTGAAACAAATAAAGAATTGTAATAGTTCTAAAGAAATATGGGACAATCTCCAGAAAATATATCAAAGTAAGGGACCAGCTAGAAAAGCATCACTTCTTAAAAGCCTAATTTTACATAAATGAAAGAAGGAAACAATATTAGACATCATTTAAATAATTTTACAGATACCGTAGATAAATTATCAGAAATAGATATTAAAATAAATGATGACCGGCTAAGTACAATGATATTATACTCTTTACCGATGGCATTCGAAAATTTTAGAATAGCATCTAGAGATGAGTTACCTACCCCTGAAAATCTAAAAATTAAAATTTTAGAAGAAAATGAAGCCAGAAATAAGAATAATCCAAATAGCAGTACAAATAAAGGTGCATTTATGGGAAGAAACAAGAATTATTTTAAAAAATCAGTCTGGAAAATTTCGTCAAAATAATCAGCATGACAACAACATCAGCATTAATATCATTTAAAACACAAAATAGTATTGGAACAAAATTATTAAATGTGAAAACAAAATTACCAAAATTAAAAAATCTGGTATTTACAAAATTAATTGTCCAAAATGTAATGCAGTATATATAGGTCAAACACAAAGAAATTAAGTAAGATTCAAACAACCAGATAAGTCAAATTATGCAAAACACCTACTTGAACATCCCACCTCACCTTACACACCAATGACATCCACATACTACACATTTGTGATAAAAAACAAAATTTAGATTTTCTAGAAGAACTTGAAATTAAAAGACATCTAGCAGATCAACAGTTTAAAGTAGTTAATGAACAAATAAATCTTGGAAGTTCTCCACTATTAAGCTGTTTACTTTTATTGAGTTTACATTTTATACATAGATAAGACGTAATTGTAAAACACAAATATATTAAGTTATTGTAAAGATCAGCACGATATAGTTTTTTCCTGGATTTTCTATATCATTGCACAGTTATACTGATCTTAGAGGGAAATATATCCAGGATAATTCCTTAGGGCTAATAACATCTAGGCTTTAATATTGTTATGTCTTATTACTTCCATACTTGGTCTAGCCTTAATACTACATAATTAACATCAGGTACCTAGCTACAAACAAACAAAATGTAATTTCAATATGTCAATCTGACGATGCTAGTTATTAGCGAAAAAGCTGTAATTGAATTTTAAAGCGAATTTTTCGAATAAATAGTGGAAGTTTAGTTTAACTGTTCAGTTATTTATAGATTTTGTAGCTAGATTTATTAAAGATTTGTAGTAAAATTTAATTAAATCAGTTAATTAGTTTTTATTTTATATAAAACCTAATAAACCCCTTTAACGTAAGCCAATGAGTTTAATATTTTGGAAATAGGCTGAATTAATTTACTGCTAAGATTATTGAGATTGTGAAAATTTATTTGAAACTTTCTATACAAATACGCAAACACTCGCACGCGTATTTTCAGGAAAACATGTTTATAAAAGTTTTAAATTGTTTATAATAATTAAGTAAAAATAAAAAAAATACATTTTTTTAATTTTAAAAATTATTGTATCAACTCTTTTACATTTATTTTTTAGTCTTACCAATAAATAGATACCCAGAATACAAGTTCTTTAATTCATGAATGGCTTGTAAAAATGTTTAACACGCCCATACACAAAAGTTTCGGTGTTAATAAATTTCAGTGTGGATGGCGCCACATTATGGATCGAAAAATACAGCGTGCAGAGGTTCAGCTGAGAGCTGATTACTACGTTATTTCTTAAATTTTTTGAAAAAAGAAAAACTCGGAAAATAGTTAAAGGACGATACTAGAGATGTATAGAATTAGATTTTTCAAATTTTTTCTGATAGCGGCGTGTATTTTTAACATTTTTTCCCCTCAATAATAGCAATGTTAAAAAAATTCATTGTTTTCTTTCTATAAATCCCTAGCAACACCTTTTCTCTTGTAGCCTTAACAAGCAGTTTTAAATAATTAAAAAAAATAAAGGTACAATTAGCCACGAGCAAAACCTCTGTTTTTGCTTAAATATTCAGCCGTAGAAATGCCCTTAATTTAAATTATAACTCGACCAGTTAATTCGATGTTTTAGATGACAATTTATCGGTGGTAACGTAACAACTAATTCATTTTGGAAGTTCAACCTATTTACGAAAGAAATCGTATTTTACGTATGTTTACCCTAAACAATTACAATTATTATTTTAAGCAATTTAAAAGATTTCTCTCATATTGTCTAGCTGTAGTTTAAACGATACAAATAGGTAAATTTGCTACATTAGACACGTTGTAGTGCAAACCTTGAACAAAAAACTTAATAAAGCGGGTTCATTAATTACTGTAATTCTTATCAAAAGACGATTACATGCAAATTAGTTATCAACGGACAACATAAATGCTTACGTAAATGTATAGAAAAAAGCCTTGAGATGTAACTACATCATATACTTATTGCTGTCCATTTAAAAATAAATAATTTTTGTTGTTTTACATCACTTTATGTTAATAACCATAAGGAGATTTTGAAGTATTTTTAAATGACAAAGTAACAATTTTAAAACCAAATTTTTGTAATGTTTGACATTTCTCCAAGAAGAAAACAACTGCTTCAAAGAGTTACACTCGTAGTTGTTGGTTTACATTTTGATTTACTTAGAACTGCTATGCAATCATTCTCAAAGTGTTTAGTTTTTTAACAGGGTTGCCACCTAATTTGCATCATGAAATTCCCTGACTTTTCCAGGTTTTCCCTGACCAAATTTATAAAATTCCATGACCAATTTATATTTGTAATTTATTTTAAAGATAACATCTATCCTGTAAAATAAAATATGAAAGATTTATAATACTTCTTTATTTAAAATTTTTTTATTGTGTATAAAATATAATAATAATATAATAAAATAAATAAATAAAAAATAATATTGTTCATAAAAAACAAAAAGAAAATACAAAAAATAAATAAATATTAAAACAACTGCTCACAGCCTCACAGCAACACTTTACGTTTATTTACATTATTTTTGAGTAATAATTGTTCTGTCTTTGAAGTTCTCTGTCAATTTCATCCTTTTCATTTTCGGTACCTTTCAGTTAATTTTAATTTCTTTTTTTCAAGCATTTTTATTTCAGCACTAGCCATTCGTTTTCTTTCTATTAAGATTTTTTGTGCTGCTGTTTCTTTTCTCTTTTCTTCAAGTGCTTGTTTATATTTGCTGTTGAAAAGTCTCACATACCGCCTAATTTTATCATTTATTTCAAATTTCAAAGTACCACCAACATACTTAATATTATCAAAAACCAAACGTTGTGTAATAACAGATTTTTCATGTAGGTTCTCTGTCAAAAGTTCCTTGTTAATTGAGAAACCTGACTCCACACTTGCATTTCCATGAGATAATATAAGAACAATTTTAATGACTGGCCAAAGTTGTTGACAGTCATCATTTTCTCGGATTAACAAATAAATCACAAATACTATCTTTTGTAACTGAAAAGTTCTAGTTCAGTAATATTTTCTTCATTTTTGATAAAGTCTTTATACTGTTTTTTAGCTTTATCTCCAACAATTCCACTAATCCTTTTTAAATCATATAATTTTTCAAGTAATATCTTAAATCTAAGTAATGCTTCTCGTGGTTTATTCACAATGAGTTGTGGATTTAAAGAAGAAATTTCTTTGACAACCTGATATTTCAATGCACACCTTTTCAAAATTTTTTCAGCAACTGTTACTAAAAATAATTGACAATCTTTGAGGAATGCTAATTTGTCCTTTTCAGATGCAGTAGAATTTTTTCGGCTCGGGAAATAAATAATAATCTTTATGAAATCTGGAAATTCCACATTAAAAAACCGAATTTTCAATAGTTATAGACATAACATATGCTGTGCCGTCAGTGTTGCCAGACCCCATCATAGAAATTCCCCCGAACCGAGCTTTAAAAACCCCCAAAATTGACCATTTTTAAAAAAAATCCGCCAAAGAGCTCCTACAAGTTTTGATCACCCGAATCTTTTCATAAATTTCATTTTCAATTTTTAAAACTTCTTCAAAATCAGAAATTTGATACAAATATCCCTAATTTTAATCATAAAAGCCATAATATTTAGTGTGTACTGAATTATGACTTTGCAAATCAACATAAAAGAAGATATATTGATAATGAAATAAGTTGATTACCAAATTTAACGGAACATAATTAAGTTTATTAATATTTCACAAAAATACGGAAATAAATTCCATATGTTTGAAAGTATAATGGAATGTTCCTCCGCTTTGAGAAAAATCCCCCATAAAATACACTTGAAAATCGAATCCCCAAAATATTCCCCAGCGTAAAAAAAATCCCCCAAATTTGTGGGAAAATCCCCCAATATGGCAACACTGTGTGCCGTTATTGTCAACGTCAACTTGTCAAGTCAAGGAATTAACCTCGACAAAATGAGTTAACAGCAAAGAAACTGTGTAACCGTAAATTGGGTAAAGGTACTCGTACTTTTCAGACTTTTGCTCGCAATTCTATTGCTAGCTTTTTTTGTGAAACAACTGCGCATGCGTTTCAGACTTTTGACTGCAACAAAAAGGCGCACAAAAGTATAGAACCATTTCTATTTATTCAAGGTCAAATCCACGCAATCTCGCCTGTTTTTAGGGAATTTTGATCGAACAACCCAAAATCTATGTTGGCAGAAATGTCAGTTTACGTCAGCTGATTCTATTCTGTTGTCCTATAAGCATAATAAACATTGAAGTATTTTATGATAATATCTATAAGTTTATTCCGAAGTTCGTGTGAACTTACAGTTTGTATTTATATGAAAATCCATGTTTTAAATTAAAGGTAACGTAACCTCAAATATTCAGAAACTGACAACACTTGTCAAATGACGAAAAAAAAATCTCAAAAGTTGCGGCAATGTACGAAGGCATGGTCATAATTTGCTAGCAATTCAAAATAGACTTGCAGGAAAAAGGCTGAAATGTACGAGTACCTTTACGAAGCTCAGAAACAGAAAAAGAAGACTGATTTTATGGCCTCTACCCATATGAGGTATTTAAGAAATTGTTAGTTGCTCGTTTTAAACTAAAACAAAAGTATAAATCTTGAATGTGTTTGATGTTTGGTTTAAAGAAACAATAAAAAATTCCAGAAATTTTAATAATTTCCCTGACTTTATCAAGAATTTTTAAATATTCCCTGACTTTATTAAAAGAATTTAAATTCCCTGACAATTCCAGGTTTTCCAGGCTGGTGGCAACCCTGTTTAAGAAAACCATTTCGTATTTGGTTCGTTCAAAATACTATTTAACAAACGTGCAAGTTTGAGCTGTGTTTAACTGTAAACTAAAACATAAGTCCAAAAAATAGAACTATAAATTTTGTCTCTATTTAAATAAACTTTTTCGTTACCACACTATGCAACTAATAATTGAATCTATAATGGTTTATGTTTACTTTCTATGACACCAATAAAACTACATACAGTAAAACTAATTTATTTTTAACTATCATAAATTATATAAAATTTTGTAACCAAGGTAATGTGACTAATGATATAGAACTTGATGAGTAGGTACTGTTCATAACACATGTCCGATTCCTTGTACAAACCTGTTTAAGCTTCTGTCTCTTTTTCGGATCTTGGTACTTGAATAAGATTATAGCTAGACATGCAAACTATTTAAATGTAGAAATTGTGAAATAGATTATAGCACGAACTTTTATGATATCTAAATCTAAAGTAACATGCACAAATTTAAACAAATTAAGGAAATTACCTAACTAGTTGATTAGAAACTTTTTAAATTGCGACGTTGAAATCAATCTTTTGGTATAGGGAAAATCGCGAAACAATGCGCGAAGTAAGTAAATATTACATACTAAAGTCTACTTGGTTTTTGTATTTTGTTATTTATAGTCCTTAGTCAAGGAAATATCGAAGAATAATTTTAGGGTTCATTAAAACTAAAAACTAGACAAGCAAAAGTCATTTTAAAGCAATTATGAATTGTTGACACTTTATTTCCAAAATATAAACCATCTAATAGAAAATATCCAACTTAGTATACTACCATAATCGCTATGTCAGATTTAATTCTTAGTACTATTACAACGAATTTTCAAGAGTAAGAACAATCATTAAAGTTCAAATAAAACAAGCATACAATACTTATTTACATTCTGTTCAAGATAGTATACTTACTGACCCAAAATATTTTTGGTCATATATTCAAAAAAAGAAAGGTAGTACTAGATTTCCTGGAAAAGTATCTTTTGATGGTAACATTTTTGATGAGCTGGATTCTGTTGTGGAGGGATTTGCAAATTATTTTGAGAGTTTTTACGCTCGTACACAACCTGCATCTGCTTATCCTAATATCATTAACAGTCCACTTTGTACTATTTCTCAACTATCTGAGGAAGATATTCTGACTGCAATGAACAGGCTTTCGAATAAATTTACGTCTGGAAGTGACAAACTTTCTAGTTTTTTTATAAGAGACTGTGCTCAAGTATTTGTAAAACCATTACATACAATTTTTAATCTTATTATTCGAAAATCTACATTTCCAGATATTTGGAAAGTGGCAAGGATCTGTCCAGTTCTTAAAAGTGGAGAAAATGGGAAAATAGATAATTATAGGCCTATATCAATTTTAAATAACTTTACCAAAGTATTAAAGAGACGTAGATGTATAATCAAATCTATAATCAATTAAATAATTCTATTTCTTCAGAACAGCACGGTTTCATGCGTCGAAGATCTACAGCTTCTAGCCGAAATTACACAATACATTGCTGAGGCAATTGAAACAAAAATGAATAAAAAATATAAACTAATAGAATAAATACATGGGGAATTAAAAATATAAATGAAAGAGCTTTTTTCGCTATGCAAATTATATATTTAGTAAATATATTTAGATCTCTTGTTTTAATGGTAAGCTTTAATTTTAATGTATTATCATTTAGGTACTCATAAAATCTTAACCAATAAAGTAATTAAAAATATCTCTTTAAATATGTGAAGGATCTAGTTAATTCAGTAACACAACATAAGTAACGAAGTCCGTTTAAATTTCAAACATACAATTTTCGTCTTTCCAAAGTCTGGTTTACTTATTCACTCGAAGAAATCTGACAACGTAGACTAAAACGGCCCATACACGATGCAATTTGTTGTACGAACGGTTGTACAACAGATCGCATTGAAAATCGTCTAGATAGATCGTAAAGAATTTTGTCCACAGACGTTCAAACATTTCAAGCGATTTGTTGTACAACAAGTTAGTGTATTCCAAGTTCTTGAACATGTCAGTTGATAAAAAAAGCATTAGCTGGTGCAATTGTTGCATTATTTTCTGATGAAAATAATAAAAAAAATAATAAAAAGAAGAGACAAGTTTGGTGCAAAAATTGAATATGAAAATTCGCAAATTATTTTATTAAATGAGCTACGTACTAGAGAACCTGATGATTATAAAAATTATCTTCGAATGGATGATGATGCGTTTAAAACGTTATTAGAGTTGGTACGACCAAAAATTACTAAACAAAATACTATGATTGCATTTCTTTTATGTCTGTTGGAATAATCATTGGATTTTACATCCCATAAACAGTTTTGATTTTTGTATATTTCGATAGTCCTTCAAATATTCTTGATCATTATCCATTTTTCTCTTGAAGTACAAATACTTTTGAATTAAAATTGTACGACAAATCGGCGAATACACACACACGCTCAAATCCGTCGCATATCCAACTGAGTTGTACAACAGATTTTTAAGCAAGCTGAACTACCAAACGATTCAACCACGCCTTACGATTTGTTGAACGACTACCCCACACACGTACCAATTTTCTTTCAAACGGTTTGACAGACATATATCGTACGATTTGATGTACAACAAATTGCATCGTGTATGGGCCGTTTAAGAATCAATTTTCACATCTCTCGTTGACTGACCAAGTCAACGAACCAAATTCAAATAGGCGCATACGCCTCAGGGAGATGTAACCATTACCAATTTAATACAGACTTAACAACGTCCTTAACTAATAGAGATTTGACAAGAGTTTATGCAACGGGCCCTAAGCTTGCAAAAATTGTTAAATCCAATTGATAATGCCACACCCATACAACTAAATGTACTTTTTAATAAGCACTTGTAAAAAAATTTACAAAAATTATATACTAAATAAGAATATCTGGAAATAATAAGAACTACTCGTCTACCTTCTTATTATGGTGATCAGGTATAGTTAGGGAATATTTTTTGAATTCCTTAAATAACCAACGAACTAAACATACAAAATTATATCTTCCCCACTACCTATTGTTTCTTGTTAAGGATTCCCGTTAAAAAATAGTGTACCGTTAATAATAAATTTTAAATACTTGTTTCAGGTGGTAGGAGTACAACAGTATCCTATACGACCCCAAGTGGCAGACATTAATGAAAATATTCTTTCCACTGAAGTTATCTCTGAATCAGTTTTAACCGATGACATTATTAAATCGACGGGTCGGCAACTGGAAGATGTACTCAATGATTTTCATTTATATTGCAATAATTTACAAATTGGTAAGTTGCTTTTCTCTGTTATTTTTGAAATGCAAACAAAATTTCCACATTCATTTAAAGAAAACTACTAAGCAGTTACTATCATCAAAATTATGACTATTTTTTTAATCGTTGATTTGCATTGTTGAAGTTACGTTACGTTATTAAAGTTTAATTTTAATTCTATCAAGTCTGTAATCATATTATTTTAATAAATAGAACACACGAAATTATACTATTTTTCTGTTTATTTTTACCACTCCGAATTTAGGGTAGGAACTCAGCCGTGACGCAAATTTCCATCGATAGATCTAATTTTCACATTTTTTGAGTTTTGAGAATATAATTCGCCTTTTCGAAAGTCTAGACGCCCTCTGAAGGATAAATTATAAACCTACTTTGTGAGTAATCGCAAATTATTTTTAATTTTATTTTGGATTGTTATGTGGAGGTTGATGTTTAATTCTTTTATTTGTATTTGTAAAATTACCACCAAACAATTAAAACACACAACTCAACCACTAAGTTCGACACCTCAAACAAATAGAAATGTAGCAGCAGCAGGGTCCACCGAAACCAGTAAAATTTTAAAGTGGTCTACGTGAAAAAAAAGTTTGGGAATTAAATAAATGTATAGGTAAAATGACTGTAAACTGTCTCGACTCTGTTTTTAGCTTCGCGAGTTTTTTGCTTCCAAGGTACTATGTTTCTCTTAAGAGTGTAAAATAAAGAACTTCAAGAAATATTATCTTCAATCGTTTACATATATCAAATTTATTTGCTAAGAGCATTAATTATTTATTTTTATAATTTTAGATCCGCACAATTCTGGATTTCGGATAGTAACAGATGGGCAGCTACCTTTACGACAATGCCTTCATCCTGAAGTGTGTAGAAAAGATATAGATCTGCCAACATACTATAGCACATTCCATGACCTTAGAAAAGAAGTAGCAAAATGCGTAGGGAGAATCGAAGACTTGCCACAAACAGTTTCTTCTATGCTAGAATGTATCCTTTTTTTAGACTAAACAGTACCACTTAAAAATAATACATAAAGGGTGAACGATTTGGCATTTTAACAGTTTTTATATCATTAGAAGTTTATAAACTAACGATACTTAGTTAGATTTTTAACGTTTGACTTTGACGTTGATCCGAGGGAAATTGGAAATTCTAGAAGCTGTTTATTAAATTTACAGTTTTATAAGACTAATTATATGACTGATTTCTTTTACAAAACTGGTAAAGGGAAATTGATCAATAAAAAATTATGTTTCCTACAACACCTAACACAATTTTGACACACAAAAAAAATTACCTAGTATTATCATAAGCGTTCAAAAAAAAAATAAGAAAAGAAGAAGCAATAACACGTATGTGATATTTCTTAAAAACGCGCAGAACGTAATAATTTAAGCAAGATTATTCAATTTGATCAAGAAATATTATCTTTTGGTAAAGTTAAAACACTAACGTATAACATTTTTCAAATTACAATTAATTTCACCAATTGTTCCAATAACCATTTTAATTTTGATGGAGCCCACTAAAAAATTAAATTAAAATGTCATTTAGATGGAAAATAATTTTAATGTTAATTCCTAAGGAAAGTGGTTATTTTATTTTAAGTAATCAATTATATTTCTATAACTATTACTAACAATTCAAATAAATTTTATAAGATTCATAATTAAAAACATTTTTGGAGGCGGAGGCGTAGGAAAAATCGTGTACACAACTAGTTGGAAAGTGTATTTCGTGCCCTAGTTACATAATATTTCACTTTCCACACTTGTTATGTAATTTACTTTTTTTCTTACTGTAGATTATTCTTGCAATCTTGTTTTTGCCTTCAATCGATTCTTCTATATACTTTTCTGCAACTGAAGAACTCTTCCATCCACCGTGCTGTTTTAGAACTTTAAGGTCAGCTCCAGCATTGGCCAACAACGTTGAGGATGTCCTGCTGAAGCAGGAGTTTTAAGAACTCAGATATTTTCTTAGGTGCTCCGCCAACAGTATGTATACCAGTTCTTTGAGACAGACATTTTCCTTGTCTGTAACCCACCAAAAGAGCTTTCAGGGAGATGTATTGCCGTAAATTCATGTATTTTCTAAGCACATCCAAATAGTGAACCTTATCACTGTTAATCACAGTGAAAGCTCGTCGAATATGCGTTTTTGTCTGGTTAATCCTAACTACTAGCTGAGTACCCGTATCCTCCACATCACTAACTTCTAAATTATAGATCTCTTCCCTTCGGCAACCTCCAGCAAGTAATGCTATCACTTTGAGTAATAGATATTCTTTATCTGGAGCGTCCCTCATTTGTTCCTTTGTCAGCACCTTCGACTGGTTTGGCTGATGGTCTACATTTTATTTTTTCAAAAAAGCTATCAACTTTGGGAAACTTGATATGTTGACATTCTCATTAACCATAATCATTGATTTTACCATCGAGTATTTGGACCATAATGAAGAAGGGTTGAATGTTTTTGACTGAAAATTTTAACTGTTAAAAAAACTGTTCTTATTACATCCAAAAAGTAAGTCAACACACATCACATTTTCATCAGCACTACTTTTCAAATTGTGTTGTTCACGCCAGTTGCAAAACAGCGCATATTCTTTTTCATATCTTTTCGCAGAATTAACTGGAATGATTTGCCCTATCGCTTCCGCAGTTTTCTCAGCAATTTTATCTTACTTTCTTTAAGTTATAAATTAATTTTCTTCTTTTCCTTTTTACGTTAAGCCTATGGCCTTTTTTAATTTTGATTTTATTAGCCAGGATCCAGATGGTCGCTCCACCTTTTTCTTTATATGTACTTCGTCTTCCGTTTGGCTACTTATCGTCTCTCTAGTATTGTATTATTAGGTACATATATAGATATTTTCACTATTTTAATGACAACATAATGAGGTACCTGAAATGTTGGTGGGAACTTTGAAATTAGAGAAAATCGTATTTATTGAGCTGGCGAATCTAAAAAGATGTTTTAAATTTATCATAGAATAAAACATTTCTTTCACTACTAGCCCCTGAACCTAACTTTTTTGACTTTTATTGAGGTAGTAAAGTTGTTCATTTTTAATCACGGTAGAAAAATAAGGTAAGTGCGCCAAATATTGCCATGTTCCTAATATTGCCACTCCCCGTAAATGTATTAATTTGTCCCTTGAGTCGCAGATGGCTATGTAAGCTCAAATATCAAATTAAAACAACCACTCTAAAAACGTTATAGGTGAAACCAGTCAGTATTGGTGTTCACGGCAAAGCAGCGTGTAGTTCGTGCAATTTGTTTATAAAAACTTGGGGAAACTGTAATGATTGTTATAAACTTCCTAATGCCGATTATAGAAGGGTGAAAACGTTATCAGGTAGGTACATTCAAGTACTTTATTAGTCCATATTGTGTTTAATTAATATAAAAGAGAATAAAACATAAATCGCCATTTTTGTTCCGCAGTAGTGATGATCCTAATATTGCCACATGAGATAGTTCCTAATATTGCCATGACAATATTTGGAACCTAATATGAAAATTTACTTTTTATTAATAAAAACTTTCTTTTCAACAGAATGTCGAATAGAAAGAGAGCCATGTGGTCTGAGTCGAATCTCGTTGTAGCGTTAGAAGCAATAAGAGCTGGAAGCAGTATAAGGCAAGCTTCACTACGATATGAAATACTTTGAACAACACTTGGACTACATTATCGCAGCCAAAATTCGGTTAAACGACCTGGAAGGAGATTGTTTTAAGTTTTTAACAACTGCTAAAGCTAAAGAAGTTACTAAGGATTTATTTTCCACAGCAATAGAAAAACCACCCAAAGGTAAAAGAACCTTCCAAACAATAAGAAACATCAAAAGACAAAAACAAAGAACAGGAGGAAAAGAAAATAAACAAACATCAAAAAGAACAAGACAATCTGAACAGAGAAAATAAACAAAAGAAAAATAAACAAGAATTTAAAAAGTAGTAAATCATGGTTCTGTCATCTATGTAATGAAGAACGCCAGGCTGATATGAGATTATGCTGCATGTAGCCAATACGTGCATGAAAAGTGTGTAGTCTGACTAACCATGATAAGGATAAATTCATATGCCCCAATTGTTCTCAAAAATAGTCAATGTCTCACTAGTTTTTTAAATGTTAAGGTTCAATATTATTACCTATTTTTATTAATAAAATACCTGTTCCTTTTATTGCCAGTACTATGGCAATATTAAGGGTATAGGTTCCAAATATTGCCAGTTGGCAATTGTTTAAAAAAAGAAGAATATATATTTTTTTGATTGCTTTATTTTTATAATTGTTCAGAAATTAGACTATAAACATGTTTGTTACTTGTATACTCAATTTACAGGTTATTTCAAATACATTTGTATTTAATAAAAAATAATAAGTCTTAGCATGGCAATATTTAGCTCACTTACCTTACAAATAATTCATAAACACTACTTCTTTTGGTTGTACCAATTTTAATGTATTTATTGAAACTTCGTAGGGCATATATATTGAGTTAAAAATTAGCATTAAAAAAACTTAATGTATCATGTAAAAACGAAATATCAATATGTCTGAAATTACTGTAACCAGTAATACCTAGTACCGTAAATAATGTTGCCTATACTGAAAAATATTTATCAATCTTCATAGTACTTGCAGGTAATTTACAGTGTGGAAACAACTTATGGAATAGACTTATTTGTTAGAAGACTATAAAAAATGCTGGGACCCGTGGACTTTTAAATTTAAATATGAGCTTTTGAAACATAAATTTAAATGTACAGGGTGATACACGCAAGATAGGCATCGTCCATTATCTATATTTTTAATGAAAAAACTCTGTATGTTTTTATAATTTTAAAAGCTCCTTAACAATACGATCTTATATAATTCTTTGTCATATCAATTATTCTAAAATTATTTCATTTATGTTTATAAATAAAATGAGATAATTTTGAATCTTTTATACTGAGGATTTCTAGTTTCTAATTATTTAAAAACTCCTCAATATGATTGTTTATAAAAATGAAAACCAGGTTCACAACATACACATATGTCCAAAAGTTTGGAATATTTAGACTTAATATATCTACGCCTATGGTTATTAAAAACCCTTGTTGATATTTATTTTAAAGTGTTTTTAAATCAAAATAATACTAAATTTGATTCGTTTTTGTATTAATTTGGTCATATTTAATTGATTTGGGTGCTTTCACATTATTCCAACTCTTGTCTAAATTTCATTTGAGCTGTTTAATTTTAATATAGGTCTAGAGTAATTGCTTTGTTACAACAGGGCTTTAGTCAAAGTGATATCGCGAATATTGTTGGAGTTACTCAGGGTGCTGTATCAAAAATTAAAAAAAAATCCAATACAAAAATGGTGTGAAGGATAGTCCCAGAAGTGGCAGCACAATACCGGCAGATAACATTGATAGCTCGAAGAAATCGACAGAAATCTAGTGGCATATCCGGAGAAATTGCTAGACATGAAGGACTGAATATCTCAAGGCAAACAATTACATGAAGATTAAATGCCGTAAATTTGTATCGCAGAAGACCTCTACGTGTTCCCAAACTAACCTTTCAACAAAAAATTGTAAGGTTGCAATGGGCTCAAGAAATGTTACATCATGGTTCTAACTGGAATGACGTGATGTTCTCTGATGAATCAAGAATTGGTTTGGTTTCTGATTCGCGAAGAACGCTAGTTTGGAGGGCCCCAGGACGACAAGCCCCATTAGAAACAGCCCAACCACGTGTTCCATTTGAAAGTGGGAGTATTATGGTTTGGAGTGGTATTATGAGGGGTACAAGGACGCCTCTCCTGGTTTTGAAGAGAAGAATCACCGGTGCTGTGTACATCGAGGAAGTTTTAAATCCTGTTCTGCGTCTATTCCGGGGGGCGGTAGGTGATGGATTTGTGTTTATGCATTACTATGCACCTCCACATCGAACAGGCCATCAAATTCCCTGACATGAACGTATTGAAAATGCTTGGGACATTCTTAAAACACGCATTAAGAAGCGAAACCCTCCCCCAATTACTCTACGAGAACTGAAAGATGCTGCTCGTGAAGAATAGGAGAGAATTCCGCAAGCCAAGCTGGACCATTTAATCGACAGCATGCCACATCGCCTACAGGCCCATGGAGGATACTGATTATTAATTTTATTTAAAAACCTTTTTTTGCTTAATAATTTATTTAAAAAAAATTGTAATACATTATACATTTTTCACCTCAAAAGAATAAATCATTTTTTTTGTATGTTTATCTGACTTCAAGATTTATTTAGTGTTGGTTAGAGTTGTAGCAAAATGATGTTAACTCATATAAAAAAAGTATTTATAAAAATTAATATAAATATGAAATATTCCATTATTTCAAACTTTTGGACATATGTGTATAAAAATGCGTTCAAAGTTCAATATTTTCCAATCACCAATATATTTGAATCACCTCGTAACACATCAGTCACAGTATAAATGTTAATCTTGAAATTTGTGAATGTACCTACATAAACAATGTATAAGCACGTTGTTGATATGGTGATGTGGTATTTTGCTGACAAAATAGTATTGAGTTATAGCTTTGTTTCTACTTATTGCAGCTAGAGTATTTCGAATGTAGATCTAATAGTGCGTGCATCTTGCATAAATAGTAAAATAAAACTGTATAAATGTCAAATAAATATATTTAAAATACGTTTAGGTTATTATGTGGTATTAATATTGTTCAAGAATCGGTTTTCCAAATTCAGATGTGCAGTTGTAACCTCAAAAAAGTAATGGTTGCTAAATTTTAATTATCGGTAAGTTTTAGTATTTTTTAAAAGTTTCCTTAACTATTAAATTTAGATTTAGAAATAGAGCCTGAACCTGAAAATGAATTTTATAAGAGAGAAGCAAAAGATATGGTTAATATCGTTCAAAGACTTATTTCCGTCGGTAAGTTGTAGCTTTTATAAATCGGTTTTAAAACTCTTTTACACAGTTAAAACTTGCTTCTTGTTGACAGTAGGGGATTTACTAGAAGGGTTGTGTTCTAATAAGCGCTCACGACTCAGGACCACAGTATACATTTAAAACGGCTGGAGGAATATTTTGGGAGACGTGAGCGCTTAATGGAATGCAAACCCACGTTAAATCAACTGAAGGCTAGAATGGTAAATTTTAAAAGCGGCAAGGTACAGTTTATGACAAAAATTGCAATTATGTAAAATTGATTATTAGCTAGGGTAGAGACTGCACATTTGTAGAACCTACTGATAACAAATCTGTAAATGTTAAACAGATTTGTGATTTCTAAAGATGTGAGGATATTAAGAAAAAAAGGGAAACTATAGTTTATTGTTTTTTGCGGATTGCTCCAGCAGACCAGAACTAACTACCGAATTACAGAATCAATTTTTGGTTCCTGCAGGTATCGTTTTTAAATATTTATTAAACTTATTTTTCTATGATTTGGAGAAAAAGTCATTTGTTTTGGTATCACACTGATCACACTTTTCAAAGCTAAAAATTTTATCACAGTATTTTCGATTGCTTTCATTTTGAAATAATAACCCCGGTTTAGGAATAACTGATTTATTATTTACTAGTAAACTTTTTCTGTTCAAATTCAAATCTATGCTATAGCGGAAAATATTCGCATTAATAGAAAGGTGAGACGATTTCTGAGATTTATATTTGAAGTCAGCCACTCGGAGTTATTTAATGTTCAATAATAAATTAACACCGCTCATAAACTGGACTGAATCATTTAATCGTTTTAATCATGTTATTTGGGCTTTTATTCGATAAAAACTGATCACGTACCGGAATTTTTTAAATATTAATTGATTTATAAAAATGAACTCATATTATTATGTTTTATTTTTGTGTAGTCAGCAGGTGTAATGAACTTTGTTCATAGTAAAAAAGGATCAATTGACACATTTTTTGTACATTTCATTATAAATTCTTAACATTAACATACACCCTATCCTGACTATTAAGAATGCGCAATAAATGCCTTCTGTCTTTTACACCGTCAAATGTTTGTCTCATATTTTTATTATTTATTTACACCTTGCAATCAAAAATAATGAATAATAGTATATTATGTTACTAGGAGTAGAAGGCCAACAATATTGTTGAGCCCAGGTTCTGTGCAAACTGGGCGAAACATATAATGGGCCTTCTGCTCCGAGTACTATTTTTTCTTCAAGCGTAATAATAATATGCATTTTATAAAAAATATAGAAGGCTTTGTTTATATCTCAACTATTTAATTAATACAAACGAAAAATTACATAAAGTGTTACCTATTTATTAACAGTAATATTAAATGTGCAGTTTTGTATACTGCAGTTGTTTAAATTTAAGCTACTGCCACCGCTTTCAGCTTCGACATTTACAATTTTGTCATTGGTATACATCATATTATTAGTAAGTTGATTGTCGATTATTGTGTCAGCGATTCCAGAACTATTACTTGGTTGTTCTTGCCAATTAAGTATTTTTTGTGCAGTTTGTGTTTTACTGGAAATGGAATCATCTAAGTACCCTTCAGCAACACTGGTGGATTTCTATCCACCATGCCGCTTTAAAGCGGTAATATCACCTCCGTTGTCAACTAAAATAGTTGCGGAAGTCCTCCGAAGGCAATGTCCTGTATATTCATGAGCATTTGTTAATTTCAAAAACGTAGCAACGTCTTTTGGTACGTTTGATATTTTGTGGATACCCATTACCACACGGTGACATTTACCATTCTGGTATTTAATAAAAAATCGCTGCAGGCCAATATCATCCGGATGAAGAGCCGTTTACTGTCTTACCAAATTCAAATAAAAATCGCCAATTATAGTAAACGACCATTGTTTCTTGTGTTTATGATTTTAACCAAAATTAAATTTCCCAAATCTTGGATAGACTTTAAATTAACAAGTTCATTGCATCTAAGGGCTCCTGTGACTCCAAATATTAATATAACCTAAAACAAAACGTTGAAATAAATAAAAAAAAGCTGGTAGCACTGGGATTAGAACCGCTGACCTTCGCGACCGAAGACAAAAGCTCTGCCACTGAGCTACCGTCATTAAATGTTATATGTAGGAAATGAGGTAATATTTGCTGTCAAGTTAAATATTGATCTGCGAATAGATATCACTGTCAACGGTTTAATAAACGTAATAATGATTAAAAAGAAATAAATAAACATTATTCGGTGCATCCTTGAGAAATTTATCAAATTGATCTTTTGTTAATACTTTTGATTTTTTCGGTGTGTAATTTCCCTTTGGCGCTTTATAAATGCAATTAATTTGCTATATTTTTTTATTTTAACATTATGTTTAATGTTTAATTGACTTTTAATCATTGAATACTATGCCCATAGAGTAGAACTTTTAAACTTTCTGGACAAATTCGTGAAGTATGCAAGCATAACGTTTTCCGTGTATTGCTGTACATTATATTCATTGCACCATTTTAGAAATTTTTCGTATGCAAAATCATACAGTTTACGCGACTTCTTAGAGTTTCAATACTGGAATTAGCTATTTCAACTAATTCCGGAGGCGTACATTGTAAGTCTTGAGACATTTTTGCAGTTTGAATTAGGTAGGAGCACTTTCAGAGTCTGACACTTTTCAAAACTAACAAAACATCAAAATTAAATAAGGAAATTGACAGTTCCTGCCTTCTTGATTATAACACCCATAAGACGTTGCTACCGTTTCTTATTATTTTGTTACTAGTATAATAACGAGAGTTCATTATTGTACTAGTAAAAGAATAGGCTATTTCTACTGTTTGTGTTGAAGAACATAATACAGTTTTTATTATACGCTTGAAGAAAAACATTAATATGTTCCCATGAATACATTAAATGGTTCAAAAGCCAAAACCGCTGTATGTATATGCTTTAACCACAATATACGATATTATCTACAAAGGGTATTTTATCCAGTGGACACTTAGGTACCATCTAAACTGTGTTTCAATAAATGTGATACTTTCCTTTTTTATATATCTGTGATCGTGGGCACACATTCTCAATGGTTAAAATAACCATAGATTATAAAAATACTGAGAAAAACTATGGGTTATCCATGATATAGACTTTTCAGATAATCCTAAACTTTGAATCTGTTGATGACGTTAGTTTCGTAATCTATCCATATTAATAATAATATTAAGTAACTACTTATACATATAAATTTTAAAATAAACAGAATAAAAAAACCTATTTAAACTTTATACATAATGTGGATTTATCACAATATTTTTATATATTCAGATACATTTTTGCAAAGTGCGATAACACTGTAAAATCCCCTACTCATACTGGGTGATGCGTTTCGATGCGATATGACAGACGGTATGATTCGTTGGTGCATAGAATTTTTCTCAGTCGAGCAAAATATACTTTTAGTGTTCACTTTCGTACATTTGAAATAGCGTCTTCTTTTTTTCTTGATTTCATTTACCTTGATTTGCATAACTGTAGTTATTGTTTGGTAAGAATCTGTCGCTAGACGCCAGGAAATAACACAAATAAATAGCAGATAGACTTCAAAAATAGAAAAAAATGTCGCGTTTTGGTAAAATACCAAATCCTACAGAAAGTATATATGGCATATGACAGTTTGTGGATTTTCTTTATTCCTGAAATATTCAAGGGTAATATAACAAGACCTTGATTATAGTCGGCTATTTTTGTGGTAACTAGATTTTGAGAATGTTTTAGTATCAATTTGTTGAGACATACTTTGACATTAATAATCTGATTAAAGCCCGAGAGCTGTAGCTCGAGGCTGTTTATTCCAACTGGTTTTATATCTAAAATGTTTTCCCTAAATTCCCTAATTTGTGGCCTATTCTCATTGGAAACAATCTACCTAAGTTTTTCTCAGAATGTTCCAAGTAAACCAAATATGGTCCAATATCTGTTTTTTGATATTTATTATTAAAATCAATTTTTCTTTTAATCTTTTTTCGTTGAGCTATACCGGGCGACCCGAAGTAACGGTCAAATATGTTATAGCTGGGACCGGCATTATACTACTTTTTCGTACATATTTTGCTTATTAGACTGTATAAGTAATGTTTGACAACTGGGAAGCTTGGGTAAACCTCTAAAAATCTTCATTCCATAATTCCTTAATATTGTAACGGTTAAATATGTCATAGCTTTTTTACTAGTAAATTTAAAGTAGGTATATTTAGCTCATTTTTTAAGTTTTACACTCACAATTTTTTTTTACAAAATGAAATTTTCAGGGCACAGATTCGAGATTCCAGAGAATATACACCTTACGCTGGAGCCGGGAATTTGGTAAGTTATTGACTAACGCTTAAACTTTGATAATTATTACTATATAGACCGAACTTGTCACCGTGTGTTTGCAACGTATTTGGTTCATCAAATTAGCCAAAAGGCGTCAATTTAAATCAAACTACTACGAAAAGAATTCTGCTAATGCAAAATGTTTTGCAAACATTATTTTTAAATTTTTCTTGTAAGCGGACAGTAATTATACCGGGTGTCCCAGAAGTTTCTGACCAATTTCAATTGCAAATATACTTATCGGAACTTCATAGAGACATTACTAGATTTATTTAGAGAAGTTCCTGATGTTTTACTTATAATGTCAGATGAGGCTGGATTTCATTTAAACGGGAGATGTAATAAACATAATTGTCCAAGGGTAATTGAGGAATACGAAAGACATTCACCAAAGTTGAACGTTTGGTGTGGAATTTCTAAAGAAAAAATATATGGACCGTTCTTCTTTCAAGAAACTACAATAGGCATGATGACAGTCAGTAAGAATCACTAAAATATTGATTTGTTATAATTATATAAGATACGAAGATTCTAAAGATTTTACTCATTTTTATATTACATGTGTGATTACATTTATTTTAGTAAAAATATAAGCACTAAATTTAACAATCCGCCATATTAGCTGAAACACCAATCAGAAGAGCGTGACGTCGTACTTTCGTAAATATTGTTGACAGTTCGGTTTGACGTAAACAAATATCTTGTTCGGAGTTTTTATTGATGTATTCTTACATTGTGGAACCGCACACCATCGATAAACATGGTTCATGACTATGATAACTATTATAATCACACAAAATAAGTAAAAACAAAATAAACTTTTTTAACCACCCTCTCTTAACCTGCAAAATGTTTGAAGTTTGACGTTTTTACCACAGAATCCACAGATGACACGGGTCGCAGTGTAGTATAAATGGTGTTTACTAGAGGTGGGCCAACCTGCTATTTTAGTGTAGTTGTGACAAGACGTTACTGCTCCAGTATTGTCACGGTGACAAAAAGCAGTGATTTTCTGGAGCAGTTTAGCTTGGTGTTACACATAAAAATGAATCTGCTATTTACAAATATTATAAAGCGTAATTGCGACCGAACATGCTAGTTGCTGTTTCGTAGAATTTTTTTTTAGGATTTTGGTGCCTATTGTTCTCTTCACGTATTTTTTGTATATTATTGTATTCATATCATAAAAGTTTAGTCCTTTAGTTACTAGAAATTACACATATTTTTCATCCTCATTAACATGATAATTATTTTTTGAAATTATATTATTACTACTAAGCAGCAACATCCATCGCATATCAAAAATAACGGTACACCACCATTATCAGTTACGAACATGATAACGTCCCTGACAATGACAATGAATGGAACCGATGTGGTACAAAAACTATAAAATCTCAAAATCAAAACAGCAAAACGTGTCACTGCTATTTTATTTAATCTGGAGCAGACTGTGACTACGACAGCGTTATAGCAGTGAAAAAATAACAGTTCGTGAAATAGCAACCCACCACTAGTATTTACGAATCGATGATGTCATGGATAGACGCCATTACTATTCTAGCGTTTTGGCGCAAAATTTAAAATGCATTTTTAAAAAGTAAATTTCTCATTTAAAAACTCTACGTGAAAGCATCGTGGATCAGTTTTTTAAAATCAGTCATCATGCCTATTACTGGTAATGTCTACAGAGACATGTTACAAAATTACCTATATCCACAACTGGAACAAGATGGCATCATAAATTCAGTTTACTTTCATCAAGACGATGCACCACCACACTATTCACTTTTGGTTAGAAATTCTTTAACAGAAACATTTGGAGATAGGTGGATTGGGAGAGTTGGACCAATTGAGTGGCCTGCTCACTCACCAGACTTGACGATTCCAGGCTTTTTTAAATGGTCTTTTATCATAGATGAGTGTTATAATCCTATTCCAGAGACTCTAGAACAATTGTCCGAGCATTCCAAGAAATTACCCCAGAAGTATTGCGAAAGTCTTTTTAGAACTTTTTATTCAAGTTACAAAAATATCTAGCCAAAAATGGACAACACTTAGAACATCTTGAGGAATTTGATTAAATTAGATAATTTATACAGTTAATTTTTAATAAAGTTTGGAACATATTTTTCAAGTTTGTGTTGCTATTTTCTTTTTTAATTTTTGTGTAGACATCTCTATCTACAATTATTATTTAAATCCAAATAACTCACTTATTTTTCATCTAAACTTTAACAAATTATACATTTTCTCAAAGGGAAAGAGTTCGTATTTCAGACGATGTTTCCATTTAAAAAACATCTATATAAATTTTTTTTTATTAAACATGTATACTGAAAAAAATTGTTCCTAGAACACCGCACCTCTATGTGGTTTTTAATTTCCGATATATTGGCAGTTAAAATGGGTCAGGAACTTTTGGGACACCCGGTATTTTTCTAAGAACATTAAACAATGAAACTGGAACAAAACTTTCACTGTTATTTAAAAAATTAACTTGATTAATGTTCCTAGTAAGATGGACTTCCACAGAGTAAGGGTTAGTACAATAAATTTCATTACATTTTTCCCTTCATTTGTGGATTGGTAATGAATTCAGTTATATCGGTCAATCAACAACCACTTGTTTTAATTATAAACTGTTTTTATAGGGTGTCACATTAGGCTACTTACAAGGTGTTAATGGATAGCTGTTAGCAAATAGCGGCTATTTTTCTGGTCACACTTATTTGCTACTTGCACTAGATGGTGGCTAGTAATTTAAGGCTCATTTATACATGCGAGTCAACTCGGCCGAGAAGATTGCGCGCGTATTTACTAGCAAGGGATTTTATGTTTACACATGCTAGTTCCCTCGCATGCTGACTAGCATGCGAATTCATTTGGATTTCAGTAGTGGTCATATCCTGAGACTGTACTATGACTTAATATTTATTTTGATAAATAAGAAGAAATGGGGGAAAAAATTATAGATAACTGTGTTGATAACTTAACAGAGGGTTTGTGTTAGGAGTTAGAGGAAATATTAGAGCGTGAAAAAAAAGATGGGAGAAAAAATAGAATTTGGGTTAGAAATTGGATCGACAGGCGCTCGTCTCTTGGAGCTTCTTGTGGCCTATTGCAAGAACTGAAAAGTGAAGATATTACCTCTTATAGAAATCATCTTAGAATGGGAGTTAATGAATTTGAAGAATTACTTTCATTGTGGATTGTAAAATTTGGTAAAAAAGTTACAGATTCCTTTAGTATGCTGTATGCATGTATGCTGCTTATCTCAATTGTTTGTTTTTATAATTATCCGATTTTAGGTTCCACAAACATTCTTCATTTATGTAATGTTCAATAAATTCAATTGTATTTGCCTCACTCCACTTAACCACACTCATTTTGATATTATTTGTGTTTATATTATTTGTTTTTTACTACCCAAAAGAACAATTTCAAACACCACTCGCAAGGAACGTGCTAGTACATGTTAAAACCTGCTAATATTTTATCAGCTTTCGGCCCTACTAGCATGAAAAAGTTGAGCGTCGTCCGAGTCGACTCGCACAACCGATGAACTAGCACCAGTGAGTGTTTACACATATTATTGGGGCGCCGTATTTGTGAAGATATCTGTAGGTGGTAGCTGCTACTACCCATATCAGACTGCCGCTTGCTAGCAGATTTCTCATCCATCACAATATTCGAAGTTTGATTCTTGCAGGGCCTCTTTTGTAAATGGGCGCAAGATTGAGAGGGGCGCAAACAAGAGAAAATATTTTAAAATCACCCGCCAATGGATTGCGCGCCATATTTTAAAATCACGCGCTAACGAATCGCCCTGGAAGTAGCCATGAGGATCTATTTAACTATACCAATGACAAACTGCTCGGCTGAACGAGGATTTTCAGCTCTAAAAAGGATTAAGTCATTGGCTAGGTCAACACTTGAACAAACTAAGCTGAACAATTTAATGATAATGTGTACCGAAAGTGATGTAACCCTAAAAATTAACTTTGATGATGTCATTAACGAGTTTGCTGAGAAAAAATGTAGGAAACGATCAATCATGTAAAGTTTTGAGTATTTATGTTTGTAGTTTCACCTGAAATAAAAGCTAAATTTGGTTAAGTTTGAAGTTTTTCATGTATAAACCCATTTTATAGACCCAGTTGATGAAAGGAAAGGGCGGAGATCGGGACCAGGCCCATAGCGCGTTACATGCAAACCGCGGGCCTGGATTCTTATCGAGCATAAACTGCGAGATGGATTGTTCTGACGAAGAATTTTTTTTATTTCAAATGTTGTAGGTAGAAGAATAGATAACCCGGAAGAATAAACCTATTTCCCTTATTTCTTTCCATATACAGTGCGTAAAAGCCAAATGGAATAAATTCATTATTTCGGTTACTGTACATAATTATAAAAAATCCCGAAACACGTCAAATTTAAATTTAACTTGACATTCTTTAACGTGAAAATGCAACCCCTACCTTCAACCCCCTTAGAATGACAGGTCCGACGCCCAATTTTTTAAATGGGAAGTATAGGCTTGTGATATATCATTTGAGAGGTCTCTTCATTCTCTATTCAAAAATGTTATTGTTTTTAAATTTGATGTAAAAATTAACATAAAAAAAATTAATATCATGTTGTTACCGAAATTCGCTACAATACAATCAAAAACTAAAATGTAATGCAAAACGTAATAAAATGTAGAACACGAAAAAGAACTATGCATTTTAATGAAGTAGATGTTCAAAATGTTCTCCGCGAACGTCTTGGCAACATCCTAATCTCAAATAAAACTGTCTTCTAACATTATTTAACATATCAGGCGTGATCGACCTAATCGCAAGTGTTATTCGTTCTTTTAAGTCATTTAAATTAGAAGGTTTAGTTTTGTACACATAGCTCTTCGCATATCCCCATAAAAAGAAATCTAATAATGTAAGATCAGGTGATCGCGCTGGCCATTCAATCGATCCTCGCCTCCCTATCCACCGATTGGGAAATATTGTATCGAGGTACTGCCGGACATTAAGTTGGTAATGTGGTGGTGCTCCATCCTGCTGAAACCATATCGTATTCGCTGGAACTTGAGGGTTACCTGGATCAGGATATAAATTTGCCAACGTTGGAATGACATCATTTTGAAGTAGTGCCAAATAATTGTTGCCATTCAAGTTGCCCTCAATAAAAAAGGGACCAATGATATTGTTCCCTACAATCCCTGCCCAAACATTAACCTTTTTAGGGTATTGAGTGTGTTCTTCTCTCATCCAAATGGACCAGTAGCGGCAATTTTGCCGATTAGCATTACCGTTAAGTAAAAAAGTACACTCATCAGAAAACATAACGGATAATATCCAACATGTCCATCATTTGCTCACAAAAAAAAGTTCTCCTATAAAAATCGTCTTCCATGAGCTCCTGAGTAGGTATCATCTTATACGGATGCAATTTATTTTCTTTTAATATGTTTTCTATCGATGTATGGCTAGCATTGAATGTAGTGGATGCCTGTCTACTCGATGTATGTGGGTTTTCCTGAAACTCAAGCAACACATCTAATTTGAGTTCATCACTCAGTGCATTGGCATCTGCTTTTTTTATCTGCCTTACATGACCAAACTCGCGAAACTGCTTTTCTATTTTACTTATTGTTCCTTGGGATATAGGCGGTAAATTAGGAAATTTCTCATGAAGTAGGCGAGTTACTTCCTGTTGTGTTCGGATGTTATCTCCGTTACCAATCATTTGTAAAACTGTTATTTTATGCATTTCCGTTAATCTAACCATTTTTCAGAATTGAATTGAACAAACTTTATACTTAAATTACAACAATGACAACTTAAATAAAACAATTTACTACTGCTTGTTAAAATAGCGTTGCCACGGAAATTCTTTGAAGTTTTTTAATGGTTACCATCTAAAAACCACATTGCTATGGTTTTTGTTCACTTTGTCATTATCAAGACCTAAACGGGAAATAAGTTTTAAGTATATTGTAATAAGTTTCGAGTATATTTTAGCGAATTTCGGTAACAACATTATATTAATTTTTTTTATGTTAATTTTTGCATCAAATTTAAAAACAATAACATATTTGAATAGAGAATGAAGGGACCTTCCAAATGATATATCACAAGCCTATACTTCCCATTTAAAAAAATGGGGGTTGTACCTGTCATTCTAAGGGGGTTGAAGGTAGGGGTTGCATTTTCACGTTAAAGAATGTCAAGTTATAATTTAAATTTGACGTGTTTCGGGATTTTTTATAAATATGTACAGTAACCGAAATAATGAATTTATTCCATTTGGCTTTTACACACTGTATTTGTTCTTCGTTGCTCATCATGATATCTATGTTCTCCAACATCGTAGATTTCTTTGTATTGTGACACTAAGGAAATTAACAGTTCTTTATTCATTTTGGAAATTATAAAAACAGATTGCGTAATATACAAATTTCGCCACTAAATCTTGCCATATCATGCAAGCGCACTGCATCTATTGGAACGCAGACGGGTCGGGAATCGTCGCAGCCTTTGCATAAATCCGCCTGGCGACTAATTCAGCAGATCGTTCAGTCGCACTTACGCGCTCCCGGCAACTTCACAACTAGTCAGTGGTCGAGGTTCCAACTGATTCTATGATAGCCCGATATTCTGCGATGCGATGCGACCCGGCCCGTCCGCCTAGTGGACGCCTAGCTTAATAAAATAATTTGTAAGAAATGTTGCCACCAATTTTTAAATAATTTGTTTGAGTTTTTCCTGAATGAGTAAATTATCCAAAGCCATGTTGTACCTTTCCTATTTACATCTATTCATAGAAAAAGTATAGTACGCACCTCGAGTATAAGGACAATTAGGTCTACCCGCGAATAATCGCACTCGGTATTTAATATATTATTTACCATTTTATATTACATACTATTTGTTTTTATTTAATATTTACAGTGATTGAAATGAAAATATTATCTGTAATTTTATTAAAAAAGTTTTTTTGATACTCAGCTGATAGCCCAATTTCTTAAGTATCTACATGTGTATTGATATTCTAAAAAACTTAAATAGAATTGTCGAAAGCATGGATTTCTTTATCAGTAAATAGTTATCAGCTATTGAACTCAACCAATCAAATTTGACATTTCTACTTACCCCACTTTAACTAGTTTGATAAGAAAATGCTGGGTCGTACTTGTCCTTCACTGCCGTACTTACAAGACTTCTTTAAATTCATTTTTGTATTTTTTCAAAATACAACTGATAACAGGCAAACGGTGTATATTAGAATTTTTTTATTTTGTCTTTTAGTTTAAATATATTTTTCACGCACAATAAAGGTAAAATAGTTTTTAAAGGCATAAAATAATCTACTGCAGACTAATTTTTTTATATTTGTGAGAAATGTCTGTGACTGTCCTGTTTTTCTTCCGTTTTGAAGACACATCTTTTGTTTACAAAATACTTAAACCGTAATCAATATTGAAACTAAAATTGATATCGTATACAAATAGTAGAAACAAGTTAAAGATAAATTCCAATAAAGTGCGGGCCTGTATAGGTATTACACGTTGACCAGCTCCCGTGTTATTTTCTGTTTGGACTTTTTACGACTAAGACAGACAATTAAGTTTTTTCAGCAATCCACATTTATTTATTTGTAGCTATATATTTTATTTTAGTATTAAAACTTCATTGTTAAAACTAACTGTGATACCCGTAACTGTACTCTTAATCGTAGTTTACAATATTGTGAATATTTTTATATTTTTCCTGTTTTTGAAGGACTATTGTACATGGTGAGTTTTTTATTTGGTACACACGTTAATGTACCTATAAAAAAACATGTTATATACTTGTTTCATTATGTTTAGATCTAACAATAATTAATCCTTCAAATCAATAAATCAGAATTTTTAGTGTATTAAACTCTTGCTAAATACTAACAGAGTTTTATCTACTATTGACGTAACATTCATTAATTGGCATTTTAAACTTCTTAAAATTATTTGCTTAAGAAACAATTAGTACAGCTCTTTTTTAAATTTTAATATGTATAATGACAAGCAGCATCAAACTTTTTATCAAATCGCTTGAAACTTGAGTAAACTGTATAGAATATTAGTTTCTTGTGCACATTGCAAACTGTTTGATACCAAATTTGAATGTTGCTTGAATACATTTAATGTAAACTATAGAGTGGCTAATTTAATATTTCTCCTGTTACCTGTACCTAGATAACCTATAAAATATTTCTTCGCACAATGTATACTTAGACAGTAACTGCTGATGTATAGAATGAATCAAAATATCTTTTTAACTTAATATTCGACACTGCCTAAATTATCAGAAAGACGTGACATTGCAAATATTTGAATAGATATGCCAAACCTTTAGCCTTTTTGTTCAATTTTTTAAATTTATATAAACGTTTTTATTTTAAGGATTTCAAAAATAGTTTTTGTTGTCTGTGGTTAATTGGTTTATTAATTCTACATATTGACAACTTTATAAAGTTGTAAAATATTTAAACTATGATTTACTTTATAATTATTCTACATCTAAATATAAATAAATCTCGAAATAAAATTTTGATTTTGAAATATGTTTCTTAACTTCCGCTTTTTCGACTGGAAAATATTTAATTCTGTGGAAATATTCTGTTTAGGTATAATTAGTACCAACTAATTATCACAGACTTCATATTCTTGTCATGTTATGTATGTTAAAATGTCTGATACATTAGTAATTATATGGATATCAACTAGTGGTGGGGTAAGAGGCAATCAAAATTTGTAATGATAATTTAAATTATGTGCTTAAATATACAGGATGAGTCAATGAACATAGTTGGTTGCTCATACGGTGAGAAATTCGGAACTGTAACATTTTTTTAATTAATATCTTTATCAGTAATTGGTTTTGGTTGTTTCAGTTCTAAAGATGATGAAATTGACAGTAATTGCGTGGTAAGAGCAAGAGGATTACCTTGGCAAAGTAGTGATCAAGATATTGCCAAATTTTTTAGAGGTTTAAATGTTGCAAAGTAAGTTTAGTTTTTTCAAAATTTGACGTACATATGGCTAGGGGTATATAAAAAAATTGGTTTGGATTGCTTGATAAATTTTAAAATTTCAAAATTAAGTTTATTTATGTAATGCTATAATTGTTCAAATAAAAATTGGAATGTCTATGGTAATGAAAATATTTATATTTCCACACCTTCATCGATAATAAAACCTTTTTATGTTTATTTTATCTATAAAAACATTATTGATTAAAACCAGAAAATTAAATTAAGTTCCTACGGTTCTACAAATTTTATTGTTTTAATATTTTTATGTGTTACGTGATTTTCTTTTTCGCCGTTTATAGTTTTCAATTTTTGTAATAAATATTTATCCATTTTTTTATTTCTTCCACATCTATTTAATTAAACTTTATTTTCCCTTTTGTCGTATTCTCTCTATTTATTGCTGAATGTTAGACTTGATTTATATGCGCAACTTCAACTTTTTGTTTTTTCAGAGGAGGTGTAGCTCTGTGTCTATCGGCACAAGGAAGAAGAAACGGAGAAGCTCTAGTACGATTTGTTAGTCAAGAACATAGAGACATGGCTTTAAAGAGACATAAGCATCATCTTGGCACGCGGTGGATAGAGGTATATAGAGCAACTGGAAATGATTTTCTTTCAATAGCAGGTGGTTCTAACTGTGAAGCTCATGCCTTCTTGTCAAAAGGCGCAGCTGTGATTATCAGGATGAGAGGATTGCCTTATGACTGTACCGCAAAACAAGTAGTAAGTATTTTTTCACTATTAATAAAAAACACATCTAATATACAGGGTGTAGCGCGACAAGTTTTGATCAAAAGTAATGGCGGATACAGTTATGTTAAAAATCTGAAATTACGAAGCTGTAGATTAGTGATGGGGAATTAGAATTCGAATTTCCTTAGAATCGGAAAGTATTCGATTCTTAATAGTACACGGTGGATTCGATTCTTTTATCCAAGTATTCGAATACCGGCTGTACTCAAACATAAACTCGGAAATAACAGCGATCCGATCGAGGATTGAGGACTCAAAACTCGAACATATCGCTCGGACCTTAAGGAACTCATATCACATATATGCGCATGCATTTAGTTGCACGTTGTAAGTTGTAAGATTAGGTTTGTGTATCTATTAAGTATTTTTACATTGATATAGTCTATTTAATCTTTTCTATTATCTTTTTTGTTTTTTATTAGAATATGTTGTATTTTTACATTTATGCAACATTTACATTATCTATTTCAGTATTTTTTATTTTCTTTAAAAACATTTTAAAATAAACCCTGAACTTTTATTTGAAAATAAAATACAAGACCAATTCTGTTTGTTTTGATTCTTTTAAAATATTTATTCAATCTCTTATTTATTAATGTCTTGTCTAAACGAAAAAACCAAAACCTTATACTGCAACCTCAGCGAAAACCGGGAAACAAAGAACCGCCTGAGAACAGCGAAAGCGAAAAATTCAAAGTCTATCCACAACGTTTAATAGTAAGGTTCAAAAATTAATGCAACATGTTTCGGTCTTCAGACCATCATCAGGCTATATAGAAAACAATGGTATCAGGAGAATAAAAAATAGTTATAAAAAGAACGAAGTCAAAACATTTCAAATATGACAAATAATTACAAATAGAAGTAAAATTCAAGTTTAGAGCAAAAAGTTAAAGGTACATGATTTTGTAATAAGTAAAACTATGGCAAAACAGCAAGTTAATTATGTCACATAATCAATATAAACTCACCTGTATGTGCAGATCGTAGAAATGGTAAATAATTTAAATTTAAAACTTAAACAACCATGAATAAGTGAAGAATAATGGATGAATAAGAGAGTTATTATATAAAAAAGAAGAGGAAAAAGGAACTTCAGAAGTTATAAAGATAGAGAATGATGGGTGTGTTGGTTAAATTAAAGTACTACGATTACTACGATTAATTTCGTTTATGTCATTGTCCACTAGTGGTTTATTTTAATTAATTTTTGTCTTAAATTGACCAAACTGACGGCAGTTTTCAAGCAATCTTCTTAAAATATCACCAGTTGCATTTGGTCCATATTGATATCTTTCTGCAAAAACACGGCAAGTCCGTTCAACAATTCTGTTACACTCGCTGTAAATAATATAAGATGTAAAAAATCATCATTTGCCATTATTTACTATGAAATACGAACTTGTAAAGAAATCTGTCAAAATAAAACGTACTATCAAATCATTGACAGCCACGTCCTACCATTTACTAATGTTGAAATCATTAAGTGTTGTTATGTTTTAACTAAGATAATGAAATATCTTAAAATTGGTTGGATTTAGGTATCGGGAATACCGATACCAAACGAATTGGCTTAAAAAAATACGTCGGAAAATGTAATAAAATACAGGGTGGAGTTCTATTTAAAGTAAGCAACTTATAAATGATTTACATTGTGCATGTTGGCGGCTAAGTTTAAAACACCCTGTATACAATATCAATGAGTTGGACATATGGAGTTAACGGACAAGCCCTTGTTGTTTATTGGTTACAATTTCACGTCACTAGCTTCGATATTAATGGAGATATCGTTATTTAATATGGACAATGATTTTTTCAAAGTTTTGAAAAAAAAACCGAAATATTTCGAAAATATCTACTTCATTTTTGGTATAGGACATTGTGCACAAATTTTATCTAAAATTTCAAGTAGAATTCGAAAATAAAATAAAATATTAGGTTCTATTTAAAATAATAAAGTTGACGTCTATTTCCGGTATAACCGGAAGTGCCACATTCAGGACAACATTATATTTGAACTCAGCGTTATCCAAAATCTACAGCTTCGTAATTTCTGATTTTTAACATAACTGTATCCGCCATTACTTTTAGTCAAAACTAATTAAATAACCTCTATATTACTCAATCAACATAATGTTTTTCTTATTTGTAGTTGGAGTTTTTTTCTGCGGGCGAAAACTCTTGTACTGTTTTGGACGAAGTAGATGGAGTCCTTTTCGTTAGAAAACCGGACGGCAGAGCGACAGGTGACGCTTTCGTTCTTTTTGCAAATGAATCGGATTCCCCTAAAGCTCTCTCCAAACATAAAAAGTGTATAGGCTCTCGATATATCGAATTATTTAGATCGACAACTGCTGAAGTGCAACAGGTATGTTATTCCAATAATCATCATTTAATTGTCTCCTTGGAAGATTTCCGGTTACTGGATTTCGCAAAAATATGTTGTTTTATTAAATGTTTGTAGTGACTGTACATTATTTTTTGCGTAAGACGTACACAAACGAAAGGTAGTAATAATTACATATACCTTGTCCAGTATAAATATAGGTGCACGTCATCAAAGTGAACAAATCGCTCTGTTCGTTTGACTTCCTTCGTTCATTTGCTATTGTCAATCAGTATCTTTTTTCACTGTAAATTTGGTAAATATTAAAATTAGTAGGCCGTAAGTTATTGCAATGAATAAATAAATGATTTAAGAAAGGTTTCGTAATTAATTTCACATCAAATACAACTCCTAGATTAATAAAATATAAACTTCAAACGAACAGAACTCGTGCTAAAATATTTTATATGTTGGCCCAATTGCGCCATGTTGCCGTATTCAAACATGACGTAGTATTGTAGTCAAATAAAAACAAGAATATTCTTAGAATATAAAAACGAAGGAAGGAGCGTTATACATAAACACCAATAGTCCTAGATGGTGTTTAAAAATGGCGTCAGCAATTTCCGGTTTGTCAGTGGCGTATCAATTTTAATTTCTGATAAAATGTTGTATCAATTTCAAAAATAAAAATACTATGTAAGAAAGTTTTAAAACGTAATACATTTTGTAAACCATATTTCTATATACACTAAATACATATATAAATATTACATAGCTGTGCATATTCAGTAAATCACTTAGGTAAATAAATTGCATATGTGTACGTCTCTGAATTCTAGTTTCTTAAACACTAAAACAGTACTGTCTCAAATGTCAAAAAAACCGTCAATAACAATAATGATGAATCATATATTATGGTATTTGCAAATGGCCGCTGTGACGTAATTTCCGTCGTAAACTACCAACTTGGGAAAGGTGTTAGTCTCCTTCCTTAGTTTTTATATTCTAAGAGAATATTAGAGAAACTTCGTTTGACATTTACTATATTCTAATACTTTTTTAAATGCCTGGCAACATAGTCCCGTTTTGACATCTGTGACGTGCACCTATATTTATATTGGACAAGGTATAGAAGGGAGTTGGTAAAGCATATGCTGGAAACAAAGAAATTGTATGACATTGTATGTTTGCCTTGCATTGGGCAGTGAAAGGATGTAGTTAGAAGGATGTCCCTTTTTTTTACATGTTTAATTTTAGATCGTAGTAATAAAACTCAAAGTCTATCCACAATTTTAATAATAAGGTTTTTCGGTCTTCAGACCATCATTAGGCTATAAAGAAACAATGGTGTCAGAAGAATCAAAATTACTTCTCCAAAGAACGATTAGTGTCGGTTGTCTGATTACATTAAATGATTAAAGTTAAAACATTTCAAGTATGACAACCAGATAACTAAAGACCCTGTTCTAAACACTTTTAATTATACATCTTTAAGAAACCCACAACTACTGATTGTCTTATTGATTTCAACTCTTGTCATCCGATGTCACACAAACTTGCTGCTTTCAACTCTCTATTCTATAGTCACTTCCCGTATCTAATGATTCTTTTGAGAAAGAGATCAATGTTATTAAATAGCTAGCAGTCGTTAATCACTACCCTTTAGATTTAATCCACAAAGTATTTTCCAAATATTGTTGCAGGTTTAGGCTTTCCTTCCATATAAGCAATAACAGTACTACATAAAAGTTATTTTTAGGCTCTTTACTATATACAGGTTTGTTGTCTTACAAAATCAAAAACATTTGGCTTTCAAAACTTATAATACTCTTTCTAGATTGATCAATACCAAAGATATCATCCCACTGTTACATAAACCAGATATTTCTAGACTTTCATGCTCAAATTGTAATGCAGTTTATGTTGGTCAAATGTGGGAGGAGACTTGAATCCCGAATTCTGGAACTTATGAATTTTGTTAAAAAATATAATAAGATGATAGTTCTCTCAATTCTTTGAATGAACAGATTCAACCTAATGAAAATTATTTATTTCTAAATTTAAACATTTGACAATTGTTTATTTATGTAATTAGGTTATGTTTGTGCTTTTGATTTAATTCAGATATTCTTCTTTTCTAGTCTTTAGACACAATTATGTCAAATTTCTAACCGTTTGCTGATGTTCGGGCTATTTTCATCGATATGTGTAGATGGTAGTTTTTATTTGTTAAATTGTTATAAGGAACTTATTCCTTATATTTATTTCTTTTATTTTCCCTCTACATCTAAGTTCCTTCTTTGATTAGTTATTCAGTTGGTAACCCTTCCGGATGTATGTTGGCACTAGACAAGTTCGGTTTTGTGAAGAATTCCAAACTCTTGGAAATAGGTGTATTTCTATATCTACATAATGGTGGATACAATCTTCATATTTATAACAAAAACAGTATCAGTTCGAATATCTCCAGATATTTGTTTTATTGTAGGTTTTGAATAGATCATCCGATCCAAAAACATACGAACAGCAAGCTCCTCTGATTGCTCAAATACCCCAGGTGAATATATTGCCACAACAATACATAACTTCTGGAACTAGAAAAGACTGCGTTAGATTAAGAGGACTGCCTTACGAAGCCCAAGTAGAACATATTTTAGATTTCTTAGGTGATTACGCTCAAAACATTGTGTTGCAAGGAGTTCACATGGTGATCAACTCTCAGGTATGGAAAGTATTTATTTTCACTTTTGTTAGGTTTTTATTAGTTTTATACTCTAATTTTGTAACTGTACTAAAATTATATCTTCGTTAATTTTTAGGGTCAACCTAGTGGTGAAGCTTTTATTCAAATGGACTCTGAACAGTCGGCATTTATGACGGCGCAACAAAAACACCATCGTTATATGATATTTGGAAAGAAACAACGGTATATAGAAGTATTCCAATGTTCGGGTGAGGATATGAATCTCGTACTAACTGGAGGGATACCAGCACCGGTTTCTCCTGCAAAAGCTGCTCCAGCTCTTCTAAGCCCCGGTATGTTACCTCCAATAGCGCCTCTACCACCAACTAATATACCCCCACCCCCTCCTCCCCAATCGGCCTCAGCCACGACGATGTCCCAGAGTTTGGTTACGCATACGCCACATCAATTTACTTGGGATAGCCCTACATTATTCGCACAACAACAAGCTCAAATTATAGCGCAACATAATTTAATGGCGCGTCAAAATCAAGCACAACAAGCGCAAAACGAAATGTTATTGATGAATCAGCTCGCCCAACAAAATTTTGCGCTTTTTAGTCAAAACTTTTCACAGCTCTCTCCTAACGCTACTCCGACGAATACTCCAGTTAATTCCGTCCTTAAATCGCCACAACATACTGTACCTCTTATGCAAATGGTCCCAACTCATCATCCATATATGCTGATTCCTCCGAGAATTCCTATCGCGTTACAAAGACCTCCACCTATGCTGTATCCTCAGATATTACAAGGACAAACACCTGGCGTGGTACCGGTAGTACCGCACGTCGCGGTCAAAAGAAGCTATGGAGATGCTTTTAATGAACAGGCCACTCCCGCAAAACGGCCTTTCGCGCCTACTTCATTGCCCATGTATCCACCATTTTACCCTAACATGTGAAATGCGGCTCTCTGGTTGTGAAATTATTACAATGAGGTTAAAGAAATATATATGAATTTGTATAAAAATGCTCACATCTTTAGTACAATTTTACTTTCACCAGATTCCTTAGCGGGCTATTATGGTATTTACTTACAATTCATCATTTCAAAATTGATATTGAGAATTAACCTTTTTTTATATATTTATTGATAAACTTAAATTAGTACGAACACTAACTTACGATTGACTTTATATTGGTTTATTTAAGGACATTTAGATATTAATTTTACTTCTACATAAATCTAATATAAATATAATATACTTGGAAAATTTGATATTATATTAAGATTAAAGTTGGAGTATATTGCCTCTAAACGGGGTTTTCCGCAATGAATATCGCTTTTTGTGTCGATATATAAGGAGATATATACATCTCGCTTTAATATACTCTTATTTGAAATGATACTTTTGCAGAAACTAATAATATATACATATGGAATGTATATTACTTGATATTGGATTGTTAATATTGGAAAAGTACTTTAAAAACAAATACATTAGGTAAAAATGTATAAATATTAGAACATATTTTTTTTATGTAACTTTTTTTCTTTTAATCTCTTTCTGTTTGCAATTTATTTTGAAAAACTTTTTAATTTACATATATTTAAGTATTAACCATTTAACCCAATAGAGCCTGAATAAGTTTTTGGAGATTTTTGGCGACAGTAAATTGTGAATTACAATTTTTCAAAATTGGTTTTGCAGTTTTTTTTGACGTATGATATATCATACGATAGGCATTAATGGGTGGATATTTTTTTGTAACAAATAATTAGATTTTTAATATTGAACAACTTTATTTGCACAGATTTCTTGAGTAGAGGTAGAGAAATTATGTTTTCCTTTAAAAATTGCGTATTTTTGGGTTTCATTGCAAATTTGTTGTATAAAACCTCTGGAAAAAACAGTTTGAAGGGTTCATATTTTCGTCTCTAATTCTTTTTACAATATCTGGCTATGGAATTTTAACAATTTTCAATTTTTCTTTATCTGTTCTAGAAAATATATTGCGTTTAGACCAATTTCTTTTTGCTTTTTTGTACTTTTTATTTTTGAATTGTTTTTTTCTACCCCTGTTCTTTTTTCTTCTTTTTATTCGTTGCGTTAATGGTACATCATTATCATTGGAATATTCACTCGTAAGTTCTTCCTTTTTTTCTAGCCATAGTGGATATTCTTCATTATTTTGATTTACAGTAATAATGTCTATTGGTTGCCTTAGAACGTTTTTACCAATATCGTATACGTTTCCGATCTCTTCACCATCACTAGGAGCATCGTCCATGTCGCTATCTCGTCTTCAAGTGGTTGTAACACCAAATCTCTCTTTTACTTGTTTAAAATCTTCATCTACCGATTCAAGTTCTTCTAAGTAGTGTAGAAGCTCTGGTACTTTGCGGATTGTATTTCTTACTGAAACAACAAACATATACTATAAAAACCCGTGTATGCCTATAGTATGATACATCATACCTAAAGTTTTTGGGACTCTAATTTTTACAAAATCGTTAGTTAACTATTACACAGTTATTTTTTAGTCACTAGTAACATCTGTGTAAACTAATTATATCGGCTAAAACCATTATTTAAAATCAATACAAAAATATTACAACATAACCTTGCCTATGATTAATTTTACTTCCAACAAAATAATACGATCAAAGAATTTCGTGTATAAACTTTACAATTATTAAGAATTTTAGAAATTATTGTCATCATCTTTTTACTGCAACAATAACCTCACTTTTATTCAGGTATTTTTACATGCAATTAAAAACAGACATAACCTCTGTATGATAAATCATACGTTAGGCTGTATTGGGTTAATCCAGATCCATATTGATCCAGGAAATTTAAAATAAATGAACTAGATATATAAAAACTACATAAAAACCACAGAGAATTATTATTATTATTTTTTCTCTAGCTGTAATATTTTTTTGGTATATATAGGTAAAAAAAAGTAAAATAAATTTGACAATATTGTTTATACTTATTAAGCGTGTTTATCTTTTTTTAAAGATTAACAAAAGTTGCATAGTTTTTAAAACCGCTTGTTGATTGTTGCGCATTGTAAAGTTAACGATGTTGTAAGTGCCTTACATTTTTGACTTAAGAATATTATTAAATTAGTTAAATTTAACATTTAGTGCATGGGGTAATATTTATCTTCCAAGATTTTAAATAGGAATATGTATTTTATACTCTTAAGAAGAATCCAATAATTAACTGTAAAAACAGATTACAAATTGCTTTAATTTTAGTGTAACAAATGGTAGAAACTTATTTTTCTTAAAAAATATGAAACACATTAATTGGACCATACTGTCTAGAAGTGTAAAAATTAACTGCCAAGTTAATTTCTTTGTTATTTTAAAAGTAACAAAATTAATACGGTTATAAATTATTGCATAAATGCATCCAAACTCTGGGACAGATACTTCGTATATTACACGATCAGAGCCCGTCAGTTGCCGCCTTTTAATACCTACTAGTTATATATATATTTACAAGACTGGGACTCGACAATTGTGATAAAACTACATTCCGAAATTGTTATTTATTGGAAAAGTATCGAGACGATTTTTATGTGCAGTCTTTCATTATTTATATTTCTGTATTAAATAATTATTTTGAACCTAAAGCAAAAAATATTAATGACCTCTCAATGACGATTTATTTGTTACATTATGTATTTTAATACAAAAATATATAAAATGACAGCTACCAATATAGCTCAGAAAAAATCGCTCGGTTGCTATTCAAATTGTTGGTTGTATATTTTTTACACGTTTTATACACGTTAAAATTATATATTTTTCTATATCACTGGTCCTCTATATCTCATGTTTACAAGGCTTTTGTCTTAACAAAAATGTCTGCGACTAATGATTTTATAGATTTGGATTGGGTAATTGTTGTTTAAAACTTATGGTTTTAGGAAGACAGTTGTTGAAACTGAAGGCAACTATTTTTTTTTTCTTTATTTATTAAATATATTTTTGTAACTTGTGGCACTAATTAAGGGTTGTCTTTGGTTGACGGAAGTCGTTTGTCATTGTTATCAATAGATGGCGAAGGGTATATTTCAGAACCTCAAGTCAAATAATGGTTCTAATAACTTTTATTTAAATCCAGCATATAGATTCTTTATTAGTTGACTATTGTTATTCGAGACTTTTTAAAATAAAAATCAGGAGTATCAGGACACCATTTTTACACTGCATAAACTATTGTTTTGAGTTTATATATTTATTTTTAGTAAAAACAAACTTTTTTGACCACATATCAGGTACAGACATTTAATGTCATTTTAAATGGTGTAATTATAGTGTTGATATCTTTTTACATGCATGTACTTTTTACTTTTTTTAATTTCTTTTTACTTAATATTTAAAATATTTTCGCATATTTTCTAATATAATTTGTTATTTGTTATTATACTTTATTTATTATTATTATAATCTTTATTATTGAGTGTATGAATTCTTGCCAAATTAGTCTTCAAAATACACTTGATTATTCCAAAAATTTCTGTTTTTATAAATTGCACATTTGTGTAATATTGGGTAACTTAAATATAGAGATACTCCCTTAAAATTACAAATTAATTTTGAAAAGCAATAGATCATTATTTGGTTTAAGGTTCGTTTATAGATTTTTTTAAGTAGACTAAGAAACATTGTACAAATCATGGTGTATACTTTTTCCATTTATTATTTTATGTTATATTATTGGGTTTTTAGTTTACTTAGTTATAGTTATAAATATAATATAAACATAAACTGGTACCGTCAGCTACAAAAGTTTTAACAACATTTTTGTTTTATGACGGGATCAGCGTAGGTCAAATTAAGCCTCTTGCATAGCTTTCGCTAGATATTTGAATATGATTTGGTGTTATGCTTTTCACATTCATTATTTTAACTTTTGGTTTGGTGTTGGCGAACAGATCGATATTTTTATTTTTGGATAATCATTTTTAAATGCAGGCCAAAACAAACATTTTTGAAAGTATAAATTACAACTTCGTAAGGGTTAACTACATAGAAATATTTATTCTCGTAAAATAATTAAATGTAACATATCTATTGATTCTATAGCCTAAGCATTCAGTTTTCTTATAGTTTTTGATTTCACTTTATTTCTATTGATATCTAAATGTGCTTTGGATATTGTTCTTCACATAAATTCTCTTATTTTTTAGTGTTATATATATATTTGTTTTCATCATGATCATGGTTAAAGTAGTTTTACTAGTTTTGTTGGGATGTTAATAGACTTTTTTTATTAATTTCATAAGCTTGTTTTTATTTGTAGTGGAATATTTAAATAAAGTTACAAATAATTTTTTATAGACGATTTTACATTACATTACATAATTTAAAATTGTCACATCAATATCACATCAATAAGCTACATATCTAACTTACCAAAAATGAAATTAAACTACCCTATTCTGCTTAGTGAAAAATAATACTTCATCGATTGTTATAAATAAATTTTTGTGTTTGTGACTTTATTATAAATATATTTTGTTCTGTATTTATATGATTATCTATTACAGGTGCCAACTTTGGTATTGAAAATTGAAATTTATGTTATTTGCCAGCTATAAAGATAAAAGTTTTAAAAGATATGTTTCAATTTGCAATTTTAAAGTATAGGGTTATTCACTTTGATCGAAACGCTAAATTTTCGAAACTAGGCGAATATCCTTAAATAATTTAAACTGTTTTTCTTAGGCTTATTCTTCAAAAAGATTCAAACTACTACCAGAAGTATTGATTACTTCCTCTGAGGTTTTTTCAAATTGATTTGCTGCTGGAATTTTCAGGAAATTCTTTTCAATCGAGAAATTTTTGTTTGAATGTTTGAATACCTGCAGATATGTTTATTAGATTAAAGATGTGTAAGTTTTACTAACATAATCTATTAGTAGTGATTTGTGACCCAATTATGAAACTCAATGTACTTGTTATCTATTTTCATCGTTATACTTGGTCTCTAATTAACAAAGTTAAACTCTATTTTACTCGTATGTATAACGGTATCTTTTACTACAACTTTCTTTTCCTAAATGATTTGCTGATTTATTGTCACAAGTAGAATTTTCATCTATCATTCGTAATTCTTTACTATTTAGAAGTTTTTTTATCTTATCCCCAACCAGTAATATCTACATTTCTTAAACATTGTTTTTTCAAAATAATTTATTGTATTTTTTGGTATTATCATATTTAAATATGATAATGATATATAGAATGTAATAAAAAGGTAAGTATGATTTCAAATTAAATGATATTAATAGATAGATATTTCACAGTATTGCTTGAGAAATTTTTTAAAATGAACATTTTAAGAATGTCCGGTGTCAATCATAAAATAGATTGAAATAGATTGAATATATTCAAAGAAAAAATTTATTTGTTTTAATTATGTTGTTTTACTTTATATCATACTTATAACCGTCACTATTCACATAAAGAATAATGTACTACTTTAAAAATGCTTTCATTAGAAATTTTTGTGTGAGGTTTTATTCTGTTGTTCCCTTGTAAGGAGACATTGGTCCATATCAATTTTATTGTTAATTGACTGTCAATTATATTTCGATTAAAATTTACTTAGTGTATCTTTATTTTAATGGGACAGAGTAGTCTTTTTATTCCAAAAGCAGTTAGCATAAAATTATTATTTTTAAATATCACACATAATATTTAACATGCAAGGGGGGAAAGTTTGAACATAGAAAAATTGTCTAACCTTTGAGATATATTCGATTTATTTTGTTTATACCATCCTGTATACTCTGGGTGTCTTATAAACTTGTAATCAGGTTTGTCGTTCATAATTTTAATGTATCTTAATTAATTTAACACTATTTATAGATATATTTAAAGACTATTTTTTTCCGAACCACCAACTTACATTTAGTTTTTAAAATAATCAGAAAAAATGTCAAAAAATTATTAATTAAAAGTAGTAAGTCCTGCGTATATTTTGATAACTTGGCAATTTTTTTTTCAAGTTAATATATAAATATATCTTACAGGTTAGGTAACATATTCCCCAATAATATACAAAATGATCAAGCTCTTCCAAAAAGTTATGAACGATAATAAAATAGTACAAGGTTTATTATTCACTCACTGTATATGTTTACAATTTTTTTTGGAGTGGGTGTGTACTAACCAATGGAAGGTAGATTTGTACGTATACTAACAATATATATGGTGGACATATTTTTTCAGGATGTGGAAAATATTTTCACCAAAGCCTTATTTACTTGTCTAGCGAAGGTTCTGTCTCTTCATTTTGTGGTAACGGTAAAGGTAAAACACCAGAAGAAGGTGAACTACTCCAATAATAAAATTTTTTATTTGGAGAAGAGAGTTCAATAATTTAGTTTGCATGAAATTATTGATAACTAATATATACTCAAATAAACTATTATAGTAGCCCTGTCGACATTAAAGTTCGGAACTGTTATCGATTCTAAAACAATACGAAAACTTTTTCTTTTGTATATGTGTTGTCTGCAGAAATTAGTCTCAGGATGCACGACCCTCGTCTTTTTTCATTATTAATTAGCTCTTATTCTGAAATCTAGCTAGGTATTTCCTTTGTTCGTATTTAAAAGACATTGTGAAGTTCAGAAATTTAATATTGCGAAGAGTTTATAGCAAGTCAGCACTTAAAATGAAGTAAATATTTTGTTATTAAAAAAATGCATTTAAAAATAATTTTGACAGCTATATAATTTAGTCTCTTGAAAAATTTAGGCAACTCTCGGAATATGTTTTAGTTCAGTGACATGTATATTTTCCTTACATCCTAAATTTTTTGTTTATTATTTTTGTTTATAAGTAAATTCTACTTATTTTGATTTAACGTGGCTTAAATAATATATAGGGCCAAAAACTTATTTTCACTAATAAAGTGTCATTATTTAACTTTATTTATTTAACAGTTGTGTATATTATATATAGGTACCTCTCATAGAAAAATACTCCGACTCCGTCCAATTTTTTTCCCAAAATTAGTTGAAATTGTTATATGTTTAAAAAATTTTTATTGTTATACAAGCCTTGTTCGCATTGTCATATTTGTATTGTCCACTTAACAATCAAATTCTAGAAATATGTTAATCCCTATAATTTCTAATAGAGCCAAACAATTGTTTATTTCTTCATCCAAAAAACCAAGAAAATAATTCCTATAAAAAATATGTCTACAAACTTTTTAATTGTTGGTTAGGTTAGACTTTATTAATTATCAATTTCAATTTTTAAATTTTAGGTACTGTTACTATTAATAAAACATTCCTATAAATGAACAAATCGTAATTAGTAACGACAAACCCTTTTGATTTCATAACATTAGTTATTTGTTTAGAAAATCTTGGGCTGGGCTTTTACCCACTTAAACTTTCTTAAATAATTATCTTAATAAATGTACTTCTCCATCTTCTGGTTATTTACCTATCTGGTATTTCAAAGTGACAAAATATTTCTGTAAACACATTTTTTTCTTTATTGTACCTAGAAGCAGCTCTATCGTTACAATTTTGTTTTAATATACACTACATTAAGTAATAAATGTTTGTCACAATAATGCTTTGGGTTTATTGTTTAGTCTCCTTCCGCTATATTATAAATACATAACACATTTTTCATGGGTTCGGGTACGGGTTAGGCAACTTATACCTGTGATTGTACGATACCTTGGTTTGGCAGTATAAGGTAGCTATATAGGTGCAATGTATAAAATCTCAATAACAAAACAAGTATAATAATTGTTATTGAAATACGTTTTTATTTGTTAGCGGGGACGAGTACATATTTTAGTGTGGTTGAAAATTCTATACAAAAGTTATTTTATATAAACGGGTATTTCATATTGTAAATGCATGTTCTTATGTAGGTAATCAATAATTTTAAAAGAGATTTTAAGGTAAGTTGGTGTACCGTGTACCGAATTAATTTTAGAAATTGTAAACGTAGCAGAGTTTAGAACCTCAGGTATTACAGCAATCTTGTGTTCAAAATTATCGATCTTCTTTAGGAAATATGCAGCTACAAAATTCGAGTAGTATAACTTTTTGTTCACCAAAAATAATTTTACTTACAGAAATCGACATCAATGTCAATGAAAATTATTACTGTTTTTTTTAACGCTTGCCTAGTTAATATGAATTTAAAATTTTTGTTATTGCATGTTTTATTAATATATATTTTGGTATAAAATAAACCTTTCAACAAAACTTCCACAGAGTAAGGGTTAGTACAATAAATATCAATATTTTGGTATGTTTACAGGTTTTCTCTTATTATATTCTGTAACTATCAAATATGTCGAACCATATATGTATGTATATGATTTTTCTACAAATATTTAGTACGTAAAGGTGGTAAAGGTGGTAAAGGTCTCCCAACGAAAGTTTGGGACAGCCACATGTTAGTCGGCGCAGGTAGGTGGAGTTTTTCTATCAGTGGCGGACGGAAATAAAAGTATATTATACATCTTAAATTAATTTTTAATGTATGATGCTAAGATAATTAAGAATAATTTATTTTATATAAATTTGTTACCCTTTTTTATTTTAAATATGCTACTAATTTTAATTAACAGATGATAATTTCAGTCTGAATCATATCGAACGAATCTAAAGCCTGTACTCCTAAACTTATATCACTGTCATCATCTTCATCTTCAACTTTCTTCAGATGAACTAGTGTTTACCATACATTTTATGGTCCGTCGTGGTGTCCAGCATATGCTCTTTTTCGATTTGAGTATCTTCATATTTTTTAACATGCTTACATATATTAACCCACTAATCTGTTGACACTAAACTTCCTTCTTGTCAAATTTTCCACGTCATTCAACACAAAGGTAGTATTCCGAGATGCCACCCAATTTTTAACCAAAGCACATATTTTCTCTATTGGGTTCAATTTTGGATGATAAGGTGGCACCTTATCCAACACGTAAACAGGTGGAAATCGAGGTTTATTGTCCTTTATAATTTTATACAATTCTGGTTTGAGTAATTTGTCTTTAAAAAGAATATTTTTTTCCTGTAGCCATTTGAACATAACCGCTTTGAGGCTAAGAACAATAAATAACTGAACAGTTAAACTAAACTATTTATTCGCTTTAAAATTCAATTACAGCTGTTTCGCTAATAACTAGCATCGTCAGATTGACATATTGAAATTACATTTTGTCCTATATATACTGCATTACATTTTGGACAATTAATTTTGTAAACACCAGATTTTTTTAATTTTGGTATTTTTGTTTTCACATTTAACAATTTTGTTCCAATACTATTTTGTGTTTTAAATGATATTAATGCTGATGTTGCCGAAGTTATTATTTTTGAAATTGCATTGGAAATATTTCCACAATATGTAATACTTTTATAGCTTTTAATTTCTTTAGTTTGTTTTGGAAAACACAAAGAAATTTTGAAGTAAGATTTAATGAACACTTAAGAGCATATAGATTACAACAACCAGATAAGTCGAACTATGCAAAACACCTACTGGAACATCCAAACTCACTTATACACACCAATGACATTCATATACTACACATTTGTGATAAAAAACAAAATTTAGATTTTCTAAAAGAACTTGAAATTAAAAGACATCTAGCAGATCAACAGTTTAAAGTAGTTAATGAACAAATAAATCTTGGAAGTTCTCCACTATTAAACTGTTTACTTTGAATGAGTCTTCATTTTATACATAGATAAGACATTATTGTAACATAAATATATTAAGTTATTGTAAAGATCAGCATGATATAGTTTTTTCCTGGTTTTTCTATATTATTGCACAGTTATACTGATCTTAGAGGGAAATACATCCAGGATAATCCCTTAGAGTTAATAACATCTAGGCTTTAATATTGTTATGTCTTATTA